>OX101756.1:62031083-62661083 GCA_944452675.1 Tachina lurida
TTATATCAAATGAAAGATTGAAGTCTCAGCTTTCATTTGAAGAAAGGACATATAGCAAAATTTTGCAAAAGTAATTTAAACATACAAAATACTACAAAAAATACGCAACGCGCACATTCTGTCGCTATACGTATGTTAGCATTGTTAATACCAGACTCGTTTGCCTGGCTTAACTGAGATATAAGTGGTGGGGCTTATCCAAGTGGTACACAAGGATAAGCAATTTAAAGAATGTTGATGTTCTTTACCCAAGTGATACACAAGGATAACTCAAGTTGTGGAGGAATCAATTAGTTATTCAGGTAGTACACCAGGATAATCGAATTGACTCAAAGAAGTGAAGTGTATGACGATTTAAGTAGCAATCATAAATTTTATTCAATAACTTTAATATTTATACAAAAGGTAAAAATTAACTTAAAACTAAGACAATAACAAAAAATAAAATAATAAAAAAAATCAATAAGAGTACAAACATAATTTAAAACGGCCAGAAACTGTTCATTATTATATTGCCAAATTCATTCCCATCGTAAGCTAAGCAAAACAAATATTCAATTTCACTACTGTCTGGCTGGTAATTTGAAACACACGTGGAAAATAAAATGTTTTATTTATTTCGTCAATTATGCTGACATGATGGTTCTCATACCTAGTTTGACAAATGTGTGAGAAATAAATTAATTTTATTTTAATTAAATTGTGGGAAAGAATTTAAGTGTTACTTGAGACTTGGCAAAAATATGAATAAAAAAGTTAAACAAAAACGAGGTAAGCGTTTTGCTTCAATTTTAATTCAACTAGAGATTCCTTTTATTTTGATACCAAATAAAAAGAATCAAAAGAATTAACATATTGCGCCCCCAGGGGGATTGTTAATAACAATAGGTAATTTAACTGAACACTTTCCGGCAATTTATGCTGAAGTAAATTAAGCGCCAGGGTCCAACGAAATGTTCCAGTTTGACCTGGGTGATGGCTGTTGTGCTATTGGACGCGTATTGAGTCTTCTCTTTAATAATATTTTGACTAACAGGATGGTTAGCAATGTTAAAATCAGAGCCAGTCCCACATAGCTGACTGCCAAGCTATGCACGCCATGATTCATGGTTGGGGTGGGTATATTCCGCATCTGTTCTCTTACCTCCTCTTGTAGTCGGGTTAAGTTTCCCATGATTCTTAGGTCTTGTAAGGTTTCGGTTATATTGAAGACGTTTTGTTGTAAATGGAACAATGAAACTCCAGAGCTTGTATAGGAGGGATACAAAGTCGAGGTAATTGTTTGGTGCCCATATACGGTAATCAACTCATTTTTCATTGAACATCCTGCTGGTAAGGTGAGCAATCCAGTTCCTTGTAAGACCTGAGAACCACTGATGCTGTTGCACACCATACTTAATTTGAGTGGATGTTGAGTTGCGACTAGCCATTGATTTTTTTATGAAGTTGGTACCACACCTTACTATGGGCTAGTACGTCGGTATTGCAACTTAGGTCTGACTCGTTGTTAAATAAATGTATCTCACAACGACACATTGGTGAATTTTTTAAATACGTAGCTTGGATATTTGGGCATAAAAAAGTATCGTGATCAAGGATGTGGCAATCACGGAGTTTGGTATCATCAACCGGGAAATATTCGTCTCGGTGAGCGTTGAGAGCCATCATTTTGGTTGTTGGAATGATCGCAACCAACGAGTCATATACTAGTTGTGGAACTGGTGTAAGATAAAAGAGTTCGAATTCCTCTTTATGGGCTAGTGGAATTTCCAATGTGCAAATAATGTGTTGGTTTGAAATGGCTGCATTAGCTGTCACTAAACCATACAGATGAATGATATCCGTGACTGGTAATATTAAATCCGATGGCAGATTTGCCTTTATATTGTCCACTTCCAAAGAAAATTGTTGCGGTGTTAGTAGAGAGGGACTTATTCTGCCATGATATGTATCGGTTAGCAGATCCATTATGGCCTTTAACATTGTTTGCACATTGTCTGAGATGATGATCAACTGAATGCTAAGCGAGAAAATAAGTTGAGATTGCTGGGTTTCATTGACAGTAAAGTTCTCGAGTCTTTTTAGCCTAAAGTTTAATTTATCGAGGCTATTCTGAGTATGAGCCTCCGTTTGTTTCATAATATTAAGGGTGGAGTCGAGGAATGATGTTTGATTCCGTAGAAGGTGTGTCAAGTGATCCTCGTTATTTTTTATGCTGTTGATGGTGTCTGTCATTATTTCGGCATACTGTGAATCGAGAACTCCAAATAATGAATTTGCTACATTTCCAACGAAATCAATTGCCCCTCGTTTCTTTCTTCTTAAGAGGCTTTCGAGACTGGTAGCCACTTTAAGTTTAACGTTGTTAAAATGCGCAACGAGCGCGATACATTGATGATTGAGATCTGAACTGTTGCAACATTTCATCAACGTATTAGTTCCGTTTGCTAGAAGTTGTACTTCCTTGAGAAATGGTGATAGTTCAAAGTAGATAAAAAGCTTCCATTCTGAGATAATTGGTTTAACTTGACCAATCTGTTCAAAGTGTAAGCCAGGAGAGCTAGTGATCTTTGTGTAGGTACCTAGCTGGCATACCACTAACGGAAGGAATAATGCAAGAAGCATTAGTAGGCTGGTTGGAGATAATGTGAGGCATTTTGGGGGTGGTGAGCCTTTGTATTTGTC
Organism: Tachina lurida; assembly: GCA_944452675.1. Taxonomy (NCBI): domain Eukaryota; kingdom Metazoa; phylum Arthropoda; class Insecta; order Diptera; family Tachinidae; genus Tachina; species Tachina lurida. Next base: position 62,033,769 of record OX101756.1, read on the forward strand.
AGTAGGTGGTTCGTTTCTCTTGAGTTCCGAGCTATTTCCTTTAGTTTTGTTCGGAGATTTGTAGTTTTCCTTGGGAAGGGAACTGCTTTTTACACCTTCACTGCCCAAAGACGTTGAGGGTGTGTTCTGCAGATCAGGCATACTTTCATTGCCAGTAGTGGTGTAGGATGTATCGAGAGGAAGCGGAGCAAGTAAGTGAATTGCCCGTTTAATGATACCTGTAGACGTTTTTACTGTTGCCGTCCTCACGATACCGTCAGGCCCGGGGAATGTTTCGATCACCTTTCCGATTCGCCACGTCATGACAGGAGTGTTGTCTTTCACTATAACTATAGTACCCACTGGCAGATTTTGAGACTTTGATTGCCATTTGTTACGCTGCTGGAGTTCAGTGAGGTACTCGTGGGACCATCGTTGCCAGAAATGATGTTTTATTTTTGATACTAATTCCCATCGTTTAACGAGTGATGGCGACATCGAATGAGCAGTTGCATCGACTTGTGCCGTGAGAGGTTCCCCAATCAGGAAATGACCAGGAGTCAAGGCAGCTGCATCATTAGGATCATTTGATAATGCTGTTATAGGTCTGGAATTCAGTATTGCCTCTACCTCTATGACTACAGTTTCCATTTCTTCATAAGTTAGGGATGCGTTTGTCATTTGTTTGAGTAATAGCCTTTTGGCTGACTTGACTGCTGCCTCCCACAATCCCCAAAAATGAGGTGCTCGAGGAGGAATGAAATGAAAAGAAATGTTTTTATTTACACATTCTCGCTGAATGGCTTCTTGGGCTGTGGGGGTAAAAAGGGCTGATGATAATTCCGCTAGTTGATTTCGTGCTCCGACAAAGTTTGTTGCATTGTCGCAGTAAAGTTGTTGGCAGTGACCTCTGCGACTGGTAAATCGTTTTAGTGCTCCCAGGAACGCTTCTGTTGTTAGGTTTGTAACTAATTCGAGATGCACTGCTTTTGTGGCGAAGCAACAGAATACTGCAATGTACGCCTTTTGAGGTCGTTTTCCTCGAGTTTTAAAGTGAACCCAAATTGGACCACAATAGTCAACCCCGGCATTTATAAATGGTCTTGCTGGTGTAACCCTTGTTGCAGGCAAATTTCCCATGATCTGCTGGAGAAGTTTTGGTTTTGATTTTGCGCAACTTACGCACTTATGGATGGTTTCTCGTGCTAAGTATTTTCCCTTGATGGGCCAAAATCGTTGTCGGACATTTGCAAGGAGAGCCTGAGCTCCACAATGCTTATTTTCTTTGTGTATTGACTCAAATATTAGTTTGCTGATTATCTCATTATAAGGGAGGAGCATTGGATGTCTTGTATCGAATGGCAAAGTAGACTCTTCTAGTCTGCCTCCGACTCTTAAAATGCAATTTTCATCTAAAAATGGTGATAAACTTTTGATCGGACTTGACACCCTTAGTTCTTTGCGTTTTTGCAACTGCTTGATGTCTTCTGAGAATGCAAATTTTTGAGTTTCTCTAATAATTATAAGAAGTGAATCGTGGAGCTCGAAAGGTGTCAGAGCTCTTTGAGTTTGTCGATCTGCCTTGGGGAGCCTAGCATTTTTTATGAATCTGAAGATGTATCCTATAATACGTTGCAGGGTTTTAAAAGAATTTCTATGGTTGATAGAATGCAAAAAATTTTCAGTCGTTACCGAAACCAGCATGTTATAGGAAATTTTCTTCTGTTCAGGTAAAGGTGTGTCAGGAGGTGGAGAGAACATCGGAGGCCAATGTTTCTCATCACCAGGAAGAACGAATGACCCATACATCCACTGTGGTGTATGCTGCAACTGCTGTGGATCCAATCCTCTAGATATTATGTCTGCTGGGTTGTCCTGGGAACTCACATGACGCCATTGATCAGGTGTCGAGCTTTCTTGAATTGAAGCTATTCGATTTGCTACGAATGTATGCAACGAAGATGATCGTGAATTTATCCATGCTAATACAATTTTTGAATCAGACCAGTAGAATGTTGGCGTTGTATTCATATCCAGATCGTGCTTAACTTTTGCAGCCAAGTTGGCACCCAACTGGGCAGCACATAATTCCAGCCTGGGCAGCGTTTGTTGCTTGAGAGGGGCTATACGGGACTTCGCACAAAGCAAGTACACAATAACTGTTTTATTTGGCAAGAATGTCCTGATATATACTGCGGCACCATACGCCTTTTCTGAGGCATCTGTAAAAACATGTAGTTGCGTATTGCTTGGAATCGATCCTTTATATATATGTCGATGAGCTTGAAAGGTTTTGAGTTCACTCAGATTACTTCTAAAGCTTCGCCAGCGTGATTCAAATTCTGAAGGCACTGCCTTATCCCATGAAAGATTCAAATTCCATAATTCCTGGATGGAGATTTTTGCCTTGACGACTACTGGAGACAGTAGTCCGAGTGGGTCAAATATACGTGCTAAATCTGAGGTGACTGTCCTTTTCGTCACAGCCTTGATTGGTTGTATGTTGACCTTAATTTTCAGTAGATCATCCTTGGGTAGCCATACTAATCCCAACGTTTTTATATAGTCGGTTTCGTCTGTGGAAAAATCAAGACTAACTTCTTGATCATCATTGGGGATATTGCGTAGCAATTGGGTATGATTTGCGCACCATTTTCTTAAATGAAATCCGTACTTTGACATGACGTGTTGTAGTTGACGCTGAGTTTCTAGTGCTATGTTCAAGCTATCGGCTCCCCCCAAACCATCGTCCACATAAAAGTTCTTTTCCAAGAAATTGGCTGCTAACGGAAACTGCATGTTGTTATCATGACTTATTTCCTTTAGACATTTGATTGCCAAGTATGGTGCAGGTCTGGTTCCATATGTCACTGTATTCAACTTGAAGTAACTGATGGGTTCAGAAACATTACTTCTCCATAGAATTATCTGGTACTGTTGGTCTTTTGGATGGACCAATATTTGTCGGTACATTTTTTCTATGTCTGTTGTGAACACGAAACGTGGAATCCGAAATCGCAGAAGCACCGTAAACAGCTCATTTTGTAGTGGTGGCCCGATGTGCAAAATGTCATTCAAAGATTTTCCTGACGAGGTTTTTGCTGACGCATCAAATACCACCCGAAGTTTAGTGGTGCTACTATCAGGTCGTAAAATGATTTTCGACATATGTCCCATTGTTTCGTAATCCTTCATAAACTGCATATATTGAGTTTTTAGGGAAGAATCTTTTGATAATCGACGTTCTAAGCTGAGGAAGCTGTTAAAGGCAATATTATGTGAGGCGCCTAAAGAAGATGTTTCAGTACAGAATGGAAGTCGTACTACGAACCGTCCTTCTTTGTTACGAATAGTGTGTTGATTGAAATGTGCTTCACATTGGGCGTCATAGGGAGATAATTGATGCCCAGTGCTCTCGATCTCTTCCAGTTTCCAAAATCGTTCAATAGCCGTATTCATTTTATCCTCTTCAGTTAAAGTACCACATATTGCTGATGAGAGTTGTTCTCCAGATACCTTTCCAGATACTATCCAGCCAAAGGTGGTATTTTGTAATATTGGGAGGTCATCACCGAGTTTAATTTGTCCTATGGCAAGGATTTGATGGTAATATTCTGCGCCTAACAAAATGTAAATTTTTTCTGGTCGGTTAAAAGTTGGGTCCGCCAGTGTGACATTGTTGGGAATCGCCCACTTATCGATGGTAAGTTGTTGAGCAGGTTGAGGAGAGATGATTTGTGGCAACACAAATGCCTCAAGACGTGTTGAAAAGTTGTTGAGTCTTGATTGAAGTGATATGTTGACACGGTGTTGAACCTTGGTGCGGTTTTTCCCAATTCCATTGACTGAAATTGAGGTGGTTCTTGCTGAGAGCCCTAGAGTTGTGACTAATCTCTCTGTAATGAGGTTGACTTGTGAGCCCGAGTCGAGAATTGCCTTACATTCAGTTTCTAGTCCATTTGCCTTGACCTTTACCAACGCTGTTCCTAGTAGGACATATGGTCTTCTGCCGACGGAACTTGTTGTCATGCTTTCAGCTTCGTCCTGTGATGTGCTACCGAGAGATGTCATGTTTGTTGTGGAGGGGTTGTTAAGTGTAGCTGCCTTTCTGTCTGAGTCAATTTCTTTCTTAGGAGGAGTAATTTTTCTTGATGACGAATAACCTTGTGGGGTTGGTTCCAGATGTACCAAGGTATGGTGCTTTTTTCCACATTTCTGGCAGCGGCCTGAAATTGTACATTGTTTGGTACTATGGGTACTACTAAAGCAATTGACACATAATTTGTGTTTCTGTATCATGTTTAGTCTGTTTGTTGAGCTTATATCGATGAATTTCTTACATCGATACAATGGGTGAGAATCTCGCTTGCAAACTATGCACAACCGGTTTTCGTGTCGAGGTTGTGCTGTAAGCGCGCATATTTTGTTAGTGGAAAACGAAGGTTTTTCCTTGTGGCCCATTGCTTCCAGGGTGTAAAAATAGTTCTCAAGGAATGTCAGAAATTGGTTGATTGTTTGTAGTTCCTTTGGGTGAGAAATTGATTGCTCATATTGAGCATGCACTGTTTTATCTAACTTTTTAACCAGGATGTGGATAAGGATTGGATCCCACGATAATATTTGAAGCCCCATGTTGCAGAGAGCTGCCAAACATTCCTTTGTTGTATCGTGCAATCGCTTAATAGCACCTAATGTGGATGCCCCAGATGGTTGGTCAATTAGTCTCTGAACTGATGTTGCTACCATTACCCTTTTATTGTTCTATCGATCTTGCAGCAATTGCCACGCCACCTGATAATTGTCTGCAGTAAACGCAAGATGATTAATGAGGTTCGCTGCTTCACCAATGACGTTGGTTTTTAAATACCACATTTTATGAGCATCAGACATCTGTTGCTCATGTACGATTCTTGTAAATAAATCGGAGAATGATGTCCATTTCATGTAGTCACCTTCAAATTTTGTAATGGTGATCGTAGGCAAAGGTAAGGTTGATGGTCTGGCCGTAGTTTCTGTGGTTGAGTGGTGGAGGCTTCTATTGGCCGTGGTGAGCTGTATGATTGCTGATTGTGCAGCTTGTTCGAGGCGAACATATCTGCTTGTATCGTAACCAGCAATGTCTGGGTCGGGATATTTGTCCAGTAATTCATCATTAAGCCTTTCTAATTGAAGCCACAGCTGAGAGATAGTGGCCTTTTTTACATCGTAGTAAGATTGATCTTGACCTGGTTGCAACTGAAGGCCTTTTAGCTGTCGAGTAAGCGCCGCCATTTTTCCAAGTGACCGGCTGATTAATCCATCGTGTCCCCCACTTGCGCCGGCTTGCGATTGACCTGTGTTTGCCGATGTGGGATGGGGATCATGTCCCCCAGTTGCCCCGGCTTGCGTTTGACCTGTATTTGCCGATTTGGGATTGGGATGATGTCCCCCAGTTGCCCCGGCTTGCGTTTGACCTGTATTTGCAGGTTTGGGATTAGGAAGTTCTTTTTTCCCGGATTCTTTACCTTGATTATCGAGTTCACGTTCCATTATAGCTATATATTTCGTCGCCATGGCCTCAATTCGAATATAGTAGTCGGATGTGAAGTATTCATCAGATGTGTCTATGTCCTTCAACTCTCGTAAGTCATTATCAGCCGTGTCGAACTCTGTCCAAGCTGTCTTTAGATGAGATAGTCGTTCCTGGTAATAGGTTGCGGTTTTCCGGCTGGCTGAATCCTTGGTGAAATTTCGAATAATTGTTGCAATATGTTCTCCCGTTTCCTTTAGTTGGCGGAGCAGTTTTGTTGAAGTTGTTTCCATGGTGGATTAGTTGTTGTGGAAAGCAGGGAAGTGATGGCACTATTAGTTAATTCGAGGATTGAATGTCCTGTCACGGTCGCCAAAAATGTTAATACCAGACTTGTTTGCCTGGCTTAACTGAGATATAAGTGGGGCTTATCCAAGTGGTACACAAGGATAAGCAATTTAAAGAATGTTGATGTTCTTTACCCAAGTGATACACAAGGATAACTCAAGTTGTGGAGGAATCAATTAGTTATTCTGGTAGTACACCAGGATAATCGAATTGACTCAAAGAAGTGAAGTGTATGACGATTTAAGTAGCAATCATAAATTTTATTCAATAACTTTAATATTTATACAAAAGGTAAAAATTAACTTAAAACTAAGACAATAACAAAAAATAAAATAATAAAAAAATCAATAAGAGTACAAACATAATTTAAAACGGCCAGAAACTGTTCATTATTATATTGCCAAATTCATTCCCATCGTAAGCTAAGCAAAACAAATATTCAATTTCACTACTGTCTGGCTGGTAATTTGAAACACACGTGGAAAATAAAATGTTTTATTTATTTCGTCAATTATGCTGACATGATGGTTCTCATACCTGGTTTGACAAATGTGTGAGAAATAAATTAATTTTATTTTAATTAAATTGTGGGAAAGAATTTAAGTGTTACTTGAGACTTGGCAAAAATATGAATAAAAAAGTTAAACAAAAACGAAGTAAGCGTTTTGCTTAAATTTTAATTAGACTAGAGATTTTTATATTTTGATACCAAATAAAAAGAATCAAAAGAATTAACAAGCATGTTTACTTTACTTTTATTTTTTTTAATTATTAACTATTTTTTGTTGTTTATTATTATTAAAAAATTATTGACAGAATGAAAAAAAATTGTTCTTTTTTATTTCATTTCAATGGCGTAATAGTGGGAGTGTTATTGTAATTTTTGCATGCAACATTACAGTAAATATAAAATTTGAAGGTTGAATTTTTTATTTTTTTTAACTGGAATTGTCTTAAACATAACCTGTGCAAAATGCTCTACAATGACTCCTTGTATTTAATGCCGGTGTTGTCTCACTGTGCGGCGCACGATTAAATTAATATATTGTTTGTGGCCGGTGGCGGCTGTAAGCCGGCTTACAGTCGATCGGCTGTGTTCTCTGGTTTGTGATCAGTGCAAAAACAATAGAAAAACAAATTGAGCAATGTTTCTCATTGTTTTTGTTTTGTTTTTTCACTCACTTCAAAGAACGAAACAAAACAAATTCAAACAATTTGTTTCGTTTATTTTCGTACGCTGCTTTTAAGTACAAAGAAATCAAAACAAAAATAAATTTATAACTGTAATAGTGTCGATTAATTTTGTTGCGAAAATCATTTTCTAACCCCTGCATCGCGCCATAAACAGCAATAGCTGTAATAAAAAAAAAAATACCCGAAAAGACGAAAATTGGCAAAAAGCTACTAACAGCAGGATGATAACAAAATCTAATAATCTTATGAATTGAACAGGCTAATGTTCGTATCGCTTTTTAAGCCAAATTACATGTGATAATTATTAATGAAAAAATAATATCAACATGGAACAGCCAGCCGTTTTCGAAGGCCACTAAACCTACATCAACTGACACCACACACAGTGGACCAAAACACAGAAGAACGCTGATGAGGAAGGTTTAGTGGCCTTCGAAAACGGCTGGCTGTTCCGTTCAACTATGTGTTGTTGTCAGAATATTTACAACTAACCTTGATGTTATATGTTCATTAATAATTATCACATGTAATTTGGCTTAAAAAGCGATACGAACATTAGCCTGTTCAATTCATAAGAATATAGAAACAAATACAGTTCGAAAAATAATAATTAAATTAACTAAAGTCTAATAATGTTTTAAAACCTTCAAAACTGTTAGGACGCTAAAAACTATGCAAAAAGCCGCTTTTATTGCGAACTTTGCAAAAATTGCGAAAAATTGGCAAAATTTTAAACAAGCCATAATATAGATTAAAAATAGCTAAAACTGTAAGGAATGCACGAAATTCGGCAAGAATGGGGAAAATTACGTAAATTTGCAAAAACTTCTTAACAGGGGGATGACATTTTTTTTTAAATCGGCAAAACTGCCAAGAATCTGAAGACATGTAAAAAGTATCTTTTATCGCGATCTTTGCAATAAATCGCTAGAAGTTGCAAAATTTTAAACAAGCGATAATATTGCTTAAAAATCGCCAAAAATGTAAGGAATGCAAAAAAGTCAATAAAAATCGCGAAAATTACAAAAATTCGCGAAAAGTTACTAACAATCTAAAATTTTTTAAAAATCGGCAAAACTGTTAGAAGGCTGAAGGCATGGAAAAGTAGCTTTTATCGTGAACTTTAAACAAGCCATAATATTGATTAAAAATCGCCAAAAATGTAAGGAATGTCAAAAATTCAATAAAAATCGAGAAAATTCGCAAAAAGTTACTAACAGCGGGATGATAACAAAGCCTAATATTTTTTAAAAATCGCCAGAACTGTTAGGAAACTGAAAGCATGCAAAATGTCACTTTCTTCGCGAAGTGTGCAAAAATTCGCGAGAAGTTGTAAAATCGGAAGCAAGCTGGACAATCATGTCTTCTTCAGAATCGCCTGAAATTTTTTGATTTTTTGTGAAATTGTAAGTTTTCTTATTTTTTAATCACCCGAATCTACCACTAACATATCTGCAGTATATTTTTCGCATAATGCCGATTTTTTTTTATTTTTTTTTATTTTTGCTTTTATTAATTTTAAATTATTTTCGCTATTTTTACTATTTTCTTCTTCTTTTTAAATGTTCGATATACTTAAATTTTAAAAGTCTAACAACACTTACAATAGGCCGTTCTACCAGTAACTACCAGTTGTAGCTAATACAATCTACAATCTACAGTAGGTTGTAGGGATGGGCAAATGAAAAAAAATGTATCGAGATATATCGTATCGATATTTTTGAACTGTATCGATATATATTTTTTGAAAACATCGATATTTCGATATCTCGATATTTTTGCTTACAAATGTTGCCAAAATATTCCAAATCTAAAATAAATACACATGCTAACATATTGTGCCATAACCGCCAAAAACAGTTTGAGCGATATAAATTTTGAACAACTATTGAGACCTTATGGGTTTTTAAGGGTCTTTAAAAAAGATTTCCCTAAAAAATGTTGCTTACTAAGCCTTAATAATTTTTATAAATAAGGATGTTAATCACTGATTAATGCATGCCCGTTTTTAACACTTCAAAGTTCATCATAATATTTAAAGAAATCGCCAACAACTAACTTAAAACTTAATGAACTCCATAAGTGGAGAAACCCCAAATTGATATTGGTATCGAAAAAGGAAATAAATTTATTCCTGCATCTGTATGTTTAATTTGTGTTATAAGATAATTTCTGAAAAACTGCATTCATTTCGAATGCCCGTTTCTCAAACCTAGAAGTTACAAATTTACAAGTAAAATAGACACAAAACAACAACACTTTTACAAATTTTAGTTAGCTGACACTTTACCTTGTGCAGAATAATATTTAACCATAACAACTCATTTACAGTAAATATAGTTCTAACCCCTTGTGTTACTTAATTTGACAGTTTTGTTTATTTGTCGCGAATTGCTTTTCTATTACTTTACTCTCCATCGTTATTTTAGGGTACATTAGATCTAATCTGGTTCTAATTTTTCTTTTATTAAATATTAGAACATCTGGAGAAACTCCAATGGTTGAATGTGTAGTCTTTCTATAATCGAACAAAAATCAGCACAGTGCACTGTTGAATTCGGATAATGGCGCTCCTTTTAAGCATCGTTTTAAAGCATTTTTTTTGTCATTCTCACCGCATTTACCGCTTGACCATCTGTAGTGGAAAGCCCTACTGGTGTTGTAATTTGTTTAATTACATTTAATTGCAAAATATTCTTAAATTTGTTGGAAACAAATGCAGTTCCATTGTCTGAAACTACATATTTTGGAAGTCCAAACTATAGGTCTGCACAGATGTAACTGTTTGCACCAGTTTTACGTGTGTTGGTTCTGGTATGTACAGGTACATATGTTATTCAGCGTTTCTGTTACTAGTCATTACTTATCGGTGCAATCAGTACCACTCTTCTTTCTTCTTTGCTCTTTCTTTCATAAAGTCAGACTTGGTTCAAGAAAAACAATCTATTCTAAAACATGGTGCAAACAGTTATATCTGTGCAGACCTATAGTAAAACCGAGCGAAAATTTCGCGTAGCACAGATATTACCGCCTCACTTGTCATATTCCTACACATGTCAACGCACTCAACCCATTTACTGGTGCTATCAATGACTACCAAGCACCAACGTTTCAGAAACGGAGCAAAAAAGTCAATATTTCAAAGTCAATAATAGAAAAGTTTGCTACGACACCTACAACATTTTTCCTATGTTTGATGAATGTCGTAGAATGGCATCAGGAATGCATAAGCTTATAAAAGTGCTAATGTTTTTTAATTGCATTTATCTTAATTTTTCTTTATTAAATTAATAAAAATTAGTGCAATTATATATACAAAAAAGAAGAGAGGTGTCTTAAGACACCCGGTTATAGCAATTGCTACTTATCTATATAATACTATGTTTACACTTATGTGTTAAACGTCCTATTCGTCTTTAAGAGCTTAAACACAATAATTTTTTGATGTTTTACCATACATTGACTTGTTTTGTTAAGCATCTCAGATAACAAGTTTTGAAATTAAGCTCATCGAGAAACACGTAAATGGAGTATGTTCAGTGCGTTTTTTGATACCTCTGGCAACTTTGTGTTGTTATTAAATTGCGGCACGTCAAAAAAATTATTTGGAACACAAAATAATAAAGAAAACAAAAAGCATAATTGTTCGAAATTTCTTACAAACACAATAATTTATTCACAAAACGTCAACCTTAAACTTCTCAAATATAATGTGAACGAGTGTGTTTAGTTCTTAGAAAACTCGTCTTAAAAATTTTTAAAAACATAAGTGTGAAGATGTATTAAACATGTTTAAAACCATAAGTGTGAACATAGTATAAAACAAACTTAATGTGTTAAATTCAATGCAACAAAATTATATTATATGATGATGTCAAATTCGCCACAAATATTTCAAAACGTTTCCATTTATTTCCCATTATTATCTTTTCTAGCGGCGCACAGTGAGACAGCCCTATAGTAACCGCGGCAAAAAATGGTTTTTAGCGTGTCGTCCAATTTGGGTGAAATTTTCACAGTATATTAACAGATATATGAGTAACAATTCCCTGAAATTTCAGCCTCATATCTTCATTACTTTTTGGTCTAGAGCAAGTCAAAGTTGAGGTATGCCAACGTGCTTGAAATATGTTAGTTCAATATGTAATATTCAAAAGCTTATTAATAAAAAAATACATAATAAATATAACTTTAAAGTATTTTGTTAATTAATTTAGTTGTTGTAGAATGAGTAGATGAAAGAAGAAATTAAAAAAAAAACACAAACAAAAAATTTCTTAACAACAGAATTGTGGTGTAAGAATTTAACATTTTGCATTTTCAATGGACTAGGAAATATAGAGCAGCCCCTCGCCCTAGGTGCAGACTTATATCAAATGAAAGATTGAAGTCTCAGCTTTCATTTGAAGAAAGGACATATAGCAAAATTTTGCAAAAGTAATTTAAACATACAAAATACTACAAAAAATACGCAACGCGCACATTCTGTCGCTATACGTATGTTAGCATGTTTACTTTACTTTTATTTTTTTTAATTATTAACTATTTTTTTGTTGTTTATTATTATTAAAAAATTATTGACAGAATGAAAAAAAAATTGTTCTTTTTTATTTAATTTCAATGGCGTAATAGTGGGAGTGTTATTGTAATTTTTGCATGCAACATTACAGTAAATATAAAATTTGAAGGTTGAATTTTTTTTTTTTTTTTTTAACTGGAATTGTCTCAAAAATAACCTGTGCAAAATGCTCTACAATGACTCCTTGTATTTAATGCCGGTGTTGTCTCACTGTGCGGCGCACGATTAAATTAATATATTGTTTGTGGCCGGTGGCGGCTGTAAGCCGGCTTACAGTCGATCGGCTGTGTTCTCTGGTTTGTGATCAGTGCAAAAACAATAGAAAAACAAATTGAGCAATGTTTCTCATTGTTTTTGTTTTGTTTTTTTCACTCACTTCAAAGAACGAAACAAAACAAATTCAAACAATTTGTTTCGTTTATTTTCGTACGCTGCTTTTAAGTACAAAGAAATCAAAACAAAAATAAATTTATAACTGTAATAGTGTCGATTAATTTTGTTGCGAAAATCATTTTCTAACCCCTGCATCGCGCCATAAATAGCAATAGCTGTAATAAAAAAAAAATACCCGAAAAGACGAAAATTGGCAAAAAGCTACTAACAGCAGGATGATAACAAAATCTAATAATCTTATGAATTGAACAGGCTAATGTTCGTATCGCTTTTTAAGCCAAATTACATGTGATAATTATTAATGAAAAAATAACATCAACATGGAACAGCCAGCCGTTTTCGAAGGCCACTAAACCTACATCAACTGACACCACACACAGTGGACCAAAACACAGAAGAACGCTGATGAGGAAGGTTTAGTGGCCTTCGAAAACGGCTGGCTGTTCCGTTCAACTATGTGTTGTTGTCAGAATATTTACAACTAACTTGGATGTTATTTGTTCATTAATAATTATCACATGTAATTTGGCTTAAAAAGCGATACGAACATTAGCCTGTTCAATTCATAAGAATATAGAAACAAATACAGTTCGAAAAATAATAATTAAATTAACTAAAGTCTAATAATGTTTTAAAACCTTCAAAACTGTTAGGACGCTAAAAACTATGCAAAAAGCCGCTTTTATTGCGAACTTTGCAAAAATTGCGAAAAATTGGCATAATTTTAAACAAGCCATAATATAGATTAAAAATAGCTAAAACTGTAAGGAATGCACGAAATTCGGCAAGAATGGGGAAAATTACGTAAATTTGCAAAAACTTCTTAACAGCGGGATGACATTTTTTTTAAATCGGCAAAACTGCCAAGAATCTGAAGACATGTAAAAAGTCTCTTTTATCGCGATCTTTGCAATAAATCGCTAGAAGTTGCAAAATTTTAAACAAGCGATAATATTGCTTAAAAATCGCCAAAAATGTAAGGAATGCAAAAGAGTCAATAAAAATCGCGAAAATTACAAAAATTAGCGAAAAGTTACTAACAATCTAAAATTTTTTAAAAATCGGCAAAACTGTTAGAAGGCTGAAGGCATGGAAAAGTAGCTTTTATGGCGAACTTTAAACAAGCCATAATATTGATTAAAAATCGCCAAAAATGTAAGGAATGTCAAAAATTCAATAAAAATCGAGAAAATTCGCAAAAAGTTACTAACAGCGGGATGATAACAAAGTCTAATATTTTTTAAAAATCGCCAGAACTGTTAGGAAACTGAAAGCATGCAAAATGTCACTTTCATCGCGAAGTGTGCAAAAATTCGCGAGAAGTTGCAAAATCGGAAGCAAGCTGGACAATCATGTCTTCTTCAGAATCGCCTGAAATTTTTTGATTTTTTATGAAATTGTAAGTTTTCTTATTTTTTAATCACCCGAATCTACCACTAACATATCTGCAGTATATTTTTCGCATAATGCCGATTTTTTTTTTTTTTTTTTTTTGCTTTTATTAATTTTAAATTATTTTCGCTATTTTTACTATTTTCTTCTTCTTTTTAAATGTTCGATATACTTAAATTTTAAAAGTCTAACAACACTTACAATAGGCCGTTCACAACTACCAATTGTAGCTAATACAATCTACAATCTACAGTAGGTTGTAGGGATGGGCAAATGAAAAAAAAATGTATCGAGATATATCGTATCGATATTTTTTAACTGTATCGATATATATTTTTTGAAAACATCGGTATTTCGATATCTCGATAGTTTTGCTTACAAATGTTGCCAAAAGATTCCAAATCTAAAATAAATACACATACTAACATATCGTGCCATAACCGCCAAAAACAGTTTGAGCGATATAAATTTTGAACAACTATTGAGACCTTATGGGTTTTTAAGGGTCTTTAAAAAAGATTTCCCTAAAAAATGTTGCTTACTAAGCCTTAATAATTTTTATAAATAAGGATGTTAATCACTGATTAATGCATGCCCGTTTTTAACACTTCAAAGTTCATCATAATATTTAAAGAAATCGCCAACAACTAGCTTAAAACTTAATGAACTCCATAAGTGGAGAAACCCCAAATTGATATTGGTATCGAAAAAGGAAATAAATTTATTCCTGCATCTGTATGTTTAATTTGTGTTATAAGATAATTTCTGAAAAACTGCATTCATTACGAATGCCCGTTTCTCAAACCTAGAAGTTACAAATTTACAAGTAAAATAGACACAAAACAACAACACTTTTACAAATTTTAGTTAGCTGATTTGTAACAGAACAGAAAGTAAAAAATAATTCTGTCTTCAGGCTTATACCCATACAAACCAAATTTGGCATTTAGCTTAGTTAAGTTAGGTCTCCTTATAGATGCGCCTTGTTATTATGAAATTTATTTTTATTTTTCTTCGCATCACTAGCAGTGATGCCAATATCATTCAGTTAAAAACCGGCTAAAATTTGTAGTGCTCTTAAAAATATCGAAACCCGATACTATTTAATAAGAATCGATGAATCGGTATATCTGTGTTTGAAATGTCGGCGATATATATCGATATTTATTTTCGCAAATATCGATATTTCGATATGTCGATATTTTTTGCCCAGCGCTACTAGGTTGTGAATTGGGTAAATGAGTTGCTGCTCATTTTGTACTCTTGAAAAAAAATTTAATGGGGCAGCTTGGGGCAGTGTTTTATATAAAGTCTATAACAGCAAGGTTGAAAGATTAAAGAAACGTTTACGGATGTGGTGAAACGGATGGAGATAAAAAGATTTTGTCTATAAAGCATGAAAAAGTAGCTTTTATCGCGAACTTTAAACAAGCCATAATATTGATTAAAAATCGCCAAAAATGTAAGGAATGCCAAAAATTCAATAAAAATCGAGAAAATTCGCAAAAAGTTACTAACAGCGGGATGATAACAAAGTCTAATATTTTTTAAAAATCGCCAGAACTGTTAGGAAACTGAAAGCATGCAAAATGTCACTTTCATCGCGAAGTGTGCAAAAATTCGCGAGAAGTTGCAAAATCGGAAGCAAGCTGGACAATCATGTCTTCTTCAGAATCGCCTGAAATTTTTTGATTTTTTATGAAATTGTAAGTTTTCTTATTTTTTAATCACCCGAATCCACCACTAACATATCTGCAGTATATTTTTCGATTATGCCGATTTTTTTTTTTGCTTTTATTAATTTTAAATTATTTTCGCTATTTTTACTATTTTCTTCTTCTTTTTAAATGTTCGATATACTTAAATTTTAAAAGTCTAACAACACTTACAATAGGCCGTTCACAACTACCAATTGTAGCTAATACAATCTACAATCTACAGTAGGTTGTAGGGATGGGCAAATGAAAAAAAATGTATCGAGATATATCGTATCGATATTTTTGAACTGTATCGATATATATTTTTTGAAAACATCGATATTTCGATATCTCGATATTTTTGCTTACAAATGTTGCCAAAATATTCCAAATCTAAAATAAATACACATACTAACATATTGTGCCATAACCGCCAAAAACAGTTTGAGCGATATAAATTTTGAACAACTATTGAGACCTTATGGGTTTTTAAGGGTCTTTAAAAAAGATTTCCCTAAAAAATGTTGCTTACTAAGCCTTAATAATTTTTATAAATAAGGATGTTAATCACTGATTAATGCATGCCCGTTTTTAACACTTCAAAGTTCATCATAATATTTAAAGAAATCGCCAACAACTAACTTAAAACTTAATGAACTCCATAAGTGGAGAAACCCCAAATTGATATTGGTATCGAAAAAGGAAATAAATTTATTCCTGCATCTGTATGTTTAATTTGTGTTATAAGATAATTTCTGAAAAACTGCATTCATTACGAATGCCCGTTTCTCAAACCTAGAAGTTACAAATTTACAAGTAAAATAGACACAAAACAACAACACTTTTACAAATTTTAGTTAGCTGATTTGTAACAGAACAGAAAGTAAAAAATAATTCTGTCTTCAGGCTTATACCCATACAAACCAAATTTGGCATTTAGCTTAGTTAAGTTAGGTCTCCTTATAGATGCGCCTTGTTATTATGAAATTTATTTTTATTTTTCTTCGCATCACTAGCAGTGATGCCAATATCATTCAGTTAAAAACCGGCTAAAATTTGTAGTGCTCTTAAAAATATCGAAACCCGATACTAGTTAATAAGAATCGATGAATCGCTATATCTGTTTTTGAAATATCGGCGATAGTAGTAGTGAACTGCCGGTCTGGGACCAATTAAAATTTTAAAATTTTAATTACCCAAATTTTAAAATTCTTGGAAATTTGTGAAATTTGATACCCTACTAGGGTGGATCAATAAGTCCGTCCAACTTTTTGTTTACATAAGGAATTTTTTGTTTACATAAGGGGTTTTGTTTGTTTAATACATACGAGGGTGGCTCAATAAGTCCGGGTTTTTTATGACCGTGGGAATTTGTATGTGTGTATGTTTGTGGGGTGGATTAAGGGGTTTCATAAGATTAAGATTTCATAAGTATATATGCCGACGGGAAAATCATGAGATGTTTTTTCCTAGTACCAACGGGAAAATCATGCAATGATTTTTCCTAATACTAATTGGTGTGTAATAGTGAAAATTAATTTTTCCTAATGCCTACGGGTATGCATTAATATTTTTCCTAAGGCCTACGGCAATTCATGATTATTATATTTTCCTAATGCCTACGGCAATATATGAATATTTTTCCTAATGCCTACGGCAATATATGAATATTTTTCCTAATGCCTACGGCAATACATGATTATTATTTTTTTCAAATGCCGACGGCAAAACATGATTGTTATTTTTTTCTAATACCAAAGGGAAAATTGCCAGTGTTGCCAGACTGTAGAAATTTCTTATCGTAATAATATATCAGTAATATCAGAGAAAATATTTATTTATGTGTTCACATGTATGTGAACACCCCTAATACTTGTGTGTGGGGGGTCCAGCTTGATAGTCGGTGGTAATTTAATATTTTGTGTATTTGTTTAAGAAATATGTATGTATGTATGTGTATGAATGTATATGTATGTATGTATGTGTATGTATGTATGTATGTATATGTATGTGTGCATGTATGAATGTGCGATCGTGGATACTTATGCGTGGAATATTTTGTAGAATACATATATATTTTGCAACGCAATCATTTTCTTTGTCTACGATTATTTTAAAGCAGCAAACGAATTATCCTCAGCAGCAGAGAAACAAATACCAAACATTTGCAAGTAAGCAAAAAAGTTAATTTCTCCTCCTCCCCACTTTCTTCTCATTCCTTTATGTAGTTTTTATTTGAAATAAGAAAACACTTGTATATTATTTTGTTTTTTATACATTTATTGTTTAAAATTTTATAAAATTTTATAATAATACATACATTTATATTTTAAAAAGTAAAAAGTTTAATTAAAGCAAGACATTTCTTTTGTTAGTAAAATAGCATTTTTTAGTGCGCAAGCACCAAATTTATGATAATTACAATAAAAATATTCGGGATACTTGATTTCCATTTGTTTAAAGTTGATGCAGCCTATATCCTCAACGTTAAAAATTTTTCGGCATAAAATTTTTTCCAACCATCGTTTTTTTCTTCACCTTTTACATAAATTTTAGAACATCTTGCGTTGGCTTTTATAAAATTGCAAACGCTTTGAAATGAAACTGATCCAGCAGTCCAGCTTAGGTGATGATAGTTTTTTGTTAGCCACTTTGCTTCTCTTTGCTTTTCTATTGATAAGCATTTGATATCAAATGGGGGTTTTATAATGAAATTGTTATATTCATAATTGTTGAAAACAATTGCTACTTCTTTTGCGATGAAATCATTTGAATTACTTTTGAAACCTTGTACGTCTATGAAAATTATGTTGTTTTCCATATTACTCAATTTATAAGACTTTTCGAACTTGTCCTTTGATGGGTACATATTCTATTATACGATCATGAATAAGAATACAGTAAGCTGATGTCTTTGCTGCAATATTAGTTGCTGTTTCAAATTCTATTTTTATATCAATCGGTCCATTATTGAGTGATTCATTCTGATGACTGACATCTACTACAATAATAGGAGCTTTTGTCTTAAACTCTGGTGCAGTTAGAAGCGGTTGAGATTCTTTCATATAGTAGCTTTGTTGAAATCTTAGATACATGTCATATAGAGTTGCATATCGTTCATTTTTGAACTTTATGTTAAGGTCATCATATGGATATGAGACTGAATTTAAATGTACTTTTAAATTAGTCAAATCACAATGAACAAACTTATTTTCTTGTTGAAAAGCAATAAATACAAAACGAGGGCGTTCTCTATTTGCAGCCAGTTTAACATTCCAAATATGGCTAGTCCCCATATTTAATTGTGGATTGACATGACAATCCCAACTGCGAAATGCCATAGGTATAGAAGCACCATTGTTAATAATTTTCATCATATTCAATTTGCTAAAGTCGGATAATTGTACATGTGGGATTCTCCATGAGATTAGTGAAATTGTAAGTTTAGCTTTTTTAGTAGAAACACTCGAGCGTACAAGATCTTCGTCGTTCTTATTGCGCAAGAGTATCAATTCATGTTTTCCATTTAGTATAACTTTGTTGTAGTCTTCAGCGAATCCTAGAAGCATTTTTAGAGGTACGTAGAAATTGAAAAATCAATTTACAAGAGTGACATCGTCAATTTTGTTCCATCCAGCATTTTGCATAACGTTGCTTTCTGTTGGTGACATAGAAACCAAATTTTTTATGGTGCTTGTGGCTCCTAAATATCTTGTATGATCAATTTCAATTCCATTGAGCTCATAGCGAATTTCATCAAATAGATATGCCACAAAGTTGTTTTTTAATATAAAGTTGTCTGAAGATGAAGTAGACTTAGAGTTATTATCATCAGCAACAAAACCTTCTACATAAATGTAGCTTTCACTGGGTAGCACGTACAAATCTTGATTTTGTATTGAAATTCTAATTTCATCATTATTGTTGTAAGATTGTAAGTATGGTACATATGTATGATAGTCCTTTTTGATTATATTCTCATCAGACAAGGGCTTATCTAAGACATCTATTATTGAACTCATTTTGTCTTCAATTTAAAATTCAAGGACTTGAGAAAATTTTTATTTGATGTTGTTAGTGCTTTTTGTTGTACTGGTCGCTTTAATGATGTTGTTGTTCTTGCTGCTATATTTTTCAATATATTTGTGTTGTATATTAGCATTATTTAGTTGGCCTTAAATGTATTCGTATTGTAATTTCCTCTCCTCGGAAATTAATTAAATCACCGTGTTGATCAACTACGCGCAGCGCTAGTGAACTTATCTCTCTGGTGTTCACAGGTAAATAGATGAGATTTCTTGGAACCTCATCTATTTTATAGCCTGGAGGCACATTAATCGGAAATTCATGAAGTGTATGCGATTTGGAGTTATTCATATATGTGTTAATAGCGATACTACTTTCAACTCACAAGAGATTTACTTTAAAAATATTAACTGGAAGATCTGAATAATAATATTTGGTGTTAGGATTTTGCTATTGAATCAGCGTTACCATATATATTTTTTAAAAAACTTGCTAAATCTGAAAAAAAAAGAAAACAGCTGATCGATATTGTTATGTGAAAAGTAATGAAAATGGTTAGGCTAACTGACCCTTTAGACACTGTTGCAGAAATAAGGGAGTGAGAAAATATAATATCGTTTTATTGCATACAAACATCACTTAATTTTTTCATTCAATATACTGCAAAAGTTCAATTATGGACATATTTATAAAAAAAACTTGAAAAAACTTTATATTTTCAAAAAACTTGTTGGCATCTCAAAAAACTTCAAAAAAAAAGGGAAAACTTGACAAATGGTAACGCTGTATTGAATCCTAAAAGTTTTCCAATTGTATTGTCTTTATTAAAATATACAGGATCCTTGGAACTATTAACTTTAACTTGCATTGTATTGTTATTGGCTTCAATAAAAATCTTATTTGCTGGACAGAGTCGTTTGTATTGCTCTTCTATAAAATCAACTATATCATTTAATTCGTAATACCGTGTTCAGACATACCCCTTAATTGCGCAATTACGGCATTTTTTACAATTAAGACCTTAATTGAACACAATTTACCAAACAATAAATTAATTAATAAATTGAGCAATTACTAGTTAATTGTATTACTAATTGCGTAAAACTCGAAATGCAACCCTGGTCATAAGTGTTTTTATTAAGAACTGTGTTCAGTGAGCAGAAAAATTTCCTATAATGGCGAGCCAAATGTCAAAAAATATGCATACATATAAACAAAACAAATATACATACATATAAACAAAACAAACTCAACAATATGAACTCCAATAAATAAATAAACAAAAAGGAAATGGCTGGTGAAGAAGTTTTTTTAAATTCATAGATAAATTTATTAACAAATATCTATTATAAATACGAAAAAAATTAAGAGGAAGAGGCTCGCGTGGAGTGAGGCCAGTGAAGCTGCTCTATTGGAGTTGTGGCCATGTCGAATACAGGAGCTTCGTGGCCGAAGAAAAAACGGTCACGTATATGATGAGATGGCGGATAAGCTGCAGAAGTTGGGGTTTCCATACAGCCCGCGCGATGTACACGTTAAATTGAAAAATTAGTTCAACGAGAAATAGCTGCTGCTTTCGCAAACTTTGTAAAATTGCCAAGTTTTTCTTTTCCTTTTTTTAAGCACTGATAATTTTGAATCAAAAATCGATCTCACTGACTCCAAGAGCTCCATATTTCTATTATATGCAAGTAAAATTTCTTTTAAACCAAAATTTGCATCCATTTCGAAAATTTACAAAACAAATAAAAGCAATATTTTTTCCAGCTGTCAAATAATAATTGAGTCAGCTAAATTGAGTATGTGTGAACACTAAATTTAATTGCTCAATTAAAATTAAATTGACTCAATTAAAAATGCATGTCTGAACACAGTATAAGATCTAATTGGTATTTCAATTGTATGTTCTCCTATATGAAACATATTGTTGTAGGTGCCTACATTTGGAATACTGTTGTATGAATGAAAATCAGTTAGAGCACACTCATATGCACCATCTAATTCAATAGGAGGAAAGTAAATAGCAGATAATTCTGATGAGTTAGAGCTCCGAGTAGGTGTTATTGACATTATAACAGACTGATTACAATTAAATAAAGTTTAGTACACAGTATGGTTTATAAGCATAATTTACATATTTATTTCATTTTCTTATTTTAAAATTAACATTAGTTTCTTAATATTAATGCTATTATTGTTTTGCTATGATGTTGTTGTTGATTTAGTTTTTCTTCCAACTATAATATTTCATCTTTACTTATCCAAGAATTGTGTTGATTAGAAAATCCCAGCCATTTAACATATGCCTCCTTCCCTTTAATTTTAAGAACCTTTTCAACTAGATATGTATTTGGAAATCTGGTTTTTGAAAGTTCGTCAGTATAGAATAGTAGTAGGGAACTAACGCTTCTGGCGCCGATTAAAATTAGAAATTTGGGTAATTAAAATTTTAAAATTTTAAAATTCTTGGAAATTTGTAAAATTTGATACCTACGAGGGTGGTTCAATAAGTCCGTCCAACTTTTTGTTTACATAAGGAATTTTTTGTTTACATTAGGAGTTTTTTGTTTACATTAACTTTGTGTGAACGGGTGATTTTTTTGGGGTTACATTAATTGTGTGAACGGGTGATTTTGTTTTTTGTGGGAATACGTTATGTGGGTTCATAGGTTGGAGGTTTTTCTTTTTTGTAATGTATGTATGTATAAGCCAACGGAAAAATCATGAATACCATTTTTCCTAGTACCAAAGCGAAAATCATGAAATGATTTTTCCTAATACTAATGGGTGTGAAATAGTGAAAATTAATTTTTCCTAATGCCGACGGCAATGCATGATTATTTTTCCTAATGCCTACGGCAATGCATGAATATTATTTTTTTCAAATGCCGACAGCAAAACATGATTATTATTTTTTTCAAATGCCGACGGGAAAATGATTTTTCATAATTCCGACGGGAAAAACATAAAACTTATTTCTAATGCTAATACAGGAGTTTAAGGCTGACCGTGATTTGTGGTGGGTGGGGTTGTTGTCGTAATACATAACCGAGGGACTTTATGGATGTGTCTGTCTGTCTGTCTGTCTGTCTCTCTGTCTGTCTGTTGTGTGAGGCTGTGATTGGTCGGGGGAGCGTGGTGTAGTTGAGGTAGATGGATTGAGTATGTGTGTGTATACCTGTCTGTTGGAATTTTTGTGAGGGTGTGATTGACAGGGGGCGGGGTGTAGTTGTGGTAGATCGACTGCGTGTAAGCAGGTGTTGCAAGTCTGTAGGAATTTAAGGCTTATAGTGATTTGGGGTAGGTGAGGGTGTTGTTGTACGAGTAATATGTATCCATGGGAATTTGTGGATGTGTCTGTCCGGGAAAGAATTTAAGCGAGGTTGTTGTTGGGAGGGGGTGTGGTGTAGTTGAGGTTGATCGACTGCGTGTATGTTTGTCTATATGTTTGTAGGAGCTTAAGGCTGATCGTGATTTAGGAGAGGTGAGGGTGTTGTTGTAATATGTATACATAGGAATCTGTATGTATGTATGTCTGTGAAAATTTAAGGCTGATCATGATTTAGGGTAGGTGAGGTTGGTGTAGTAATATGTCTGTGTGTATGTACATATGTTTGTAGAAGTTTAATGCTATTAGTGATTTGAGGATAGGCGAGTGATATGTACCCATGGGAATCTGTATGAATGTTCGTAGGAGTGTAAGGCTGATCGTGATTTGTGTTGTTGTCAGTGTTGTTTGTAGGAATGACCGTGAGAATTTTTGTATGCATATCTGTAGGAATTTAAGGTTGGCCGTGTTTTGTGAGGGGTGGTGTGTTGTTGAAATAATTTGAATTTTTCTTAGATGAAATCTGTTATATGTCTGTGTGCGTGTGTGTGCGTATGATTTTCTCACGCTAGTAGTTTTATGTACGTAGAAATAAATGGTATTCAATATCGATATTTCGTTCTATAAAATATTTTCATATATCTGATACATATACATATACATAAGTATATTTTCATACTCAAGGTTGCTGGGTATTTTGTCATGCTTAAAATTGTCCAGCTTTAAAGTCTGCCTACGAGAAATTTGTTTATATTACAGATTTTGTTTATTTAACTACGTCCGGCTTCTTTCGCTGAACTTCTTTTCATACGATCATGGGAATTTATAGTTTCTCTGTCCATAATAAGGTCGTTTAGCTTGGGCATGTGCTCTGACTGAATGGTTTGCGTTGTTCATATATTTTTATGATGTAGATATGTAAGTGTGATTGTCAAGATCTAATAAATACTTGAGTATTGATAAGAAATTTGATATTATGTGTACATACATATCTACAAATTGATTTTATGTATGTATGTACATATGTACATACAAATAAGTGTTTGGCTCCGTGCTTGAATGTCATGTGCGGTCTTTTGTTGATGTTGTAAATATTCGCCGGGTCTTTTATGTATAGATGTCAAATATCTTCATAGTTTTTTTTTTTATTTGAAATTAAAAAACGTTGATTTAATTTTTATCTGTATTTACTTCAAAGTTTGTAAGGATTTTCTGTTTTAAGTAAAACTGAATTCCTTAAGATACATACTTTAGAATAATAGTAACTATAATAGAAATATTTCCTATATTTAATTTACATTTGTTTAAAGTTGATGCAGCTTATCTTCATTCTTAGAAATATTTTGATATAAAATTTTTTCCAGCCGTAGGCTTTTTTCATCACCTTTTTCATCACCTTTTACATTTATTTTAGAACATCTTGCATTGCCTTTTATACATTTATAAACATTTTTAAATGAAACTGATCCAGCGGTCCAGCTTATGTAACGATAGTTTTTTGTTAGCCAGCTTGCTTCTTTTTTATTTTTTTATTGATTAATGAGTTTCATAATGAAATTATTATATTCGTAATTGTTGAAAACAATCGCTACTTCTTTTCCAATAAATTTATTTGAATTACTTTTGAAACCTTGTACGTGTATAAAAATTATGTTATTTTTCATATTCCTTAATTTATAAGACTTTTAGAATTTGACCTTTGATAGGTATATACATATTCTAGTATATGATTATGAATAAGAATACAGTAAGTTGATGTCTTTGCTTACTATTTCAAATTAAAATTTTATTCAATTAGCCCGATATTGAATAAAAGGAGCTTTTTTTATCTTAAACTCTGGTACAGGTAGAAACGCATGAGATTCTTTCAAATACTACCTGTTTAGAATGTAAGTAATAATGTTTTATTAGTATGAGTCAATTCAAACACATAAATTTGAACTGTACTAATTTTCTTTGTTTTCTTTTGTCTTCAAGCACTTGGAACTTGAAGATTAGAGATTTTTTACTTTCAAGCACTTGGAACTTGAACGTAATGTGATCAATAAATAAAAGCGAGTTTTTTACTACTGATACAAACATAATTTTTATTGGAATATTTATACTACAATTATTAACAATTAATTGTTGAGTCAACAAATATGCTTAAAACAAAATTTACGTTAAATTGACCAATCAGATTAAAGTGACAATATTTTCAGTTAATTCAGTGTGTAATATGATATCTTTTTATTAACAATTTTTGTTTGTCAGCTAATTGAGTGCAAGTAAACAGTATTAATAGTATTCACTAACTTTTGTATTATCATTAATAATTATTAAGTGGATTCACGGGTTTTTGAACATTCTTCCTCGCGTTGAACGATTGTTCAAAATTGAAGAAAGTTCGAAGTCGTCATGGTCAGGTTAATTTGACTGGTCAGGTTAATTTGATAAAAAAAAATAAATTTTAAGATATATTGGAACATAGTGTTGTTATTAAAACTACGTTAGTAAGTGAATTAATTTATTGAGTCTCGTCATCTGCTGCTAAAACATCAATGGTAAATTTGGAATGCTGGCGTGGCATTGGTATAGGGGTCATCTTGTGTTCTTCGGCGTATTGTTGGAGCTCAATGTCCTTTTCAGTGGATTCGATTGATGTAGTTGGATGTGGGTTTTTTGCATTTTTTCTTGATTTGCATGTTGACAGCAAAATGATTAGTGCTATGATGCTTACTACGAGTGCTAGGTATCCAATTATATAACTGTGAGTCTGGTGGGTTTTCAATTTATTAGGTAACTCAGCAATTTCATGTTGTTCCAGCGACCTTTGTAGAGTTGTTAGGTCCTTAATATTCTTGGCATATACACTCTCTAAATTTGTTGAGGTTGATTCGTTATTATTTATGAAGACTGTAGTGTTTTTTGGTAGTGATAAGTCTGAAATTTTGCCAAGACTTGTGTATGATGACCTTACTGTGCTTGATATAGTTCTCAGTCCATTCATGTTGACAAAATCTTGCTTGAGTATACATTCTGGATCAAGCGTCAGCAAACCGGAGCCCTTTAGTGATATAGGAATGATTTCACTGTTGCAAACAGCTGTGGCCCTTGAAAATGGTGACGCTACATATATCCATTGATTGCCTTTGCTGAGGGGTACCCATCTGATATCAGTTTTCTCCAGCACACAATTTGGTTTTGTTTTATTGTGGAATAAATTTATTTCACATGTACAGACATCTGAACCATAGTTGTAACGGATTTGAATGTTGGAACATAGGAAAACGCCTTGTTCAATCGTGTCGCAAGCACTTAACTCAGAATTTGTAAAAGGAATGTATTGTTCCCGCAAAGTAGATATAGCCAAGAAAACAGTACATGGTTTAATGGCTACCACGGTATTGTTCATTATATTGGGTACAGGAATCAAATGAAACAGCTTGAGTATTTCACGTTCAACCAATGGTAATGTTATTTTGAAAACAGCGTGGTGGTGTGTTAGTCTGCCCTTAACCTTCATGAGTCTGAATAATTGTAGCAAGTCAGTTTTTTCTGTCACTGGAAGTTTCACTGATGGTGGTGAATGGAGGATGATCTGATTAATTTCACTTTGTAACTGTTCTGGAGTAAGTAGCCATGGACTGATTTTTCCATGATGAGTATCCATTAGGGTGTCAAGGATTGATGATTGTATCTTTCTTATATTGTTTGCGATTAGAGTTAATTCCAGAACTGCTGAATGAAATAGTTGATTTA
This sequence comes from Tachina lurida, assembly GCA_944452675.1. Taxonomy (NCBI): domain Eukaryota; kingdom Metazoa; phylum Arthropoda; class Insecta; order Diptera; family Tachinidae; genus Tachina; species Tachina lurida. The sequence goes on from OX101756.1 coordinate 62,059,955, forward strand.
GTTGTACTTGTATTAATGCATTGTTGATGTTATTTATATCATCTGAATAGATTTTAATTTCTTTCTCCAATCGTTCAAATCTTGACTTAGCTGTTATTTGATTCTGCCGGATGATATTAATTGTAGAATCAACAATTGATGTTTGATTCTTCAATAATTTTAGCAAATATGATTGATTGTCGTTGACTTGTTTTATTGTTTCTGACATCTGTTCTGCGTATTCAGAGTCCAGAACGCCAAATAATGAATGGGCAACGTTACCAACGATATCCAGCGCCCCTCTTTTAACTCGTAATAGTCGGTTATCTAGTTGTAACTCACTTTCCATGTGTTGAAAGTGGTCAAAGATACTGAGACAAGATGAATTTGTTTCTAAAATTTTACACAAGGTTTGTAATGACCGTGTACCATTGACAAGAATTGATGTTTCTGACCAATAAGGAGCTAAATCATAGTATACAAATAGATTCCATTCCGTAGTTGAAATAGCTGTAGTTCCAATTTGCTCAAAATGGATTCCTACCTTTGATCCAAACTTCTTATTCTGGACTGGAGTTCCAAGAGCAAGTGGTACCAGCAATAATAACGTGATTAATGCCATGGTTAGATAATTTGTTGGTATTTTGACCTTTTTCTGCCTTTTAGCCTCAGGCTCTTCACTTGACGTAGATGTGAAATCACTTGTTGCCTTACTATTGTCATCAATTATTGCTTTAGAGTTTTGGTCGATAGGTAGTAACGCGATTCGATGTATTGGACGTTTGAACTGCCCATTAGCTGTTTTTACTTCGACAACCCTGACAATACCATCGTCACCAGGATGAGTGTTTATTACTCTCGCCAATGGCCATTTCATGACCGGCAGGTTGTCCTCTTTTATAATTACCATGTCCCCAATTTTAAGGTTAGGGGATTGCTTGTTCCACTTATAACGTTGCTGAAGTTGATTAAGATATTCAGAAGACCATCTTTTCCAAAATTCTGGTTTGAGGTGTGCTACAAGTTTCCAATGCTGAAGTCTCGAATTATTGATTGGAATAGCCCTACTATCTATTTGTGAAACAAGGGGTTCGCCTATGAGAAAGTGGCCAGGAGTCAGTGCTTCAAAACTATTTGGATCATTTGACATAGGGGTGAGTGGGCGTGAATTCAGTATTGCTTCAATTTCTATTATGACTGTTTCCAATTCTTCTTGTGTCAAAGATGCCGTTGCAACACTACGGAGTAGCAAATACTTTGGTGATTTTACAGCAGCTTCCCAGAGTCCTCCAAAGTGCGGTGCTCTTGGTGGAATAAAATGGAATTGTATTCCTCTTGCGCTGGCAGTGGAGATAACCAATTCTCGTCCTTTATCAGAGTAAATGGTGTCAGCTAGTTCTGATAACTGATTCCTAGCTCCTACGAAATTAGTAGCGTTATCTGAATAGATATTTTGACACCGACCGCGACGACCTATAAAGCGCTTTAATGCACCAATAAAAGATTCGGTTGTTAAATCGGAGACCAGTTCAAGATGGATAGCCTTCGTTGCAAAACAACAAAATACCGCTATATATGCCTTTGTCTGTTTTTTGCCGCGGACCCTGTAATGAATCCAGAATGGTCCACAATAGTCGACTCCGGTATTAACGAATGGACGTGCCGGAGTTATCCGAGTATGAGGTAAATTGCCCATGAGTTGTTGGCACAGTTGCGGATGTGCCTTAGCACATCTTAAACATTTTTGAACTGTGGATCTTGCCATTATTTTGCCTTTTATTGGCCAAAATCTTTGTCTTATTATATTCAATAATGCTTGCGGTCCGCAATGATTATTTTCTTCATGGACCATCTTAAATAGAAGCTTTATAAGATGATCATTATATGGAATCAGCATTGGATGTTTCACGTCGTACGGCAACGTGGAGGCCTCCAATCGTCCTCCAACTCTCAGAACACCTTGCTGGTCAAGAAATGGCGTCAAAATAATAATTGAACTTTTCCTTTCAATCTCCTTACTTTTCTTAAGTTGTTCAATTTCCGGTAAAAAATCAGATTTCTGAATGGCCTTTACAATCACACACAAGGAATTATGCAGTTCGCTTGGAGTAAGTGCTCTATGTGTTGCTCGCTCTTCGTTTTTCATTCTTGCATGTTGGATGAATCTGAGACCATAACCTATTATCCTCTGTAATCTTCCGAAGGAATTTTTGTGTTGAATTTTATATATGTAATCGTCAGAGGCAACTGTATTAAGTGCAACTGAACGTGTTTTCTTCATTTCGATGTCGCTGCTGATTTGTAACCGATGAGAGAAATTAGGTGGCCACATTTCTTCTTTTCCATGTAGAAACAGTGGTCCGTAGAACCACAACATGGATGAGCGAAGTTTTGGTGCTGGCAAGCCCCTGGATAATATGTCAGCTGGATTATCTTTTGAAGACACGTGACGCCATTGATTTGCCAGTGTTAATGACTGAATTGTGCCTACTCGGTTGGCCACAAACGTTTGATACAAAGTCGACTGTGTATTTATCCAGGACAGCACAATTTCGGAATCAGTGCATAGGAATATTGGTAGGTTCTTAGTCTGCAGATCTGCTTTAATTCTATCAGCGAGTTGTGCAGCTATAACTGCAGCGCATAGTTCAAGCCGTGGCAACGTTTGTTGTTTTAATGGAGCAACCCGACTTTTTGCGCAGAGCAATTGTACTATGATTCGTCCATCTTTTAGCTTCGCACGCACGTATGCGACTGCACCAAATGCTCTCTCGGATGCATCTGCGAATATATGTAATTGATGACCTGTTGGCAATTCACCCTTGAAGATATGTCGTGGAATTTCCATATTATTTAAATCTTTTAAGTCTTCCCTGAAGGTATTCCATGCAGTACGGAGATTTTCTGGAAGTTGCTCATTCCAATCCAATTTTTGTTGCCATAATTGTTGAATGAATATTTTTGCACTCACAACTACTGGCGCCAGCAGTCCGAGGGGATCAAACAATTTTGCGATGTCTGAAGCTGCAGTTCGTTTAGATACACTCTTGATATTGTCTAATTTTACCTTGATGAACAATCCATCAGATTTAGGTAGCCACATTAATCCAAGCGTTTTTACTGTATTGGCCTTGTTATTGTTAAAGTCCAAGTCCACCTCTTGATTTTCTACTGGAATATTTTTAAGTAGCTTAGTATGATTTGCACACCATTTTTTTAAAATGAAGCCATGGGCTCTCAAAAGTGTAATCAATTGCCTTTGTGTCTCAATCGCAATATTTAAATTATCCGAACCACCCAGGCCGTCATCGACATAAAAATTATGTTTCAACATTTGAGAACCTTCTGGAAAGTCCACCATATTTTCATCAGCAATCCTCTGTAAGCATTTTGTTGCCAGGTACGGTGCTGCCCGTGTTCCATATGTTACAGTGTTGAGCTTGTAATAATTTATGGGTGCCGCTGGGTTTTCCCTCCACATAATTAATTGGTATTGTTGGTCATCAGGATGAATTAGAATTTGCCGATACATTTTCTCGATATCGGTAGTGAAAACATATTTTGGAGTTCGAAAACGCAGTAAGATTGAAAATAATTCGCTCTGAACAGTTGGCCCAGTGTACATCAAATCATTCAATGAATAGCCCGAAGTGGTTTTTGCCGATGCATCAAAAACCACTCTAAGCTTAGTTGTAGAACTATCTGGTTTCAATACACTGTGATGGGGTATAAAGTATTTAGGCCCACACAAGGAATCGATATCGACTTCCTGCATATGGCCTAATTGTTTATATTGTTGCATGAACTGCACATACTGTGTACGAATGGGCTCATTTTTTTAAAGTTTCCGTTCTAGCCCCAAAAACCTGTTGTACGTCATCGCGTGTGAATCTCCTAGAGCCTCTGGACTTTCTCTGAACGGAATTCTAACTACAAAACGACCTTCTTGGTTAGTGCGTACATGCTGACCAAAATGTAGTTCACATTGTTTGTCTGAGGGTGACAATGGTTTTTTGTTGTCTTGAATTTTATCCAGTTTCCAAAGTTGCTCTATAGTTTCTTCCAATGATGTAGCCTTGTCAAATATTGCACATGTTATTGTATGTGGCTTGCTGGCAATCGACTTTTGTTCCACAGGTCCACCAACAATCCATCCAAGTGATGTATTTTGAAGAATTGGAAGATCATTAGACAACTTAATTGTACCTGATTGAGTCAAACTGAAGAAGAACTCCGCTCCGAGTAGTATGTCGATTTTTTCTGGTTTGTAAAAATGGGGATCTGCTAAATGAATATGTTTTGGAATGTTCCAGGATGAAACATTAATATGTTGACTGGGCTGTGCTGGAATTATGTCTGGAAGAATATAGGCTTCCAAATTAGTCACGAAACTGTGGTCGCGGTACTTCATGATGACATTAATTCGTTGAGATGATCGCTTTTGTACTTTGCCCACACCGTCAATACATAGCGATGCTTCTGTTGGTGAAATTCCCAATTTTTTTATCAAACGTTCAAACACAATATTCACCTGTGAACCTGAGTCTAATACAGCCCGAAATTCATTAGCGATTCCATTTGGAGCCACAATTACAACCCCTGCTGTGGCCAATAACACAACGCCCTGGAGGCCCATGACTGTTTTTGTTGCTGTCGTTGCAACCGCTGCTTCATTTTTGAAGGATTCTGTTGCATTATTGTCTGTCTCCGAACTATTTCTCTTTTCTGAGTTTTTCCGCTTCGGTAAATGTACCAACGTGTTATGCTTTTGTGCACACAATTTGCAGCTACTCGAATTACATGCCTTTGCATTGTGGTCGGCTTTGAAGCAATTTACGCATAATTTTTGTTGTTGTACCCATCGCAACCGTTGTGATTCTGATAATTGTTTAAATTTACTACAAAAGTAGAGCTTATGGTTTCCGTTTAGAGTTATTATCATCAGCAACAAAACCTTCTACATAAATGTAGCTTTCACTGGGTAGCACGTACAAATCTTGATTTTGTATTGAAATTCTAATTTCATCATTATTGTTGTAAGATTGTAAGTATGGTACATATGTATGATAGTCATTTTTAATTATATTCTCATCAGACAAGGGCTTATCTAAGACATCTATTATTGAACTCATTTTGTCTTCAATTTAAAATTCAAGGACTTGAGAAAATTTTTATTTGATGTTGTTAATGCTTTTTGTTGTACTGGTCGCTTTAATGTTGTTGTTGTTCTTGCTGCTATATTTTTCAATATATTTGTGTTGTATATTAGCATTATTTAGTTGGCCTTAAATGTATTCGTATTGTAATTTCCTCTCCTCGGAAATTAATTAAATCACCGTGTTGATCAACTACGCGCAGCGCTAGTGAACTTATCTCTCTGGTGTTCACAGGTAAATAGATGAGATTTCTTGGAACCTCATCTATTTTATAGCCTGGAGGCACATTAATCGGAAATTCATGAAGTGTATGCGATTTGGAGCTATTCATATATGTGTTAATAGCGATACTACTTTCAACTCGCAAGAGATTTACTTTAAAAATATTAACTGGAAGATCTGAATAATAATATTTGTTTGGTGTTAGGATTTTGCTATTGAATCCTAAAAGTTTTCCAATTGTATTGTCTTTATTAAAATATACAGTATCCTTGGAACTATTAACTTTAACTTGCATTGTATTGTTATTAGCTTCAATAAAAATCTTATTTGCTGGACAGAGTAGTTTGTATTGCTCTTCTATAAAATCAACTATATCATTTAGTTCGTAAGATCCAATTGGTATTTCTATTGTATGTTCTCCTATATGAAACATATTGTTGTAGGTGTCTACATTTGGAATACTGTTGTATGAATGAAAATCAGTTAGAGCACACTCATATGCACCATGTAATTCAATAGGAGGAAAGTAACTAGCAGATAATTCTGATGAGTTGGAGCTCATAGTAAGTGTTATTGACATTATAACAGACTGATTACAATTAAATAAAGTTAATATAAGCATAATTTACATATTTATTTCATTTTCTTATTTTAAAATTAACATTAGTTTCTTAATATTAATGCTATTATTGTTTTGCTATGATGTTGTTGTTGTCAGTTCTCGTGGTACCTTCATAGCGAACAGTCGAATAGCGGAATTTTACTTACTTACCAAACAAACAAAAATTACATATACAAAAAAAAAAATATTAGTAGTACATATTATTCGTAATAGGTACATACATACTGTCTTTAATAAATAAGCTTTCTGCTTTGCTAATATTTTTTACATAGTAAAAATAACAAAAACAAAAAAACCGCAAAAAAAACTTAAACAAGTGATATTGAGGAATACCTCAAAGTCAAACAAACAATCATAAATAACAAAAACAAAAAATACCGAAAAAAAAAACATAAACGAATAACCCTTGAGGAATTCTTTGTATGAATTCCTCAAATACAGAAAAACTTGAAGTGAGTTCTAACGGCAGAAATGCTTATTTTACTGTGAGTTCTGAAACTCTGAATGAAAAAAAATATAAAAAATAAATCTGATGAAAATCTTTTGTTAACGGCAACGCCAATTTTTCGTCAGCGATCAACTTCGCTTTGTCCAATGCCAAATAGTAATGATGCATTAACATTACAGTTGCCCAGTACTTCTTCATTTAAGTCAGTAATATCATCCCCTTCAGGCTCGTGTTTATCACTTAACAAAGTTATCACTACAGATAACAGCGGCTCGAAACTCAAGGTACAAGTTGGAATGGACAGATACATTACAATTTTAAAGCGCGGGCGAAGCCCGAATTCTTCAAAAATCTCATCTGCTCCAAAAGTGTCTAGGGATAACAGCGCAGCCTCAACTAATCGCCAAAACCGCTTTAAAATTTTTCAACATGACAACGACAAACCCGAGGTATCCTCGAACAAAACATCCAAGCCGCCACCAATCTATTTGAGACAAAAAAATTCAAATGCCCTTATTAAAAAATTAATTTCGGTCATTGGTGAGAATAAATTTCACATTGTTCCAATAAAACGTGGCAACATCGATGAAACTAAAATCCAAATTTATGACGAAAAAGATTTCCGCAAAATGGTTGCTGAATTTGAAAAAAGTAAAACAAGCTTCTACACATACCAGCTTAAGAGCGCTAAAGGCATGCAGATCGTATTGAAGGGCATAGATTCTTATGTTGTCCCCGAAGAAATAAAAGATGCACTCGTCCTCCAGGGGTTCAAGGTAAAAAATGTGTCCAATATAATAAATAGAGAAAAGATTCCCCAACCCCTATTTCGTGTTGAACTTGAGCCTAATGATATAAAATTGAAAAAAAATGAGACGCATCCAATTTATAATTTAAAATACCTCTTGTACCGAAAAATCACAGTTGAAGAGCCCCATAAGCGTTCAGGTCCTGTACAGTGCCATAATTGCCAAGAATATGGCCATACAAAAACATACTGCAATTTACCATCTGTTTGTGTTGTGTGCGGCGAATTACACGGCACCGCTAGCTGCAACAAACCAAAAAATCAAAGTGATAAAAAATGCAGTAATTGTGGAGGTAATCACACCGCTAACTACAGAGGTTGTCGTGTGTACTCTTTGGTAAAGAAGACTATGGTGCAAAAACCTAAATTAGCTCCAGCTCAATCAGCAAACGTTTACTCTGCCACTTTTCAGCAAATGAGCCAACCAGTTACTTCCCGTGTATCGTATGCAGATGCTGCTAAGGCTAGTTCTATTCCGACACAAAATGTTTCACCGCAAAATAATTCTACAAATACAAACTCAAACTTTAATTATAATCGCCTTGAAGCCACTATTGAAAATCTTGTGCAAACTATAAACAATTTTACAACAAATATGAATACCATGATGCAAGAAATGTTGCGAATGCAGAATACTCTGCTTCAAGCAATACTTAATAAGCCATGAACACGTTAACAATATGTTTCTGGAACGCAAACGGCATTCGCCAACATAAAAATGAACTTGAGCACTTCCTCACGGAAAAAAATATTGATATAATGTTAGTATCTGAGACTCATTTGACTTCGAGAAGTCTTTTTAAAATTTATGGCTACACTATATATGATACAAAGGACCCTAGAGGAAGGGCTTGCGGTGGATCAGCAATTCTAATAAAGTCAAGACTCAAGCACTATGTTCTTGATAACATTTGTGAAGAATACCTACAAGCAACAAATATTGGCATTGAAAGTTTTTGTTCAAATTTCGTTATATCATCAATTTACTCCCCTCCCAGATTTTCAATCACTGAGAATCAATATGAGGATTTCTACAAATCTCTTGGACCTTGTTTTGTAGCAGCTGGAGACTACAATGCGAAACATACGTTCTGGGGTTCGCGCCTTGTTACACCCAGAGGTCGAGCATTGTTCAACACTATTTCAAAAATGGGCTTGGATGTCATTTCGAGTGGGGAGCCCACTTATTGGCCTACTGACATACAAAAAATTCCGGATGTTATAGATTTTGGCGTCATAAAAAATATCTCTAGGGATTTAATTCAAGTTCAAGCTTCTCTTGATCTCTCGTCCGATCACTCCCCGACGATCATCACAATTTGTAGCCCATTAAGAAGTAACTTACCTGACCCATATGTGAAGATGATCAATCGTGTAAATTGGCTGGGGTTCAAAAAATATCTCAGCAGTCATTGTACGGAAAACATTACGCTTAGAACACCCGATGATATTGAATCGAACATTGCCAATCTCAGCGAGAATATTAAACAGGCTGCTGAACATGCCACTACCGCCCATCCGCAGATTGGGTTTAATAAAATTTATTCTACAGACATTGAACGTCTCGTACGTGAAAAAAGAAGGGCTAGAAGGGAATGGCAACAGCACAGATCACCACAAAATAAAATCAGATTTAAAGAGTGCACTAAACGACTCCAAGAGTTGCTTGCATCTGAAAAAATTGCATCTCTTAAAAATTATCTGGAGGGTCTTGATGTTACACCGGCGTCTAATTACTCCTTGTGGCGCGCTGCCAGAAAACTTAAAACACCCGTTGAGTATAAGCCACCTCTACGCACATCTACCGGAGGTTGGGCAAGAAGCGATACTGAAAAAGGTAAAATATTTGCTGAGCACTTAAAATCCGTTTTTACGCCAAATATATGTACTGGTGTTGCTGATTTGCCGAATATAGTCGCTCTACCCCCTCAACACATAAAGTTTAAGACGCGTGATTTACAAAAATTAATTGCCGAACTCAACCCGAAGAAAGCTCCGGGTATTGATGGAATTAGTAATCAGATGCTGATGAACTTGCCTCGTATTGCAATGAGAATCCTGTTATTCATATTTAATGCTATTTTACGACTGGAGTATTATCCACACAACTGGAAACTTGCCAAGGTTAAAATGATTCCAAAGCCGGGCAAATATATAACAAAGGCTGAGTCATATAGGCCAATAAGTCTACTATCTACAATGTCAAAGCTTTTCGAAAAACTGCTCAAAACAAAATTGTTCCCAATTCTAATTAGTAGTGGGTGCATACCAGACCATCAATTTGGTTTTAGAAGTCAGCATAGCACCATTGAACAAACTCACAGATTAGTTCAATTTATAAGAAGAACTTTTGAGGGAAAAAAGTATTGTTCTGCGCTGTTTATTGACGTTTCCCAGGCATTTGATAAAGTGTGGCATGAAGGCCTTATTTTAAAATTGAAGACTTACTTACCAATAAACATTTTAAATCTTTTGGAAAGTTACATTATTTCCCGTAAGTTCACTGTTGCGGAAGGAGACTTTACAAGTAGGCCTGAAACAATTTCATCTGGTGTGCCACAGGGGAGTATACTGGGACCAGTTTTATATTTAATTTATACTTGTGATATGCCTGTGAGCAGTAGTATCCATAATTCCACATTTGCCGACGATACAGCCTGCCTTAGTATGCATGAAAACCCTGATGAGGCATCCCGCAAACTCCAGGAACACATTAGCCAGATGGAGCTTTGGTTAAACTTATGGAGAATCAAGGTAAATGAACAAAAGTGTGTTCAAGTAACATTTACTTTACGAAGAGATACTTGTTCCCCCATTCGGATTAACAATCAAGTTGTTTCTCAACATTCACATGTGAAATATCTTGGTATACACCTTGATCGACGACTTACATGGAAACACCACATTGATTCTAAGTTAACTCAAATGAAACTTAAACTAACTCAGGTACATTGGCTGATTGGTCGAAATTCAACACTTAGCCTAGACTGTAAACTTTTAATATACAAGTCGCTTTTAAAGCCAATATGGTGCTACGGAATTCAACTATGGGGCACTGCTTAAGCTTCAAATGTAGAGAAAATTCAACGCAGGCAAAATAAAATTTTACGCATGATAACATCGGCTCCATGGTACATCAAAAATTCAAATATACATCGTGATTTAAATATGCCACTAGTGACTGAAGAAATTGCTAAATACGCTGGCAAATATTTAACAAAACTCGAGTCACATCCTAATCCGCTTGCCCGTAATATTTTGAACTTTACTGGACACATCCGCCTAAAAAAGAGGGACACAATGGCTCTTATTCACAGCACTCCAAATGGGACTTCTTGAAAATACTTTTTTTTTTTTCCTTTTGATTATCACTACTTACATATGTATTATATATAACTACTACTAAGCTTATGTCCGACATTGGTCGGGCCTAATTATATTTTTTAGATTTAAGATTTGAATACTTATTGTTAGTTCATATATGAAGATACAATAAATAAAAATCATGCATAAAAAAAAAAATAAAAAATTATGTTGTTGTTGATTTAGTTTTTCTTCCATCTATAATATTTCATCTTTACTTATCCAAGAATTGTGTTGATTAGAAAATCCCAGCCATTTAACATATACCTCCTTCCCTTTAATTTTAAGCACCTTTTCAACTAGATATGTATTTGGAAATCTGGTTTTTGAAAGTTCGTCAGTATAGAATCCACCTTTAATAGGATTACCAAGATAGTCTTCTAATATGTATGTTGCAGGATTTGTATTTTGAACTCTTGTAATTGTGAAAATTTCTGTAGTCCAATTTGGAGTATAACCTTTTTCAAATGTATGCTTATATTTGCTTATGCGTACATGATCTCCTACATTAAATTTTGACATTTTATACATTTTCATATGACTGTATACTGTATTTAGCAGCTTTTCCTCATTTGTTGAGTTGACTTTAATTGGAGGCATTTTAATGGTACGATGAACTCTTTTATTGTAGGTATTAAGTAAATCTTTGTATATATCAATCCACTTATAAGAACCATTATAGCTAAATTCTTTCCACATCATTCCTTTTAGTGTTCTATTAAATCGATCTACTATTGACGCTTTCATAATGCTATATGTTGAGTAGTGATTAATGTTGTATTTATGCATTAATTTTTCAAAGTGTTTGTTGAAAAACTCTTTACCATCATCTGTTTGTATATTTTTTGGTATTCGCCCCAATTCAAAAATATTTTCCATTGCGTTGGTTGTTTCAAGTGCAGTTTTTGTTTTTAGCGGTACTGCCCATGCAAATTTTGAGAATGTGTCAATTATAGTCAGCAAAAATCGATAATTTCTATTTTCTTTTGAATAGTTCCCCATTTCAACTAAATCAGCTTGCCAAAGATCATCTATCCCTTTCATTACAACTCTGTTTTGTTTTGGACATCAATGTTGTTGTTCGTATCCACAAAGAACCCCAGCAGTTTAGGTGCATTTTTCAAAGAAACTATGTTGCTAGTATCGTTTAAATAATGTCCAAATTTATCAACAGACATGCTTTATATACTTTATTAAAGTTAATGTATTATATTAGCTTCACGTAGTTCTTCAATAATTGATATAATCTCGTTATTGTGATTATTATGACCTGCAGCTTGTGATGCGAGCAGTAGTCGAAGTCGATCTACTAGCTCATTTGGATCATCCCAGTATATATAGTTGGGCTTATGAATGTTAAATTCCATCATTCCATCACCTAAGTAGCTACCTTTTGGCTTAGATCCTGTTGATTCACTTAAATTCTTTTGGTTTTTCTCGTCAATAAATTTCTTAATAATATGTTTATATTTATATCCTCTAGTACCCTTAATTTGACCATCAGGTTTATAGTCTCTTCTATATGCATTCGTAGTAATTAAAATCTTTTTATAGATTTCGAGTTCAAATTTATCATAATTTTTTGGTATTTTATGAAACATTAGAGAAAATAGTCCTAGTGTTAGAGCCCATATTTGACCACCAACATGTATTTTATCTTCATTAAGTGTAAGTTTACTATCACCAAATTTCCATTCATTATTAAAATCTTTATGTGGACCATAGTTTGTATCTAATTCATTTCTTCCTTCCAAGACTGATAAATCAGTATAAGTATCTTCTGTATTGGAAGTTTTTGAGTAAAAATCATCTTCATCGTCATCGTCATCATCATTTTTAGTATTAGTTTCATTAAATAAGATGGTATTATCAAATATTGTTCCTTCTGCTAGTTTCTTTGGTGTACTTGTCTCTATCTTGAGTAATGGTTTTTCAGGCTTTAAACTTGTATTATTTTCAAATTCTGTCTTCATTTTATTTTCTTCTTTAATGGGAATTCTTTTAATTTTTTTTAGAACTATTTATGAATTCTTTGAGTGGTTCTGTTATAGGTTTAAATGTATCTCTTAGTTGTTCACGTGTATCTATTTCACCAGTTTTTATACTACGAAGCTTTTTCTTCAAGACATTTCTTGTCAACACCAACTGTTTTAAAATTTTCTCATCCATCTTTAATAAATAAAAGGTATCAGCTATTAGATCAGGTATCAGCTATTAGATCAGCTTTTCAGGACCTGGTCTGGTTTTTAGATCAGCTTTTTAGGACCTGGTCTGGTTTTCAGATCAGCTTTTCAGGACCTGGTCTGGTTTTCAGATCAGCTTTTTAGGACCTGGTCTGGTTTTCAGATCAGCTTTTCAGGACCTGGTCTGGTTTTCAGATCAGCTTTTCAGGACCTGGTCTGGTTTTCAGATCAGCTTTTTAGGACCTGATCTGGTTTTCAGATCAGCTTTTCAGGACCTGGTCTGGTTTTCAGATCAGCTTTTCAGGACCTGGTCTGGTTTTCAGATCAGCTTTTTAGGACCTGATCTGGTTTTCAGATCAGCTTTTCAGGACCTGATCTGGTTTTCAGATCAGCTTTTCAGGACCTGGTCTGGTTTTCAGATCAGCTTTTCAGGACCTGATCTGGTTTTCAGATCAGCTTTTCAGGACCTGGTCTGGTTTTCAGATCAGATTTTCAGGACCTAATCTGGTTTTCAGATCAGCTTTTCAGGTATCAAATCAGGTTATTAGGTAGCTAGTCTGGTTTTCAGATCAGCTTATCAGGTATCAGATGAGGTTATAGCAAATAGATGTATCAAGCTTAAAGTTAGATTAATAACTAAAGTAAATGTTTATGAAGAGTAGTTTATATAGTTATGAAATAGTCAAATTGCTTTCTGTAGCGTCCATCTTTTAATTCATTATCTTTGCTAATCACCAAAAATCCATATTTATCCTTCCAACACTCTCGACAAATTTCATGAAACTTATCATAACTCATATCGCCACCAACATGATCTCTATAAACATGCTTCATATTTGTCTCATCTTGTTTAAACATTATAATAACATTGGCATTGTCTCTTATTAAATGCTTGGGAATTCTAGTATAAGTTTGACACAAGTAGAATGAATCGACATCCCTATGTCGCCCCATACAAAAATATGTACGTATATTATTCTGCTTTTCACATGCAACATCATCAAATATCATAATTGAATTAGTTTTAGCTTCGTCAGGTGGAATAACTGATTCATTATCTGTAAATGTATAATATCCCATTCCTTTAATTGGTGAAATTAGTTTCTTCAGGTATTCATATTTGGGTTGATATAGAGATTTTGAGTATAAATAGATGTTTTCAAACTTGAGTCCATTAGGACTTTCTAGTAAGCCAATCATAACATTAGTCTTTCCACAATTTGATGGTCCAACTATTAGAGCACGAATAGAATTTGGTAAGAGGGGGCTATGCTTTATTTTTGAACTGATGTTGACTGAATCGTCAATATTACGAACTAAAATATTTTTATGTTGTTTCACTAACTGCATTTTTGTAACTAAATATATTTTATAAATGTTACCTCTTATTATAGAAAAAATTAGATAATATGGTTATACGATATCAGAAAACGTTTAGTCATAAAAACACCTTCGTTGGAGGAGGTATAGTAGATAAAATAATAAACTCTCTACCTGTTGAGCTTCATCTTCTGGGGTATCAGTACTGTGGACCTGGAACAAAACTACAAAAACGTTTAAATCGAGGTGACAAGGGTATTAATTTATTGGACTCTGCTTGTAAAAATCACGATATTGCGTATTCAAAAAATAAGGATTTAAGTACTAGACATAAAGCTGATAAAATACTTGAAAATTCAGCTTGGAATCGAGTTTTATCAAAAGACAGTAGTCTTGCAGAAAAATCATTTGCATATATGGTTACTAACGCAATGAAAGCCAAAACTAAATTTGGTATGGGTGCGGAGAAAAAGAAAAATGATAAAAAGAACACGCCAAATTATAAAAAACTGTTTAGAACATCAATTAGAGCTGCAACTAAAATACTAAAGAAGGAAAAACCATTAGATATTAACTCAGCTATTAAAATTGCACGAAAAACTATCAACAAATCATTAAAAGGAAGAAAGTCTCAAATTGTAGTACCACGTATAATACGTGTTCCGAAAATCGGTGGTTTTTTACCTCTAATACCGATTTTAACTGCTCTGGGCGCGATTGGTAGTCTAACAACTGGAGGTGCTGCCATAGCTAAAGCTGTAAATGCAACAAAGAATGCAAAAAATCAACTTGATGAAGCAACTAGACATAATAAAGCGATGGAATCTATAGCAGTTGGAAAAGGACTTTACTTAAAACCATATAAAAAAGGTTATGGTTTAGTTCACAAAGAGGAATCAAAAAACTCTTAAAGATGCTGCCCAACAGACCACTATCTGATGTGGACTTAAACCGTTTCTCTATAAAAATTCCATATTTTAGAGGAGTTTTCATGTTGAATACTCTACCAAAACGAACAAAGAAAATTGAATGTGGAATAATCAACTTAGATGTATCAACAGGGCCTGGTACACATTGGGTAGCATACTATAAAAACAACAATGAAAAAGAATATTTCGACAGCTTTGGAAACTTACAACCTCCTTGGGAAGTAGTCAAATATCTTGGTGCAAATATAAAATACAACTATAATCAGCATCAGAATTTTAATACATTTACCTGTGGTCATTTATGTCTTAAATTTCTTTATGAGATAACTGAAAATATTAAATAAAATACAAACATTTATATTTTACAAAACTCTTTAATGTCTTTTTATTCATAATTTAAAATACATAATTAATATATTATTGCCAAACAGGAAATTGGGAATTTTGAATTAGAAATTCACTCAGCTCACTCTCGACAATTAGATTTTCTTCACCTTCTCTACTTAGGCAATATGATCCACTCGAGAGATCTTTGATATCCTCATCGGTTAAAATATTATATCGCTTAGGTAGGAACATTATGTGTTTATTCATTTCAACTTTTAGGGTTGGTCCATATTTAGTTGTTACACGTAACACATTTCGAATTGTATATTTCGTTGAAGAATCAAGCTCCTTTACGTGGATTAAAGTTTTGTTATTTAGAGCATTAAATTTTGCAATTAGATTTGTTGTGGAGTCCATTTTTTTATTTTTTATTTACTTCTTGTCACCCTGAATGTTTAACTGGAAATGATCTTAAAAGTAGCGATGATGACTTCAAAAAGGCTAATCGAAAATAATTATGGTGAAATAGTGAATAAGTGGGGGATAGTGATAGACAGAAAGAGATAGTTATAGAGAGAAAACGGTTAGAGAGAGATAGAGTAGTAAAAAAGAAATATGGAATAGAGAGAAAAGGGTTAGAGAGAGATAGAGTAGTAAAAAAGAAATATGGAATAGAGAGAAAAGGGTTAGAGAGAGATAGATTGCTAAAAAAGAAATATGGGGGTAGAGATGATAGTATAGATATTTTAAAAATTTACAGAACAAATTAGTCTTAAAGGAACCTTCCAACATTCATCATCATTCATTCATCAGCAAATAAAATGAGCCAAATTAGACGTACTCTTAATCAATTTATAACAGATTTTGAAAGCTTCAGGCTTTTTGATCATTGGGAGATGATAAGATGTTTCCAAAATATGCTGGATGAGAATGAAGAATATGGTGTCATGGAAGATGAAGACAACACTGAAGGACACTTCCCCAGCTGTCCGTGGTATCATCCTGAGTGTGAGGAGGGACCTGATACTTGCAGATGTACCATATATTTTTTAAGAAAAAATATACTAGAACATCTAATAATTGGATATTACGAAATGTTTCCATCATTATAAATAAATTAAATAAAAATGAAATTGAATTGTATAAATAATAAAATAAAAAACGAAATTAAATTGTATAAATAATAAAATAAAATAAAATTGAATTATAAAAATATTCCTTGATTTGTATTATTTTTTTCTAAAGGAAAACTAGGAATCATCTGTTCGAATATAAAATAACAGAAACTTGTATGTAGCGAAAAATATGAGGATTTATCCGATTATCTAAATTATTTCTCTTTATGAAAATATCTAATGGAATTTCATAATATTGTGAAATTCAATTTCTCTTGTGCAGAAGCTCTCAAAGAAAACAAGACTGTGCATGTTTAAGTAACCTGAAAACAAGACTGTGCATGTTTAAGTGACCTGAAAACAAGACTGTGCATGTTTAAGCGACATGAAAACAAGAATTTGTAAATAAGCAAACGAAGTAAAGCCAATAAAGAAATAAAAAAACCATTCACATTTTCCATTCTTTTTTCAATAGTTTATTTACAATAACTTTTCTTAATAAATAGGATTTAAATACAATAATATTTCTTAGGCTTTTTTTTACATTCATTTTAACAACAATACAAGAATTTTTCTAATTAAATAAGATTTTATATTCATCAATTTTTCTGATTAAATAGGATATAAATACAATATTTTTTCTTATTAACTAAGATTTTATATACAATATTTTTTCTTAATAAATAGGATACAAATACAATATTTTTTCTAAATAAATAGGATTTTATATACAATTTAAAAATTAACTAATTAACTAAGATTTTCTTGCATTTTAGCAATCTCATCTAGCAACATGTCAAGTTCGTATTCATGGTTAGTTTCCTTAATACGAAAATGATACCATGCATAAGTGTTTATATTATTTGATCTAATTTTTCTCTTATCATCTCCATAGCTTAATACTACCTTATTTAATTCGCTAGTATATAATTGATGTAGCTTAGATTTAAATGTTAACATACTATCATACACATTAATCTTATTAAATAGGCAATTCTTATATGTAGCTAAACTATATTTATCTAATATGGCTCTCTTTACCCCCTTCGATTTTTTAATATCATCTTGGTTTTCTACACTAAATGAATACATTTTTGAGCGCAGCCCAACAAACTCTGTCATTATCTTACCGCAATTTTCATCCTTCATCATACCAATTACTTTTTTATTTACTATTGGGAAATTATAAATATTGTCTGTAGGATAGTCCGATGTGTTAAATTGTTCATGTATGTCATTTTTTATGTCAGCATAAAAGTCATCAGTCTTTATTGAATATATAAAAGAGTCCGTATCCATATAGTTTAATGAGAGGTTTGTCTTAAACTTAGGTTGCATGTACCCGTAATGGAAATTATACATTTTCCATTTTGACAGCTCGAGTACACAAAATCCTAAGTAAATTGGTTTATTGTAGCAGGTTTTGACTCTAGTCATTTCGATTGCTACAAGATCTTCAGAAAATATAGATAAACTATGAAAATTTGGTTTTGATATCCAATCTTGGGCACCTAAATGATTGCAATTCGTCCTCTCCCAATTATTAACAATTTTAACATCTCTCCTCTTATCCACATTTTCCATGGTTTTACCATACACTGCATTATTAAGTAGTTTGAAAAAATTTTTTTCAAAAGCATTTTTAGCAGTGGCTCTATGTCTGGTATTTAGGTCAATATAGCCTTTTAACCATGGAGATTGTTTAAATGCTAGAATACGATGAGTTTTCTTTAAAACTAAGCCATATTCTAAGCACTGTTTGAGAACTCTAAAGTGTATCACATATGATTGCTTTGTA
The DNA here is from genome assembly GCA_944452675.1 of Tachina lurida. Classification (NCBI taxonomy): domain Eukaryota; kingdom Metazoa; phylum Arthropoda; class Insecta; order Diptera; family Tachinidae; genus Tachina; species Tachina lurida. The sequence goes on from OX101756.1 coordinate 62,078,225, forward strand.
GAGAAATCGGTTATCAACTTGCTATACTTCGCTTGCATAGGTTTCTTATTTTCAGCGCAAAAAGGAAGATCATTATGCAAGTCGTGTAAATGAGAGGGATAATCCAACGTAACCTCATAAATATAACCGTCTGTTCCATTATCAGCTATGCTGTTTGGATCCAGATTCAGCTCGTCTTGTGATAACCATCTGAATCCACCATGAGGAAGATATTCCGACATCGCCCATCCATACAAATTGTTAGCGTCTAAATAGACGAGAAATTCTGAGGGCTTTTCTTTGTCGAAATCTTGCAAATATTTATTATTTGCTTTCGAATATCTTTGACTACACTGTACTATCCCCCCACGTATACCTTTTTTCATAAAATTGTACATGTCTATGTCTGTCAATAATTCTAACTCAATTTTTGTATATTTGAGCATTGCATCCCAGGAAAGGCCAGGTGCTGTATAATACTGGCAAGGATCGAGCTCATAAATACCCTTACAAACTTTTCTAAAGTTCTCGAAAATATCTGTCAGTAAGAGGACGTCTGTTTTTAAGTAAAGTTCCATGTAATCTTTCATTGTTTCACAACCAAAAGTATTCCATACCTCTACAGCATGTGAGTATTCCTCTAAAGAACACTCTTTTATATTCAACTTATTAAAAAAATCACTACGTGAAGGCAGCTGGCATTCATCTAATTTTTGGAATGAATTTAGGTACTCATACGGGAAAATACCTTTTTTCTTAATAAGCTGAAATTCTTTTTCTGACTGAAATAAGGACCTTATAGTGCTGAAATCATTATCCGACAAATTGCAGGCTAATGATTCCAAACTCTCAGCCATAAAGCGTATAGTATCAAGAAATCTTATTTCAAGCTTATGGCCATCACTCATTTCTGTGAATTGGGAGAGGGATATATAAAGTTCCTTATTGAGAGGGAGTACTTTCAGTTGAAATGAAATTTCACCTAATTCTTTAATGAAAAGATGTGAGTCATAATTTGAATAATTGTGGAAGTAAACTGGTATAAATTTGGGAATTTGGTAATTTAAATTACAGTTGTTGTGGGCTGCACCTCTAAATTTGCCACTAATGTGGCAGTGATCTCTAACACGATCTTTGCCTAGAAATTTTTTACAAATATGGCAATTCACCGCACTATAAAAATTATAAGTATCCGAAGGGGATAAAGTATCCATTTGTCTATTGTTAACTAAGTGCTTGTTATATATTTCTTCACAATCCTTAATTAAATATGCTACAAATTTTTTTGAAGCATCTTCCCCCGTATATATCCTAAACTTATCTAAATTATTACTATGCATACACTTAATATAATAACTAAAGGCACAAGGTGTGTGCCTTTTTATTAAATTGGTTTTACTACTTACACTATCACTTATATCCTCTAAGATGCATTCAAAGTCTGCGTAAACAACAAAAGGGACATCCATTTTTCGTTGATGTCCCTTAAAACTAAGAATGGCATCCGGACCTGATGGCATAGTTGTGACTATCTTCCCACATTCCTCCTTATGTGTACTCATGATGGTCTCCGTATGAGTATACTGGAGACAGCTGTTGCAGAAGTGAAGTTTGTGTTCATTTGTGGTAGTCTGATTCTGTAAAAGTCTGTGAATGATAAAAAAGTAAAATAAAAGATTATAAGTAAAACGTATATATTATAAAATATATAAAACAAGTATATGTATCATTAAATTAAAGTTTTGTATAGTTTTTTAACTTACCTTGATATATCTTTTATCAAAATGTAGTGATGAACTTCAACATTTTCCAAAAGCAACAAGTTTACATGGCTAATTTTCTCGTCCTTGGTGACATAATAAGGACCAATGATCTGATTGGCTCCCTCATCATAGCCAAATACATTAACACTTATTGCTGGATTGTTCACCTCAAACTCTTTTATTTTGTTTAATCCTAATGGGAAGCTTAAATTTTTAAAATTTAACGCTACACCATTTCGCGTAACAATCGTCTCTGCAGCAATGTTCTGAATATTATAAGAACTACAACGTACTTGATGGTATTTGACAATATCCATGGCAGCGATTAGGCACCACTTGAAGCAGTAGTCATCATTATTTTCAATGTTGATACAAGCTCTTCTTCTTGCTAATTTTCCAGGTGTGGATATCCAATTAGATCCTTTGACGAGCGAAGATTTGTTGATGTTGATTTCTGCTCGGACTATGCGTGACAAAGTCCAACCAGAATCTCGCTCTTCAAATTCGGACATTTTGGTTGAAATCTCGGCAACCTGCTTACGGAATAACTCTTCAATGCTATCTGCCTTCGTCAGCAAACTCATTTTGGCTACATGTGATATTATGCACAACTCCAATTCTTCTCCAACAATTTTGATATACTCCGCCACAATACTCAGATGAAATTTAATTATTGAATGCTTACTTAAATTCACTTGAAGTCGCTCCATAAAAACATTTTTATTTTCTTCAACAAATTCTTCCAACAGAAGTTGGTCTTTTTTGTTTAAAATTGCATAAGTGGCAATATGGTTTTTGAATGCTTTAGATATTTTATAATATCGCACATTCGCTTCTACTTCATCTGTTCTAGCATGCGAAGTATTCATTGGAGTTGGCAGAGTTTTTTCTCTTCTTTCTTCTACTTCTCCATCACTTTCCGGTAAGCTTATGTCCATAGCATCGTCGAATAAATTACCTCCAAGGATACCCACACCCTGTTGTTGAGCTTGTTGTTGTTGTTGAGCTTGATTTTGATGATCTTGTTGTTGATGCTGGTACTCTTGTTGATGATAATTAAGAGGCTGCCATTGCATCACATTGGGATTATAATTGTATCCCAAAAACTGATTATTCCATGGCATACCGTATTGTTGAAAATTTAATGGTAACTGATATTGAGGATACTGAAGAGAAGGATATTGTTGATGAATGAATGATGATGAAGTTGGGTGATTTTGAAGAGATGTCTGCGGTAGCTCTTGATTTATGCCCCGGCTTACGACCACTTGATCCTGCACACTATGGTTTTTAACATGCTCCAAAAAGGACTTTTGGTATTTGTATACCTTATTGCATGTATTACACTGATAACCTGATGAACTCATTTTTAATTATTTTTTTATTATTTCACTTTAACACAATTGCTGATGACACTTCTTGTAAATACAATAACGTACTGATGTGTTGGTTAGAAATGTTGGCGTATTTATACTAAAATTAGAAGCAGTATCCTTGCAGCATTCATAAATTTTACTTTTTGTTTCTCTGCTGCTGACTGTACTTAGTTTGCTGCTTTAAAATAATCGTAGACAAAGAAAATGATTGCGTTGCAAAATATATATGTATTCTACAAAATATTCCACGCACAAGTATCCACGATCGCACATTCATACATGCACACATACATATACATACATACATACATACACATACATACATACATATACATTCATACACATACATACATACATATTTCTTAAACAAATACACAAAATATTAAATTACCACCGACTATCAAGCTGGACCCCCCACACACAAGTATTAGGGGTGTTCACATACATGTGAACACATAAATAAATATTTTCTCTGATATTACTGATATAATATTACGATAAGAAATTTCTACAGTCTGGCAACACTGGCAATTTTCCCTTTGGTATTAGAAAAAAATAACAATCATGTTTTGCCGTCGGCATTTGAAAAAAATAATAATCATGTATTGCCGTAGGCATTAGGAAAAATATTCATATATTGCCGTAGGCATTAGGAAAAATATTCATATATTGCCGTAGGCATTAGGAAAAATATTCATATATTGCCGTAGGCATTAGGAAAAATATTCATATATTGCCGTAGGCATTAGGAAAATATAATAATCATGAATTGCCGTAGGCATTAGGAAAAATATTAATGCATACCCGTAGGCATTAGGAAAAATTAATTTTCACTATTACACACCAATTAGTATTAGGAAAAATCATGCAACCATTGCATGATTTTCCCGTTGGTACTAGGAAAAAACATCTCATGATTTTCCCGTCGGCATATATACTTATGAAATCTTAATCTTATGAAACCCCTTAATCCACCCCACAAACATACACACATACAAATTCCCACGGTCATAAAAAACCCGGACTTATTGAGCCACCCTCGTATGTATTAAACAAACAAAACCCCTTATGTAAACAAAAAATTCCTTATGTAAACAAAAAGTTGGACGGACTTATTGATCCACCCTCGTAGGGTATCAAATTTCACAAATTTCCAAGAATTTTAAAATTTGGGTAATTAAAATTTCAAAATTTTAAAATTTTAATTGGTCCCAGACCGGCAGTTCACTACTACTGGCGATATATATCAATATTTATTTTCGCAAATATCGATATTTCGATATATCGATATTTTTTGCCCATCGCTACTAGGTTGTGAATTGGGTAAATGAGTTGCTGCTCATGTTGTACTCTTGAAAAAAAATTTAATGGGGCAGCTTGGGGCAGTGTTTTATATAAAGTCTATAACAGCAAGGTTGAAAGATTACAGAAACGTTTACGGATGTGGTGAAACGGATGGAGATAAAAAGATTTTGTCTATAAAGCATGGAAAAGTAGCTTTTATCGCGAACTTTAAACAAGCCATAATATTGATTAAAAATCGCCAAATCAGTTCTCGTTGTACCTTCATAGTGAACAGACGTATTACCGGAATTTTTTTTCATACTTGCTAAACAAAAAAAAAAACCATACAAAAAATATTTGTAGTACATAATAATAAAACACAAAGAAACCATACAAAAAAATATTTGTAGTACATAATATTCGTTGTACATTAACTTTGATAAACAAGCTTTTTTTGCTTGGCTAATATTTTTACATAGAAAGTAATAACTAAAACAAAAAAAAACAAAAACAACCGTAAACAAAATAACTCAAAGTGCCCTTGAGGAATACGCTCACAAAGTGCCCTTGAGGAATACTCTATATGAGTACTTCAAAAACAAATAATTGTGAAGTGAGTTATAACGGTAGAAATGCCTATCTTACTGTGAGCTCTGATGATCTTAATGATAGCAATAAAAATAAAAAATCTGGTGATAGACTTATGCATTAAACACATTCGACACAGCAGGCTACGGGCTACAATCTGTCAAAAATAGAATACACACATTCTTATGGTAACAATTATTTTAACGACAGCAGGCTACACGACTGCACGACCACCGTTGTAGCTGTCGCCAACTTTAAACTAATTTCTATTTCTCTGGCTACAATGAGCAAATGCAGTGTTACCAGTATAATACAAAATGGTGAATGAATGATATCGTACAATTATTTCATACTATTTACTAGAAACAATATCCAAAAATTGATGTAAAGAATAAATTGATTCATTATTGTACTTTTATGTGAAATAAGTACATTTTAAAAGAAAAATTAATTTTTATAAATGCAAAATATATGAAAGTGGCAATACTGAACTATGTATTTGTACTTGAATATCAGCTGCAGATGGTGCTGCTGCCGTCTCCAAAATAATTAAGTAGCTGGCTACGAGGCGACAAATGCTGCTAGCGGCATTTGAAGTCGTGTGTTCGTGTAGCCTGCTGTGGTGAATGTGTTTAATGCATTACTGTGAGTTCTGATGATCTCAATTTAAACAAAATAAATACAAAACCTAATGATTGACTTTTTTTAACGGCTAAGCCAATTTTTCGTCAGCGATCAACTTCGCTTTGTCCAATGCCAACTAGCGATTCGTTAACATTACAGTTGCCTACTACTTCGTCATTTAAATCAGCGATATCATTCGATTCATCACTTACTCAATTAGTCACTGTAAATAAGAGTAGCCCAAAACCCAAGGTCCAAGTCGGAATGGACCGATATATTATTGTGGGAAAGCGCGGGCGAAGCCCAAGGTCTACTAAAATTGCATCTGCTTCAAAGGTATCTAGGGATAACAGCGCATCCTCCACTAATCGTTTTCAAATATTGCAAGATGACAACGACACACCTGAAATATCCGCGAACAAAACCTCCAAGCCGCCACCAATCTATTTGAGAAAAAAAATTCAAACGCTCTTATTAAGAAATTAATTTCGGTCATTGGTGAGAAAAAATTTCACATTGTTCCAATAAAACGTGGCAATATCGATGAAACGAAAACTCAAATTTATGACGAAACAGATTTCCGCAAAATGGTTTCTGAATTTGAAAAAAAATAAAACAAGTTTCTACACACCAGCTTAAGAGTGCTAAAGGCCTGCAGATCGTATTGAAGGGCATAGATTTTTATGTTGTTCCCGAAGAAATAAAAGATGCACTCGTCCTCAAGGTAAAAAATGTTTCCAATATAATATATAGGGAGAAGATTCCCCAGCCTCTATTTCGCGTTGAACTTGAGCCGAATGATATAAAATTGAGAAAAAATGAGACGCACCCAATTTATAATTTAAAATATCTTTTATACCGAAAAATAACAGTTGAAGAACCACACAAGCGTTCTGGACCCGTACAGTGCCATAATTGTCAAGAATATGGCCACACAAAAACTTACTGCAAATTACCTACAGTTTGTGTTATTTGCGGTGAATTGCACGGTACTGCTAGTTGTACTAAACCAAAAGATCAATCAGAAAAAAAATGCAGTAAATGTGGAGGTAATCACACCGCTAATTATAGAGGATTTCCGGTATATTCTTTCGTTAAAAAGACTATGGGGCAAAAACCTAAAGTAGCTCCAGCACAAACGGCAAACACTTACTCCGCCACTCTTGCGCAAGTGAGCCAACCAGTTAATTCACGTGTATCGTATGCCGATGCTGCTAAGGCAAGCTCTATTCCCACACAAAATGTTCCTAGGCCAAACACTTCAACAAATACAAACTCAGGCTTTAATTTTAATCACCTTGAAGCTACTATTGAAAATCTGGTGCAAACTATAAACAATTTTACAACAAGTATAACTAGCATGATGCAAGAAATGCTGAGAATGCAAAATACTCTGCTTCAAGCATTAGTTAACAAGCCATGAACACGTTAAAAATATGTTTCTGGAACACAAACGGCATTCGCCAACACAAAAACGAACTTGAGCACTTCCTCACGGAAAAAAATATTGATATAGACTCATTTGACTTCGAGAAGCCTGTTTAAAATTTATGGCTACACCTTATATGCTTCAAAGGACCCGAGAGGAAGAGCATGCGGTGGATCAGCAATTCTGATAAAGTCAAGGCTCAAGCACTATATATTTTTTTTTTCTAGGACCAGCACTCAGGGGATAACCCCTACTCATGCAATGCATTGTGCTAGAACAAGGAAAATAGGTTATAGGGAAGGAGGATAGAGGGAGTAGTGTTTGTGGACATTTGATTTAAACTTTCCCACGCTGGTAGTGACAGGAAAGACCTCCGCAGGTAGTTGATTCCACATACGTACAGTTCGGCTAAAAAAGGAATTCTCTCTGTAATACGTAGTGCGATTCATTAGCCAATCGACCACAAAGGGATGTGCCCTAAATGAGGCACGGGTTTTTCGTATAAATGAGCGGGTTTCAGGAACAAGTTCCCTAATTTCATTAGAACACATTCCGTTGTAGTAACGATAGAACAATGAAATGCACCCCACATTGCGTCGATGCTCCAATGAATCAATAGAATTGGATACCCTACTGTCACCGATGAGCTTTTTCGCCCTCTCCTGTACGTGGTCGAGCAGCCCCAAAATAGACTTTGAAGCGCCGGCCCATACATGAGAGTTGTATTCCATTTTCGGTCGGATATAAGTGGCATAAATAGTAAGGAGATCAGATGGGGTGAAATATCGTTTGCACCGTTTCAAAAAGCCGAGGCACTTGAATGCTTCTTTTGCAATTTGAAAAATGTGTTCAGTCCATCGAACATCAAACTGTATTTTCATGCCAAGAACATTAAGAGCGTCTGATTCCTTAATACTTATACCTCCCATAGTTACAGAGGCAGCAGCATTTTTGGTCATGCGTCTATGTGTAACCATGCAACATTGGGTCTTACGGGCGTTAAAGTCGACCCTGTTCGCATGACCCCATTCAGAAATTTTTACTAAATCATGGTTTAAAGTCTCATTCATTATTTGTCGCATAGCCTCAACCTGCGGCAGGCTAGGTCTATTGCTGAATGAGAAAGAATGGCAAATGCTACTGTCATCCGCGAAAGAATAGATAGGGTTGAAAGTTTTACAGAGAAGGTCATTTAGAAAGATAAGAAATAGAGTCGGTGAAAGGACGGAACTTTGCGGTACCCCTGAATTTAACTTGAACTCATTTGATGAGATCCCATCTATAACAACTTTTATAGTGCGATCCCTGAGGAAACTCGATAAGAATCGAGCGAAGTTATCACCGACACCAAAGGCAATACATTTTGACAAAAGTGCACCATGCCACACTTTATCAAACGCCTTGGAGATATCTAAAGCCACCACCTTACTTTCGCCAAAATGGTGGATTGACTTACACCATATCTCCGAGAGGAGGGCAAGTAGGTCTCCCGTAGATCGGCCTCTACGAAATCCATACTGCCGGTCGTTGAGTAAGCTGTTGGACTCCAGATACCTTACAAGATGGAAATTCACCATACTTTCCATTACTTTGGAAAGTGCAGAACATATTGCGATTGGGCGATAATTTTCAGGGTTAGTAGCTTCTCCTTTTTTAGGGATTGGCGTAACATTAGCAATCTTCCAACACACTGGAAACTCACCAACATGGTACAACGTGCTGAAAAGGTTAGCTAATGGACGTGCTAGCGTCGAAGAGCACTGCTTCAATACCAGTGCTGGAATGCCATCCGGCCCGGGAGACTTATTTATGTTGAGTTCCGACAAAACCCTTTTTACTGCCCGAGCTCGAAAGAATATCTTAGTCATAGTAGTGGATACTCTCTCTAGCATAGGAAGAGACTGATTGCTTTCCGGCAAGTAGGAATTACTTGCGAATATTTATAATACTAGTTTTATAATTGGTAAAAAAAAAATTTTGAACGATTTTTAAATTTCGGTCGTGTTAATAATAGTATTAGTTATAAAAAATATTAAATTTTTAAATTTGAATGAGTTAGTTAGTATAAGGTTAGTTATGGGAGACAGAAATTCAGTGAGGTAAATTAATTTTTCTTTTGTTGGTTTGTGGTTAGATTCAATGCTGGTTCTATATATCGTTAACAATTTAGTTTCAAGGCGACTTTTAGTAAGTGGATAAATTGTATTAAGGCTTAGAAGAAAGTATAATCTGGTTAGACAATTTTATCCTTTATGATGTTTAAGATTTTCCCTGTCCAATTTATAAAGAAGGCCTAATGCGTGATGTGTTTGGAGTTGTTTAGCTGGTTTATGGAGTCGTAACTGTTTAGGGATGTTGATTGCAGTGTTCTGTTGGGCAGATGATGAGACTTCGTAAACTAATTAAACTATTGTTGACCTGATTCTCTCGATAGCGGGATAATACCACCCAATGCTTCTAGCCGAGATTTCACCTCAATCAGAATACGCCGACTGTCCTTGTATAGACGATTCCCTTTTATTCCAATCCTTTCTTTTTTTTTTTCTTTTCTCGTTTTGCTTAAGCCCAAACACGAAAAAAGTACGTGTGCCTCTCGAGGGCCTTGTGGGTCTTCAACGTGTTCACCAACTCTCCTTGCACGAGGTTAATGTCGCTCGATCTCGATACAACAAGGAATTTCTTTAGCGGAGCTTGCTGTGTAATTTTATATTTATACACAGGTATAATTACACACTAGAAAAATTTTATTTTTATTATTTTTCTTTGGTTTTCTTATTTCCAAAAAAAAAATGTTTTATTGTCTAAATGACGACTGAACTATATCGCTGCCAAAGTTGAAAAGATCGTAGCGTGGTCTTTAAACAAAAGGTAAAGCTCACTTTTCAAACTCAGTACTTCATTCAGTTATATCATGTATGCTTATATTTATTTTTGTTGCTTGTTATTGTAAAGCTTTTATTTGTCTCATAGGTAAACGTGAACGCCAAAAGAAAACAACAGTATGAAATCTGTTCAACACTTTATTCGTCATCATGTATATCTATTGATGATAAAGTATACATGATCGAATTTGCTGAGTAGAGCAAAGAAGAATAAAACCCGAAGCACAAAAAAATTCTGCAAACTGGTAAAAAAAAAAAACTTAAATAGTGTCAACGGGGGTAGCGTTGCATTTGTTGGTATCGTAAAGGAAGTATCCTCGCTGTCAAATGCCGTTCTTAAGTGTAGCAGGGATTTGAGACGTGCATAGTTAATGAATTTATAAGAAATTCCAGGAAAAGTCTGAGGAATATGTAAATCCATATACATATATATATACATATATACATATATATATATATATATATATATATATATATATATATATATATATATATATACAGGTGCGTGTGTGTATATCTATGCATTATCCGCATTGGCATATAAAAAGGAAATTGTATGAAAAAGAATGTCTCGGAAAAAAGAAAAACTAATTGCTCATACTATCCGAAGAAGATGTTAAGTACCAATGGGATATACATACTTTATAATAAAAAAAAAACTACTGCATATTAATACATTACAAAACAGCTTTTGACGAATTCGTGGTACAATGAGACTAAAGCTGAAGACAAAACCAATAGAAAATAGGCGCTTTCCTTGCCAACTGTGGACAACTTTTGTTGTTGAAATGAACTGAAGATGTCAGTAAAAAAAATTCTTATTATGGGGTATATAAGTTTTGGCGCTCGAAGAAAACAAAAACTGTAGTAATGTAAAATCACTTGCCCTAACTAGGTGAAAAAAAATATATTTACGTTCCCAAAAAATAATGTACTAAATAAGCTATTAAAGATTCCGCCGGTTAGGAGAAATGTAGTCCATAATTTATATATTTGAGTACCGGAGTCAACAATAGTTTTGACTCAAGAAACAGATAAGTAACTGAATTCGCTACGATCGAATGTCCTTAGCATGAAATTTCCCCAAAGGTTTACCATTAAGGTCTTCCAAATCGTAATAAGACGTATCATGTTTAGTCTTAACTCGTGCCTTTTCAAACTGATTTGCTAATTTGCGGTTATAATGTTCAACTGCCTTTGATTGGGAAAAGTTTCTTCTATATACAATTTGTCCGACGTCAAAATTGATAGGCCGTGATCGGAGATTATAATATTTGACTTGTTTTTCATAGGATTTTCGTATGTTTTCTTTAGCCTTTTCTCTTAATATTTCAAGCTTTTCGTCTGTCTTTAACTCTATTGGGGTGTCTAGTAAATGGAGTTTGCGTAAGAGGGAATACGTTTTCCCGTGCGTTAACATGTTTTGGCCAAACAAAAGAAAATAGGGGGAAAATCCTGTACTATTATGTATTGAGCTCCGTAGCGCACAGCTTATTGCGGACAACTCCTCATCCCAATTTTTTTGAGACGGCTTTACGTATGCTCTTATCGCTGCTAGTACGGACCTATTCACTCTTTCACTAGCGTTTGCCTGTGGTGCATAAATGGCAGTAAAGTTGTGAAAGACTCCATATGCATCTAAAAATTCTTTGAACAATTTGCACTTAAATTGTACTCCATTATCGGTCGTTATGGACTCAGGGACTCCGAATATGTGAAAAATTCGCTTCTCCAAAAATTCAATAATAACATTAGAAGTGAATTTTCTTATGGGCTCTAGAAAATGAAATTTGGATAAATGGTCCAGTACAATTATTATTCCGATATTTCCAGAAGAAGATCGGGGATATGGTCCCAACAAATCTATGTAAAGTTTTTGAAAAACACGAACGGAAGTAGATGGCTGTCCCATTGGTGGTCTTAAACATTTGTTTGATGCTTTAGTTTGCTTACAAATTTCGCAAGATGCAACATAATTTGCCGTCTGTTTTGCCATTTTAGGCCAAAAGAAAAATGTTTTAAGACGACGCAATGTTTTGCCAACCCCACCATGTGCACCCAACGGATGACCATGTGCTCTTTTTATTAGGTCATTAGTCATTGAAGTTGGCACCCAGAGTTTCCAGCAAAACTGTTCTTGCAACTCATCTCCCGATGCAAACTCAGTCCGCTTATACACAAAATCATCTAAAATTTTTACATCGGACAGATATTGTATTTTTGAATTAAGATTTTTAATCAGCGAAAGGTATTGTTCTGATTTGAATTCTTCTGATTGCAAATTAATTTCGACAGAACTATTGATTTCAGATATAAAAACAGACTCTACGTCTCTTACCATAACTTCCTCGTTATTTTCCGAATGTATTCGCGAAAGTGAATCAGACACTATATTTTGGCTACCTTTTCTATGACGGATTGTAAAGTTAAAGCCTTGCAGTTTTAAGGCCCATCGAGCCAGTCGTTCGTTTAAGTCTGTCTGATTCATGAGCCATTTCAACGAGGCGTGATCTGTTATAATTTCAAATTCGTGGCCTTCTACGTAGGCACGATATTTCTTTACTGCCATGATTGCGGCCAGACATTCCTGCTCAGAAACGGTATAGTTTTTCTGTGCAGGTGTTAACTTATGGCTCATAAACGCGATTGGTACTTCGTCCATGTCATCGTTACGCTGGGCTAGAATCGCCCCTATCCCATATTGACTCGCATCGCATTGGATGGAGAACGGACGTGAGAAGTCAGGGTTATGAAGTACCGGTGCCGAAGAAAGAGATTGTTTGAGTTGTTCAAATGCATCTTTTGCTTTTTCGGACCAGTTAAATTTTCTGCTCTTTTTCAACATGTCCGTCAAAGGTGCGGTCAGGGTGGCAAAGTTTCGGACAAAACGACGGTACCAGCCACAAATACCTAAAAAACGTCTGAGCTGTCGTACGGATGTTGGTAAGGGAAATTCTCGGATAGACTGAACTTTGTCCGGGTCTGTTTTAATCGTGCCTTGGCCGATTATGTGTCCTAAATATTTTACCTCCTTAAGGAGGAATTTACTTTTTTCTATATTTATTGTCAAGTTGGCTTTTCGGATACAAACTGCAATTTCTTGTAGAAGTACGACATGTTCATCAAAGGTTTCCGTAATAACGAGCAAATCATCTAAATACACAAAGACTTGATGACGCAATTGGGCTGGAATCACTTTGTCCATAAGTCGTGACATCGTCTGTGGCGCGTTACACAATCCAAAGGGCATAGTGACGAATTGATACAAGGGTCGACCAGGTACAGTAAAAGCCGTCTTCTCCCTTGACCTGTCATCCAATGGAATTTGCCAGAAGGCGTCCTTTAAGTCCAGACTCGTGATGAATCTTGCTTTTGGGAGCCTGCTAAAAATTCCATCGATGAGAGGCAAGGGATAAGCGTCCTTAACCGTAACGCTGTTGACCTTTTTAGCATCCAGACATAGTCTGACCTTACCAGGTTTCTGCACCAGAGCCACAGGCGATGACCACGGACTATGGGATTCTTCTATGACTCCTAGTTGAAGCATTCTGTCAACTTCTGCAAAAAGAAGTTTTTCTACTGCTGGGGATATAGAAAAATGCCTTTGCTTTATTGGTTTATGATCTCCTGTGTCTATGTTATGACATACCAGAGATGTTCTACCCAATCCTTCTTTTGCATATGACGGAAAGGAATTGATAGCAGCAGCCAGTCTAATTTTCTGATCCGGAGTTATGGAATGTGAATTCTCTTCCAGATTGACTTCATCAATATTTGCTCTTGAGAAGTTACTAATATTTTCGGTAAATAGATCCCCCGCTAGGCCAAAAGTTTTCACAAAGTCTACTCCTAAATATAAATTTTGTGTCAAGTGTGGAGTTATTAAAAAAGTAAGTGGTTTTGTTTCGTCTCGGAATGTTACTAAAGCGGTTACACTACCTACAGCCGAATGCTTGGTCCCATCAGCAGTTTTCAAAGTAATTTTAAATTTATTAAAAGTTTTATTTTTGTGTTCTAAAAACGCTCTGGCATAATCACCAGCCATACACGAAATGGTTGCCCCAGTGTCTATTAAGCCTAAGATAGATTCATCGTAAATACGCACCATAGTGTATGGACGTATATCATACTGATTTACATTTGAAATAATCGCCGAACAAAAATACTTGCGGCTTTTGAGAAGTTTTTTGAAATAGCTTCTCAATCTTTTGGTGCTTCTTTTGACCTTTCCTTCCACAGCAACGATTTCTTCACCAAAAATTTTGGATTTGGCCAGATTATATTCTCTAAGTCTAACGTGGTAGGGTTTTAAATGCCTGGGTACGAAACTATTGCTACTTTTGAATTCATCGGTTTGACATCCAAAAGACCTTACATTTGAGTTGAATGCGATTGAAATTGTTTTGGTTTGCTGTGGGTCTGGAAGTTTTTTGAAAATTTGCTGCATTTGACGCAATTGGGTTTATATTTAAGGCTAACAACTGATTTTTTACAGATTCATTGATAAGAAACTGAAGGGTACTATCACTTACATTATGAAAATCACGGTTTGGTTGTGTGTTCTGACCCTGGGATACATTTAGTAAATTGTCTATCCTGATTGGATTATTATTGCGGGTAAAATCCGCGTTTTGTATCATTGTATTGTCTAGCAGACCATGTCCAGATGTTCCGTTTTGGAACGGAGTTTTTGGTATGGCACCTTGATTGGTGAGAGAATGGTTATTTGGAGATGGTATAGCAATCGTTTGTTTTGCAACGTCTGCTAAAATGTTGTGGGACTTTAATTTGGTTTGCCTGCAGGCTTTCCCGCATAAGGGACAACCTTGAGTTTCCTTGAGTATGTTCACAATACATTCCTTGTGGAATACATGATTGCAAGGGGTAGAAACTATAATATCATCAATCTCATAGTCCTTTTTACAAACAGAACACTGCGGAATCTTATTGCTTTCTGCCATCGCTGAAATATTTTCGTCACTGTGAACGATAGACATATTAAGAAAATTATAATAAAGTCTATGACTGTAATAACTGTAGAACTATTAGAAATATTTGGTAAGGTAGTGTGAGATGAAATAACCCGTCAAAATGTACGAAGAGAATTGAAATTTTGGAATTTGACTAATACGGCAGTATAAAATACTATGAATCCCCATAATAAAAGTGGACGACAGAGAATTATTATCAATTCACCTAAATCGTATATCCTATGCTTTTCTTTAGAAATACACACATATATCACACTGACTCTCAGAGTAAATTCTAAGATAACCTTTCAATTATTGTTGCACTAAACATAAAGGAATGAATATGCACCGTAAACAAAGTGGATTGTATAAGAGTTCTTGGTAATCTAATTACAATATTTCCAACTTTGCTCCAAGGCTATTTCATTCTTGGCTTAACCAAGTATAAATGACACGCACAATGTACAACAATAGCCGAAAGTAAATCTATATTATTTTAGATATTTGTGATGTGATGGTAATAAAGGGATCCCAAAAACGAGTTAATTGGTTTGTATAATAATAAAAAAAATTATTGCTCTTAAATTTTTAATGTCTTTGGGCCCCACGTTGGGCGCCATTTTATGTAATGTTCTAGATGGGTTGCTTTTATGAAACTTTAACATTTTTCAAATTGTCAAATTTCCGAACGGAATTTTGGTCACCATATGAAACTGACGCACGTACTGGCTAGCTAGCTAGATCGGGAGAAAGGGGCAGGAATCGTGTTCCATGGGACTTGGCACGAACAAAACAAAAAAAATATTACGTGCGTTTTCTATGCCCTGTAAGAAAAAAAAAATTACCAATATCACTAATAAATCCAGCTTCTCTTATCCATTTCGACGGGGTTAATTAGCCCAGATGTTGAAGGCTAATAAGGCTCATAACCCACCCAACCGTATGTTTTTTTTTTTTAAGCCATTTAACTTGCAAAAAAAAAACCCTGTCACACTTTACCTTACCTACGTCCCTATAGTTCTACATTAAAAGAGAGTCACACTATCATTTTTTCCATTTCATATGGATGTATATTAGAACATATCAAATTTCATTAACTATATGTATAACACTTAGCTTTCTCTTAACCTAACAGGAGAATCAAAAAATATTACTTTATTAAGTTAATTCAATAACACCATGTTAATTTATATGTTTGATAACAGAGAAATCTTAAAGCATTATATGTATGTAAAAAAATAAAAAAAACAGATATCTACATACCTACAATGGTATGTATGTACATATGGTCGTACATATTTATGAACCTTCACAGCACCAATATGCAATAAAATTTCTTTGTTTCAAAATTCAACAGCAAGACCAAAACAAAACAAACAAACCGATTATGAATGAAAAAGTGCCAAAGAAATTATCAATGAAATAGCGAGTAAAGATTTATGTATACATATATATATATAAAAAAATACTATAGTATAAAAACGATGAAAAAAAAATTTGATTATGACTTACAGTAGAGTCTCGATTCCAACGATGCTGAAGGCCTTCTGCTTGTTGTCTTTGGATTCGATTTACATATCGTTTTAAGGTATAATACTAGTTTTATAATTGGTAAAAAAAATTTTGAACGATTTTTAAATTTCGGTCGTGTTAATAATAGTATTAGTTATAAAAAAAATTAAATTTTTAAATTTGAATGAGTTAGTTAGTATAAGGTTAGTTATGGGAGACAGAAATTCAGTGAGGTAAATTAATTTTTCTTTTGTTGGTTTGTGGTTAGATTCAATGCTGGTTCTATATATCGTTAACAATTTAGTTTCAAGGCGACTTTTAGTAAGTGGATAAATTGTATTAAGGCTTAGAAGAAAGTATAATCTGGTTAGACAATTTTATCCTTTATGATGTTTAAGATTTTCCTTGTCCAATTTATAAAGAAGGCCTAATGCGTGATGTGTTTGGAGTTGTTTAGCTGGTTTATGGAGTCGTAACTGTTTAGGGATGTTGATTGCATCATCATCTGTTGGGCAGATGATGAGACTTCGTAAACTAATTAAACTATTGTTGACCTGATTCTCTCGATAGCGGGATAATACCACCCAATGCTTCTAGCCGAGATTTCACCTCAATCAGAATACGCCGACTGTCCTTGTATAGACGATTCCCTTTTATTCCAATCCTTTCTTTTTTTTTCTTTTCTCGTTTTGCTTAAGCCCAAACACGAAAAAAGTACGTGTGCCTCTCGAGGGCCTTGTGGGTCTTCAACGTGTTCACCAACTCTCCTTGCACGAGGTTAATGTCGCTCGATCTCGATACAACAAGGAATTTCTTTAGCGGAGCTTGCTGTGTAATTTTATATTTATACACAGGTATAATTACACACTAGAAAAATTTTATTTTTATTATTTTTCTTTGGTTTTCTTATTTCCAAAAAAAAAAATGTTTTATTGTCTAAATGACGACTGAACTATATCGCTGCCAAAGTTGAAAAGATCGTAGCGTGGTCTTTAAACAAAAGGTAAAGCTCACTTTTCAAACTCAGTACTTCATTCAGTTATATCATGTATGCTTATATTTATTTTTGTTGCTTGTTATTGTAAAGCTTTTATTTGTCTCATAGGTAAACGTGAACGCCAAAAGAAAACAACAGTATGAAATCTGTTCAACACTTTATTCGTCATCATGTATATCTATTGATGATAAAGTATACATGATCGAATTTGCTGAGTAGAGCAAAGAAGAATAAAACCCGAAGCACAAAAAAATTCTGCAAACTGGTAAAAAAAAAAAAACTTAAATAGTGTCAACAGGGGTAGCGTTGCATTTGTTGGTATCGTAAAGGAAGTATCCTCGCTGTCAAATGCCGTTCTTAAGTGTAGCAGGGATTTGAGACGTGCATAGTTAATGAATTTATAAGAAATTCCAGGAAAAGTCTGAGGAATATGTAAATCCATATACATATATATATATACATATATATATATATATATATATATATATATATATATATATATATATATACAGGTGCGTGTGTGTATATCTATGCATTATCCGCATTGGCATATAAAAAGGAAATTGTATGAAAAAGAATGTCTCGGAAAAAAGAAAAACTAATTGCTCATACTATCCGAAGAAGATGTTAAGTACCAATGGGATATACATACTTTATAATAAAAAAAAACTACTGCATATTAATACATATTTCAGCTAGTAGGTTAGCTTTATCAGCCAGGTCAGTGAATATTAGGTCATCCTTTAAAAGAGTCGGAATTGAGGAACTAGCATTATTCTTTACTCTTTTAACGAATGACCAGAAGCTTTTACTACCCCGAGGGGCAGCAAGAACTTTAGCACGGAGACGATTCTCGTAAAGAGCTTTTTCACGCCTCAGTACTTTGGCACACGAAGATCTCGCCCTTTTGCGTAGCAAGTCAGTATCGGAATTTTGATTACTTCGCCAAATACTGAATGCTTCCTCTCTAGATCTGACTGCATTTTTGCATGTCTGATTAAACCAGAGTTTCTCTTTGGGCTTAATCGGAATTTGTTTTGATGGTATGAAGGCTTTCATGCCCATCAAAATTATACTTTCGCCCATTTTGGCCATGGCATTGACATCATTGTCTAGGAAACATAGCTTCCAATTAAAATGCCGAAAAAATTCATTGAGCTGAGCCCAACGGGCCTTTTCGTAGCTGTATTTTAGTCGTTTCGTAGCTGCAGATGAAACGCTATGAATTACCGAGAGGTGCATTAACATTTACTTCATACTTATCAGGGTGTGAAGTGAGAAAGAGGTCGAGTGTATTTTGTTGGTGCCCTTCAACACATGGAATGTGTGTTGGTTCATTCACTAGTTGCACTAGATGGTTATGCAGTGCGAACAACTCAACATATTGGCCTTCCGTAGTTGTACGGCTCGAATGGCGAAGCCAAGTTGAATTGTGAACATTGAAATCACCAGCAATAACGATTTCACTGTTCGGACAACTCTCTAGGATCTTCGATATGGAGTCAGAAAGGGCATCGAAGCCAGAAATGGTAGTATCCCTTTCTGCGTTTGGACTTCTGTAAACAAATCCGAAATGCAAACAGTGTGCCCTGATTTGGAATTTAACCCAGAGACAGCTAAATTCAGCATCAGATATGCCTAGTGATTGCTGGCATTGGTACACAACTGTATTGCGAATGTACATTGCAAGTCCGCGATGAAAATTAAAAAGAGATAGTAGGTGATAACCAGGTATCTGAAAATCCTGTGGATCAGCATTCTCGGACACCTGGGTCTCACATAAGGCGAAAACATCCGGCCGATGGAGACAAATGTGTGCATACACAGAGAAAAAATTCGATCTTAGACCCCGTATGTTGCAGAAATCAATTTTGAATTTATCTGTCATAGCAACACGGGAAAATCCAAATCAAATGTTATATGTTATATCTGCGATACTGACTCCAGTCACGTTAATCACTGTTGTAATGACTGCCCAGTGATCAGTGTTATACCTTCATCACTAAGCAGTCCACCAGCAGCCAACGGAAAGGCGCCAGCATCACAGAATACATTAGTTTTGTGATATGAGGGAGGATGTTGGAGAGGGGGGGTGAGGAACACAATGTCATAAAAGGGTCATAAAAGCCCTGGTCTGGTCATTGTGGTGGGAACGGCAACACTGTGCCAGCACTGACATGTAGTGCCAACACTGATCCCTTTGCTTTTTTTTTATTGATTTGTTTTTGTTTTGTATCAGTAAATGCGTGTATGTAGGTATTTATGTATGTATGTATGTATGTATGTTTATTTTATTGTTTTGTATTTAATTTTGAGTTGGTATCGTTGATGTTGATATTGGTTGTTGGTTTGATGTGATAATCGTATGATTTTGTTTCTATGAATAACTGTTATATTATTTGTTATTTTTATTGCTCTGCTTATTAATTTTAATTTTTGTTTGGCTGATTTGCACGCATATTTTTTTTTATTTATTGTATGTATGTATATTTATTCGAAAACGCGGACGGTAACAAAAAATTTTATTTATCACGGAACACAACAAATAAACACGTCTGAACATAACCGAGGACAAACTACTACTCCTATATTCTGGACAACATTTGTGAAGAAAATTTACAAGCAACGAATATTTGTGTCGAAAATTTTTGCACTAATTTTGTCATATCATCAGTTTACTCTCCTCCTAGATTCGCAATTACTGAGGATCAATACGAGGATTTTTACAAATCTCTGGGCCCTTGTTTCGTAGCAGCTGGCGACTATAATGCTAAACACACGTTCTGGTGTTCGCGTCTTATTAAACCCAGAGGTCGAGCGTTGTTCAATACAATTTGCAAAATGGGCTTGGATGTCATTGCGAGTGGGGAGCCCACTTATTGGCCTACTGACATGCACAAAATTCCGGATGTACTAGATTTTGGCGTTATGAAAAATATCTCTAGGGATTTAATTCAAATTGAAGCTTCTCTAGATCTCTCGTCCGATCACTCTCCCACGATCGTTACAATTTGTAGCCCATTAAGAAGTGTCTTACCCCACCCATAAGCGAATTTGATAAATCGTGTTAATTGGATGCGATTTAAAAAATATCTTAGTAGTCATTGCACGGAAAATATTAAGCTAAGAACACATGATGATATTGAATCTAACATTGCCAACCTTAATGAAAATATTAAACAGGCTGCTAAACATGCCACTACCACCTATCCTCAGACTAGGGTAAATAGAATTTATTCCACGGATATTGAACGTCTCGTAAGTGAAAAAAGAAGAGCTAGAAGAGAATGGCAACAGCACAGATCACCCCAACTTAAAATCAGATTTAAAGAGTGTACTAAACGACTCCAAGAGTTGCTTGCATTTGAAAAAACTGCATCTCTTAAAAATTATTTAGAAGGTCTTGATGTCACACCAGCATCTAATTACTCTTTGTGGCGCGCTGCTAGAAAGCTTAAAACACCAGTTGAGTTTAAACCACCTCTACGCACATCTACAGGAGGTTGGGCAAGAAGCGATCCTGAAAAAGGTAAAATATTTGGCGAGCATTTAACACATGTTCTGGTGCTGTTTATTTGCCAAATGTAGTTGCACTACCCCCTCGACCAATAAAATTTAAGACGCGTGATATACAAAAACTAATTGCAGAACTCAACCCGAAAAAAGCTCCGGGTATTGATGAAATTAGTAACCAGATGCTGATAATGTTGCCTCGTATAGCTATTAGAATCCTGCTATTCATTTTTAATGCCATTTTACGATTGGAGTATTATCCAAACAGCTGGAAGCTTGCCAAGGTTAAAATGATTCCAAAGCCGGGCAAAGATCTTACCAAAGCTGAGTCATATAGGCCAATAAGTTTACTGTCAACAATGTCAAAGCTTTTTGAAAAACTGCTCATGACAAAATTGTCCCCAATTCTAGTTAGTTGTGGGTGCATACCGGACCACCAATTTGGTTTTAGAAGTCAGCATAGCACCATTGAACAAACTCATAGATTGGTTCAATTTATAAGAAAAACTTTTGAAGAAAAAAAGTATTGCTCTGCGCTGTTCATTGACGTTTCTCAGGCATTTGATAAAGTGTGGCATGAAGGCCTAATTTTAAAATTAAAGACTTACCTACCAATAAACATTCTAAATCTGCTGGAAAGTTACATTATTGCCCGGAAGTTCACTGTTGTGGAAGGAAACTTTATGGGTACGCCTGAAATAATATCATCCGGTGTGCCACAGGGGAGTATAATGGGGCCAGTTTTGTATTTGATTTATACTTGTGATATGCCATTGAGCAGTAACATCCACACATCTACATTTGCCGATGATACAGCCTGCCTTAGTATGCATGAAAACCCTCACGAGGCATCCCGATATCTTCAGCAACATATTACTCAGCTAGAACTATGGTTAAACATGTGGAGAATAAAGGTAAACGAACAGAAGTGTGCTCAGGTAACATTTACCTTAAGAAAGGACACTTGTTCCCCCATTACCCCCCTTCTCGACTAGCAATAAATATGTTGGCAATATAGCAATAACGCCGGCAGAATAACAGAGCAATATTGCTGATTGCTTTACTTATGTTAAGGCTATGGGAAATTGTAGCTCACAATATGGTAAAACTCAACAGGAAAGGTGCCGAACAAAAATAATTCACTTGTAAACATCTGCTTAATCGAACGAATTTTTATGTTTATAAATTTATAACAATACAAATTATTTTACTACACACGTTTTTAAGAGACTATTTTCCTATTTTATTATGCATTCATATGTATATTTTCCCAATTTCACTAATATTATATAAATGTCAAATGTAATACAGAAAAGTCGAACATAAATTAACACCGAGTTTGACGTTTCACGCTTGCAATAATTGTTAACGAAAATGCGTTGACAATTATTGCAACATATATTGCAAGTTCCTGCAATGAGCTGTCTCCACTAGCAATAATATAATTTTGACAACTGCTGCAATATATGTCGACATATTTATTGCTAGTCGAGACGTAGGGTTACAATCAATAATCAAATTGTTCCTCAAAACTTACATGTGAAATACCTTGGTATATATCTTGATCGAAGGCTCACATGGAAATACCACATTGACTCTAAGCTAACACAAATGAAACTTAAACTAACTCAGATACATTGGCTGGTTGGTAGAAATTCAACCCTCACCCTAGATTGTAAACTTTTAATATACAAGTCGCTCTTAGAACCTATATGGTGCTACGGAATTCAGCTTTGGGGTACTGCTTCAGCTTCTAATGTCGAGAGAATCCAACGAAGGCAAAACAAAATTTTACGGTTAATAACATCGGCTCCATGGTATATAAAAAATTCAAATATACATCGTGATTTAAATATGCCACTAGTGACTGAAGAAATTGCAAAATACGCAGGCAAATATTTAACAAAACTCGAGTCACATCCTAATCCGCTTGCCCCTAATATTTTGAACTTTACTGGACACATCCGCCTAAAAAAGAGGGATACAATGGATCTTATTCACAGCTCTCCAGATGGGACTTCTTGAAAATACTTTTATTTTTTTCCTTTTGATTATCACTACTTACATATGTATTATATACAACTATTACTAAGCTAATATCCGACACTGGTCGGGCCTAATTATATTTTTAGATTTAAGATTTGAATACTTAGTTCATATATGAAGATTCAATAAATAAAAATCATGCATTAAAAAAAATCGCCATAAATGTAAGGAATGCCAAAAATTCAATAAAAATCGAGAAAATTCGCAAAAAGTTACTAACAGCGGGATGATAACAAAGTCTAATATTTTTTAAAAATCGCCAGAACTGTTAGGAAACTGAAAGCATGCAAAATGTCACTTTAATCGCGAAGTGTGCAAAAATTCGCGAGAAGTTGCAAAATCGGAAGCAAGCTGGACAATCATGTCTTCTTCAGAATCGGCTGAAATTTTTTGATTTTTTATGAAATTGTAAGTTTTCTTATTTTTTAATCACCCGAATCCACCACTAACATTTCTGCAGTATATTTTTCGCATAATGCCGATTTTTTTTTGTTTTTTTTTTTGCTTTTATTAATTTTAAATTATTTTCGCTATTTTTACTATTTTACTATTTTTTAAATGTTCGATATACTTAAATTTTAAAAGTCTAACAACACTAACAATAGGCCGTTCACAACTACCAGTTGTAGCTAACAACAGTAGGTTGTAGGGATGGGCAAATGAAAAAAAAAATGTATCGAGATATATCGTATCGATATTTTTTAACTGTATCGATATATATTTTTTGAAAACATCGATATTTCGATATCTCGATATTTTTGCTTACAAATGTTGCCAAAAGATTCCAAATCTAAAATAAATGCACATACTAACATATCGTGCCATAACCGCCAAAAACAGTTTGAGCGATATAAATTTTGAACAACTATTGAGACCTTATGGGTTTTTAAGGGTCTTTAAAAAAGATTTCCCTAAAAAATGTTGCTTACTAAACCTTTAGAAAGCCTTAATAATTTTTATAAATAAGGATGTTTATCACTGATTAATGCATGCCCGTTTTTAACACTTCAAAGTTCATCATAATATTTAAAGAAATCGCCAACAACTAATTTAAAACTTAATGAAATCCATAAGTGGAGAAACCCCAAATTGATATTGGTATCGAAAAAGGAAATAAATTTATTCCTGCATCTGTATGTTTAATTTGTGTTATAAGATAATTTCTGAAAAACTGCATTCATTTCGAATGCCCGTTTCTCAAACCTAGAAGTTACAAATTTACAAGTAAAATAGACACAAAACAACAACACTTTTACAAATTTTAGTTAGCTGATTTGTAACAGAACAGAAAGTAAAAAATAATTCTGTCTTCAGGCTTATACCCACACAAACCAAATTTGGCATTTAGCTTAGTTAAGTTAGGTCTCCTTATAGATGCGCCTTGTTATTATGAAATTTCTTTTTTTTTCTTCGCATCACTAGCAGTGATGCCAATATCATTCAGTTAAAAACCGGCTAAAATTTGTAGTGCTCTTAAAAATATCGAAACCCGATACTAGTTAATAAGAATCGATGAATCGATATATCTGTTTTTGAAATATCGGCGATATATATCGATATTTATTTTCGCAAACATCGATATTTCGATATATCGATATTTTTTGCCCATCCCTACTAGGTTGTGAATTGGGTAAATGAGTTGCTGCACATGTTGTACTTTTGAAAAAAAATTTAATGGGGCAGCTTGGGGCAGTGTTTTATATAAAGTCTATAACAGCAAGGTTGAAAGATTACAGAAACGTTTACGGATGTGGTGAAACGGATGGAGATAAAAAGATTTCGTCTGACAAAGTTAGTTTGTTTGGTAATATTGTAAAAAAACTCACAAAAAACGCATTTTTGTGTATTAGTTAAAAAACAGTTAAAAGTTACAATTTATTTTTTTTTTAATGCATGATTTTTATTTATTGTATCTTCATATATGAATTAACAATAAGTATTCAAATCTTAAATCTAGAAGTCCCATCTGGAGTGCTGTGAATAAGCGCCCTTGTGTCCCTCTTTTTTAGGCGGATGTGTCCAGTAAAGTTCAAAATATTACGGGCAAGCGGATTAGGATGTGACTCGAGTTTTGTTAAATATTTGCCAGCGTATTTTGCAACTTCTTCAGTCACTGGTGGCATATTTAAATCACGATGTATATTTGAATTTTTTATATACCATGGAGCCAATGTTATTAACCGTAAAATTTTGTTTTGCCTTCGTTGGATTCTCTCGACATTAGAAGCTGAAGCAGTGCCCCATAACTGTATTACGTAGCACCATATTGGTTTCAAAATCGACTTGTATATTAAAAGTTTACAATCTAGACTGAATGTTGAATTTCTTCCAATCAGCCAATGTATCTGAGTTAATTTCAGTTTCATTTGTGTTATCTTTGAGTCAATATGGGGCTTCCATATAAGCCGTCGATCAAGGTGTATACCAAGGTGTTTTACGTGTGAATGTTGAAGAACAACTTGATTGTTGATTCGAATTGGCGAACAAGTATCTCTTCGCAGGGTAAATGTTACCTGGACACACTTTTGCTCGTTTACTTTGATTCTCCATAAATTTAACCATAGTTCCAGTTGTGTAATATGTTCTTGTAGATATCGGGAAGCCTCGTGAGGGTTTTCTTGCATACTAAGGCAGGATGTATCATCGGCAAACGTAGATGTATGGATATTGCTGCTCAAAGGCATATCACAAGTGTAAATCAAATACAAAACTTGCCCCAGTATGCTCCCCTGTGGCACACAGGATGAGATAGTTTCAGGCATGCTCATAAAGTCTCCTTCCACAACCGTAAACTTCCGGGTAGTAATATAACTTTCTAATAGTTTCAGAAAATTTATTGGTAAATATGATTTCAATTTTAAAATAAGACCTTCATGCCACACTTTATCAAATGCCTGAGAAACGTCGATAAACAGCGCAGAACAATACTTCTTTTCTTCAAATGTTCTTCTTATAAATTGAACCAATCTATGACTTTGTTCGATAGTGCTATGCTGACTTCTAAAACCAAATTGATGGTCCGGTATGCACCCACTACTAACTAGAATTGGGGACAATTTTGTCATGAGCAGTTTTTCGAAAAGTTTTGACATTGTTGATAGCAGACTTATTGGCCTGTATGACTCAGCCTTGGTAAGGTCTTTGCCCGGCTTTGGAATCATTTTAACTTTGGCAAGCTTCCAGCTATTTGGATAATACTCCAGTCGTAAAATGGCGTTAAAAATAAATAACAGGATTCTAATTGCAATACGAGGCAGCTTTATTAGCATCTGATTACTAATTCCATCAATACCCGGAGCTTTCTTCGGGTTAAGTTCAGCAATTAGTTTTTGTACATCACACGTTCTAAATTTGATGGGTCGAGGGGGTAGCGCCACTACATTCGGCAAATCAATAACACCAGTACATGTGTTAGGGGTAAATACTGATTTTAAATGCTCAGCAAATATTTTACCTTTTTCAGTATCGCTTCTTGCTCAACCCCCGGTAGATGTACGCAGAGGTGGTTTAAACGCAACAGGTGTTTTAAACTTTCTACCAGCGCGCCATAAAGAGTAATTAGATGCTGGTGTGACATCAAGATTTTCCAGATAGTTTTTAAGAGATGCAGTTTTTTCATGTGCAAGCAGCTCTTGGAGTCGTTTAGTGCACTCTTTAAATATAATTTTATTCTGGGGTGATCTGTGCTGTTGCCATTCCCTTCTAGCTTTTCTTTTTTCACTTACGAGACGTTCAATATCCGTAGAATAAATTCTATTAAATCCAGTCTTCGGGTAGGAGGTAGTGGCATGTTCAGCAGCCTGTTTTATATTTTTGATAAGATTGCCAATGTTAAATTCAATATCTTCGGATGTTCTTAGCATAATATTTTCCGTACAATGACTACTGAGATATTTTCTGAACCCAGCTAATTAACACGATTGATCGTCTTCACATACGGGTGAGGTAAGTCACTACTTAGTGGGCTACAAATTGTAACGATCGTGGGAGAATGATCGGAGGAAAGATCTTGAGACGCTTCAACATGAACTAATTCCCTAGAAATATTTTTCATGACTCCAAAATCTATAACATTCGGAATTTTTTGTATGTCCGTAGGCCAGTAAGTGGGCTCCCCACTCGAAATGACGTCTAAGCCCATTTTTAAAATTGTGTTGAACAATACCCGACCTCTAGGTGTAATAAGACGCGAACCCCAGAACGTATGTTTTGCATTGTAGTCGCCAGCTGCTACGCAGCAAGGGCCCAGAGATTTGTAAAAATCCTCGTATTGGTCCTCAGTAATTGCGAATCTAGGAGGGTAGTAAATTGATGATATGACAAAATTAGTACCAAAATTTTCGACACAAATATTCGTTGCTTGTAAATGTTCTTCGCAAATGTTGTCAATAATATAATACTTGAGTCTTGACTTTATTAAAATTGCTGATCCACCGCATGCTCTTCCTCTCGGGTCCTTTGAATCATATAAGGTGTAGCCATAAATTTTAAAAAGGCTTCTCGAAGTCAAATGAGTCTCAGAAACCAACATTATATCAATATTTTTTTCCGTGAGGAAGTGCTCAAGTTCATTTTTATGTTGGCGAATGCCGTTTGCGTTCCAGAAACATATTTTTAAAGTGTTCATGGTTTGTTAACTAAAGCTTGAAGCAATGTATTCTGCATTCGCAGCATTTCTTGCATCATGCTAGTCATATTTGTTGTAAAATTGTTTATAGTTTGCACCAGATTTTCAATAGTAGCTTCAAGGCGATTAAAATTAAAGCCTGAGTTTGTATTTGGTGAAGTATTTGGCCGTGAAACATTTTGTGTGGGAATAGAGCTTGCCTTAGCAGCATCGGCATACGATACACGTGAATTAACTGGTTGGCTCACTTGGGCAAGAGTGGCGGAGTAAGTGTTTGCTGTTTGTGCTGGAGCTACTTTAGGTTTTTGCCCCATAGTT
The DNA here is from genome assembly GCA_944452675.1 of Tachina lurida. NCBI lineage: Eukaryota > Metazoa > Arthropoda > Insecta > Diptera > Tachinidae > Tachina > Tachina lurida. The sequence goes on from OX101756.1 coordinate 62,106,133, forward strand.
TTTTTTAACGAAAGAATATACAGGACATCCTCTATAGTTAGCGGTGTGATTACCTCCACAATTACTGCATTTTTTTCTGCTTGATCTTTTGGTTTAGTACAACTAGCAGTACCGTGCAATTCACCGCAAATAACACAAACTGTAGGTAATTTGCAGTAAGTTTTTGTGTGACCAAATTCTTGACAATTATGGCACTGTACGGGTCCAGAACGCTTGTATAAAAGATATTTTAAATTATAAATTGGGTGCGTCTCATTTTTTCTCAATTTTATATCATTCGGCTCAAGTTCAACGCGAAATTATTATATTTGAAACATTTTTTACCTTGAATCCCTGGAGGACGAGTGCATCTTTTATTTCTTCGGGAACAGCATAAGAATATATGCCCTTCAATACGATCTGCAGGCTTTTAGCACTCTTGAGCTGGTATGTGTAGAAACTTGTTTTATTTTTTTCAAATTCAGGGGGGCTACCGCGTATTTCGTTTCGAAAGAAATAACTTACGAATTCGAACGAATTGTACTGTGTATTACGATTTTCGTACTACTTGTTTCGAATTTACGAACGGTTTTTGTACTCTATCGAAAACTAAAAATCCCTTTCGAGACAGCAACTCTGTATTACGAACAATAAAAATCCCTTTCGAAAGGGCTACTCTGTAATACGAAAACGAGTGTCAGTTATGCAAAAAGCGTTCGGAAATGGTTCGACAGACATTTTGTTAGTGACAACTTGAGACAAAAATAGAAAATGTAATTATTTAAATATTTCAATATAAATAAAAGGTGTTATAAACAAATTATACTTAGTGTTTGATTTGCTAAAACATATTGATTATTTATGTTGTTATAAATGTTTTAATATTTGTGATTTTGAAACATTCAAGGAATACTAAAAAAATGACACAAATAAAAGCAATATGAAGAAGTGGTAAACTATATGTCTCTGCATCCATACCTCGCAAGAGGGCATCTAAATGTTTCAGATGCTAAAAACAAATCGTATAATAATCATCCTCGTCCAACCACAGCAAACACAATCCATTATAAAAAGTACAAGGAGCACTTAATTTTTCACACAAAATACGTATAACATTAAATTTTTTTACAAGGCAAAGATTTTTTTGTTATGGGATATTTTTTTCCATTTTGGTACTTTAGCAGCAGTGCTACCAACTTTTCATATAATATCCCATTCGTTTCTAAATACAACTATGTAATCGTTTCGAACGAGTTACGCAGTACGGTTTAGCATTCGATTCGGAAATTTCTTTCGAAAAATTTTACTTTTCGAATCGAAATACGCGGTAGCCCCCCAGAAACCATTTTGCGGAATTCTGCTTCGTCATAAATTTGAATTTTCGTTTCATCGATATTGCCACGTTTTATTGGAACAATGTGAAATTTTTTCTCTCCAATGACCGAAATTAATTTCTTAATAAGAGCGTTTGAATTTTTTTTTGTCTCAAATAGGTTGGTGGCGGCTTGGAGGTTTTGTTCGCGGATATTTCAGGTGTGTCGTTGTCATCTTGCAATATTTGAAAACGATTAGTGGAGGATGCGCTGTTATCCCTAGATACCTTTGAAGCAGATGCAATTTTAGTAGAATTTGGGCTTCGCCCGCGCTTTCCCACAATAATATATCGGTCCATTCCGACTTGGACCTTGGGTTTTGGGCTACTCTTATTTACAGTGACTAATTGGGTAAGTGATGAATCGGATGATATCGCTGATTTAAATGACGAAGTAGTAGGCAACTGTAATGTTAACGAATCACTAGTTGGCATTGGACAAAGCGAAGTTGATCGCTGACGAAAAATTGGCTTAGCCGTTAAAAAAAGTCTATCATTAGGTTTTTTATTTAAATTAAGATCATCAGAACTCACAGTAAGTCTATTATCAGATTTTTTATTTTTATTGTTATCATTAAGATCATCAGAGCTCACAGTAAGATAGGCATTTCTACCGTTATAACTCACTTCACAATTATTTGTTTTTGAGGTACTCATATAGAGTATTCCTCAAGGGCACTTTGTTAGTGTATTCCTCAAGGGCACTTTGAGTTATATTGTTTACGGTTGTTTTTATTTATTTTTTGTTGTTTTAGTTATTACTGTCTATGTAAAAAAATATTAGCAAAGCAAAAAAGCTTGTTTATCAAAGTTAATGTACAACGAATACTATGTACTACTAATATTTTTTGTAGGGTTTTGTTTTGTTTGTATGTAAAAAAAAAAAATTCCGCTAATACGTCTGTTCACTATGAAGGTACAACGAAAACTGAAAAGTTACAATTTTATTCAATTGTGAAAGTTACAATTGAATAAAAAAAAAATTAATATCGCATATACAACGCCTTCTATTTGCTTTTGAATTTGCATAAAATACGAATTTTTGAGTTTTCTTTTTTTCATTTAACATGTCATTTAGAGTACCGCTATAAGCATACTGAATGATATACAAGAATCATATGGTTTTAAGCTAGTCTGGGTCTTCGCTTGCAAGCAGTGTGGTCAATTTAAATTTTTAATAAACTTTATTTTTTTCTAAATTCTTAAATCGAACACTGTGCGTCGTCCATAGCCATAATGATGAAATTTCTTCACACCGAACAAGATAGCAACCGCTTCGCGGTCTAACTGAGAATATCGCTTTTCGGTATTTGTCAAAGACCCTGAGGCAAATACTACTGCTCTTTCTATACCTTTCTCATCTATAATGTGTAATACGCCACCCTCGGCTGCATCAACAGTCAACCCCGTATTAAATTTTTCCAAACGAATTTTGTATCTGCGCGTAGCAAATTGTGTATTGGATACAACAAAGTTGCAATATCCGGTATAAAACGTCTGTAAAAATTTACAACACCCAAAAAATCCTGAAGCCTTCACATTCGTGGGGTTTAAAATATCCCTTATCTCACTTATTTTCTCCGGGTTCATATGTAATACCTGCTTATCAATTATATGGCCCAAGTATTGTATTTTTCGGAGAAAAATACATACTTCTCTGCCGATAGTTTAAACCCAGCATTACTCAAAATCGTCAGAGCTCGTTACAGCCTCTGTATGTGCAAATTCCTATAGCTGCACTGTTCGAAATGTCATCTAAAAACAAAACAACACCTTCCAGCCCTGTAAAAGAGAATCCATGATGCTTCGAAAGATAGCAGGCACTGAAGCTAATTCGTAAATCAATGTAGTATATTTAAGTAGACCCTTCGAAGTTGAAATAGAGTCCTCATCTAATTTAATCTGCTGATATGCCATACTAAGGTCTAATTTTGAAAAATTTTCCCCACCGTGCAATTTGGGAAAAATATCCTCTATACGGGGAAGTGGATATTTCTTAACCTCCAATTCTGCATTCAGGGTAACTTTAAAATCACCACAGATCACAATGCCTCCGTTCCACTTCACAACTGGAACAATAGATGTTCCCCACTTAATGTAGTTGACAGGCTGTAAAACATTGATTTTCACTAAATTTTCTTTCTTTATTTCTACTTTATCCTTAATTGCCAACGGTAATAGTCTTGGTCTAAAAAACTTAGGCTTTCCATCCTCTTTGATCATCTTTAAGGTTGCCTGACCTCCTCCAAACAAACCTAATATACCATCAAAAAGGCTTCTAAATTTCCTAGTAATTTGTTGGGCTGTTGTCATCATGGTTGCAAGAAATGCAGACTCAGAGTTTAGAGTTAAAATTTTTGAAATTTTAAGACATCATTAAAGAAAACGAAGAAGTAACTTTGGGAAGCTTCTGGAAACGAATATCTGATATTTAAGTATATATATTTAAGTATATTATTGTCCCTAAGGACAATATATTGTCCTTAGGGACAATAATATACTTAAATTTTGCCTTTACGACAACAATTATTTTGTTTACAATAGTAATATATACAATCAAATTTTTGGTATTCCTATGGGGAATCCCCTCTCTCCAACTATTGCTGACATCGTTTTAGACAATTTATTAGACAAAGCAATAGCTGAGTTAAGTAGCAAAAATATTTACATAAAATACATAACTAAATACGTAGACGATATTTTAGCTGTAATCAATATCAACAACAAAAACGAGATTTTAAATTCATTTAATGCATATCATCCGAAGATTCAGTTCACCATTGAAATAGAAAAGAAAACAAAAATATCGTATCTCGACACTACATTACACAGATTGGATAATAAAATATTATTTGATTGGTACACAAAAAATGCTTCATCAGGAAAAAATATAAACTTTAATGCAACTCAACCGAAGTTTCAAATAATCAACACGGCAAGAAATCTCATACATAGAGTCTTGGATATTAGTGACGAACAATTCCACGCACGTAGTAAACAAAAAATCACTAAAATATTAATTGATAATAGTTTCCCCCCATATTTAATTAAAACACTTATTAATTCCCACAAACACTCACAAAACAATAGAAATTGCAACCCTGATGAAAAACAGTATTACAGCGTCAAATATATACCAGGATTAACAGATAATAGAAACTTGAAATATACAACAAACAACAACAACACTGCCTTAGCATATGAAGCCAATAAAACATTGAGTACCATCTTCACTAATACAAAAACACCAGTTGACAAACTACAGCAAAATAATGTCGTGTATGAAATACCATGTAAAGGAGATAACGCAAACAACTGTGATCTTGTTTATATTGGCACAACAAAAAGAAATTTAGCAACAAGAATGACAGAACATAAAGCAGACATAAACAAAAACAAAGAACGCACGGCATTATCTAAACATATAAAAGAAACTAATCATGCACCTGATTTTGACAATATTAAAATTCTAAATGTAGAAAATAATACAAGAAAACGTTACAGAACAGAAAGTTTAAGAATACAACAGAAAATAATGAAAACAATGAACAAAAAAGAAGATACTGACAACTTAAGCGCCATTTACAGTGTGATAATAAAGAACAGCTAAAGCTATTTTTCTTAATATTGTAATTTTTGGTTCAAGTAAACTTGTATATATTTTTTATTTTTGATGTTTTAACAACAACACAACTCGATTGTTAGTAAGTTTATTCTGTTATGTGTATTATTTCTTATACGTTTTTGATGTTAATTTTTTTTAAATTTTAATAAAATAGACAAATCCCCTGAAAAAGTGAACATAAAATTCACGAAACGTCGGGAAAAATATGTAATAAAAATTGAGTTTTTATTGACATAAGACAAGACAGGCCTCACCAGCTAAATTTAATTTTGTTATTTTATTTAATTTTGTTAAACAAATTAAAATGTATGTATGTATGAAAATTTTGCTTACTTAACTTAAATTACATTTGTTGGCTAACCCTTTAATTTAGGAAAGTGTGTGAAGTTTTAGGGTCGTATGCAAAAAAAGTTAACAAAGCTTTGCCAAGCAATGTTAAGTAAAGTTGTATTCTAAAAAAATTATTATATCAAAATTCTAAAGTAGGCACCTACGTTTGTTAAGGGTCCTTTAAGTTGATATTTCCAAAAAGTGTATTTTGTTCTTCAAATATTTTTGTTAATATAGCACATATTGATTCATGATACATCTAAAAATGAAGCTAGAAAACATCACCAAATTATCCAACTGATTCGAAATACATAGCAAAATCCATAAAAAAATATTAAAATAAATTCAATTATACAAAATTGTTTTAGTGATGTACATACAGTCAAAACGAATGGAAAAAATCTGGATATTCAAATACTTATTTCATTCGAATAATATATATTGCCATAATTTTTCTTTGTTCATCATATTATTTTTACTTTTACTTCATAAAAATGTTTATCTGTTTTCCTTCCATGTCAGAAGCTCATACTTTTTAAATTAGGTTGCTTTACGATAATACAAATTTATTTAATAATATAAAAAATTATTTGAATACTCGAATTAATTTGTATTCGATGTTGTACATCATAAGCCGTGAAGTGGTTGTTGAACACGGTGGTGTTACCAGTATTTATTATTAAATTACAAAATAATTAATGTTGTTTTTTGCACACAATTTCTTAACAAAGCAATGTTAGCCTTAAAGTGCTTGGTAACTACTATGAACTTTAAAGCTCAAGTAAAATATTTTTTTGCATACGGCCCTTATTATTTTAATTATTGTTACAATTATACTGATTATTTACTTTGGAAATATTATGTCTTGTGCAATGAACCGGAAATATGAAATTGGGTTACTGTTTGGCTTTCTTAATTTGATTTAAAAATTCCTCGAATTTATCGGGTTCATTCGATTTTATATCAATATAGTTACTTGTATATGTAACTTCCCCCCCCCCCCTGGATCAGAATTCTCCTGAATTCGTTTATTTAAATTTATTTTAATATATTTTAACTTTGTTCTCCAAATGGTGATTATTAATATTATTGTAAGTATGAGAAAAATGTTACACCCATATATGACTTTATTATGGTTTTTTAAGTTAGAAATATTTTTGAAATTAATTTTATTTTTTTCATCTATTTGCTCGAAAGTAAGTTTTTATGTAAAATTCATCATAATATCGCAAACTCATATTTCCCTCGAATTTTTCAACTAAATTATAATAGTAATCATTAATTTCTGTTGAACAATTGTTAAATTTTATTAAATTATTTCAATTTAAAATAGTATTGTTTTTATTACATGTATTATTTACAAATAAATTGACTGCGTTTTTAACCATAATTGTTTTTTATCTAACGCTATAATTTCTAATTCTTTGTTTGTTATTAATTCACTAGTCATTGCACGGAAAACATTACGTGAAACACCACCAGAGGATATTGAAGCTCACAATGCCAATCTTAACGAAAATATTAAGCAGGCTGCTGAACATGCCACTACCTCCCATCCGCAGACTGGGTTTAATATGATATATTCTACAGATATTGAGCATCTCGTACGTGAAAAAAGAAGAGCTAGAAGGAAATGACAACAGCACAGATCACCCCAAAATAAAATTAAATTGAAAGAGTGCACTAAAAGACTCCAAGAGCTGCTTGCATATGAACAACAGCATCTCCTAAAAACTATCTGGAAAATCTCAATGTCACACCAGCATCTAATTACTCTTTGTGGCGAGCTGCCAAAAGGATTAAAACACTCGTTGAGTTTAAACCACCTATGCGCACATCTACCGGAGGTTGGGCAAGGAGTGATACTGGAAAAGGTAACTTGTTTGCAAAGCACTTAAAATCCGTATTTACCCCAAACACATGTACTGGTGTTGTTGATTTGCCGAGTGTAGTTGCGCTACCCCATCGACCGAAAAAGTTTAAGACGCGTGAGGTACAAACACTAATTGCTGAACTCCACCTGAAGGAAGATCCGGGTTTTGATGGAATAAGTAACCAGATGCTGATGAAGTTGCCAAGGTTAAAATGATTCCAAAGCCGGGCAAAGATCTTACCAAAAAAAGTGACAAAATTTATGACGAAGGAATTTTAAATAATATTTTAAAAATAATGACAAGTAGAAGATTTGAAGACGGTTGCATCCGACCTGAGTATAAGAAATTTAAAATAAAAGAAGATGGACCAACAAATTCATGGAACAGTAGGTATCAAGACAAAGGACAACGATATAATAATGCATCTGCGGATGGTAGAAATAGGAATCAAAATATAGGTAATAGATATAATAATTCACCTCAAGAAAGGCAATGGAACCGAAATCCTTACTACCAATTTAATAATTCCGGGCAATACAGGTACAATAATAATTTTAACACATTGACTGCCAAGGCACTTTCAGCAAATAAGATACTCGGGGCCACAGCATTTTTTTGCTTAATCTCTTCGAAAACGTAAACATTGGAATTTAGGGTAGTAGTAGCAATGTTTACTGCTTAGAAACTGAGAGTTTTTTTTACAAATGAGAGTGTCGCACGCATGCGTCCGACGTGGCGCCTTCCGACTTTTTTTTAATGCGGGGCCATGTCGGACATTATGTACGACCAAAATACTCTCACAAAAATGCTACAAATAGGATTCGCTCTGTATTTTTTCTTGTTAAGTGGTCAGTAAGCAACAAGAGTTGACCGCGTTATATTATTTCATAATATTTGTCTAACGAAATGGCGAAAAGAAAATTTTTATCGGATACTGAGTTAGAAAAAATACTCGAAAATACAGATAGTGATGAAGAATGTGAGGATTATAGTTCTGATGACTCTATAAAGGATCCTTTATGTGATCCTACCCCAAACTCCTCGGAAAATGATGAAGATGAGGAACTCACAGACAACATAGAAAAAATTCTTGAAACTCTAGCATTAGAAGAAAATACACAAGAAAGAGATGAAGATCAAGAAGAACACCTGTTTCTAAGTGAAACTGAAATTACAAATGCTATCTGGTCGGAATACGAAGGTCGTCATAAAAGATTTATTTTTTCGGGAAAATCAGGCCTACAAGAAGATGTCCCACAAAGTATAACCCTGGTTAACACTTTTCGTCTGTTTATTGACGATGAAATAATCAACGCTATCGCGTTAGAAACAATAAGATACGCTGAGCAAAAATTGGCTGCAAAACGACTTAAGCGCGAAAGTCGAATGAAAAAATGGACTCCAACTAATAGCGATGAAATGAAAAAGTTCTTGGGACTTCTAATATGGATGGGTCTTATACGACTTGGTAGCATTCCAGCATACTGGTCTACAAGCGACATTTATAGAAACAATGTTGCGCCGAAGATAATGTCCCGGAATCGTTTCGAGATAATGCTCGCGAATATTCACTTTGCCAATAATGAAACCATTCCAAAAGAGGATAGGATTGGAAAAGTTCAACCACTTATAGATATCTTGGAAAACAAATACAAAAAAGTTATATACCCAGGTGATGACTTTGTGATTGATGAGACTCTTGTGCTTTGGGTCGCCTAATATTTCGACAGTATATCCCCAACAAAGCCCATATATACGAATAAAATTATTCAAGCTTTGTTCTACAGAAGGCTATACATAGGCAAGCAAGATACACTCGGGAAAATCAGAGGTTTACAAAAAAAATATTGGCCTGGGACGATCAATTTGCGAAGAACTTTCAAGAAATTTGCTAAATCAAGGTAGAACACTTTTCATATGAAGCCAAAATTCAATAATATTCATGTCTTGAAAATAAAATTAAACTCAAACAATAAAAAAGTACGTCGAACATGTACTTTATGTTATTCCAGAATAAAACAGATGGAATGGAAAGAGACCGCAAGAAAGAAGTCAAAAAAAGCTTACACGTATTGCCCGGATTGTCCGCAAGAACCTTTTATGTGTTTAGAATGTTTTGGCAATCACCACAAACAAATTTAAGCGTCTTTTCATTATAAAAATAGTATATAAAATAATTTTTCGTTTACTTTTTAAGTTACTGTATATAATAAAATTAATTAATTTTTTTTCTTATCAAAAACAATTTTTTTCCAATTAATTTTTGAGCTGCGCCAAAACCATTTGTTAGTTGCGACGACAAAAAATTTAATTTTAAGAGCAGTTTTTTCTTTTACTATAATTCTTTATTAAAATAATCTTAAGAAAAACTCGTGCTTTAAAATTTTATTATTATTTTGCCGTGACGTTAATAATGCAACTGTAACACTTTTGTCCATCTATCTTTCTTTTTATCATAAAAGGTACATAAGTATGTATGTATATATACAAGAGCAAAGTGACTTTATATACATCTATATAAAGTACATATATGTAAATACGTAAGTATATATTACATACATATATATGTATGTGCTAAGTATAAGTATGTATATTCATACATATACCTATGAACGTATGAAAGGCAAAATAACATAAATGATTTACATATGAATATTACATATTTATGGTTTACATGGAATGAGAGTACTAAACGAAAGTAAAGTATACAAGTACCAATATATAATTATTGAAACGTTAACCTGTTCTGGACGACGGCAACATTCCCCCACCCGTAAGCGAGTTAAGGTCACGAGCTTGCTCACATTCATTGCTGACGTTTAGAACAGCTAGCTTCGTCGCTGGTCTTAGCATAACTCCAAATTGTGTCTTAATCGTTACCCTTCGTACCTGACCATCTCTTGAAATAACAGTATCGATGACTTTGCCTTTAGGCCAGCATCTCCGAGGCAGGTTTTCGTCTACAATGATGACAATAGCGCCAATCGATATAGGTGGAACCTTAGTGAACCACTTGTTTCTGCGACATATTATTGGAACATATTCCTTCAGCCAGCGTTTCCAAAATTGGTCGGCAAATGATTGTGTTTGATGCCAGCGTTGGCGTAAGCAAACGTTGTTATCAAAAAACGGTTTGTAACCATCACAGGATCCAAGCAATAGGTGGTTTAGAGTTATAGCGTCCTCATCTTCATGTTCAACTGAAACGAAGGTCAAAGGCCGGGAGTTTATTATTGACTCTATCTCACACAGTGCACTCTCAAGAGTCTCGTCGTTAAAATTAGCTTTATCATGTATGCCGTATAAAACATTTTTGATTGACCTTATTAGTCTCTCCCACGCCCCGCCCATGTGGGGATTAAATATCCATTTTGTTTTGTCAAATGTTGACGTTATATTTGGAAAACATATTTTATTTACCTCTTCGGAAAGGATTTTTTCTTTCGCTTTGAAATTTGTGCCATTGTCTGTATATATTTCACGGTGTATTCCACGCCTGGCAACAAAATTTCGAATGCACAAAATGCATGAACTAGTGTCTAAGCTATGTGAGACTTCGATGTGAATAGCTTGAATCGTAAGACAGGTGAAGACAAAACCCCATCGTTTTTCACGCCTTCGCCCGATAGAAACGAGGAAGGGGCCAAAGTAGTCGATTCCCACAAACGTAAATGGGCGTTGAAACGCACCTAAGCGAGCAGCTGGAAGAAATGCCATTTGAGGCGGCTAGGGCATTGCCGAATTATTTTTGCATATTTGGCATGACATACGAACTTTTTTATATAAAATGCGTAAGCGGAATATGCAAAACCGACTTTTTATTTTGTTGATCACAGCCTCGTGAAATTGGTGATGGAAATCTTCATGAAAAGAACGAACTATTAAAATTGTTATATGGCAGCACCACTTCGTCGTCCTGATTGTTGAGACGTTTAATTCTGCCACGGCATATAATAATTTCGTAGTCATTTAAATACGGAGTTAGCTGGAATAATTTGCTAGATTTTTCAACGCATTCACCACGTCTAAGGCTTACAAGTTCTTGATAAAAATCATTTTGCTGTGCTATTTTAATAAGAAAACGCTCTGCTTGCTGGATCATATCGTAGGTGATACCAGATGAATTGACTGCTTGCTGCCTGCCACTTTTTAGCTTTTCTAGATATAAAACGAAGGTTGCGACTGCACGATAAAGTCTTTTCCAGTTTGAAAAGTATTCAAAAACTGCAGCCTTTTGTTATTTTCTCAGCTAAGAGGACATGCCACCTCAGTGCAGAAGTATCAGTTGGACCTAGTTCGTTGCATTTTGGCCAGTGCCACGATTTATTCCGCAAAAATTCGGGCCCATTAAACCATAATGATGTGTCTTTTAGACTAGTTGGTTTTGTGGCGAAATCCGCTGGGTTCAACTTACTTGGCACCCACCTCCATTCGTTTATATTGGAATGCTCCAAAATTTCGCCAACTCGGTGCATAACAAAATGTTGCAATTTTCTGGGGTCCATGCGCAGCCACTGCAATACCGTTTTAGAATCTGACCACCAGAGCGTTGAAGTTATTTTTAAGCGTCGAATTTGTTTCACTTTGTTTGCCAATCTTACGCCGATAAGTGCCGCTTGCAATTCCATTCTTGGCGTTGATAGTGGTTTTAATGGTGCCACTTTCGACTTAGCAGCTACGATACTGATATCAATGATGCTACTGCGTTTCACAAGCAGGTAACTCACGGCCGAATAAGCATACTCACCCGCATCGACAAAGGTATGTAGTTCAATTGTGTCTGCCTCGCATAGCTCCAACGAGTAACAGCGTGGAAGTTTAACTTCTTTAATGAGCGGAATTATTGCCTTCCATTGACGCCATTTTGTACAAAGAATTGTTCAATTCATCGTCCCAGCCAATACCTGAACGCCATATATCTTGCAATAAGATTTTAAGACTGATTGTGTGACATGACAGAAACCCTAATGGGTCAAAAATGGACATCAACACCTGCAGGCACTCCCTTTTAGTTGGTACGATGTTTTCATCGATTACATTTCGGCGTAGACGTGCGAATCTACAGACATATTCAAAAATATCATTGACTGGGTCCCAATACATACCTAGAATTTTCTCAGTGGTTCCCCATTGTTTTACATCTTGGGACTCCTTTGGTATGTCGGACAATTGTCGTAAAACATCGGCAGAGTTGGACGCCCAGTTGCGGATGTTAAACCCTGCAGCTTCGTGAATTTTTGAGACTTGCTTTGCTAGCCTGGCTGCTTTTTCCTCGGTATCTTCATTGTCAATTAGATCATCGACGTAGTGATGGTTTTGAATTGATTCCACGGCACGAGGGTATTGCGATTTAAATTTTTCTGCATTGTGGTCTCGCACATAGTGAACGATACAAGGTACACAATTTATACCGAAAGTCAATGCGCGCATGACGTACTGGCTTGGCTGATGTAACTCGTCTTTTTTGTCCCACCATAAAAATCGCTGAGCATGCATATCACTTTCTCGAACATTTGTCCTATGAAACATCTCCGCGATATCTCCACAAATTGCTATTTTTCCAACACGAAAAGCCAGTAGTATATCAACTAATGGTTTAAGCAAATCAGGCCCACAAAGCATAAAGTCGTTTAGTGACATACCGTTCGATTTTGCTGCCGCATCCTATACCAAGCGAATTTTATTCGGCTTATTAGGATTTAACGCTTTAAAAATTGGTAAGTACCAAATCTTTTTTGTTTTAATTTACATTTCTGCGGGGCTAACTTTTTTTGCACATCCTTTTTCCAGTAAATTGTCAATTTGCGATTGCATTTTTTGGCGAAGCGACGAGTCCTTAACGATTTTTTTGTGTAGGCACATTAGCCGGCAAAGGGCGTTATTGTAACTTTCAGGTAGCTCTATGTCAGCATTTTTCCAAATCAAGCCGACCTCATATCGTCCATTTATCTGTTTACATGTGGATTTTACCATTTCGAGAGCATTGTCGTCAGCTACGGACTCTGACGTAGGCGAAATAGGCATTTCCATACTAAAATAGTTTTTAACCGTCTCATGAAGTTCTTCGTAATGTTTTTGACATACACAAGTGTGTATATTTAATATGTGTTGGGGTGCGCTGTTTATAGAACCACCTTGTATTGTCCATCCAAGTCGAGTTTTAATAGCAATTGGTTGCTGCCAACCACCTTCGCGGACTTTCATTGGAACTGCCACTTTCCAATTATTTGCACCAATTAAAATCATGGGCCTGGCACAGTTGTAGGATTGTATCGCCAATTTTTTTAGGTATGGGAATTTTTTGGCGATTTCAGTAAAGTCAATAGACTGAGATGGCAGCTCTAAATGCTTGACGGTATGAACGATGGATAGCGTAAAATTTTTTTTGTTGCATTTATTGGACACTTCTAAAGAAGTTCTGATGGAACTATTTTCTACACGAGTTGTCCCACCTGTCCACTGTAGACATAGAGGGTCGGGTATGCCATCGAGAGAAGAACTACGAAAAATGCTCTCATCAACTCAGGTGACAGATGATCCTTCGTCTAGGAAAGCAAGGGTATCAATAGTGTAATTTTTCAAATGAACGCGGATTGGCAATATGCGAAAAAATGGGTTATCATCGCCATCGTTATGGTTTTTTTTTTTTTTTTTGTTAATGCATGATTTTTATTTATTGTATCTTCTAACCATCGTTATGGTGTGTATTTATTTGTACATTCCGCTGTGTGTCATATACTTCATTGGTACTTACGGTCTGGGGTGTCACCTGGTCTTTTACCTCCTTATGTAGCAATGGATGGTGTTTGTACTTGCAACCTGAAACACCACATACCTGACTTCTATGACATCTCCCTTTATGTTGGTTTAGACACTGGCGGCATAAGTTGTTCGACTTCACGATATCCCATTTTTTATTAAGTTGTAAAATTCCAAATTTTTCGCATTGGTGAACTCTGTGAGTGCCAGTCTTGCAAACGGTGCAGATTTTGTTTTCATTATATTTAAAGCTGCATTTCCTTTGCCAAAGTTTGGTGTTACTACTGTGCTCGCTGCTTCAGCTATTAGATAAAGCCAAGTTCTAAATAATTTTAAGACTGGAATTCTTTCATCTTTCTGATACATCGCCCAACTAAGTTTATACTGATTTGGAAGCTTATCAACGAGCTCTTTTACGAGCATCGGGTTATTAAGGTGTGACTGTAGCCCACATGACTCTATGGTTGCACATATGTTCTGCACACTTAAGACGAATTCTCGAGCTTATCTCGAGGACATGCCATACCTCTTGCTTTATTTATTACACGTTCCAAAATATGTTTGGTCGATCGAAACAGAGGCGAAGTGTTTGTACGATATCTGGCACAAGTGCTGGCAAAAGCAATTTACTTTTAGCTAATTCTATTGCTTTCCCTTTCAAACAGTTTTGAAGCCGTATTAAATTTTCTGCATTGGAAAATCCAGCAATTGCTGTGCTGTTCTCGAAACAATTAATGAAAATTGGCCAATCCTCAGGGTCACCATTGAACAATGGGAGTTCACGTGGTATTGAACGTCTGGCTGCAAGTTGTGATGGCGTAGGGCAAAATTCTTGCTTACTAAAAGCGTGCAGATTATTAGAATTTATGAGTACAGATGGCATACTATTTGCAGCTTGTTGATTCAAATTTATTTCATAATGATTTATTTGATAAACATGATGGTGATCGGTTTGTGATATTTTAAATTTACGTTCCAGAAATGCTTGATGCATTTTCCGTTCCTCTTCTAAACGCTGCAGTTGTAACATTTTTTGCTTTTGCGTAGTTTGTGAGTGTGCACTAGATTGCGACACTTGCTGTTGAAAATTACCAACCATTGTTGTTTGCTGTGTTGTGTAAGGGAACGTCGGTGTTGATGTGTTAAACGTTGTTGTTGATGACGACGGCAAACCTCTTGCCAATCCTGTGGACGTCATTAATACGTTTGGTGCGCTGCTGTAAATGTGGGGATTTACTGCATTTGCTGTTGAGAGTGGTGCTACTACTGAAGGAATTGAGCTTGTTGTGAATGACACACTAGGATGATTATTATTATCCGTGGTGGTTACTGCAAGCGATGTTGCAATACTTTGCAGTTTTCCGATTGGTGGTGATGTTCCAAGTCCAACTTGATGATTTGCAGCAACAGCGGCAACTGATGTGGGTTCGCACGCAGCGCAGTTCCAACTATAATTAGCCACTCCACTATCTACTCCTACACAAGTGTAATGGTACCATCTGGCACACTTGTCGCACATCACCATTTCGTTGTTATCCACCTACTCACATTTTCCGCAGTTGTAGCCCGTATCAGTAGTTGCTTCTAACATAGGTTAGGTTAGGTTAGGAAGGGTGGTGCCTACCGCACCTCCACTCGGAGACCCAACTGGGTCCATTGTGATTCCCTTCTATTGCCCATTACTGGTAATATTTACCCCTCCCATTTTTAGCCAGAAGAAACCCTATTATCCGTCATTAAGCCACCGAATCCCCATGATGAAGCCCCTGATGTCCTCTAGTTTACACTTCCCGACATCAGTGATGCTTTCATGGAAACGTCTGCTCAGCCATCTAAGCCTATGACGTTGCAGCTTCGGGCAGTGACAGATAATATGTTCAATGGTTTCTGGTTCCTCTTCACCCCCGCACATCCTACAAAAATCCGGAGTACCAATTTCCCACATGCTGGTTCTTGCTCTAACCGAGCAGTGACCTGTCAACGCGCCTATCATAGTTCGCATCGCTTTCCTATCCATGTCCAGTAGTAGTTTAGATCTTCCTGAGTCTAGTTTTGGCCAAAAACCCCTGCTTCTAACATACCTATCGTTTAAAAATTTCCAGTTTTTATTCAATTTTAGGACAGTATAATTTTTAAAAGCGTACGTAATAATAAAATTTTAAATAACTGTTAGTTGCGACGACAAAAAATTTAATTTTAAGAGCAGTTTTTTCTTTTACTATAATTCTTTATTTCTTCTTTTATTTATAAAGTACAAATTTAAATAATCTTAAGAAAAACTCGCGCTTTAAAATTTTATTATTATTTTGCCGTGACGTTAATAATGCAACTGTAACACTTTTGTCCACCTATCTTTCTTTTTATCATAAAAGGTACATAAGTATGTATGTATATATACAAGAGCAAAGTGACCGCTACGTAAATATGTATGATTATACCGTACATCTATATAAAGTACATATATGTAAATACGTAAGTATATATTACATACATATATATGTATGTATGTGCTAAGTATAAGTATGTATATTGTAAATAATTAGATTTTATTAATTTAAAAATTCCCTAATTTCTACCTGTCCGAGGGTGCCGGCGCTAATAAACACCACTGGCTCAAAATAGTTGAAGGCAGATGAATGCCTGAATGAAGTAAACTAATTCTTTTATTATTAGAGCTCAGCAAGGAGCTCACAAGAAAGTTGTTTATTCATTAATTTAAAAATAAAAATACATTGTCTTATATACTAGTTATGAGAATAAAGCTTAACGTATCTTAACATAAGAGGGAAAAGAAAAGGTATGTGCTTAATAAGCAAATTGTTCCTTTTAGTTTCCCACGGTAGGCGTGCGGCGTGTGTCTCATAAGAAATTTGGAAAACATGGATTTTGTATGGTTTATATTTATTATATAAACACATGTGGTTATTAATTTTGATTCATTCAAGTGCATTTTGCTGCGGCCTTCGATCAGACTGGTAAGTGTCAAATATCATTTGTACAAAATACATATTTACGTTGCAGTCTGTCTAATGCATTTGCATAAGTGTCAAATGTCCAGCGCAAAAATAACTTCAATGCCATTGGATGTTATGTATATTGCGGTCAAGTTGACTTTAAATGTTTACTACGCAATGTTAGTCGTAGTGATAGTTAGAACACGCTACACCTCCACCTTTTATAAGAATGTTCATATAACGTTAAATTTATGGACATTCTTTTACAAATTTTGTTTTTCTTATGTAAATAATTTTTGTGTTTTAAATTGTAAAGAAATATTTATTATTATTATTATATATGTATATGTATATGAATATGTATATGTACATGTAGTCGTAGTCCGGACATACGTGTACATTAATTTTATTTACTTTTATATAACTTTAGCCTATTTTTATGCACTACTTGTGTTTTATTAGTTTTCTTATCAACTATGGTTACATTATTTCTTAAGTCTATTTTCTTAATTTTGTAAGGTGCTCTATATTGTATTTCTAACTTATGACCTGCTTCATTTTTGAGTAAAACTAGATCTCCTATTTCAAAGTTATAATCAAGTATATCCTTATCGTAATTTAATTTTTGTCTAAGTTTATTTTTATCTAATAACTGTTGGGCCCTCTTATATGCTACTTCTAATCTAAATTTTGCCTCTTTGGCGTAATCATCTACATTATATAAAGGAGAAATTCTATCTACTTCAGTGAATTGATGAAATTTATTCGGAAGTTTTGAAAAAACTAATTCATAAGGACAGTAATTATGAACTGTTGAAGGTGTTGTGTTAAAGCAATATGTAAAGTATTTTAACCATTCGTCCCAGTCAGTTTTGTCTACTGAAATGTAAGAGCGTACGTATTCGTTAAAAGTTCTATGGCTTCTTTCTATTATTCCTAATGTTTGATGGTGGTAAGCTGTTGAGTTTAGTTTTTCAATTTTCATCAAGTTACAAATTTCTGTTAAAATAGAATTCTTATACTCTGTTCCCATGTCCGAAATGAATGTTTTCATCGGACCATAGGTGAGTATGAAATTTTCAAAAATTGCTTTAGCAATTGTTTTTGCATTTTTGTCTCTAATCGGTATTGTTACCAAGTACTTGGTTAAGTCACATATTAGTGTGATCGCATATTCGTTTCCGTTCATTGATTTTGGAAATGGTCCAATAGTATCCACTTAAACCGTATCAAAGGCCTTATTAGGTGTCTGTGTGATAATCATTGGACTTTTTATGTGCTTTGTTGTTTTGGAAGTTTGGCATTTATGACATGATTTTACATATTTGGATATGTCTTTTGACATATTTTTCCAATAATAATATCTCTTAATCTTTTCTATTGTTCTATATAGTCCACAATGTCCTCCTTCTATGAGATCATCGTGATATTTCAGCATAATTTCAAGAATTGCCTTGGCATTCTTATTATTGATTTGGGTCACCTCATTTAGTAGCGCTACTTTAATTTTATTTAATATTTTATTGCCCATAAGATTAAATTCATTAATAGAGATAAATTCGAACATTTTCTCACTAGGTGCCACTTGTAAATTATATATAGTGTTTACCGGCCACTTTTTCGAGCCTAGAGAAAAATTGTCCTAAGTCAAAATTCTCTTTAGTAAACAAATCATTAATATGTATATATGTTACTATAGATTTTCCACGTTTGATATAACATCTTGCGGGGGTAATCTTTAGTTTATAGTATTTTCTGACGTCAGTGTTTGTTAAAGGTACATATATACTGGGGTTATCATTATTTTTATTTTTATCAAATTTATGCTGTTTATTTAGTGTATTACTATTCTTGTCTTTTGTATTGGTCATCGATCTAGTCGTGACTTTTAATATAGAACAAATTTTATTATTCATGTCTTTTAGGTCATATATTGTAATTCGCGATAGAGCGTCGGCAACATAGTTATCTTTTCCCCTAAGATATTCTACTGTAAAGTCATATTCTTCTAAATCTAGTCTAATTCTTGTTAACTTAGAGCTTGGGTTTTTCATTGAAAATAAATAAGAAAGTGGTCTATGATCAGTACGGACAAGAAAATGTTTTCCATATATATATGGTCTGAAATGGGTAATTGCCCAATGAATTGCAGTCAATTCTTGCTCAATTGTTGATTTATTACTTTCTCCTTTTGTGAATGTTTTGGATGCATAAGCAATAGGTAAATGTTTATCTTCGTGTTGTGTTAAAACAGCACCACAAGCGTGTTTACTTGCATCTGTTGTTATACAAAATTCCTTGGCAAAATCAGGATATTGTAGTAAGGTCGGACTCATTAATGCCTTTTTGAGATATTTAAATGCAAAATCACAATCTTTCGTCCATTCAAAGGGTGTATTTTTCTTGGATAATTTTGTTAAATGTCTGGAGTATTCAGAAAAATTTTTAATAAATCTTCGATAGCAGTTACAAAAAGCTACGAATCTTTTTGCACTATCTGCGTTAGTTGGTGTTGGATAGTTTTCAATGATTGAATATTTACTATCGTCTGGTAATATTCCTTTATCTGTACATTTGTGACCAAGGTATGTTACTTCTCTCATGAAGAATGAACATTTTTCAGGATGTAATTTAAGATTATACCTTCGGCATAGGTTGAAAACGTTTTTTAAATTCGAAAGCATGTGCTTCTCGGAGCATCCCAATACGACTAAATCATCCATATATAGAAAGGCTTGGTCTGGTTTTAAACCACTGAAAGCAAGTGTCATCATTCGTTGAAAAGAATTGGGTGCTATTTTTAAACCATAAGGTAATCTAGTAAATCTGTATGAACCATTGTTGGTTGAAAAAGATGTTAAGTCTCTGGAGTTTTTCTCTAAACTGATCTGGTGGAAACCTGACATTAAGTCTAAACAGGAAAAATATTTTGCTCTACCAAGTTGGTCTAGGATATCATCGATTCTAGGTAATGGGAATTTATCTGCAATTAATTTTTTGTTTATTTGTCTGTAATCTATAACAAGTCTCCATCTTTTCTGGTCAGAGTTAGGAAGTGACTTCTTTGGTACTAACAAGACTGGACTATTATATTCAGAATAAGAAGGTTCAATAATTTTATCGTCTGTTAATTTTTTCACTTGTCTATCAATTTCTTCCTTATGTGTATGCGGTATACGATAATTTTTAATATATACTGGTTCTTTATCTTTTACTCTCAACTTTTGTTCATAAAAATTATTAGTTGTTATTGTTTCTGTTTCTAAACCGAAAATATCACTATATGTTGAACATAGTTCAGTTAATGTAGGTTTAAATTGTTGTGGAAAATTTTTCTTTAAAATTCTTAATATATCTGATTTTCTTTGCGTATTTTGACTTAAATTTTCTTTGATAATTTCATAATCAGAGATGTTTTCGGTTTTTATGTTACTTTGTTTGATTTTAGTAATGGTGTTATTAGTGTTTAGAATACGAATAAAAGCTTTGTCAGATTTAACTAATGTATTTGGTATAAAAACACCTGGTTCAATTTCTTGATTTGGAATTAATAATTCATTATTTGAATTGGTAAAATTTACTTGACGTATTACATCACATCTTGGAGGTATATTAATTTCATTGCAGTTATTCGTAATCGGTATATCTATTGTATGTGGTATATTAAATGGTCTCAGGATAAGGTAATCATTATCTTGGTTGAAATCCAATATACAGTTATATTTTTTGATAAAATCCATGCCAATGATTCCATCGCATGGTATTGGAAAATTATTATCTTCTACTTGGAAGTAATGTGGTATTAAAAATTTTTTAAATTTTAAATCACAAAATGTATTTCCAATCGATTTGATGTTACCTTGTCCTATTCCACTTAAAGTTGTTGTTTTATTAGTGTTAATTTGGTTTAATTTAAAGAATTTTGATTTTATTAATGAAATGTCTGCTTCTGTGTCTACTAAGAGTGTGAGTGAATTGCTAGTATTGCCTAATTGAATATGTATAAAGAAGCTCAAGTTTAGATTTAGATTGTAAATTTTTACTGATTTAATCCTAGGGGAAGTTCGGAGTTTTCCGAACCATTATCATTTGATTCTGTTGCTCTTACGTAGTTATTGTTCCTACGATTATTATTAAGTCTCTGTCGGTTTCTGTAATAATTGTTATTATTATTGTTATTATTGTAGTTGTTGTTATTATTTCTACGTGGGTAATTATTTCTTCCACGTGATCGTGTGTTATTACCACGGTAACTGTTTCCAGATTTGTACTTTTGTCCATAGTACAAAATGGTATTTTGTTGACCTGTGGCGTCTGTACAACTATTTACAAATTTACTTATAGCATCGTTCATGCTATTAAATTGTCCTGCCTCCATGATAAACTTAACTTTATCTATGGTGCAGTTTTTAGTTAATGCTTTTACTGCAGTTTGTGTGGAATATTTTGTAGCTAAGTCGCATGACAGTCCATCTGAAATGTATGCAGTTTCTAACGCTTTAGTTAAATTTTCTATTTCGCTGCAATAAGTGTTGGCTGTTTTATTGTTTTGTTTTATATTTAAAATTTTTGCTGTTAACACTTCCACAGACTCTCACTTCACGCTACTTTTTAGTTTGCTTATTATTTCTGATATAGTTGATTCATTGCTGATTAGATTTCTTGCAGTTCCCTTTAATTTTGTTTTTATTAGTGATACTGCCACCGCTTCGTGAGTACCTTTTATTGAATCTACTAGGGACAGGGAGTCAATAAAGGATCGTAAATTTTCTGATTTTCCATCTGTTGTAATTAAAACAGCCTTGCGTATATCCAAAAAGGTACAATACGGTTGAAAAGTTTATTTGAAGTGAGGAAAAAATATTTTATACGAAAACATTACAAATAATAAAAACTAGATTAATTCATTTTGTTGAATACAAAGTATTTTACAGTACATAACAACATGCCTCCTCAACATTATGAATTAAAATTTAATTTACATTACAATTCCAAAATTATTACAACAATATATATGTTTAGGCTTAGGTACAGGTTTTGTTAAAACATCAGCTAACATTTTATCAGTAGACAAATACTTTAGTTTGACAATGTTTTGTTCTATTGCATCTTTTACATAGTGATATTTATAATGGATGTGTTTAGTACGGGCATGATTTGCACCAAATTCTGCCATCCTCTGAGCACTTTGTGAATCTGTATTTATCATTACTGGATTATGACTAGAATACCCAAGTTCTTCCAAAATGTAACCCAAATATGCAGCTTCTTTAGTTGCTTCAGTTAATGCTACGTATTCCGCCTCTGCACTGGATGTTGCTACAACCTTTTGCTTCTTTGACTCCCAGGAAACTAGACCACCTGCGAGTAAAAAACAAAAACCTGATTGAGATCTTCTATCATTTACATCTTGAGCCCAATTCGCATCACAAAAACCAACAAGTGGTAAACCTCTTTTCCTATATATCAATTCAGCATTTTTTGTGTAACTTAAATATCTAATAACATGATATGCTGAATTTAAATGTTGTTTGCGAGGGTCTTTAGAAAATTGTGATAACATATTAACAGCACACGTTATATCAGGTCTGCTATACAATGACAAGTAGAGTAAGGATCCAATGATTTCTTGATAAAACTTTTCATCTACTTTTTCTGCTTCTCCGGAAATTGTTGGTTCTTTTCTAATTTAATACCTGGTTGCATAGGAATTTTTACAGGTTTACAATTCTCTAAATCGTATTTCTTAATCAAATTTGATATATATCCTGGTTGCGAAATTGATATTTCTCCATCTCTAACATTTATTTCGAGCCCAATACAATGTTTTGGAACTCCCATGTCACGAATGTCAAAATTACCTTTTAATACATTTACAAATTCTTCTATGAAATGTGTATTGTTAGCAGCAATTATAATATCATCGACATATAAGGCGACTATCAGTGTTTTTTTGTTTTCTCTGAGGAAATAAATACATTGGTCATGCTTTGATTGATTTAATCCAAACTCTTTTATAACATAATCAATTCTTTTAAACCACTGCCTGCCAGCTTGCTTTAGACCGTATATAGCTTTATTTAATCTGCAAACTTTTCCTCTTGTTGCCTCCTTAATAAATCCTTCTGGTTGTTCCATACAGATTTCTTGTTCTAAATTTCCATTCAGAAATGCAGTTGATACATCCAACTGCCGCAATTTCAAATCATTTTCAACTGCCAGAGCATATAACATTCTAAGAGATGTTTGTCGAACTACTGGAGCAAAGGTGTCCACATAATCTAATCCAAATTTTTGGGAATAACCTTTTGCTACTAGTCTTGCCTTACGTTTTTCTATACTTCCATCTGGCCTAATTTTTGATTTGAAGATCCATTTGCATCCTACTACCTTACGACCATTTGGTAAATCTGTTAAGCTCCAAGTACTATTTTTCATTAATGATTTGTATTCGTTTTCGATTGCTCTTAGCCAATCTTCTGCATGATCAGATGACATAGCTTCTGTCATATTTCTAGGATCTATTACATTTTCTTTCACTGCTTGAGCCGTCGCTTGATTTTTTCTTGGTCTTAGTCGGTTTTTAATTGAATCGACAAAATTTTCTACCACACTTTCCCTCTGATTTATATTTTCCACAGGTTTTTCCTTAGGTTCTTCTTCATTTGTGTCTTTTATCTCTAATTCGGTATCTTCTAAGTTTCATTCATCTTCTTCATGCTGTGTTATTTCTCTAGTTTCAAATTCATAAAAATTAGGAATTTTAGTGTGGTTTGTAGTGTCGTACATTTTGCTTTCGATAAATTTCACATCCCTACTTGTTATGATTTGTTTTGTTCCTGCTTTCCATAATCGGTAAGCTTTGGATTCTTCGGAGTAACCTACAAGAATATGTTCATGACTTCTAGCATCCCACTTAGATCTATTGGATGTCTTATCTAACACAAATGATATGCACCCAATACTTCTCAAATGCTTAACAATTGGCTTTCTTTTTGTCCATAACTCCTCTGGAGTTTTAGTACCATTTAATTTTGTTGGACAACGATTTCTTAAATATGCGGAAGTGTGTACTAGCTCTGACCATAAACTTTCAGGTAACCCTGATTCTAACATTAGACAACGCGCCATTTCTACTAATGTTCTATTCATTCTTTCCGCAATGCCATTTTGTTGTGGTGTATAAGTTGTAGTTAACTGCCTCTTGATTCCGCTTTCTTTTAAAAACTTATTAAAATTCCCGCTTAATAGTTCCGCGCCATTATCACTTCGCAAAATTTTAATTTTCCTTCCTGTTTGTGTCTCTGCCATAAAATAGACAAATACTTTTCGCGAATAGTCATCAATAAACGTTGCAAAATACAAACTACCACCAAGTGATTGAATTCTCATTGGACCGCAAAGATCAGTATGAATAAGCGATAGTACTTCAGAAGTTGATTTTTCGTTTTTGTGAGGAAATGGTAAGCACGTTTGTTTTCCTCGAATGCATGGTACACAATTAATTTGAATATCTTTAATAACAGGTAGTCCCTTAACCATTTCACCTTTCTGTATTTTTCTCAATTGATCCATATTTAAGTGACCGTATCTTTTGTGCCATAGTTCTGTTTCAAACTTATTAGATTTTTCAGTTGCATATATCATATTTTCCGTGTTTCTAAACAGTTTAACAAAATACAAGTTGTCTAATTTATGACCTTCAATTATTTTATTTCTTTCTTTATAAACACCTACTATTGATCCTTCCATAACAACTGTACAACCATTATCGGTCAATTTGCTAGTTGATATAAGATTGCACCACAAGTCTGGCACATATAGAGTATTAAATAGACCTATTTTTTGCTTTCTTTCATTTACCTTTGCAATTATTTCGACCTTTCCAATGCCCATGATGTTCAATTCGTTATCATCTGCTAATCTGACTTTACCTCTAAATTCCAAATCTATATTTACAAATAATGATTTTTGTGTGCACATATGAGATGAAGCACCACTGTCAATCATCCAAGTTTCTTGGGAATTACTACAAAGTGCATTTTCTGTCATAGTTACTGATACTTCATTTACAATTTTATGTTTGACATTTTGTCTTACATGTCTGGCAGTTTCAACATAAGTCTTACATTCTTTGGCTTTATGACCTTTTTTGCCACATCGAAAACATTTATAAGAAAACTTATTTTTAGACATACCTTCTTCTTGATTTTTTGATTTTTTATATTGATCATGCGGAATGTTTTTGTAAAATTTAGCTTGGAAAGCAGAAGTACTTGCATTTTTCTCTTCTTTGTCACCAATCTCAAGCAATCTTGATTTTAAAACAGCCAATTTTGGAAATTCATTTGCAGTATCCACAGCAGCTTTGATAGCTGAAAAACGTTCTGGTAAAGCATCTAGCATAACAACAACTAAAAGGTCTTCATCAATTTCGATTCCCATTTCCATTATGCATGAAACACATACATCAAAATTGATTAAAAATTGTGATATTGACTCATTTTCGGACATTTTCATATTTAATAACTTACGGTAGCACTCTATTTTCTTCCTTATCGACTTACGGTCAAATGTATCTTGAAGATAATACCAGATTTCCTGAGAACCTTTTATATTTTTCACCATTGTCACAATACTAACATCTATTGCCATTAAAATTTCAGCTCTTGCATCCATATCTTTGTCTAAATATTGTTGCACATTCTTTATAGCTTGTTCATATTCTTTCTTTTGTGCTTCCGTTGGTGTTTCTGGAAGTTCCTTTAACACTGGAGTTATTTCTTTACCCAACACAATGTTCAGCAGTCTGTTCTTGTGTAGTACAGCTTCCATTTGAGCCTTCCACGTACCATAATTCGTTCCATTCAATATGGGAATTCGTCCAGCTAGTGAATTCATCATTCTGGATTTTCTTGCTTTTCAATTTTAAAATGAATAGTTTTTTAAATGACTTCAAAAGTTATCTTCAGTATTATATCCTTATGGGAACTGGGCCCATAACCTGTTGTAATTAAAACAGCCTTGCGTATATCCAAAAAGGTACAATACGGTTGAAAAGTTTATTTGAAGTGAGGAAAAAATATTTTATACGAAAACATTACAAATAATAAAAACTAGATTAATTCATTTTGTTGAATACAAAGTATTTTACAGTACATAACAACACCATCAAAGTCTATAATCAGCTTTGATGCTGTGTTCAAAAAGTCCACTACAGTTTGAGTCATTGTGGATTCAGTTATAGGCATAGAAATATTAAATGTTACACTTTCGTGTATTGAATTTGGTAGTTCGATTTGAATCGATTTTTTTATCAGCTAATTTTGAAATTCTGTTTGTTAAATCAAGGAAAAATGCGTCTGCTGCTCTTTGGTGAGCTACTGTAAGCCTATTGTAGTAAACGTTAAATAAAACTCTTATTTCTTCTAACCTTTTTAAAATGTTCTGGAAATGGTGGTTAATTGTTTCGCTTTTAATTGGTCTATCTATATTGAGACACTTGTATGAACGTTCAAAATCTTCTTTTCTGGCTTTAGTAATTATTTCTTTCCATTCCATTAGTGAATAAAAAAATTTTATAACTTATTTAAGTTATACTTTGTCTAGGTCATTTGCTCTGCTAGAATATTTTTTCTTTAAAATTTTGTGGTGTATCTTATACATTTTCAAAACAAAGTTAAAAATCGATAATATACATATAAATAATAATTAGAATTATTTCAATTAATTTTAAATCAATTTTTTCTGGTACTACTTCTAATTTCGATTCTGTTTTACCCATATTGAAAAAATAAATTCAACAGTTCACCACTCCAAAACAAAAATCTAATTTCTTTTATTTTTTCAAGTAAAAAAATTTACCACTCTAAAAAATTTCCTCATGAGTAAGAATGTTTCTTGTTCAATTTTTGGTTTATTTATTACGTCGTCTTCTGTTGGAGTTCCTTCTATTCCTACCAATTTCCAAATCTGTTTTAAAAACTCTATTCTTTGTTGTATTTGTAGTTCTTCTTCTTCATGAATTGCTTTTGTTTTAGACTTATTTTCCCTTTCCATTATAAAGGACCATACAAAAGTTAAAATACCTCATGAATTTTATGCACTTACTTATTACTATTTATTGTTCCGTTAATGTATATATGTAAGTATTTAATCAATAAATTTTGTTTTAAAAAAAATGTAATTTCACTTTATTTATTTTATTTATCTATCCATTCAATTTACTTATTTTTCATAGTAGGTGCGTTTTTTTTTTGTTGTTGGTACATTTTGCTGGCACTTTCAATCTTTCTTGGTTGATCAATATATAAGTATATTTATATTGCTGTATTGTTATTCGTTTTTGTTGCTGGGAATACATTTGATGATTGATAACGAATGTTGTTGGGCTGCTAGTATACAACATTCAGAAAATACGTTGCTGCTGCACTTGATACTGCTGCTGATGATAACAAATCCTTTTTTAAATAATATTAATTATTTGCTTTATTGCCTCTTGGCCAGGCGGACATCTTTCTTCCTCTGGCAGAGCGTTTTGGCTGGTCTGCCAGGACCCATAAATATTCATAGCTGTCTGCCTTTTGGCCAGGCAGCGTCTTCCTTCTCTTCTGACGGATTGTTTATAGGCTAATCCGTCAGGACAATTAAAAAATTTTGTTCATAAGAACTGGCAGGATCGCCATGTAATAATTAAGCTTGTAATAATTTAAAAATTCCCTAATGTCTACCTGCCCGAGGGTGCCGGCGCTAATAAACTCCACTGGCTCAAAAATAGTTGAAGGCAGATGAATGCCTTTAATGAAGTAAACTATTTCTTTTATTATTAGAGCTCAGCAAGGAGCTCACAAGAAAGTTGTTTATTCATTGATTTAAATACAAAATTGTATTGGCTTATATACTACTTATGAGAATAATGCTTAACCTATCTTAACATAAGAGGGAAAAGAAAAGGTATGTGCTTAATAAGCAAATTGTTCCTTTTAGTTTCCCACGGTAGGCGTGCGGCGTGTGTCTCATAAGAAATTTGGAAAACATTTATTTTGTATGGTTTATATTTATTATATAAACACATGTGGTTATTAATTTTGATTCATTCAAGTGCATTTTGCTGCGGCCTTCGATCAGACTGGTAAGTGTCAAATATCATTTGTACAAAATACATATTTACGTTGCAGTCTGTCTAATGCATTTGCATGAGTGTCAAATGTCCAGCGCAAAAATAATTTCAATGCCATTGGATGTTATGTATATTGCGGTCAAGTTGACTTTAAATGTTTACTACGCAATGTTAGTCGTAGTGATAGTTAGAACACGCTACAATATTCATACATATACATATGTACGTATGAAAGGCAAAATAACATAAATGATTTACATATGAATATTACATATTTATGGTTTACAAGTATACAATATATAATTATTTAAACGTTAACCTGTTCTGGACGACGGCAACACCATTAATACAGAAATTTCATAGGGGGCCATACATCATATTACTGCTTTAAAACCCTATTCATCGTCAGCCACTATTATGTGACATGGCTAGAGAAAATGAAACTCGTGTCAGACATATGTGTCCGACGTGGCCTAAACAACATAGTGCATATGTAACTGACGTGGCAGTCAATGTGTTAATAACGGAAGGTTTAACAATTTCAATCAATTTGCAAATTCGGCTAATTTACTAAGACCACATACAGGAAGACAGACAAAGTTCAGGACAATATCGCCAAAACCATTTAGGCAAGGTCAGGTTGAGCCGATGGAAATTGATAATATACAATCAAATATGAGTAGACTTCAATTGGTAGGACACTCTGATCCTCAGATTGGCCAAAATCGCTTAATCTCGGACAGGCGAAACCAAGAAGAAACTCAAGCAAACAATAGCAGAAGAGAAGAAGTGAATAATTGCATTTTTTTACGAAACAGCCATGGACTGGCTACCCAAAATAAAATTAGTAATTAATAATAAAACCTATAATGCACTAATAGATACAGGAGCTAGTTTTAGTTTAATTAATAGCGAAATAAATGATTTCCCGAAAGTAAAATTAAAAGACCCTATATTATTTAGTACAATCACAAATAAAGACGCAATAAGCTATGAAGCGTGCACAGTAGCACCAGAAGAGTTTAATTTACCAAACAACGAAAGAAGGCAGCACCATTCACAGGAAGAAAGTACGAATTTATAATCGGTATGGACATTTTAAGGTTTCTTAATGCACACATAAACGTTGAAAAAAGAAAAATAATTTTAAATCAAAAAGAAAACACATTTCTAAATAATCCTCATTATATTAACCAAATTTATGCTCTTGAAGCCACTGATTTTAATTTAGACAGATTAAAGTTAGATCACCTAAACAAAGAGGAGTATAGGGAAATTACAACACTACTGAAGCGATTTAATAATTTGTTATTTAAAGAAGGCGATAAGTTAACTAACACTACTGAAATTCAACATGAGATAAAAACAACAACCCAACAACAGATAAATTCAAAATTATATCGATATCCTCCTCAACATGAAATGGAAGTGAGGAAGCAAATAAAAGATATGGAGGAACAAGGCATTATTCAAAAAAGTTATTCCAGATATTCCAGTCCACTCATAGTGGTACCAAAAAAGATGGATAATTCGGGTGAAAAGAAATTTTGTTTAGTAGTCGACAATAGAAAATTAAATCACGTAACAGTTGACGACAAATATCCCCTTCCCAACATGGATTTAAGCCTACATAAACTATGAAGGACACAATACTTCACAACACTCGATTAAGCAAAGGGTTATCATCAAATATTAGTAAAATAGGAAGATAGAGAAAAAACGGCATTCGTTACACCTCACGGCCTGTACGAGTTCATAAAGATGCCGTTTGGACTAAAAAATGCCTCCGCAACCTTTCAGCGTCTCATGAACGAAATTTTATAAACCGAATGTGCGTAGTTTATTTGGATGATATATTAATTTTTAGTACCACATTACAGAACACATGAAAGCAATTAGAGACATATTCAAGGTCCTACAAAATAAAAATTTAAAAATACAGATAGACAAATGTAATTTTTTGAAGAAAGAAACGGAATTTCTTGATGAAAGACGGCATGAAACCGAACCCTAATAAGGTTAAAGTGATTAAAAATTTAGAATTACCAAAAACTGATACACAAAAAAAAAGTATTTTGGGCTTGACAGGATACTATCGTAAATTCGTCAGAGACTATGCAAAAATAGCACAGCCAATTACGAAAAATTAAAGACTCTAATAAGTACACATCTAATTTTACGCTACCCAGACTTTGAAAAGCAATTTACGTTGACAACAGATGCGTCTAACTATGTTATTTGCGCAGTATTATCGCAAGGATATCCAGTTTGTTACGCATCGAAAACCTTGACTAACCACGAAAGAAACTACTCTGCGACGGTCAAAGAATTTCTGGCAATAATGTGGAGAGTCAACTATTTTAGACCATATGTGTACGGCAAAAGATTTAAAATTTTAACCGATCATCAACCAATTAAATTTTTACATGACATCAGAGATGGCTACTAAAGCTAGGAGAATATCAATTCGACATTGAATATTTAAAAGACAAGGAAAATAGAGTAGCTGACTTCCTAAGCAGGATAGAAAACAGTGAGGGCACTTCTTCGGAAAGAAGAAAAAATGTTTAGTCAATAATATAGAGGACGATGATACAATGGCCACAGAACACTCAGCGGAGAAAGACTTAGGTAATCATTTTCTAATCAAAGAAGAAATAGTGAATAAATATAAAACTCAAATTATCCTAACAAATAATAAAACAGAAGATTGGAATTTATGCGGAAATTTCAGATCACAGCTATAATAAAGTACAGGAAAAACTTACTGAAATGTACTCCAATGATAATCAGATAAAATTTATTAAGTGTACAAGGAGAGCACAAGACATCCACACAGAAGTAGAGGCCATTACGCAAATTTATCTGTACCACGTGAGAGAAAGTATGCAGGTATCCTGGAAACATACAACCAAATAAGAAATAAAATATACTATTAAAATTAATGGAGTTGATTCAGATCGTTATAAATCAATGTGAAATTTGTCAGGAAGTGAAGTACGACAAAAAACCCATCAAACCAAAATTGAATATTATTATTATTTATTTGTTGACGGGGTAGAGCGAATACACTCGGCAAATCAACAACACCAGTACATCTGTTTCTGGTAAATACATATTTATTTAGCAAATATGTTACCTTTTCAGTATTGCTTCTTGCCCAACCTCTGGTAGATGTGCGCAGAGGTGGTTTATACTCAACGGGAGTTTTAAGACTTCTAGCAGCGCCACAAAGAATAATTAGAAGCAGGTGTGACATCAAGACCTTCCAAATAATTTTTAACAGATGCAGTTTTTTCAAATGCAAGCAACTCTTGGAGTCGTTTAGTGCACTCTTTAAATCTGATTTTATGTTGGGGTGATCTGTGCTGTTTCCATTCCCTTCTAGCTCTTCTTTTTTCACACACGAGACGTTCAATATCCACAGAATAAATTCTATTAACCCTATTCGGCGGATGGGAGGTAGTGGCATGTTCAGCAGCCTGTTTAACATTTTCATTAAGATTGGCAATGTTAAATTCAATATAATCGTATGTTCTTAGCTTAATGCTTTCCTTACAAAGACTACTGATATATTTTTTAAATCGCAGCCAACTAACACGACTGATTATCTTCACCTATGGGCGAGGTAAGTCACTTCCTAATGACCTACAAATTGTAAGGATCGTGGGAGAGTGATCGGACGAGAGATCTAGAGAAGCTTCAACTTGAATAATACCCCTAGATATTTTTCGTCACACTAAAATCTATAACATCCGGAATTTTTTGTATGTCAGTACGCGAGTAAATGAGCTCCCCACTCGAAATGACGACCAAGCCCATTTTGGAATTGTGTTGTGGTAAGACGCGAACCCCAGAACATATGTTTAGCATTATAGTCGCCAGCTGCTACAAAATAAGGGCCAAGATATTTGTAGAAATTCTCGTATTGATCTTCAGTAATTGCGAATCTGGGAGGGGAGTAAATTGATAAATCACGAAATTTGTACAATAACTTTCAATGCCAATATTTGTTGCTTGTAGGTATTGTAATGAAAGTGGTCTCTCACAAAATTCAAAGGGGGCTTTATAAAAAGAATAAAATCCTACCCGTGATTTGCCGGCGCTAATTAACGCCACTGGCAGAATATTTAAATAAATTAGCAAATGAATGCTTTATGAAAAATAATATTTCTATGAGCAGTTGAATGCTCTAATAGAATATAAGTAAGTAATGCAGCCGATTTTAGGCTTGACTTATAATTGATTTTTATTTCCAAAATTGATTGCTTATATACTAAAATAACGGTATTAAATATTAATACTAATTCCATTCCTTATAACTAAACAACAACAATTCCTTAACAAATATTCCTTAACTACAAAACTACAATAATTAACTTAATATAATTTACAGTAGTGAACATTAATATAAAGTTTATTCTTCCAGTATTTTAAGTAGTGTGTTAAGACTTGGTAGATACTCTACACCCAACCCTCTAGAAAAAAATTCACAATATTTTTTTTTTGTATATATGCTTATTACCTTATTACTAAAATCTTTTCAAGTTATTGTTGTGGTATTCTTTAACTGTGTTCCCTAAATCTTGGATAGAATTTACTCCTTTGGTTTTTATTACTTTATAAGGACCATGGTATGGGGGTTGATTTTTTTTTTCTATTAAAACTTTTAACTAGAACCATGTCGCCTACATTCAAATTTAGTGGATTCATGTTTTTATTTTGTTCTACTCGTTTTAACTTTGCTAGTTCTATTAGTTCTTTTGCCTTTCTTAAGGAAAACTGTAATCTTGCTTTTAATTCATTATTATATTTATCCATATTGTAGACGGTTTTATCATCTAACCATTTATCATTTGGTAAGTTTGGCAATTTTCCAAATATTAACTCGTATGGAGTGTAGTTGGTATCTATATGAGGAGTTGTGTTGTACGCGAAACAGAAATAAGGGATCCAATATTCCCATTCATCTTGTTTGCAGAAGTTCAAGAGAAATTCATTAAGTACCCTATGATTCCTTTCTATAGCACCCATAGTTTCATGGTGGTACGGTGTGCTAAAGACCTGTTTTATTTCTAAAAGTTTGCATACTTCGGACATTAACTCGTTCACACATTCGGTACCGTTGTCCGATTTGAGGATTTTGAAATGACCGTATTTTAAAATTAAGTTTTCCACTAGAGCTTTTGCAATTGTTTTAGCTTCCTTTGTCTCAATAGGGCATGCTATGACGTACTTCGTTAAATCACACTGCATGGTTAATATGTATCTGTATTTACCCGAATATCGAAGTGGTCCTACTGTGTCTATTGACACGACTTCAAAACTTGTATCTGGTGTATCTGTTATTGTTAGTTTTTCTTTCGTATGTCTTGTTTGTTTGTTAATCTTGCATTCTTTGCAATTTAGTATGTATTTTTTTATCATTTTACTCATATTCTTCCATATATATCTTTTTGCTTGGGTTTTAATGTTGTTTTCCTGACACCTAGATGTCCTCCTAAATTTGAGTTGTGGTACTCAGCGATAATCATGTTCTGTAAATTTTTGTCAATTATTCTTTCTGGTTCTCTGTAAATTAAAATTTTTAAGTTTTCCCCATTCTTTCTTTTTAATGTATTGAACATATCTTTAAATTCTTTATTATTAACTATTTCAAATATGTTGTCGTTGTCTTTTAACGCGAGTTCTTCTATTCCTAAGGATAGCGTTTTCGATAGCAGCTTCTCCAAAGACATCTGTGTGCTTATTGGATTATCACCACTTCTAACAACTATCTCTGTATCATTTACTATAATTTGAGGTATTTTTAGTTTACTTTCAATTTCAAATCTGAGTTGCTTCATATTTTTTATATCCGAGATTGACGTGCATTCCCATATGAAAAGTTGATCAGTCTTTTTATTAGAAATGCTGTCCTCGTGCTTGTTTTCATTCTGTATATTTAAGTTCTTTCTCATATTTCGTGTTATTGCTAATATTTTCTTTGATTTTTGCTCTTCTTTTGTGGGAATTAATGCTTTTAGGGTGTTCGTATTTATTACTATTCTGGACAATGCGTCTGCATTTGTGTTTACCTTGCCCTTTTTGTGTGATATTTCGAAGTCGTAGTCACTTACATCCAATCTGATTCGAGTTATCTTGGATGATGGGTTCTTATGTGAGAACAGTGACACTAATGGTCTATGGTCGGTTACTACAAAAAATTTCCTACCATAAAGATATGGTCTGAAAAAATTTATGCCCCAATGAATTGCTAGTAGTTCTTTCTCTATGATTGGTTTGTTCAGGTCATGTTTGGATAAAGTTTTGCTGGCATAAGACATCGGTAAGTCTGTTCCAATATTGCCTTGTGACAGTACTGCTCCAAGTGCGAAATTAGAGGCATCTGTCGTTAATATAAAGGGTTTTTTAAAATCAGGGTATTGTAGGATGGGTGGTTTTATTAATTTTGATTTTAATGTTTCGAATGAATTTTGACAATTTTCGTCCCACTCAAAAGTTTTATTTTTCTTTAACAGTAAATTTAAATTTCTCGCTATTTTTGCAAAGTCAGGTACGAATCGCCTGTAATAATTGCAAAATGCTATGAAACGTCTAACGTCATCAGCATTTTTTGGTACGGGATAGTTTTCTATTACACTATGTTTGGTAGGATCGGTACAAATACCTTTGTCAGTGATTAAATGACCTAAATACACTACTTCAGATTTTAGAAAGCAGCATTTATTTGTATTTAATTTTAAATTATATTGTCTCAGTTTTTGAAATACTTTCGATAAGTTATCATGATGGTGTTGCACACTGCAACCAAATACAATAATATCGTCTACATATAAAAATGCTTCGGCGCTTAAACCACTTAGGGCTATCGTTAGCATCCTTTGGAAGCTATTAGAGGATATTTTTAATCCAAATGGTAGACGAGTATATTGGAAATGACCATTTCTTGTTGAAAATGCAGTCAATGGCCTTGAATCTTTATCTAAATCAATTTGGTGAAATGAACTGGTCATATCTAGTGTGGAGAAGTATTTAGCTCTTCCTAACTTATCAAGTACATCTTCGATTTTTGTAAGTGGAAACTTGTCGTTCACTATCTTTTCATTTAATTTTCGAAAATCGACTACTAGTCGCCATTTTTTTGTATCATTTA
Organism: Tachina lurida; assembly: GCA_944452675.1. Lineage (NCBI taxonomy): Eukaryota > Metazoa > Arthropoda > Insecta > Diptera > Tachinidae > Tachina > Tachina lurida. The sequence goes on from OX101756.1 coordinate 62,141,301, forward strand.
CTGATTTTTTTGGTATTACTAATAATGGTGAGTTATAGGGACTGACTGAAGGTTCAATAATATCATCTTTTAACAGTTTGTCTATTTGTTCATTTATTTCATTCATTTGGGATTCCGGTAATCTATATGGTTTTATGTACACTGGCGTTGCGTCGGTTGTTTGAATTTGCTGTGTGTAAAAATTATTCACTGACAACTTTTCGTTATCGAGATGAAAAATATCACTGTACTCTGTAATTATGTTGATTAAAGATTGCCTGGCTGTTTGGTCTATAGACTCAATATTTAGGTCTTTTAGTATTTTCTGCACTCTCTCTTTGTTGTTCATTTGAACGCTACTGCGGTAATTGTATATATAGTAATTTGACAATCGTTTTGTCTCTAATTTTAATTCATCTAATGTTATATCTTTATCAGTTGTGTTTAATACTTTTACATGTTGTATGCCGACAGCTGGTATTATACTGTTTCCTACGTAGACTCCTGAAGATATTTCTTTGTTTAGAATGATACTTTCTTCATTTGTAACTATATTAACTGGTACAATAGCCTCAGATCGTGCTGGTATAAAAATTTTTGTATTGTAAATACGTTTGGGTGTAATTGGTAAAATAAACTCTTCATTTGATATACGGAATGCTATTGTGTACGTTTCAAAATCAATTTTACACATATATTTCTCTAATATATCCCTTCCTATTATTCCATCGGTATTGATTGGGAAATCATCTTTGACTATATGGAATTGATGATTTATAAATTTATTTTCAAATTGTAGGCTCAAATTTGCTGTACCAATACTTTCTATTGTATCTAATGTGATACCACTTAGCAAAGATATACAATTTCTATTTATACTTTCTATATCTCCTAATTTACTAATGGAGATATCAGCTCCTGTATCTATTAAAAATTTTAGGTCTCTTTTTGTGGTTTTACATGTTATTGTCACTGAATTGTCAGTTGTAGTTGAAAGTTTGAATATTTTTCGGCCTTCTGGATAACAATTTTTGTTGTCCGGCGCTTTTAGTTTCCCTGATTTCGACTTTGATTATGTCCTCTGTGAGAATTGTTTCTGTTTACATTATAATTGTTATTAATGTTACTATTATTATTATTTCCGTATCTATTGTTGTTATGAAATCTATTATGATCTCTATTGTGGTTGTGATTATTGTTGTTATTATTATTGTGGATTCTATTGGGGTTGTTGGTATTTGTACGGTTATTGTAGGTATATGAGTTGTAGAAATTGCGTTCGTCCGTAAAATTTCTAGTGTTTCTTTGTCCGTGGAAATGTCTATTGTCTCTTTGTGAATTGTAATTATTTCTGTTTTCCCTTCTCCAAATTCTGAAAATACTACTGTTGCTATTTTGCAAGTTTCTTTCTATTGTCAGACATTTTTCTGCCGCTTCATTTAGCGTCTTTGGACTATATGCCACTAGCGTGCTTTGGTATTCTACGTTTACTCCTTTCATGAATACGTTGAGAGCCATGCTCTCGCTCATTTTAAAAATTGCATTTTTTGCTTCTTGTGTAGGATTTGCTAAAGCCTTTATCTCAAAATTGCTTAACTGTTCAGATAGCAGTGCAACTTTTTCTCTATACGTCGTTATGTTCAGATTTCCTTGCCTAATTGTTCCAAATTCGGTTAAAACATGTTGCAAAGTTCTAGGATTAGGGTAAGCTTCGGTTAATAATTTCTTCAAATCTTCAAATGTAGTTGGTCTGTTTGAACGCCCTATAACACTTCGAACATGTGATGCAAGTTTGAAATTGTAGACATACTTAACGAAAATCTCTCTATCTTCTACTCGCAAAATATCATGGAGTAATTCGGTTTGCACTATAAAATCTTCCAACACCTCATATGAACCTTTGAAAATTTGTAGGTTTTTGCCTACTATCGATATATCGAAATGTGCCATACTTTTGAAATTGTTAGTTTCTTCAATAGTTTGTCCGTGTATTTTCGTTTCTCTAAAACATAATTCTTCTATCTGGCGTAATAATCTTTTATATAAATTATCGAATTCGAGTATAAGCGACTTTTCTTCTTTTTCAATTAATTCCTTATAAATATTATCAACTTCTTTTCTTATATGCCTTAATCGTTTTAATTTTTCTGTTTTGAATTCAGAGGAGTAAGCTCTATCTTTACTTTTGTTTAGATTTTTTTCTAATTTTTCTAATTCACTTTTATATTCTATTAATTTTTCCATAAAAATTAATATTATTTGATTATTAATTTATAAAAAAATTTATATGTTTAATGCATTTACAAAATAATAATATTGGAAAAAAATTACTTAATGGTAACACTGAAATTTCATATGTTCTAAATTAATTAATTTTTTTTTCACCCTGTGAATTTTTTTTTTAGTTTTTTTATGGCAATACTAAGCAGCTGGACTGACATTTCTTTTTGTTTCTATTTCTTTTATTAAGTCAGTGCTTCTTCAGATTTTTGCTTTCTTTTATTTAATTTAGTTCATTTTTTTTTTGTTATTTATTTTTTATTAGTATAATTTTAGTATTGTATGTGTGTGAAATATGTAAAATAAAATTAAAAATTTATTTTGTGCGGTGTTCGGCCATCTCGCTCTCCAATTTGTCGATTTACGACCAAATTTCTGTCGCTCGTTGCCAGGATGGTGGAGCTTCTATTATTCTGCCTGCAGGTTTATATTCATCCGTTGGGATATTTCTGTCCGCGATTTAGTTTGGCAGGATCGCCATGTAATGAAAGTGGTCTCTCACAAAATTCAAAGGGGGCTTTATAAAAAGAATAAAATCCTACCCGTGATTTGCCGGCGCTAATTAACGCCACTGGCAGAATATTTAAATAAATTAGCAAATGAATGCTTTATGAAAAATAATATTTCTATGAGCAGTTGAATGCTCTAATAGAATATAAGTAAGTAATGCAGCCGATTTTAGGCTTGACTTATAATTGATTTTTATTTCCAAAATTGATTGCTTATATACTAAAATAACGGTATTAAATATTAATACTAATTCCATTCCTTATAACTAAACAACAACAATTCCTTAACAAATATTCCTTAACTACAAAACTACAATAATTAACTTAATATAATTTACAGTAGTGAACATTAATATAAAGTTTATTCTTCCAGTATTTTAAGTAGTGTGTTAAGACTTGGTAGATACTCTACACCCAACCCTCTAGAAAAAAATTCACAATATTTTTTTTTTTTGTATATATGCTTATTACCTTATTACTAAAATCTTTTCAAGTTATTGTTGTGGTATTCTTTAACTGTGTTCCCTAAATCTTGGATAGAATTTACTCCTTTGGTTTTTATTACTTTATAAGGACCATGGTATGGGGGTTGATTTTTTTTTCTATTAAAACTTTTAACTAGAACCATGTCGCCTACATTCAAATTTAGTGGATTCATGTTTTTATTTTGTTCTACTCGTTTTAACTTTGCTAGTTCTATTAGTTCTTTTGCCTTTCTTAAGGAAAACTGTAATCTTGCTTTTAATTCATTATTATATTTATCCATATTGTAGACGGTTTTATCATCTAACCATTTATCATTTGGTAAGTTTGGCAATTTTCCAAATATTAACTCGTATGGAGTGTAGTTGGTATCTATATGAGGAGTTGTGTTGTACGCGAAACAGAAATAAGGGATCCAATATTCCCATTCATCTTGTTTGCAGAAGTTCAAGAGAAATTCATTAAGTACCCTATGATTCCTTTCTATAGCACCCATAGTTTCATGGTGGTACGGTGTGCTAAAGACCTGTTTTATTTCTAAAAGTTTGCATACTTCGGACATTAACTCGTTCACACATTCGGTACCGTTGTCCGATTTGAGGATTTTGAAATGACCGTATTTTAAAATTAAGTTTTCCACTAGAGCTTTTGCAATTGTTTTAGCTTCCTTTGTCTCAATAGGGCATGCTATGACGTACTTCGTTAAATCACACTGCATGGTTAATATGTATCTGTATTTACCCGAATATCGAAGTGGTCCTACTGTGTCTATTGACACGACTTCAAAACTTGTATCTGGTGTATTTGTTATTGTTAGTTTTTCTTTCGTATGTCTTGTTTGTTTGTTAATCTTGCATTCTTTGCAATTTAGTATGTATTTTTTTATCATTTTACTCATATTCTTCCATATATATCTTTTTGCTTGGGTTTTAATGTTGTTTTCCTGACACCTAGATGTCCTCCTAAATTTGAGTTGTGGTACTCAGCGATAATCATGTTCTGTAAATTTTTGTCAATTATTCTTTCTGGTTCTCTGTAAATTAAAATTTTTAAGTTTTCCCCATTCTTTCTTTTTAATGTATTGAACATATCTTTAAATTCTTTATTATTAACTATTTCAAATATGTTGTCGTTGTCTTTTAACGCGAGTTCTTCTATTCCTAAGGATAGCGTTTTCGATAGCAGCTTCTCCAAAGACATCTGTGTGCTTATTGGATTATCACCACTTCTAACAACTATCTCTGTATCATTTACTATAATTTGAGGTATTTTTAGTTTACTTTCAATTTCAAATCTGAGTTGCTTCATATTTTTTATATCCGAGATTGACGTGCATTCCCATATGAAAAGTTGATCAGTCTTTTTATTAGAAATGCTGTCCTCGTGCTTGTTTTCATTCTGTATATTTAAGTTCTTTCTCATATTTCGTGTTATTGCTAATATTTTCTTTGATTTTTGCTCTTCTTTTGTGGGAATTAATGCTTTTAGGGTGTTCGTATTTATTACTATTCTGGACAATGCGTCTGCATTTGTGTTTACCTTGCCCTTTTTGTGTGATATTTCGAAGTCGTAGTCACTTACATCCAATCTGATTCGAGTTATCTTGGATGATGGGTTCTTATGTGAGAACAGTGACACTAATGGTCTATGGTCGGTTACTACAAAAAATTTCCTACCATAAAGATATGGTCTGAAAAAATTTATGCCCCAATGAATTGCTAGTAGTTCTTTCTCTATGATTGGTTTGTTCAGGTCATGTTTGGATAAAGTTTTGCTGGCATAAGACATCGGTAAGTCTGTTCCAATATTGCCTTGTGACAGTACTGCTACAAGTGCGAAATTAGAGGCATCTGTCGTTAATATAAAGGGTTTTTTAAAATCAGGGTATTGTAGGATGGGTGGTTTTATTAATTTTGATTTTAATGTTTCGAATGAATTTTGACAATTTTCGTCCCACTCAAAAGTTTTATTTTTCTTTAACAGTAAATTTAAATTTCTCGCTATTTTTGCAAAGTCAGGTACGAATCGCCTGTAATAATTGCAAAATGCTATGAAACGTCTAACGTCATCAGCATTTTTTGGTACGGGATAGTTTTCTATTACACTATGTTTGGTAGGATCGGTACAAATACCTTTGTCAGTGATTAAATGACCTAAATACACTACTTCAGATTTTAGAAAGCAGCATTTATTTGTATTTAATTTTAAATTATATTGTCTCAGTTTTTGAAATACTTTCGATAAGTTATCATGATGGTGTTGCACACTGCAACCAAATACAATAATATCGTCTACATATAAAAATGCTTCGGCGCTTAAACCACTTAGGGCTATCGTTAGCATCCTTTGGAAGCTATTAGAGGATATTTTTAATCCAAATGGTAGACGAGTATATTGGAAATGACCATTTCTTGTTGAAAATGCAGTCAATGGCCTTGAATCTTTATCTAAATCAATTTGGTGAAATGAACTGGTCATATCTAGTGTGGAGAAGTATTTAGCTCTTCCTAACTTATCAAGTACATCTTCGATTTTTGTAAGTGGAAACTTGTCGTTCACTATCTTTTCATTTAATTTTCGAAAATCGACTACTAGTCGCCATTTTTTTGTATCATTTACTGATTTTTTTGGTATTACTAATAATGGTGAGTTATAGGGACTGACTGAAGGTTCAATAATATCATCTTTTAACAGTTTGTCTATTTGTTCATTTATTTCATTCATTTGGGATTCCGGTAATCTATATGGTTTTATGTACACTGGCGTTGCGTCGGTTGTTTGAATTTGCTGTGTGTAAAAATTATTCACTGACAACTTTTCGTTATCGAGATGAAAAATATCACTGTACTCTGTAATTATGTTGATTAAAGATTGCCTGGCTGTTTGGTCTATAGACTCAATATTTAGGTCTTTTAGTATTTTCTGCACTCTCTCTTTGTTGTTCATTTGAACGCTACTGCGGTAATTGTATATATAGTAATTTGACAATCGTTTTGTCTCTAATTTTAATTCATCTAATGTTATATCTTTATCAGTTGTGTTTAATACTTTTACATGTTGTATGCCGACAGCTGGTATTATACTGTTTCCTACGTAGACTCCTGAAGATATTTCTTTGTTTAGAATGATACTTTCTTCATTTGTAACTATATTAACTGGTACAATAGCCTCAGATCGTGCTGGTATAAAAATTTTTGTATTGTAAATACGTTTGGGTGTAATTGGTAAAATAAACTCTTCATTTGATATACGGAATGCTATTGTGTACGTTTCAAAATCAATTTTACACATATATTTCTCTAATATATCCCTTCCTATTATTCCATCGGTATTGATTGGGAAATCATCTTTGACTATATGGAATTGATGATTTATAAATTTATTTTCAAATTGTAGGCTCAAATTTGCTGTACCAATACTTTCTATTGTATCTAATGTGATACCACTTAGCAAAGATATACAATTTCTATTTATACTTTCTATATCTCCTAATTTACTAATGGAGATATCAGCTCCTGTATCTATTAAAAATTTTAGGTCTCTTTTTGTGGTTTTACATGTTATTGTCACTGAATTGTCAGTTGTAGTTGAAAGTTTGAATATTTTTCGGCCTTCTGGATAACAATTTTTGTTGTCCGGCGCTTTTAGTTTCCCTGATTTCGACTTTGATTATGTCCTCTGTGAGAATTGTTTCTGTTTACATTATAATTGTTATTAATGTTACTATTATTATTATTTCCGTATCTATTGTTGTTATGAAATCTATTATGATCTCTATTGTGGTTGTGATTATTGTTGTTATTATTATTGTGGATTCTATTGGGGTTGTTGGTATTTGTACGGTTATTGTAGGTATATGAGTTGTAGAAATTGCGTTCGTCCGTAAAATTTCTAGTGTTTCTTTGTCCGTGGAAATGTCTATTGTCTCTTTGTGAATTGTAATTATTTCTGTTTTCCCTTCTCCAAATTCTGAAAATACTACTGTTGCTATTTTGCAAGTTTCTTTCTATTGTCAGACATTTTTCTGCCGCTTCATTTAGCGTCTTTGGACTATATGCCACTAGCGTGCTTTGGTATTCTACGTTTACTCCTTTCATGAATACGTTGAGAGCCATGCTCTCGCTCATTTTAAAAATTGCATTTTTTGCTTCTTGTGTAGGATTTGCTAAAGCCTTTATCTCAAAATTGCTTAACTGTTCAGATAGCAGTGCAACTTTTTCTCTATACGTCGTTATGTTCAGATTTCCTTGCCTAATTGTTCCAAATTCGGTTAAAACATGTTGCAAAGTTCTAGGATTAGGGTAAGCTTCGGTTAATAATTTCTTCAAATCTTCAAATGTAGTTGGTCTGTTTGAACGCCCTATAACACTTCGAACATGTGATGCAAGTTTGAAATTGTAGACATACTTAACGAAAATCTCTCTATCTTCTACTCGCAAAATATCATGGAGTAATTCGGTTTGCACTATAAAATCTTCCAACACCTCATATGAACCTTTGAAAATTTGTAGGTTTTTGCCTACTATCGATATATCGAAATGTGCCATACTTTTGAAATTGTTAGTTTCTTCAATAGTTTGTCCGTGTATTTTCGTTTCTCTAAAACATAATTCTTCTATCTGGCGTAATAATCTTTTATATAAATTATCGAATTCGAGTATAAGCGACTTTTCTTCTTTTTCAATTATTTCCTTATAAATATTATCAACTTCTTTTCTTATATGCCTTAATCGTTTTAATTTTTCTGTTTTGAATTCAGAGGAGTAAGCTCTATCTTTACTTTTCTTTAGATTTTTTTCTAATTTTTCTAATTCACTTTTATATTCTATTAATTTTTCCATAAAAATTAATATTATTTGATTATTAATTTATAAAAAAATTTATATGTTTAATGCATTTACAAAATAATAATATTGGAAAAAAATTACTTAATGGTAACACTGAAATTTCATATGTTCTAAATTAATTAATTTTTTTTTCACCCTGTGAATTTTTTTTTTAGTTTTTTTATGGCAATACTAAGCAGCTGGACTGACATTTCTTTTTGTTTCTATTTCTTTTATTAAGTCAGTGCTTCTTCAGATTTTTGCTTTCTTTTATTTAATTTAGTTCATTTTTTTTTTGTTATTTATTTTTTATTAGTATAATTTTAGTATTGTATGTGTGTGAAATATGTAAAATAAAATTAAAAATTTATTTTGTGCGGTGTTCGGCCATCTCGCTCTCCAATTTGTCGATTTACGACCAAATTTCTGTCGCTCGTTGCCAGGATGGTGGAGCTTCTATTATTCTGCCTGCAGGTTTATATTCATCCGTTGGGATATTTCTGTCCGCGATTTAGTTTGGCAGGATCGCCATGTAATGAAAGTGGTCTCTCACAAAATTCAAAGGGGGCTTTATAAAAAGAATAAAATCCTACCCGTGATTTGCCGGCGCTAATTAACGCCACTGGCAGAATATTTAAATAAATTAGCAAATGAATGCTTTATGAAAAATAATATTTCTATGAGCAGTTGAATGCTCTAATAGAATATAAGTAAGTAATGCAGCCGATTTTAGGCTTGACTTATAATTGATTTTTATTTCCAAAATTGATTGCTTATATACTAAAATAACGGTATTAAATATTAATACTAATTCCATTCCTTATAACTAAACAACAACAATTCCTTAACAAATATTCCTTAACTACAAAACTACAATAATTAACTTAATATAATTTACAGTAGTGAACATTAATATAAAGTTTATTCTTCCAGTATTTTAAGTAGTGTGTTAAGACTTGGTAGATACTCTACAGTATTCCTCACAAATATTGTAAAGAATATATTGCTTGAGTCTTGACTTTATTAGAATTGCTGATCCACCGCATGCTCTTCCTTTATTCCTTTAGGGTCCTTTGTATCATATATAGTGTAGCCATTTACTTTAAAGAAACTTCTCGAAGTCAAATGAGTCTCAGAGACCAACATTATATAAATATTTTTTTCCATGAGGAAGTGCTCAAGTTAATTTTTGTGTTGGCGTATGCCGTTTGCGTTCCAGAAACATATTTTAAACGTATTCATGGCTCGTTAGCTAATGCCTGAATCATTGTATTCTGTATTTGCAGCATTTCTTGCATCATGCTACTCATATTCGTTGTAAAGTTGTTTATGGTTTGCACCATATTGTCAATAATAGCTTCAAGATGACTGAAATTAAAGCTTGAGTTTGTATTTGTTGAACTATTTGGCACAGAAATATTTTGTGTAGGAATAGAACTAGTCTTAGCAGCATCGGCATACGCGGGAAGTAACTGGCTGGCTCACTTGCGCAAAAGTGGCGGATAAAGCGTTTTCTGATTGATATGGAGCTAATTTAGGTTTTTGCCCCATAGTCTGTTTGACGAAAGAATATACAGGGCATCCTCTGTACTTAGCGGTGTGATATTTTACTTCTTCGGGATTAACATCAGCATCAATGCCATTCAATATGATCTGTAGACCTTTAGCACTCTTAAGCTGTTACGTATAAAAACTTGTTTTATTTTTTTTTCGAATTCAGTAACAATTTTGCGGAAATCTTTTTCTTCGTATATTTGAAATTTCGTTTCATTAATGTTAGCACGTTTTATTGGAATAACGTGAAATGCATTCTCACCAATGGTACGAGACTAACTTTTTAATAAGAGCATTAGAATTTTTTTCTCTCAGATATAGTGGTGGTGGTTTGGAGGTTTTTTTATGATACAGCGGGTTGGTCGTTATTCGCTTGCAATATTGAAAAACGATTTTGACGGTTAACTGATGCGGCGTCGTTATCTCTGGATATCTTGGGAACCGATAAGATTTTTGATGAATTTGGGCTTCGCCCACGCTTTAAAACTGTGGTATATCTGTCCATTCCGACTTGAACTTTCAGATTTCTGACTATGTAAAAATATTAGCAAACCAAAAACAGCTTATTTATCAAAGTTAATATGTATTACGAATATTTTTTGTACGATTTTTTTTGTTTAGTATGTATTTAAAAATTAATTCCGCTAAGACGTCTGTTCAGTATGAAGGTACAACGAGAACTCAGACATAAAAAATGACATAGAACAGTTTGATACATCGGACTATCCTACAGACCATATGCATAATTTTCCACTAGTAAATAAAAAAGTTATAGGTATGATGAAGGATGAAAATTGCGGTAGAATAATGACAGAGTTTGTTGGGCTGCGATCAAAGATGTAGAGAATCAAAATGACATTAAAAAATCGAAGAAGTAAAGAGAGCAATACAATTTAGCTTCTTAAAAAAAATTTTTATTCAATAAGACTAATGTATATGAAATCTAAGCTGCTAATGAATAAGCTACTAGTGAATTAAATAAGGTAGTCTTATGTTATGGAGACGATAAGAGAAAAATTAGGACAAATAACATTAATACATACGCATGGTATCATTTTCGTATTAAGGAAACTAACCCTCAATACGAACTTGACATGTTGCTAGAAGATATTGCTAGAATACAAAAAAATTTTTAAAATTAGTTAATTTTTAAACTGTATATAAAATTTTAACTATTAAGAAATATTGTAAATAAAATCTTATTTATTAAGAAAAATTATTTTATTGTTGTTAAAATGACTGTAAACAAAATCTTAGTTATAAAAAAATTCTTTTATTGTTGTTAAAATGATTTTACATAAAATCTTGACTGCCAAGCAGTTTTGACAAAAAGATGCATAAACTGCCAAGCACTTTTTTGTTAGAAATGCGTGTAATAGTGTTAAAAAATAATATCTGTGGCATCCTCGATAGAGCTGGCCAACTATCGATAGTATCGAAAGTTTCTTTTTCATTAGACTATCGATAGTTTTTTCCCGCTAGCGATACTATCGTTGAAAAAATATATTATCAAATTGGCAATAAACTCGAGAAAATTTAACACACTTGTTTTTTTTTATTGAAAATACATGTAGTACATATATCTCATTTACTCAAATAACGTCATAACTCGAAAGAATAAATAATAAATTTATGGACTTAGTAATATAAAATACTTCATGTGTAATGTATCCACTCTTGATAGCAGAACACTTTTTAATATCTCCACTGAAAACTAAACTCATTTGAAAATTAAATTTAACATCCCTAACTCTTCGTCTCATTCTGATATGAAATGACTTTCTTTAACACTAACTGCAAGTAAGTAAAATAAATTCAGTAAAGTGCGACTTTGACTCCCGCACGAAGGGTTCTGTACGTTGGGCTTTGGGCATTTTTTTAATACAGTGTTTGTTACGTTTTTTCAGCTGAAATAATTTTTTTTATTGTTTTTCGCTTTTTTTCTCGTTTTGGCGATTTTTTAATTTTTGGCGATTTTTTTTTTAATTTTGGCGATTTTTTCCATTTTGGTTATTTTTTTTGCGATTTTTTTCATTTTGGCGATTTTTTTTCATTTTGGCAATTTTTTTAATTTTGGCGATTTTTTTAATTTTGGCGATTTTTTTATTTTGGCGATTTTTTTTTCATTTTGACGATTTTTTCATTTTGGCGATTTTTCCGGTTTTCCGCGATTTATTTTCGATTTAGATTTTTTTTTAATTTGGTGCTTTTTTTCTCGTTTTGGCGATTTTTTTTTTATTTTGGCGATTTTTTTTCGGTTTGGCGATTTTATAATTTTGAGATTTTTTTGTTTTACCGTTTTTGAAAATTTCAAGAAGTTTGCTCTTACGGTTTCCAAGATACAGCAAGTTATCAAAATTATATAGTCAAAATTACATTAACTGATGGTACACCCTCTAATTAAAATTTTTTAAATTTTAGTGTTAATTGTTGTAGTCTGTATAAAAATACACTAACTTTACAAATTTCAAGTGCATATACATACAATTGTATGTATATTACATGGGATTTTAACATTTTTCGTTGCTCGTTTTGGCACACCCTTTAATTTCCAACTCTCATGTATTTGTTGTTGTAGCGGCCAAGGGTCTACACACTCTGTCCAAATTTCAGGTCCGTAGCTCTTACGGTTCTCGAGAAAATACCCTGTGACGGACGGACGGACAGACGGACAGCGTAGCGAAAACAATAGGGTTCCTTTTTCACCTTTGGTGTACGGAACCCTAAAAAGTACGTCGTTAGAGTTTTGCCCAGCAGAATTTAAGGTTGTGGAATAGAGACCGAATATATCCTTTTGTGTGCTATCTCCTTTTTTGTCATCTCATATTTTAACTGAGTTGTTTAAACAGATAGGTTAGGTTAGATTGAAAAGAAGGCAGTAATAAATTTACCCAATCCATGTCGGATTACACCCATCCATTACAGCATGTTGTGTGTTCTTGATAAGAAATATTGGGAAGATACCGCAATATAAACCTTAAACAAACATTAACATTTGAAGTCTACACTTAACATTAACTACAAATTAATGTTAAAGTTAGTCATTTTATGTTACGTGTAGACCGCAAGTAAAAGAATTCGATACTATCGATAGTATCGATAGTTTTCCAACAAACTATCGAAAATATCGAATGGCGCGACTATCGATAGTTTGCCAGCTCTATCCTCGATCTATTGTGTTGTTTTTTTTATGGCAGCTTTTCTGTGTCATATGTTTGTACAACATGGCAGTCAACGTCTAAATAGCAGTCGTAAAAGTCATTGTCGGACAAAATTGTACGATTATATACCCAAAATAATAATTAATAATTGAAATAAAATAATGAAAAAATTTATTATTTGACATCTTGTCAGAAGTATACATACAATAATTGAAATTCATTTGCTTTTGGTTTAGCTTGTCTATATACGCATTTCATTGGCGCTTCAACCAAATCATCAATAGACTTCACCCAAAAATTTTAAACAGTTACAAACCTCTTACTTTATTCATTGGCTTTCAAGAACTATATGAGAACTCATAAATTAATAACATTTTGGAAAATCACAAAAGAAAAAATAAGCTTAGTAGGCTTTGAAACTGATACAAAACACCCCAAGCAAATAATTTATATTCAGGTGATGTAGAAAAATAAAATGAGCTAAGCCCCTCAATAATCAATTTCAATGTGTTTTTAATAAAAAATATTTTACTTAATAAGTAAAATAATAATTTGGGATTATTAGTGCGTTTAAAAATTTTAAACTTAAACATCTATTTTTGTTGCGTCCGTTCCTCACTAATATTTGTTTATCTTTTCTTACTACGTTATTGATATCGCACAAAAATTGTACATAATAATAATATACTACTCCTTCATTGCTTTAAAACACTTAAAATATGTATAAACTGGATCTTTCCATTCCTTTCTTGTTCGAATAACGCGTCCGTCGCCTGGGAATTACCCATATGTACTGAATATTTCAGAATTGTATACCTTAAACTTAAAAATACATCCTTAAATCTGATAATAGCTTTGTATTACATATATATTTTTCATGGGATTGCTGATAATTTCCTTTAACGGTTTCCGGGACCTTATGTATGCATAATTTTTTTTATTATTTATTTGAAAAACATCAAAAGCCGGCTTAGTAGCTGTTGTCTATGTAAAGCACAAAGTAGACCAGAGGTGACACGAGAGTGAAAATAATTGTGCTTTGGTTATGTCTCGATCAAACAGTAATCAAATCCTCTTTATTTTTCTTTCGCGCGGTATTATTTTAAAGTAATTTCTTTTTATGCTTTGTGGTCTCATTCGAAGCGTAATTTTTGTAAATAAATGGTAAAAATTAATATTTGTGAACGATAATGCTTAAAACGAAGTCTGTAATCATTTGAAACCAAATTTTAATCACTTTCTTAATACTAATAATCCTTTTCATATTGTGCATTTTAATTCAAAACAACAAATTCCTCCATTTAATTTTGTGCAAATGTTCACGAGCTCAAATGTATTTTCAGTTTATTCTTGGTGGTCTCATGCGCTGTATGATTTTTGTAAGTTAAAGTTAAAGTTAAAAATTAATATTTTTGTGTGAAAATGTTTAAAATTGAGTCTGTAATCATTTGAAAACTAATTGTATGGTTCTTATATATGTAGATGACTTGATGATTGCATCAAATAATAAAGAAACTTCCAGCGAAATGAAGAGGAAACTTGCAAACATTTTCGAAATGAAAGATATGGGTATTTTAAAATATTGTCTTGGAATTGAATTTGAGCAAAATCCTGAAAAAATTAAATTAAAATGCATCAACGCAAGTACAGAAACGATGTAATCAGAAAATATAAGATGCAAGATGGAAAAAAAGTGATGACTCCATTAGCGCCAAATGAAAAATTATCAAAAGAAATGTGCCCCAAAACATCAGGTGAAGAGTCCGACATGAAAGAAATTCCATATCAAAACCTAATTGTTTCGCTAATGTACCTCGCAGTATGTACCAGACCAGATATATGCCATAAGCAGTGCGCTTATGGCATATATGGCGCCAGTCCAACAAAAACTTTGGAAAACAACACTGGATTGCTGCTAAGGTATAGTTTTTAAAAATGTTGGAAATAATCTTACTTGCTACGCTGATGCCGATTGGGGTTCTAGCATTGATGACCGAAAGTCTTATACAGGTTACGCTTAGACTTTTGGCAATGCAGTTGTAAGTCGGGAATCACGGAAAGAACAAACTGTAGCGCTGTCAACCACAGAAGCTGAGTATATGACAATATCAGATGCAACCAAGGAAGCAATTCATTTAAAAACTTTCTTAAAAGAGGTTTGAAGTATTGAAACAACTATCGAAATTTTTAATGATAACCAGGGTGCTGGTGAACTCAGTAGAAATCCAGTATTTCACAACAAAACGAAACATGTTGACATACGTCACCATTTCATTAGAGAACTTGTTAAAAAAGGCTAAATTATGATTAAATACCTATCAACAGACAAGATGCTTGCAGAAGTATTAACCAAATATTTAACAAGCTTAAGACATTTTGAATGCATCAAGCACTTCGGCATGAGTTAAGAAAACTTCTTTAACATAAAATTTGAGGGGACGTGTGAAATATAACATTCAATTCAAATCCTGATGTTAACTACTTACATACTTATATACTTTGTATCATACTAAATGAGTAATTTTTGTTTTGTTTGTTTTTGAATTCATTTTTTATAAAAAAATTCTCATTCGATTATTGAAACTTGTCAGTAAACATACATAATACTTTTAATGTAACTTTTATAAATACACGTTTTTAAACCAATCAACAAATTCTAAAAATTATAATTTTGCAGGAGAGCCGAAAAAGGTATTTTAAAGAAAGATTGTTTTTTTCGTTTAAATTTTTTTAGCTTATCGAAAACAATGCTAACTAGTATTAACTTTTCTTATTGTCTTTGTGCTACATTTATCAATTATTTTCTACAATTTCGTTTGCATGGTTTTATTAGTTACTTACAAAGTTTTCTACTGACTGACAGATTGTAATTTTGTTTTGACAGCAATAAGATGCATAATTTTGGATGGTTTGATGTTTGAACAACGCAAGAGAGTTATGTTAATTGTCTTTTACAACGTTATTCGCGGCTGTGCTTCAATTATAGAATATGCTTCCAGGAAAATATTCTAATTATTAATAATTACTCTTTTTTAAATATAAATTTAAGAGACTGTACTCATTAAACAAGTCCAAATATTACGATTTTAACAAATAATATAACATTCACGCGTGCAAAATAACTGGACATCATAAACAACAACAAAAATTTGCAAAAAGTGCTTTTTGTGGGCGGACCTTCGCTAAGTACGATAATTTGTATTGTGTATCATGCTGTTGTACTCCAAAATTTGTTTTATGAGGAGCTGATTTAGAAAACGCAGTGTTTCTGCGGCTCAATTTTAAAATTAGCTTCATGTAGCGGATATTTTAATTAAAAGAAGAACATAAAACATTATTTTAACCATTCTCTACAACAGGCCCCTTTTTTTTTTGCATTTTTTTTTTCAACTGCAGTTCACTTATTATTAATAAATCCACCACATTATTCATTTCAAATGAACTAGTATGATTTGTAGTAACGTCTATCTGAAAACCCGTACTACAACTCATACTTCGCTAAGTACGAAATTAAGTATCGTGTATACCCTGCATACATTTATTTTCCAAAAAGACAGAGTTCTTACACAAACCGATGCTATAAAATGCGCATTTATCAATATTTTTGGTATCTTACAGCCATCCCTAAACACGGGCGGCAAGCGTTTTTTAGCTGTCAAAGTTATCATGTCCATACATTTTGTATGGAGCATACCGAAATAACGCGGCGGCAACGCGACGGAAACGCTTTGCTATTGGAAAGTCCGATTTTGACAACGCGTTTTACAATGAAGGTAGTTGCAAAAGAAAACAATTGCCTTCTGTTTGCCCATCATCAGAGTTACCATATGTGAAGATTTATCTTATTTTCGAAGTTTTTCGGGATGTTAAAAATACTAAAAGATTTCTTTGTTAAAAATAAAGTTTTTAAGAATATGATATTTAATACTTTTAGTTTATTATTTAATGTCCTTTTGACTACAGTACTGACATATCGAGCCTTATTTTCGATTTTATCGTAAGCGACAAAAATTAAATTTATTTTAAAATATTCATTGAATTGAACAGCCCCTATCTTAAAAGTTATCAACAATTTTGGCATTTTGATAATTCTAAACTATCGATAGGCCTTTAATATTTTAATTTCAATAAAAAAGTCTATTTTCGATAACATGTCGCTTACGATAAAATCGAAAATATGGCTCGATATTTTCTTTTTTCCTTCATTAAAAGTATGAATTATGTGCATACATATATTTATTTTATACATGTTCTATTCAGTAAATATTTTGTGTTATTTACCTTTACGTTTGTTCCCTACAAGAAATGAATGACTGAAACTAACACAAACAAAATTTTTTCACTAACACATTTGCAACAATTTTACATTGAATTCAATAGTGACAGTCATTTGATCGGAAGTGATGATGAATTTATTTATTAATTATAGTTGCTCTACTCTAGCATATATGTTAGAGTGGGACATCTTATATACATATGCCAAAACTCTTATAAGTCGAATACTATTTAAAAAAAAATTCATTCTGTCTGCGAAAATTAATATGTGTAAGTGTTAAAAAAGATAAGTAAAACAATAGTGAATAAAAGAAATTTACAAAATTTAATTTAATATATATTTCTTTTCAAAATTTTAGATATTTGTTAAAAGATGTGTTGGCAATGAAAAGGTGTGAAGAGGACTAGATACCGCCTAGGTTGTTCAGTTTTTGTTTATTTCTGTCTTTAATTTTAAATATTTTACTTACTTGTATGTTTTGAATTAACTTTTTGAAATAAAAAAATCGATTAAAATAATAAAAATTATATTTATTGTCAGTATATCAATCATGTATGACTGCTCAATTATTGCGGATTTATTAGTCAATTATGATCAGTCGAATTAATATTTATGCTATAATTGATTAGTAAAAATCACTGGATTGAGCAGTTCGACTATATGTTATATTCATTAGTAAGAGAGAGATGCAACATCACACGTACAGAAAAGTTTCCATTACATTTTTAATTTTTCCCTTAATAATGTGATAGATACTTTGTTATACGCAATGATGAATATAGCCTATATGACTTCCAATCAAATGACTGGTCAATTGACTGATATTATTTTTTTGTTCGACTTGAAGGTTTTTGATAAAACACAAGCATGTTTTCCAAATTTTCTAAATAACTAATTATTTCAAACTTTATTATTTTATTTTAATTTAAATAACAAAATTTATGTAACAAAATCACAAACAACAATGACTTCCGTCCAGGTGTTAAAATAATCAGGATTATTTTATTTATTTGTTTGATAACCCTGGTTCTATCGTTTTGACATAACGTTGCCGCTTTTGTTTAGGTATGGCATTTCAGCGTTAAAGCTCGTCGGAAAAAAACGTTCCGCTTTCCGCCCTTGTTTAGGGATAGCTGTTAGGTAGAAAATGATGCACAAAAAGTAAAAACAAATAGAATTTGATTGTGAGTTCCCGGCAGTTCCCAACCAAATTTCGCAATTTTTGCTGTATTTGTCTTATCTTTCGCCGGGCGTAGATATTTTTTGAAATATTTAAAAACATATACATATCTTAAGGATGCAATATAAATTTTGTGGTTTCAACTATGAAATTTTAGAAAAAAGCACTTAAATTTGATATTTATAAGAAAAACATGTTTACTTCGAAAATATCTGGATCCTTCAATAACGAAACTTTTGAACTAAAAATGTATTCGTAATATTTCCTATAGTATTACTTTTGGAACGAATAAAAGTACGGGGTTAGTATTTTTGGAATATTTTTTAATAATAGCGAAATGATTCAATCACCTTGAAAGCCCACTTTTAGATTACTCTGTAATATCAAAAAGAAAAACTGCGAAAAATCGACTTTTTTAAAAATTCAATTTAAATTGCGTATAACTTTTGACTTCATTGTGCTTTTGTTAAATTACGCAAGGATTTAATAGTGGGCTAAAACTACATTATGCGTTGATTTTAAATGTCAAATTGTATGGCAAAACTCGTTGAGACCATGTTAAATTTTGCCACATATGCTAACTTCATGCTAGTTTTTCATTATGCATAGGACCGATAAATTATCGGCATAATTTTAGAAGATACTCTTTAGGCCGCAGGAAGGCGATTATTATGATGTCTCACGAGGCCACTGCTGATACAGCAACTTTCTGGCTGCCTTATTGGTATGGGAATGGATTAAATTGAGTGAAAATGTTACAATCGTACATCAAATATTAATTTTGTATTTACAGCATTGTTCTGACTTTTTAAGTACTCTGCTTTATATGTTACAGTTGTATTTTATTTATTTTTTATCGCAAATTCATAACAAAAATTTGAACAAATAGCCAAGCTCGTTTAATTTCCAATACTGAAAGCTCAAATTACCTTTTATTTTATTTATGATAAAGATGTACTAACCTGAGCATTTAAACTCTAGATCATGTAAGTCTGCCACATTTTGTCCTTTCAGTTGTGATGGTGATTGACATCTTGTATAAGGAGCGAGGCGTGGGGAGCCACGCAAAAATCGGGACAACCATGATAAATGACAATCACAAGATAACGGATTGTCTGATAGCCGCAACGCTCGTAGTCTACTCAACCCACTAAATATGCTGTGTGGCAGTGTGGTCAAATTGTTATTATTGAGCGTGCTAATATGTTTAAAATACAAATACAAAAAGAAGAAACAAGTTAAACATAGACATGTTATTACTAATTTACTTATTACTACATATACGTAGCGATGAAAATATGCGATTTGATGCCAAAATTGATGTAGCAAGTTTTCAGGCTGATCGGATGGTGCCAACCCGTGCCAAAATGAGGTAAAAGGTCAAAATTTTGAAAAACCACAGAAATGTTCTTTTTTTGCATTTTATAAATTTTTTTCATAAGAAATATTATCTATATGATGTTTTTTCTTAAATTTTTATTTAATACGCTTATTATTTTTATTTTAAGTCAATAAATATTTTGCATAGGCTGGAAAGTCCTTACGGTAGTCCTCTTCAATGTGTAACAAGTACTGTTTATCAGATTAGTTGCTTGTTAAGCATCTGTTAGTCAGTTATTAGCTTGACTTTTCTTTCAGCGGCATCATTCACAACAGTAATGCATTTGGCGAACTTTACAAAATGCTTCGCTCTAAGGCTAATTTGACGGATCAAAACGTAAGAAATAGAAATTTCGAAACGAGAAAAAAAATTTTGTTTTGATAGTCACAAAAAAGCTTAAATCCTTGGATGCGAATAATTGTAATTCATCAACGCTTGCACACACTTTTTAAGAAGGAAAAATATTAACACCATCACCGATATGATTGTCTTAATCGGACTCTATTTGAAACGCCAAAACCATCTTTTCCTTTATTTCTGAGTCTACATGTGGATCAAAAAAGGCAAGTGCAACTGCTTCCTCTGATAAATACCACAGATGGTTCTGAAATTTTTTCCAATAGCACTGTAGATATTTTTTTTAATCAAAATAGCCAATAATCCCCTTTATCAGTTGCATATCTATATTTGGCGCTTTAACTGCATCTCAAGTTCTGAACCAGACTAATTAACAAAATTCGCATATTACGAATTCCATTGAACTGACTGGCAGAAATTTTAGAAAAATATAAATTTTTAGACAATAGATAGCCTTGGACATGCATCTTGCATGAGACGTCGCTCCAGGTGCACGAAATATGAGATTGGGAATGCTACCACCAAGAAAAATAAATGCACGCTGTAGGAGTTCTCTATAATCATACCGAATGTGGATTTTAGCTAAATATTCAAGAAAAAAGTGCGTGTTTTTTTCGCGTTATTCGACAGATATGACACTCAAAACTTCTTCATCCTGAATACAAGTACTGTATCCCTTTGAATTAATTGTGCTCCATTGCCGTGTAAACCGTTCAAAAATCGCTACCTCTGGGACAGTTGATTTTCCGAAATTAATCTCAAATACAACTCGTAAAAAAATTTCTGCAATATAATGGCGACTTGGTAACCACAATAAGCTATGTTGCAATAAAGTTCCAGCATCACTATGAAGGCCAGTATTTGCAGCAGTTGTGTCAAGACATATAATTTATAACGAGTTCAGCATACATATTAATTTTTAGCAAATATTCGTAGACTGATTGAGTGACTGCAGCACCAGTTCCATCTTCAAAAATGGGTATAGCTATAAATTTTCCAACGTTCTCCGACGTGAGTACAATAGCCAAGCGATCAACTTGATCTGTTCCAGCAATTGCGGGAAGTAGCGTTTCGTCCCAATGCAGAACAAATGTTTCAGGGATCTAAAAAACTTACAACTCCAAAAAAAGTTTCACAAATCAAAATATTTACCATGAAATATTCAATAATTTCTTTGCCATGACGCCGACGATATTTTTTGCGTTGTTGACGCAAACTTATGCAATTCAGAACAAGATACTAAATATTGTGACCTAACGCTTTCGCAGTTGTACTAAAGAAGTGTAGAGCTAATGGAGATGATTATTGTCAGCATCCATACCAGCTAGCATTCAGTCGTCTGTAAATTTCTTCTTCTTTTAATCTTCATAATTTTCTTTCGACGTTTTTCATCCTCCAATCTGTGTGCCTTTTTTTTCCTAATTTGTGACATTTTGATAGACACAATTCATGCTATCAACACGACCATTTTCTCGCTGCTTCGTTAAGAAGTCTCTATCTTCCTGTATACTTACCAGGTTGAGAGCACCAACTTGGGCAATGCAAAATAAATTGTTTAACTTTTCCATAAGTCATTTTCTTTTTTGCGATGACTCGGGAACGGGATTTACATACTTTTTGGACTGTTCTCCACTCTTCATAAAGATTTATGACTTTTGACGCATATGTTCTTTAATCTGGCGTTGGGATTCTAGCTTTTTCCCAAAAAGGCAATATTTCAGCCAACACCAATCTTGCACTTTCTTTTTTCTTGGGACAGGCCATCGTCCGACGATGTCACCAGAAATCGTTCGATCGACAACTTGTATTGCAAACAACAATAACATTAGTTGGGACAGGTCGTAACTGTCACAACTTACATTATAAAAAAAAAGTGAACCACTTGCTGTTTTGATGGCAAATATAAATGATGTTATAATTTATTGTATTTCCAATTAAAAAAATTTATAAAATCAAAAAAAAATATTTCGGTGGCTTTTTCAAAATTTTGACCTTTGACCTCATTTTGGTACCGGTTGGCACTATCCCATCCGAAATTTTGGCATCAAATCGCATATTTTCATTTAAATCGCATATTTAATCTTCAAACATTCATAACTCCAAAAATAAAAAAACCCCATATATATATATACATATATATCAAAAATTAAATCTACACACATTTCTAAGAATATTACCCTAAGAAAGTAGAGGTCTACAATCAAAAACTTAGCTCCCGCCGAGAGGCATAAAAATTTAAGCTATTCGCTGGGTAAAATCAGTTCTAGCCAAGTAACAAAGTAACATTTTAAAAATTTTCGCTTCCGATTTTCATAAAATTTTGTACGAATGATGCCTCTGACATAGAAACCATTAGTGCGAAATCTTGAATCATTATAAAATAAACTGCATTCAAGTCCACACTGTGAAGTTTTTGTTTTGCAGTTAATATATTTTCTCATATATGTATTTCTCATGAGAATAACCTACTCAACAAGAACTTCATGTCCATGAAACAAAGTACCTTTTTCCATTGCTCTTTTCCCCTTCATCGACAAACTCGAAAGTTTTGCAGCAAATATTTTATAGTGTGAACAATGTCTCAGTGAAATGGTTTATGAAAGAACAAAAACAATTTGATAATTTTGTTTTGTAAATGTTTTTGATAGTGTGCGACTATATATATATATATATATATATATATATATACGTTTGTACATATGTATGCATAGAGGTATTTTAAAAACTTACAGTATCTCAAGGCCAGTAACTCCTTTGAAAGCATGTTCATCTATACATGTTATTTGGTTGTTATCAATCTGCAGGTTTCGCAAAGATTGGGCTCCCTTAAACACGCGTTTGCCAATTATGGTAATAGCATTATGTGACAAATCTCTAAATATTTGACAACAACAGAAAATATATTACAAATCATCAATCACAATAAGAAATCTCAAAAGCAAATACATACTTATAATTATAAAATTATAGACTATGCAAATATTGGCCTTTATTATGAGTTGCATTCGATTTTCAATCTTCGCTGGCTGTCGAACATCGAAAATCTAATGTTCAATTCATATTATGAGCATCGAAAATTTCGTTGAGCAACGAATTTTCTATGGAACAGAATTTAGCTTTCGATGAAATATTTTAATATAAAAATTATTATAAACGATTATTTTTCATTTTTAGGTAAAGTTGTTGCAAATACTAAAAATTACTTTGGCTGATATTCACAATAAGGACATTCTTTGTCGAATGCTCGTCATAATACCAAATGGAAATTCGTTCGATAAGTACTTTCGACTACAGTCGAAGATCGAAAGTTGCTCGTAATAAGGGCCATTATAACGGTCTTATTGATAAAAATTCCTTATTTCAGCTTTAATCTGTACATCACTTATGAAACAGATTTTGCTCTAATTAAAATTTGTATTCATAACTGATTAATATCAGTGAATTAACAATTAAACGATTTTGCTTCTTTTGTAATTTTATGTTTGCAACATCATGTTACTTTCGCTCTCAATTTAGATTTAGTGATGCATACAACGAATAATTAATTATCTAGGTAGTCTGTTAGAGTCGAATAAAAAGTAAATCATTATGCATAATGTTACTAAAATCTAACTTAAAATGTAGTTTTTTAACTTTTTATTAAAAAATAAAACAAAAAAAATTTAAATGTTGTAAAACATTGTATTTAAACACATTTATATTTGGCTTTTTTTGACTCACGACACGCACGCTCACGCAGAAAAATATTTTACTCACGCACTTTCACGCACGAATTAAATTGCAAATTTTCACGATCACGCAAGCTCACGAATAAAGTATTCTTAATCTCGCACGAGTGGTTTACAACTTATCACGATCACGCACGCTCACGAAAAAGTATATTATCAAGTTGGTATGTTTGTTGGGTTGAAAAATAGGTTCTTACACATACATATCTCACACTAAATCATAAACAGTCACAACTCAAAAAATTACAGATGCTGAGCATTTACAAACCGCTGTAGTTTCTGTGCAAATGACGCAAGTATGTGACATAAAAACATGCATAACGGTATTTTATATTCTTCAAGAAGACTGTATTGCAAAAGAAATTGTACAGATTTCTTCAATTAACTGGTTGATAAATAAGCAAAACCACTTTGATAATTTTGAGTTGCGACTCTTTATGATTTAGTGTGCGATATTTTGTTTGTACATATGTATGCACGTGTATATTTAAAATTTACATTGCATAGTGGGGACTCTTTTACAAAATAAATGATAATAAATCTGGAACTTCCAAACTACATATTGGATTTATATAAAACTTCTAACATTCGTAGAGGAGGAGCAAAGCTTTATAGCACATGTCATGACAGCCTTATGGCTTGAGGTGGAGTGAATTTGCAGTGGGCCAAAGTTGACCACCTGGGACTCAAAAAAACTTCTGAGCAGGGACCCTAATGGTTACAATTTTTATTTTAAAAATCACTTTTTAATCATTATTTTTTGATTTTTATTTATTCCTCAGAAAATAATAGTTATTTCTTGATTTTTATTTATCCCACACAAAATAAGAGTTCTTTTGTAACTTTTAATTATTCCTCACAAAATAGGAGTTATTTTGTGACTTTTATTTATTCCTCAGTTACACAGTTATCAGCTAGTGTTTGATTTTTATTAATTTGCTTAATTTTTAAAATGTAGAAAGCGTAATTTTTGCGTTAAATTTAATATTAACCGATTTAAAATTGAGTTTATCTCAGAGTCAGTAAAAAAAACTCTTATATGTTAAATTAAATTTACTTTATTTATTTATTATTTATTCATTTAAAAATAAAATTTTTTTGAGCAAAGAAATATAAATCAAAAAGTAACTGTTATTTTGTGAGGAATAAATAGAAGTCACAAAATAGCTCTTATTTTGTGAGGGATAAATAAAAGACAGAAATCACTGTTATTTTTTAGGAATAATTAAAAATCAACAAATAACTATTATTTTGTGAGGAATAAATTTTTTTAATGCTTGTAATTATTTATTGTATCTTCAAATATGAACTAAGAATAAATATTCAAATCTTAAATCTAAAATATAATTATAAGGACCGACCAAGTCGGACATAAACTTAGTGGTAGTTATAAATAATACATAAGAAGTGACAATCCAAAAGGAAAAAAAGTATTTTCAAGAAGTCCCATCTGGAGTGTTGGGAATAAGAGCCCTTGTGCCCCTCTTTTTTAAGCGGATGTGTCGAGTAAAGTTTAGAATATTACGAGCAAGCGGATTAGGATGTGACTCGAGTTTTGTTAAGTATTTGCCTGCGTATTTTGCAATTTCTTCAATCACTAGTGGCATATTTAAATCACGATGTAAACTGGAATTTTAATGGTGCCGATGTTATCAAACGTAAAATTTTGTTTTGCCTACGTTGGATTCTCTCGACATTAGAAGCTGAAGCAGTGCCCCATAACTGAATTCCGTAGCACCATATTGATTTCAAAAGCGACTTGTATAGTAAAAGTTTGCAGTCTAGGCTGAGTGTTGAATTTCTACCAATCAGCCAATGTATCCGAGTTAATTTAAGTTTCATTTGTGTTAGCTTTGAGTGAATATGGAGTTTCCATGTAAGTCGTCGAGGTGTATACCAAGGTATTTTACGTGTGAATGTTGAGAAACAACTTGATTGGAGAACAAGTATCTCTTCGCAGGGTAAATGTTACCTAAACACACTTTTGCTCGTTTACTTTAATTCTCCATAAGTTTAACCATAGTTCCAGTTGTGTAATATGTTCTTGTAGATATCGGGAAGCCTCGTTAGGGTTTTCGTGCATACTTAGGCAGGCTGTATCATCGGCAAACGTAGATGTATGGATATTACTGCTCAAAGGCATATCACAAGTATAAATCAAATACAAAACTCGCCCCAGTATGCTCCCCTGTGGCACACCGGATGATATACATTCGGGCACACTCATGAATTCTCCTTCTACAACCGTGAACTTCCCGGTAGTATTGTAGCTTTCTAATAAATTAAGAAGATTTATTGGTAGATAAGATTTCAATTTTAAAATAAGGCCTTCATGCCACACTTTATCAAATGCCTGAGAAACGTCTTTTCTTCAAATGTTCTTCTTATAAATTGAACCAATCTATGCGTTTGTTCAATGGTGCTATGCTTACTTCTAAAACCAAATTGATGGTCTGGGATGCATCCACTACCAATTAGAATCGGGGACAATTTTGAGATGAGCAGTTTTTCGAAAAGTTTTGACATTGTTGACAGCAGACTTATTGGCCTGTATGCAGCAGCCTTGCCCGGCTTTGGAATCATTTTAACTTTGGCAAGCTTCCAGCTATTTGGATAATACTCCAGTCATAAAATGGCATTAAAAATTAATAACAGGATTCTAATTGCAATACGAGGCAACTTAATCAGCATCTGGTTACTTATTCCATCAATAGCTGGAGCTTTCTTCGGGTTGAGTTCAGCAAAACAAAAAATTGTACATCACACGTCTTGAATTTTATGGGTCGAGGTGGTAGCGCAACTACACTCGGCAAATCAACAAGACCAGTACATGTGTTTGGGGTAAATACGGATTTTAAGTGCTTTGCAAACAAGTTACCTTTTTCGGTATCACTCCTTGCTCAAACTCCGGTAGAAGTGCGCAGACTCAATACTCAACGGGTGTTTTAATCCTTTTCGCAGCTCGCCACAAAGAGTAATTAGATGCTGGTGTCACATCGAGATTTCCAGATAGTTTTTAAGAGATGCTGTTTTTTTCATATGCAAGCAGCTCTTGGAGTCTTTGTGTGCACTCTTTAAACTAAGTTTTATTTTGGGGTGATCTGCGCTGTTGCCATTCCCTTCTGGCTCTTCTTTTTTCACATACGAGATGCTCAATATCCGTAGAATATATTATATTAAACCCAGTCTGCGGATGGGAGGTAGTGGCATGTTCAGCAGCGTGCTTCTGTTTTCGTTAAGATTGGCAATGTAACCTTCAATATCTTCGGGTGTTCTTACCGTAATGTTTTCCGTGCAAGGACTACTGAGATATTTTTTGAATCGCAGCAAGTTAACATGACTGACCATCTTCACATATGAGTGACATAGAGCATTTCTCAGTGGGCTACATACCGTAACGATCGTGGGAGAGTGATCGGAAGATAGATCTAGGGAAGCTTCAACGTGAATTAATTCCCTAGAAATATTTTTCATGACGCCAAAATCTATAAAATCCGGAATTATATGTATGTCAGTAGACCAATAAGTGGGCTCCCCACTCGAAATGACGTCCAAGCCCATTTTGGAAATTGTATTGAACAACGCTCGACCTCTGGGTGTAATAAGACGCGAACCCCAGAACGTATGTTTTGCATTGTAGTCGCCAGCTGCTACGAAACAAGGGCCGAGAGATTTGTAGAAATCCTCGTATTGATCCTCACTCTACACAATCAATTCTCATATTCCATTTCATAGAAATTTAAGTTAAATAGCTGATGTTAATAATAATCTCTACCCCAGTAGATAGACATGGGTGCTGATGAAGTGCGTGGCTGCACAGAAAAATATCGGTATTTCCCCCAGCTAATAAAGTCTAGTTTAATTTTTCTTCTCTTCTTTAGATACTCACATTAATTAATAAAAATATTTCATTCAATAAGAATTGAAATTACTGAACTCAAGCCTGATTAAGAAATTATTTCTGATTAAAATTCACTACAGTTCAATTAATTCTAAAAATCTTATTTTCTTCTTGAAAAGCGATCAACAGAAAACGAAGTCGTTTTCTTACAATTTAGGTCTGACCTCTCAACTTCTCCTCTAGTATACAAGATGACTTTGTATGTCAGCATTTCTGTATGTGTGTGAAGTTAGCTCCGTCATGCTATAAACACAATCAAGTCCACCGACCATCGACTACAAGATGTCAAAAATAGAATACATGCGTGCTTATGAGAATAATTCTTTTAGCCGCTACACGACTACCGACTACACGGCTACTTTTGTAGCCCGTAGCCAACTTAGGCTAATTTCTATTTTTCTTGGCTACAAAAAACAGATTAGTGCTGCCAATACAATAAATGCATGAAATGGTCGTTTTAAAAACTCAATACATTAAATATCGCTATTAAAAACGCGAAAAACTATTATAGTGGCATCATTGAAAAATAATAATCATCTGTTCATTTGTTTCATTTATATTTATTTTTTGGTTTTTTTATTGAAATTGGTAAGTATATAATAGTAATTTTTACTGTTTATATGTATTTATTATATTGTTTAATGTAAATGTTTAGTTCAATTTACTGCATATATGGACGTGGACGAGCAGCTAATAGAAGAAGTACGCGACATACACACTTCATACACTGAAGTCGTTGTTTCCACTATTTTAGCAATAGTACTTATAAAGTTAATTAAATTTTCTTGAGACATTTGAAATTTTTTTTTCACACAAATTCACTTAAAAAAATCTAGTTTGTTTTGTTTTGGTTAACTTTAATACATATGTATGTCAAAACAGATGCTTTTTTTGTAGTTAGTGGTCGGTAGTCGTTAAAAGAATTAAGTAGCTGGCGATTTGGCTATTTTTGTAGCCAGCTACTTTTGTAGTCGGTAGTCGATTGTCGGTAGCCTTTGATTGTGTTTATAGCATCAGTTAGCTTCGTTTTTAGCATCCCTATGTTACTTTACATACCTCTCGATCAAACACTGTGAGGTAAGAAAAAATCTCTCACTTGTACACTGTTAACTTAACAGAGTAGATATTTTATAACATTTTCAAGCAAAATTATTAATGTACATATTGAAACTTTTTTTATTGGTCCAAATTTCGGCCAAATATCGGTTCCTCTTAGTAGGGTTCCCCTCTTTGCCAGGTCATCCGCAACTATGTTTCCTGAAATAGTCCCATGTCCATGCACCCAGTTTAACGAGATATTTGAGTGCTTCGCAAGCCTATCCAGGCCTTTACGACATTTTTGGACAAGAAAGAATGTGGTGTATGAGGGACTTAATAGCAGATTTGCTGTCAGTCATAATATGGATATCTCTATTTGAAATCCGATAGA
Source organism: Tachina lurida (assembly GCA_944452675.1). Taxonomy (NCBI): domain Eukaryota; kingdom Metazoa; phylum Arthropoda; class Insecta; order Diptera; family Tachinidae; genus Tachina; species Tachina lurida. Next base: position 62,170,345 of record OX101756.1, read on the forward strand.
ATCTTAGCCAGTGTGTAATGGCAGATAACTCTGCCTGTAATATAATACATTCGTTCGGGAGTCTGAAGGACATTTCAATTCCGTATTCTGGAATATAAACGCCCTCACCAACCCCCCAGCCCCTTTTTTGAACCATCCGTGAATACCTGATTGGCTCCGTTCAGTGGGGAAACCCCTTCTGACAATGAAATTTGAAAATTCCTATTAAATGGATTTCGGAATGCAGAGGTCCATAAGATCTGGTGTTATATACTATACCTAAAATTCTTGCATGCCCCAAAGTTATTGGTTCCATGCGCCTATTGCTTTTAGTCTGAAGGCGGTACGTAGACCTAGCTTTCTAGCCGTTAAGTCCACGGAAAGCCAACCCAATATAACGAACGCTTTTGTTGGAGTTGATCTTAGAACACCTGTTATCATAAGTGCCATTTTTCGGAGAATTCCTCCTTTACGGGACTGATTACTTACTGAGTCGAGTGCTTTCCACCAGACCTGCCTTTTCATGAATGCGGATATACGCAGATTTTCTGAAAAAAATCAATATTTAGGAAAAATACGTTGTGGACCATAAAAAAATTAAATTAGTTTTATTTTCCTAAATTGGTATTTTTTAATTTCATATGAGACAACGCTGAAGCACCAGCAAATAAATTTCAAATTAAAACATACATACATATTTATTATTATCAAATAATTTATTTCAAAAGATTTAATACATTTACATATGTACCTATGCAGGAATGTTATCTCGTGAGCGTGAGAGTTCGTGCATGATTTTTAAAAATAGCTCACGCATGATCACGCACGAGTAATTTGTTTAAAGGCACGCTCACGCACTCACGCGTGATAAATTATAAATTTCATCACAATCACGCGTGGCACGATTAAATCACGACATTGGCACATCTCTAGTATATATACATGTGTTTTCTTTCCTACGACGAATATTCGTATAGAAAAATTCGTCATTCGTCCCAGTTGTGTTTATTATGGACTTTCGTGCATACTCATACAGGCTGTATCATCGGCAAATGTAGAGGTGTGTATATTATTGCTCACAGGCATATAACAAGTATATATTAAATACAAGACTGGCCCTAGAATACTACCCTGTGGTACACCGGAAGATATAGATTCGGGCACACTCATGAAGCCTCCTTCCAGAACAGTGAACTTCCTATCAATAATATAACTTTCCAAAAGTTTTTGTATGTATATTGGCAAATACGTCTTCAATTTTCAAAATAGGCCTTCGTGCCATACTTTATCAAATGCCTGAGAAACATCAATAAAAAGGTAGAACAATACTTCTTTCTTCAAATGTCCTCCTTATAATTTGAACCAATCTATGCGTTTGCTCAATTGTGCTATGCTGACTTCTAAAACCAAATTGATGGTTCGGGATGCACCCATTATCAGCTAAAATTTTAGACAATTTACTCATGAGCATATTTTCAAAAAGCTTTGAGATTGTTGACAGTAAGCGTATATGCCTATATGACACAGCCTTGGTAAGATCTTTGCCCGGCTTTGGAATCATTTTAACCTTGGCAAGTTTCAAGTTATGTGGAACATAGTGCATTCGTGAAATGGCATTAAAAATAAATAGCAGGCTTCTTATTGCAATATGAGGCAAGTTCATCAGCATCTTGTTACTAATTCCATCAATACCTGGAACTTTCTTCGGGTCGAGTTCAGCAATTATTTTTTGTACATCACGCATCTTAAACTTTATGGGTCGCGGGGGTAGAGCAAATACACTCGGCAAATCAACAACACCAGTACATGTGTTTGGGGTAAATACGTACTGTAAATGATCAGCAAATATGTTACCTTTTTCATTATCGCTTCTTGCCCAACCTCCGGTAGATGTGCGCAGAGGTGGTTTAAACTCAAGGGGGATTTTCAGCTTTCTGGCAGCGCGCCACAAAGAGTAATAGGCATTTTACACTGACGCACATCTAACATCTAGCATAAATTTGAGAAAATGTTAACATCTTCCCATAAGAAATACACAGTACTAAAAACCAACATCTTTCTACATCTTTAAAAGATGTTCCTATCTCATTTTGTTTCATCTAACATCTTTCGTTAATTTTAATGCCATCACTAGCAAAACAGCATTGTTGTGTCAAAAAGAGCGTTGCCTCTTTCTTTGTAAACGCAGTGCAAAATATGTGATAATAAAGTTCTTTGCTTTTTTTTTGCACCATAAATTTTTTGTGTAATTTTGCACTATTTGACTTAAATGACATTCATATTTTTAAAGCGATACAGCATAAGTCGACTTAAGACAAAATCGAGTTATATGTGCTAGAAAATTCTACAGACGAAACTTCATGGCTGCGGGAAATTCCCATGTCTCTTTTTTTTTCATATACATATTTATTTATTGTATCTTCAAAAATGAACTAACAATAAGTAATCAAATCTTAAATCTAAATATAATTATTAGGCCCGACCAATATCGGACATAAGCTTAGTGATAGTTATAAATAATACATAAGTAGTGATAATCAAAAAGAAGTATTTTTAAGCAGTCCCATCTGGAGTGTTAGGTATAAGAGCCCTTGTGTACCTCTTTTTTAAGCGGATGTGTCCAGTAAAGCTCAAAATATTACGGGCAAGCGGATTAGGATGTGACTCGAGTTTAGTTAAATATTTGCCTGCGTATTTTGCAATTTCTTCACTCACTAGTGGCATATTTAAATCACGATGAATATTTGAATTTTTAACGTACCATGGAGCAGATGTTATCAAACGTAAAATTTTGTTTTGCCTTCGTTGGATTCTCTCGACATTTGAAGCTGAAGACGTGCCCCACAGCTGAATTCCATAGCACGATATTGGCTTCAAAAGCGACTTGTATATCAAAAGTTTGCAGTCTAGGCTGAGTGTTGAATTTCTGCCAATTAACCAATATATTTGAGTCAATTTAAGTTTCATTTGGGTTAACTTAGAGTCAATATGATATTTCCATGTAAGCCTTCGATCAAGGTGTATTCCAAGGTATTTCACTTGAGAATGTTGAGGAATATTTTGATTGTTGATTCGAATGGGGGAACAGGTATCTTTTCTTAGGGTAAACGTTATATGAACACACTTTTGTTCATTTACTTTAATTCTCCATAAGTTCAACCATATTTCAAGCTGGGTAATGTGTGCTTGGAGATTGCGGGATGCCTCATCAGGGTTTTTGTGAATACTCAAACAGGCTGTATCATCGGCAAATGTAGAAGTGTGGATGTTATTGCTCACAGGCATATCACAAGTATAAATTAGATACAAGACTGGCCCCAGAATACTGCCCTGTGGCACACCAGAAGATATAGACTCGGGTACACTCATGAAGTCTCCTTCCACAACAGTAAACATCCTATCAACAATATAACTTTCCAAAAGTTTTTCTATATTTATTGGCAAATATGTCTTCAATTTTAAAAATAGGCCTTCGTGCCATACTTTGTCAAATGCCTGAGAAACATCAATAAAAAGGGCAGAACAATACTTTTTTTCTTCAAATGTCCTCCTTACAACTTGAACCAATCTATGCGTTTGCTCAATAGTGCTATGCTGACTTCTAAAGCCAAATTGATGGTCCGGGATGCACCCACTATCAGCTAAAATTGTGGACAATTTAGTCATCAGCAGCTTTTCGAAAAGCTTTGAAATTGTTGAAAGTAAGCTTATAGGCCTATATGACTCAGTCTTGGTAAGATCTTTGCCTGGCTTTGGAATCATTTTAATCTTGGCAAGTTTCCAGTTATGTGGAAAATACTGCATTCGTAAAATTGCATTAAAAATAAATAGCAAGATTCCTATTGCAATGAGGCAAGTTCATCAGCATCTTGTTACTAATGCCATCAATACCTGGAGCTTTCTTCGGGTCGAGTTCAGCAACTATTTTTTGTAGTTCACGCATCTTAAACCTTAAGGGACGAGGGGGTAGAGATACTACACTCGGTAATCCGGCAGCACCCGTACATGAATTGGGAGTGAATACAGATTTTAAATGCTCAGAAAATAAGTTACCTTTCTCACTATCGCTTCTTGCCCAACCTCCGGTCGAAGTACGCAGTGGTGATTTGAGATCAACGGGTCTTTTAAGATTTCTAGTAGCGCGCCATAAAGAGTAATTAGATGTTGACGTTACATCAAGACCTTCTAAATACTTTTCCAGTAATGCAGTCTTTTCCGACGATAGCAGCTCTTTGAGTCGTTTATTACATTCTTTAAATCTGATTTTATTTAGGGGTGATCTGTGTTGTTGCCATTCTCTTCTAGCTCTCCTTTTTTCACATACAAGACGTTAAATTTCCGTAGAATAAATTCTATTAAAGCCAGTCTGCGGATAGGAAGTAGTGGCATGTTCAGCAGCCTGTTTAATATATTCGTTAAGATTGGCAATATTAAATTCAATATCATCAGGTGATCTTAGCTGAATGTTTTCTACGCAGTGACTACTAATATATTTTTTGAATCCTAGCCAGTTGACCCTATTAATCGTTTTCGCATATGAGTTAGTTAAATCACTCCTTAGTGGGTTGAAAATTGTAACTATTGTGGGCGAGTGATCGGAGGAGAGATCTACAGAGCCCTCTACGTGAATTAAGTCCCTATGGATATTTTTCGTGACGCCAAAATCTATAACATCTGGAATTTTTCTTACGTCAGTAGGCCAGTAAGTAGGCTCCCCACTCGAAATGACATCTAAGCCCATTTTTGAAATTGTATTAAACAACGCTCTACCTCTAGGTGTAACAAGACGCGAGCCCCAGTACGTATGTTTTGCATTGTAGTCACCAGCTGCCACGAAACAAGATCCAAGCGATTTGTAGAACTTCTCATACTGATCTTCGGTAACTGAAAATCTGGGAGGTTAGTAAATTGATGATATCACGAAGTTCGCACAAAAATTTTCTACGAAAATATTCGTAGCTTGCATATATTCTTCACTAACGTTCTCAAGGATATAGTGCTTGAGTCTTGACTTAATTAGAATTGCTGATCCACCGCATGCTCTCCCTCTCGGGTCCTTTGAATCATATAGAGTGTAACCATTTATTTTAAAGCAGCTTCTCGAAGTCAAGTGAGTCTCAGAGACCATCATTATATCAATATTTTTTTCCGTGAGGAAGTGCTCAAGTTCATTATGTTGGCGAATGCCGTTTGCGTTCCAGAAACATAGTTTTAACGTGTTCATGGTTTGTTGACTAATGCTTGAAGCAGAGTATTCTGCATTCTCAGCATTTCTTGCATCATGCTAGTCATATTTGTTGTAAAGTTGTTTATAGTTAGCACCAGATTCTCAATAGTAGCTTCAAGACGACTAAAGTTAAAAGTAGAGTTTGCATTCGTTGAATTACTTGGCGGTGGAACATTTTGTGTGGGACTAGTCTTAGCAGCATCGGCATAAGATACACGTGAAGTAACTAGTTGGCTAGTTTGAGGAAGAGTGGCGGAGTAAGCATTTGCTGATTGAACTGGAGCTAATTTAGATTTTTGTCCCATAGCCTGTTTAACGAAAGAATATACACGGCATCCTCTGTAGTTAGCAGTGTGATTACGTCCACAATTACTGCATTTCTTTTCTGCTTGTACTTTTGGCTTGGTACAGTTAGCAGTACCATGCAATTCACCGCAGATAACACAAACTGTAGGTAATTTGAAGTAGGTTTTTGTGTGGCCATATTCTTGGCAATTATGGCACTGTACGGGACCTGAACGCTTACGTGGCTCTTCAACTGTGATTTTTCGGTGTAAAAGGTATTTTAGACTATAAATTGGGTGCGTCTCATTTTTCTTTAACTGTATATCATTCGGCTCCAGTTCAACACGAAATAGAGGCTGGGGAATCTTCTCTCTATTGATTATATTGGTAACATTTTTTACCTTAAATCCTTGTTCGATAAGTGCACATTTTACTTCTTCAGGCTCAACATATGAATCTATGCCCTTTAATACTATTTGTAGGCTTTTAGCACTCTTAAGTTGATATGTATAAAAATTTGTTTTATTTTTTTCAAACTCACTAATAATTTTTCGGAAATCTTTTCCATCATATATTTGGATTTTAGTTTCATCAATATTACCTCGTTTAATTGGAATGATGTGAAAAGTATTTTCACCAATGGTCGACAGTAGATTTTTTAGAAGCGCGTTTGAATTTTTTTCTCTCAGATAAATATGTGGTGGCTTAAAAGACTTTTGCGATGATGCAGCGGGCTTGTCGTTTTTGTCTTGCAATAATGAAAAACGATTTTGAAGATTGATAGAAGATGTGGTGTTATCCCTAGACATCTTTGGGGCGGATCCAATTTTAGTAGAATTTGGGCTTCACCCGCGCTTTAAAATGGTTATATATCTGTCCAGGAATGGACCTTTGGTTTTGTACTACTGTTGTCTTCAGTAACAACTTGTTTAATTGTTGACCACGAGCCCGAAGCGGATGATATCGCTGAGTTAAATGTAGAAGTACTAGGCAATAATGTCAACGATTCACTAGTTGGCATTGGACAAAGCGAAGTTGATCGCTGACGAAACTGTGGTTTTGCCGTTAGAAAAAGTCTATTATCGGATTTTTGATTTTTATTAAGAGCTTCAGAACTCACAGCAAGTCTATTATCAGATTTTTGATTTTTATTGTTATCATTATGAGCATCAAAACTCACAGTAAAATAGGCATTTCTGCCGTTAGAACTCACTTCACTATTTTTTTCCTCTGGGGTACTCATAAAGAGTATTCCTCAAGGGTATTTTGTATGTTTTTTTGTTTACGGTTTTTTTTTTATTTTTGTTATTTCTATATGTAAAAATATTATCAAAGCAAAAAAATGCTTATTTATCAAAGTTAATATGTACTACGAATATTTTTTGTATGTTTTTTTTTTTGTTTAGTTTGTATATAAGAAAAATTCCGCTATTACGTCTGTTCACTATGAAGGTACAACGAGGAAAGGAAAGATTTGTATATAACAAAATTTATTATAAAGATATAAACAAAACAATATTCCTGTATGTCTTAATAAAAGTCTAATAATATTTTTAATAAGGCCCAAATTATATTAACCATGTTAAGAAGATTTGCTAAGAAATCTTGGATCCTACTATAAACGTAATGCAAACTCCCAGAATTTTTACAATATTTCCCACTATAGAGCCATTAAATATTATCACCTATTATATAAAGAAGTATTAAGATTATATTGAAGATTGGCAGTTTTTGAAATAAATACTGTTCCAAGACACACAAATGTAATGTATAAAGATTTTAGTAACTTTTACATTGAAATAATTAGACAATTTAAAAAACTAATCTTTCATGATGACTTTTATAATTTTATTGATGTAATAGAACCAAAATTTGCGCAATCATTGAAATGAAAACCGATTTTCATTTGTTGAGCTAAATTATCAAAACTTATACCCTAAAAACCTTAATCTACTAAATTTTTTAAAGTAAAAACTCTGCTGGCGATATTCTCTTTCTAAATTTAAAGGTTGTGATATTACCATTTTTAAACGCTTCTGTTAAAAGTCTTTTTTTAGTAAATTGAACTTAATTAAAACTGATACCCCAACAATTTGTTATCAGGTAATACAGTAGCATCGATTTTAAAATTGCAAATTTTTAGCCTAAAATGACAAAAAGAAATTGGAAAAAATAGTTTAGTTTAAATATGTACAATTGTACATATGCTTAAAAAGCTAAAGAATGTATAAGTATCGCTCAGTACCTATAGTTAAATAAGTTTAAATTAAGAAAAGAAAAAGGTTGATAACCTTATTCTCAAACGCCTAGTTTAAACGATATTTTATGAAATTTTGACAAAATGTTAAGAGGAAAGTGGTTAAATTATTCTTCGTTGAAGTAAATATTTGAGGATTATTGAATTTTGTGTTATATTTTTAAATTTGTTGTAGGATTTTTATATATTAAAAAATTTGTTCGCCTTAAATTTCAAGTTACTAACAAACTAATAAAAATATAAAAATTTTTATTGGATTTTTTTGCAATATTTCATTTAGTTTTGCACTATTTAAGACTTGCAGCTGTGTAATTTCTATTTCCACTAGTGGCAACGCTGGTCAAAAACTAAGAAAAAACTACAAAGATACATACATATATGTGTGTACCTTTTTAAAAAAAAAATCTTCATATTTTTCTTGCAAAAGCTTTTATAATTTTCATACACAGCATTATTAACTGGGTTTGATCTTGCTAAGCAACAACTAGTCCAATTATTAATGTTACATCAAATCCAATTTTTTATAATTTCCTTAACAAAACCTATGTAGTGTGTGTTGTCTTTTTGACAACTGAGATGATGGTAGATGTTAGATGTTGTCAATGTAAACGCATGTTTCACATTTTTTACATCTTCCATGCGTTTCACTGAAATGTTTGTCAGTGTAAAAAGCCTATAATTAGATGCTGTGTCATCTGTTGAAGTGAAAATGCTAATGAATATGGTACCTGAGTTAATTTTAGTTTCATTTGTGTTAGCTTAAAGTCAATGTGGTGTTTCCATGTAAGCCGTCGATCAAGGTGTATACGAATGTATTTCACATGTGAATGTTGAGGAACAATTTGATTATTGATTCTAATGGGGGAACAAGTATCTTTTCGTAGGGTAAATGTTACCTGATCACACTTCTATTCGTTTACCTTTATTCGCCATAAGTTTAACCATAGTTCTAGCTAATATGTTGCTGAAGGTATCGGGAGCCTCTTGAGGGGTTTCGTGCATACTAAGGCAGGCTGTATAATCGGCAAATGTAGATGTGTGAATATTAATGCTCAATGGCATATCACAAGTATAAATCAAATACAAAACTGGCCCCAGTATACTCCCCTGTGGCACACCGGATGAGATTGTTTCAGGCGTACTCATAAAATATCCTTTCAAAACAGTGAACTTCCGGACAATAATGTAACTGTCCAAAAGATTTAGAATGTTTATTGGTAGGTAAGTCTTTAATTTTAAAATTAGGCCTTCATGCCACACTTTATCAAATGCCTGAGAGACGTCAATAAACAGCGCAGAGCAATACTTCTTTTCTTCAAAAGTTTTTCTTATAAATTAAACCAATCTATGAGTTTGTTCAATGCTGCTATGCTGACTTATAAAACCAAATTGATGGTCCGGTATGCACTCATTATCAGTTAGAACTGGGGACAATTTTATCATGAGTAACTTTTCAAAGAGCTTTGACAGTGTTGACAGTAAACTTATTGGCCTATATGACTCAGCCTTGGTAAGATCTTTGCCCGGCTTTGGAATCATTTTAACCTTGGCAAGCTTCCAGCTGTTTGGATAATACTCCAGTCGTAAAATGGCATTAAAAATGAATAACAGGATTCTAATTGTAATACGAGGCAACTTCATCATCATCTGGTTGCTAATTTCATCAATACCCGGAGCTTTCTTTGGGTTGAGTTCAGCAATTAGTTTTTGTACATCATGCATCTTAAACTTTATGTGTCGCGGGGGTAAAGCAACTACACTCGGCAAATCAACAACACCAGTACATGTGTTTGGGGTAAATACTTACTTTAAATGATCAGCAAATATGTTACCTTTTTCAGTATCGCTTCTTGCCCAACCTACTTCAGATGTGCGCAGAAGTGGTTTAAACTCAACGGGGGTTTTCAGCTTTCTAGCAACAAGCCACAAAGAGGAATTAGATGCTGGTGTGACCTCAAGACCTTCCAGATAATTTTTAAGAAATGCAGTTTTTTCAAATGCAAGCAACTCTTGGAGTCGTTTAGTGCACTCTTTAAATCTGACTTTAAGGTGGGGTGATCTGTGCTGTTACCATTACCTTCTACCTCTTCTTTTTTCACACAGAAGACGTTCAATATCCGTAGAATAAAATCTATTAAACCCTGTCTGCGGATGGGAGGTAGTAGCATGTACAGCAGCCTGTGTAATGATTTCGTTAAGGTTGGCAATGTTTGCTTCAATATCTTCGGGTGTTCTTAGCGCAATGTTTTCCGTGCAATGACTACTGAAGCTATGTACAGACGATTGTCATATCTTACAATATTGTCAGATCTGGCAATGTGCTGACAATGTACTTGCAATGAGAAATTTCCAGCAAAAGATAGATTGCCAGTTCACACGGTTGTATCAAATTTGTCAGAAAATCTTACAATTTATTGCCAGACAGTTGTATGACAATAAATTCATCTAACAAAATCGCCAATGGAAAAATTGTCAGTTCACACGGTTGTCATACGCAAAAATTGCCACACATGTTGTTATGCGTTGCCATACTCAAAGCACTTGTTAGAAATTGTTAAATATCGTTTGTGATAGTGTTATATAAAAAGTGAAAATATAAATTATTATGGACCATAAAGAAGCAACTGCAATGATTTTTGCTGGATATATTTTATTATATATTTTTTCTTTAAAATCAAGCGTGTTTAGTGTTGCCCATAGAAATAATTCTCTTACAATGACGCCATTATCAGATGCATAAAGTTCGCGCATCTGACAATATTAAAATGTCTGACAAATATCTGGCAATAATTTTGCAATGTGTTCACACGATTGTAAGATGTCTGACAATTTGTTGTCAGCTGCTAGTCTTGCAATGGACTGACAATGGTTTTTCTGGCAACGACGTCTGACAAAAATTGCCAGTTCACACGGTTGTAAGAAATTTTGAGCACATTTTACTGGCAATATTGTAAGATCTGACAACCGTCTGTAAATTTTTTTTTTTTTTTTTTATGCATGATTTTTATTTATTGTATCTTCATATATGAACTAACAATAAGTATTCAAATCTTAAATCTAAAAAATATAATTAGGCCCGACCAATGTCGGACATAAGCTTAGTAGTAGTTATATATAATACATATGTAAGTAGTGATAATCAAAGCTGTACATAGCTTAAGATATTTTTTTAACCTCGCCCAATTAACAGGAATAATCATCTTTACATATGAGTGAGATAAAGCACTTGCCAGTGGGTTACAGATTGTAACGATCGTGGGAGAGTGGTCGAGCGAGAGATCTAGAGAAACTTCAACGTGAATTCATTCCCTAGATATATTTTTCATGACGCCAAAATCTATAACATCTGGAATTTTATGTATGTCAGTAGGCCAGTAAGTGGGCTCCCCACTCGAAATGACGTCCAAGCCTATTTTTAAAATTTTGTTGAACAGCGTTTGAGATCTGGGTGTGATAAGACGCGAACCCCAGAACATATGTTTAGCATTATAGCCGCCAGCTGCTACGAAACAAGGCCCAAGATATTTGTAGAAATCTTCGAATTGATCTTCAGTAATTGCTAATCTAGGAGGGGAGTAAAATTATGATATCAGATTTGTGTCAAGGATATAGTGCTTGAGTCTTCACTTCATTAGAATCGCTGATACCCCGCATGCTCTTCCTCTTGGATACTTTGAATCATATAAGGTGTAGCCAGAAATTTTAAAACGGCTTCTGGAAATCAAATCAGTCTCTGAGACCAACATTATGTCAATATTTTTTCCGTTAGGATGTGCTCAAGTTCATTTTTATGTTGGCGAATGCCGTTTGCATTCCAGAAACATATTTTTAACGTGTTCATGGCTTCTTAACTAATGCTTGAAGCAGAGTATTCTGCATTCTTAGCATTTTTTGCATCATGCTAGTCATATTTGTTGTAAAATTATTTATAGTTTGCACCAGATTATCAATAGTAGCTTCAACGCGATTTAAATTAAAGCTTGAATTTGTATTTGTTGAATTATTTGGCAGTAAAATATTTTGTGTAGGAATAGAACTAGTCTTAGCAGCATCGGATATTTAAGTAATTTTTTTGAAAAGCATGTTACAATCCACAAGAAGAAAAAGAATACATATCAAAATAAAAAAATTCGATCAATATTTGTCAAACTTAAAGAAAATTCATTGTCAACTAATAAGAATCATTAATCAACTTAAATGATAATATAGTTAAACTACTTTTTTTAGGCAGAAAACTTAAAAAGATGCGCCAAGTTATTACATAACCACTTTTTAAACTTCATGACTTTATTTATTCGCAAATTTTTATTAAGATAATTACACATTCTTGTAAAAAATTTATAGGGGAAGACTTATATTTTTTACGATATGGGAAATTTTTGTTTTATTTCTCTCAAAAACAAACTTCAAAAATACTTATTTTTAAAATCAAAGAGAGAATGGAAGTACCTTCCATGATATAAATTTATAAGGTACTTCTATTATCTCCTTGTTTTTAAAAATAAGGATTTTTGAAGTTTGTTTTTTGAGAGAAATAAAGAAAAATGTTCCCATACAGTAAAAAATGTAAGTCTTCCTGTAAAAATTTTTTGCAAAAATGTGTAAAACAAATTTCTATATAAATAAAGTTATATAAACAACCACATATCTGTGAATTTGAGAAGTGATTATGTACAAAAACTTGTCTGCTTAATACAAATCTTTTAACTATATTTTTATCTAAATTTGGAGTTGAGAAACCAAATTTATTGGGTTTTTGATTAGTTGACAATAAATTTTCATTAAGTTTAACAAATGTTGATTGATATTTCATTTTGTTTAATCTACATAATTTGTTTCTTGTTGATTGTAACCAGTGTTGCCAAAACTTGTTAAGGAAAAAATGCTAGATTTTGTGAAAAAAAAATGCTAGAAATGCTAAAAAAAAATGCTGAAAAAAAATGCCAAAAATTTTAATAAAAAATATATCAGAAAGAAAGCAAGGTTGTATATTTATCAGTCTTTCATGTAGTTTATTTATTTGGTTTATCACATATGGTGTATAATTGATGAAATTAAATTTAAAAAAGATTTTAAACAACCTGAAAAGAACAATTCATTTGATTTATATTCATATATGTGTATATATTTATGCATAAGAATATTTATTTGCAATTTAGTATATTTTTAAGACAGCAAAATCAGTTAAAAGGTTGGTCACAAAAAAAATTCAAATAACCCAGTCATCTTCATCGTCAATATTTATTTCACTGTTGCTTTTGTCAAGATAACTTTCGTTTGATCCAATCAATTTAAGATACGTTTGTGGGACTTCATATTGAAAGCAACACATACCACTCCTTTTTAATCCATATCTAAAATTTAATTTTATGAAATTAGCTTCAAACATTACTGCTTCTAAATTGCAAATAATTACCTTATAGCCAAAACGGAGTTAACTGTTTGTAAATGTATTCGGTTTCGCAGTTTTGTTTTTACCAGGTTTATTTGGCTGAATACACGTTCAACATCGGCATTTGACCATGGCAAGCATAGCAGTTTCAGAACAAACCTCGAAATGTCCTTAAAACGATTATTGCCACCAGCATCTCTATATGTATTTACTTCAGCCCAAAAAGGTATTGTTTTGTCCGTATTTATCCACTTAACGTATTGGATATTTGAATATTGCTCTTAGATTTTCTCTATTTCTTCATCCTCTATATTAAACAGTTTTAAAATAGGTAAAATGTCTTCTTTATGAGATCTCAATATATTTCGAGCAGAAAAAAAAATCAACGTTTTGAAGAATATTAATGTTATCCGGTAACCTATGAAAAATAAAAGTTTTAAAAGAATATATTTTTAAGTATACTTATACAACATATGTACATACATATACTAAATATTTTTTACTCACCTCTGCTTTAATTGATTTATTAATCCAACAACGAAGTTGCAACAATTATTTCTAATTTCAATTTCTTTGCTTTTGCTTAGCCTTCCCAAATTTATCAATTTTTGAGTATAAATTTCAAATTCATGTCCAAGGCAACAATTAAATGAAATTGCATTTTCAAAATCGTTACACAATGGGTCTAAAGTTTCATCGTCTATTATTTTTCTTTTGAGAAATTTGATAAGCAATATAATATCTGCTAAAAGCCGCGTTGGATCGTTGTTGTTACTTTCAAAAACTTTGTTGACAGCTTGTACTTCGCGTAAAACTGGTTTCAGGAAAATTAAGTACAAATGAACTGTTTCGTCGTCAAATAATTCATATAAAATTCTTGCCTTGTGACACTTTTCATTGCTGTTCGCGATTTGAAAGTGCAATTTCAACTCAACCCACTGATGTAGTATCCTTGAAACTGAAGTTTCAACAGACAGCCATCTCGTATCGGAAGTTCTTGTAATTTTTAGTGGTACCTTTAAAGAAGCAAACAAAAACCTTAAAATACACATGCACAAAAGTATTTATGAAACCTATACAAACCTCTCCATTTAATTTTTCGTATAAGCTTTTATACAAAATTTGGCGGTTAGAGCTTTTAGAAAACCAGTTGTACGTTTCATAAACAATAAATTCTAAATTTTCTGACAAAAAATCTTTAAGTGACTGATTTACAGCAAGATGTAAGGAATGACAGATGCACTTTACTAGGATCCAATTGGGAACTTCTTTTTTAAGCGCTGTATAAACGCTTTTGTTTTTTCAAATCATCACATTTGCATTGTCCGTACCAATTCCGACTAAGTTTTTTATATCTAATTTAAATTTTGTTAAAGCCTTTTTTACGGAAAGTACTATGCTTTCAGCCGACCCACTTTCAAGCTCTTCAATGCAGAAAAATGTAGAAATAATTTGGTTTTTTGTCTGGCTAAAATAAATTATTACCAAACCTAAAATAAAAATACATAAAATATTGTACTGCTTCAAAATTTCTGTTTAGCTTATTAAATAGCTTACCCAAAATTTTTGTAAATGAAAAATCAGATGATTCGTCTATTAAAATACTATAAAAACCACTTTTTATATCTTTAGAAAGATCTTCTTTGAAGTGAGGCCCCAGTACATTTTTTATAATATTGCTGCATTTTGTTCTATGCAGCTTCAGCGACGAACAGTCAATTGGCTTTTGCAAAGGTTTGTCAAATGATCAACAGGTGCAACCGAACTGTGCACAGACATAAATAAACTTAATGCTGCCTCCTGCTGCTGAAGTTTGTAGGAAACTTTTTTAAAAGGGATGGGATTGTTTTTAATTATACCCATAGCATTTTTATGCTTTCTTGTTCCTGCGTGTTGCTCCAGGCTACTAATTTTTGAAACAATATCGCATTTGCAATATTTGCAAAAGGCTTTTTGTAAGTCGGGTGTTTCTTGCACCCATTCTTTTAACTTTGGATGCTTGAGCCAATCTTGACGAAACTTTTGCGAATATAATTTACTCATTTTATGTTTTTTTATATTTTTCTTTTTTTATTGTTCACTTTTTCTATTTTTTGTCTTTTTTAAAACACTTCTATTTGGTTTTTATACAAGTTTGTTCAAGGCGAATTCAATCAATTCGCCTTTAGTTTGTTCATGTTTTTAGTGTTACCATATCCACATTAATAAGTATTAAACATTGTTGCATTTTTATAGAACTAATTCAATGTTGTACATTTGCGGTTTTTCTTCAATTAAAAAAAAAAATACAATATGCTAGAAAATGCTAGATAATTTTAGAAAAATGCTAGAAAATATGCTAGATGCTAGATCGGTTTTTTTCATGCCAAATGACTTTGAAAAATGCTAGATCTAGCATGAAAAATGCTAAATTGGCAACACTGATTGTAACATCCTTTTTTTTCATATATATATTTATTTATTGTATCTTCAAAAATGAACTAACAATAAGTAATCAAATCTTAAATCTAAATATAATTATTAGGCCCGACCGACATAAACTTAGTGATAGTTATAAATAATACATAATTAGTGATAATCAAAAAGGAAAAAAAGAAGTATTTGTAAGCAGTCCCATCTGGAGTGTTGAGTATAAGAGCCCTTGTGTCCCTCTTTTTTAGGCGGATGTGTCCAGAAAATCTCAAAATATTACGGGCAAGCGGATTAGGATGTGACTCGAGTTTTGTTAAATATTTGCCTGCGTATTTTGCAATTTCTTCACTCACTAGTGGTATATTTAAATCACGATGTATATTTGAATTTTTAATGTACCATGGAGCCGATGTTATCAAACGTAAAATTTTGTTTTGCCTTCGTTGGATTTTCTCAATATTTGAAGCTGAAGCAGTGCCCCATAGCTGAATTCCATAGCACCATATTGGCTTCAAAAGCGACTTGTATATCAAAAGTTTGCAGTCTAGGCTGAGTGTTGAATTTCTGCCAATTAACCAATATATTTGAGTTAATTTAAGTTTCATTTGGGTTAACTTAGAGTCAATATATTTCCATGTAAGCCTTCGATCAAGGTGTATTCCAAGCTATTTCACTTGAGAATGTTGAGGAATATTTTGATTGTTGATTCGAATGGGGGAACAGGTATCTTTTCTTAGGGTAAACGTTATATGAACACACTTTTGTTCATTTACTTTAATTCTCTATAAGTTCAACCATATTTCAAGATGAGTAATGTGTGCTTGGAGATTGCGGGATGCCTCATCAGGGTTTTTGTGAATACTCAAACAGGCTGTATCATCGGCAAATGGAGAAGTGTGGATGTTATTGCTCACAGGCATATCACAAGTATATATTAGATACAAGACTGGCCCCAGAATACTACCCTGTGGCACACTAGAAGATATAGATTCGGGCACACTCATGAAGTCTCCTTCCACAACAGTAAACTTCCTATCAACAATATAACTTTCCAAAAGTTTTTCTATATTTATTGGCAAATATGTCTTCAATTTTAAAAATAGGCCTTCGTGCCATACTTTGTCAAATGCCTGAGAAACATCAATAAAAAGGGCAGAACAATACTTTTTTTCTTCAAATGTCCTCCTTACAACTTGAACCAATCTATGCGTTTGCTCAATAGTGCTATGCTGACTTCTAAAGCCAAATTGATGGTCCGGGATGCACCCACTATCAGCTAAAATTGTGGACAATTTAGTCATCAGCAGCTTTTCGAAAAGCTTTGAAATTGTTGAAAGTAAGCTTATAGGCCTATATGACTCAGTCTTGGTAAGATCTTTGCCTGGCTTTGGAATCATTTTAATCTTGGCAAGTTTCCAGTTATGTGGAAAATACTGCATTCGTAAAATTGCATTAAAAATAAATAGCAAGATTCTTATTGCAATGAGGCAAGTTCATCAGCATCTTGTTACTAATGCCATCAATACCTGGAGCTTTCTTCGGGTCGAGTTCAGCAACTATTTTTTGTAGTTCACGCATCTTAAACCTTAAGGGACGAGGGGGTAGAGATACTACACTCGGTAATCCGGCAGCACCCGTACATGAATTGGGAGCGAATACAGATTTTAAATGCTCAGAAAATAAGTTACCTTTCTCACTATCGCTTCTTGCCCAACCTCCGGTCGAAGTACGCAGTGGTGATTTGAGATCAACGGGTCTTTTAAGATTTCTAGTAGCGCGCCATAAAGAGTAATTAGATGTTGACGTTACATCAAGACCTTCTAAATACTTTTCCAGTAATGCAGTCTTTTCCGACGATAGCAGCTCTTTGAGTCGTTTATTACATTCTTTAAATCTGATTTTATTTAGGGGCGATCTGTGTTGTTGCCATTCTCTTCTAGCTCTCCTTTTTTCACATACAAGACGTTAAATTTCCGTAGAATAAATTCTATTAAAGCCAGTCTGCGGATAGGAAGTAGTGGCATGTTCAGCAGCCTGTTTAATATATTCGTTAAGATTGGCAATATTAAATTCAATATCATCAGGTGATCTTAGCTGAATGTTTTCTACGCAGTGACTACTAATATATTTTTTGAATCCTAGCCAGTTGACCCTATTAATCGTTTTCGCATATGAGTTAGTTAAATCACTCCTTAGTGGGTTGAAAATTGTAACTATTGTGGGCGAGTGATCGGAGGACAGATCTACAGAGCCCTCTACGTGAATTAAGTCCCTATGGATATTTTTCGTGACGCCAAAATCTATAACATCTGGAATTTTTCTTACGTCAGTAGGCCAGTAAGTAGGCTCCCCACTCGAAATGACATCTAAGCCCATTTTTGAAATTGTATTAAACAACGCTCTACCTCTAGGTGTAACAAGACGCGAGCCCCAGTACGTATGTTTTGCATTGTAGTCACCAGCTGCCACGAAACAAGATCCAAGCGATTTGTAGAACTTCTCATACTGATCTTCGGTAACTGAAAATCTGGGAGGTTAGTAAATTGATGATATCACGAAGTTCGCACAAAAATTTTCTACGAAAATATTCGTAGCTTGCATATATTCTTCACTAACGTTCTCAAGGATATAGTGCTTGAGTCTTGACTTAATTAGAATTGCTGATCCACCGCATGCTCTCCCTCTCGGGTCCTTTGAATCATATAGAGTGTAACCATTTATTTTAAAGCAGCTTCTCGAAGTCAAGTGAGTCTCAGAGACCATCATTATATCAATATTTTTTCCGTGAGGAAGTGCTCAAGTTCATTTTTATGTATGCGAATGCCGTTTGCGTTCCAGAAACATATTTTTAACGTGTTCATGGTTTGTTGACTAATGCTTGAAGCAGAGTATTCTGCATTCTCAGCATTTCTTGCATCATGCTAGTCATATTTGTTGTAAAGTTGTTTATAGTTAGCACCAGATTCTCAATAGTAGCTTCAAGACGACTAAAGTTAAAGCTAGAGTTTGCATTCGTTGAATTACTTGGCGGTGGAACATTTTGTGTGGGACTAGTCTTAGCAGCATCGGCATACGATACACGTGAAGTAACTAGTTGGCTAGTTTGAGGAAGAGTGGCGGAGTAAGCATTTGCTGATTGAACTGGAGCTAATTTCGGTCCCTGACCCATAGCCTGTTTAACGAAAGAATATACAGGGCATCCTCTGTAGTTAGCGGTGTGATTACCTCCACAATTACTGCATTTTTTTTTCTGCTTGTACTTTTGGCATGGTACAATTAGCAGTACCATGCAATTCACCGCAGATAACACAAACTGTAGGTAATTTGCAGTAAGTTTTTGTGTGGCCATATTCTTGACAATTATGGCACTGTACGGGACCTGAACGCTTACGTGGCTCTTCAACTGTGATTTTTCAGTGTAAAAGGTATTTTAGACTATAAATTAGGTGCGTCTCGTTTTTTTTAACTGTATATCATTCGGCTCCAGTTCAACACGAAATAGAGGCTGGGGAATCTTCTCGCTATTGATTATATTGGTAACATTTTTTACCTTAAATCCTTGTTCGATAAGTGCACATTTTACTTCTTCGGGCTCAACATATGAATCTATGCCCTTTAATATCTACTATCTGTAGGCCTTTAGCACTCTTAAGTTGGTAAATCTAAAAATTTGTTTTATTTTTTTCAAACTCACTAACAATTTTTCGGAAATCTTTTTCATCATATATTTGGATTTTAGTTTCATCAATATTACCTCGTTTAATTGGAATGATGTGAAAAGTATTTTCACCAATGGTCGACAGTAGATTTTTTAGAAGCGCGTTAGAATTTGTTTCTCTCAGATAAATAGGTGGTGGCTTAAAAGACTTTTGCGATGATGCAGCGGGCTTGTCGTTTTTGTCTTGCAATAATGAAAAACGATTTTGACGATTGCTTGAAGATGTGCTGTTATCCCTAGACATCTTTGGGGCGGATCCAATTTTAGTAGAATTTGGGCTTCGCCCGCGCTTTAAAACAGTTATATATCTTTTTTTTTTTTTTTTTTTTTTTTTTTTTTTTTTTTTTTTTTAAGAGAAGTAACACTCAGGCAATTAATGCCTACTACTTACTATTACTAGGTGTTAGCTTCTTTAGGAAAGGGATAGTGATAGAGGAGACAGGTGGTGAAGGGAGAGATAGAGGAAAGCTTCATTCTTTTACAACTCTGCTTTTTTTTTTTTGCACGTTTTTGATAATGCAGTGTTGCTGCGCCATCTGGTGTCAAATGAGGCGTATTAAATTTTTGAAGCTGTGTTTGTGTAGCCATTGTATGATTATTTTACTTCGCCGATGATTCTGCTACACAACGAAGGAGGGCGCTCTGATGTTACATTAGGACTAGTATTTGCTGAAGTCGGTATAGTTCAGTGACCAGTGACTATGCCTTCATCACTTGAACTTTCCTACAACAACTGATACAAAGGGACACTAATGCACATCAGAAAAATGCGTGGTGTTGTTATTCAATGACTGGTGGATACAGGGATTGAACCCAGGACCTTCGGTTTTGTAGTCAACGTGCTAACTACTTCAGCCAACGCCACCCTCTGTCCATTCCTACTTGTACCTTTGGTTTTGAACTACTACACTGAAGATGACAAATTGTTTTAGTGATGACCACGAGCCCGAAGCGGATGATATCGCTGAGTTAAATGTAGAATTACTAGGCAATAATGTCAACGATTCACTAGTTGGCATTGGACAAAGCGAAGTTGATCGCTGACGAAACTGTGGTTTTGCCGTTAGAAAAAGTCTATCAGATTTTTGATTTTTATTAAGAGCTTCAGAACTCGCAGCAAGTCTATTATCAGATTTTTTATTTTTATTGTTATCATTATGAGCATCAAAACTCACAGTCAAATAGGCATTTCTGCCGTTAGAACTCACTTCACTATTTTTTTTCTTTGGGGTACTCATATAGAGTATTCCTCAAGGGTACTTTGTATGTTTTTTTGTTTACGGTTTTTTTTTGTTTTTGTTATTTCTATATGTAAAAATATTAGCAAAGCAAAAAAAAGCTTGTAGCGGTACAACATTATTTTATTAGTTATATTTCATTTGTAATGTTTCATTTTACTTTACATAACAATTTGTTTCGACTTATTGTATACAAACGTTTATTATTTATTTTTTTTGTTTCATTAACTAATTTCTGTTAATTTTATAAATTTATTTTGAACATAGAATCCATGACTTAAAAGTCAAAGTATTGAGTCATACGAATATTGTACAGATAATGAGAGAGAAATATTAACATGAATTACATTACATGTATAGAATTGTTCTCATTGTATTTATGTAAAATATTGAAATTCTACTCAAATTTATATAACTCAAATTTCATAAGAGAAGTAGAACAAATTATTATAGAAAACAAACAGGAAAGGGTAGAAAAAAGAAACCCCGTAGAAACTTTACATGGCTCGGTTTTAAAATGCACATACTGCCGAAAGAAAAATCATTTGGCAGAAAACTGTTTCAAGAAAATTGAAGCTGAAAAACACAAACATGTTAAGGAACCTGAAACAAAACTCAACTGTTATGGATGTGGAGCAGCAGGATTTTACCGCTCGAATTGTCCCTCTTGTAACAAAAATAATATAAACATGAGAGAAGAAAAACTTGACTTCAATTCACTTCATACTTCTATAGTTGGACGAAGTGTTCCCGTTGTGAAAATTAATATCGTAGGATTAAATGGAGAGGCTTATTTCGATACAGCTGCTAGAACCAGTGTTGCAGGATTTCTTCTGTACCAAAAATTGATTCAAAAGGGTGTAAAATTTGAGAAAGTTTACGCCGAAATAGTTTTAGCTGATGGGAGTCAACAGAACGAAGTTGTCTATTCTACAAGCGTAGATGTCATTATAGGCGACCGATTCAAGAAAATCAAATTTATATGTTTGCCGAAAGCTACTGGCAATAGAACATTAATTGGCATTGATTTTTTGGAGGAAAATGGTATAGTGCTGGATTTGGCTCAGCGTACATGGCATTTTAAGGATGATTCATGTAAAATTTTTGAATTTGAAATAAAGCAAGCACAGGTTATTAACAATATTTCTGTCTCTGAAAACGTCATGCCACGAGAAGTGAAAGATTTTCTATCATGGTTTGAAAAAGAAAACAACGATTATTCACCAGGTGGTATAAGGAAAATTTTTGGAAACTCTATTCCAGAAAACTACGAGTCTCCCAAACGTTCAAATTTATTCCCACCTCTTAAAAAGTAAAAATGAACGAATATTGTGACGAAATTTTCAAATCGATTGATCTAAACTCGTTTAATATAAAATTAAGACCAAATGAAGGTTCCAATTTGTCAGTATACGATAGAAAAACTTTGGATGATTTGTTACACTCTGAGGGAGACATATTCAAAGATATAGAAGAACCCATTCCGCATGTAAGGCATTACATAAAAACAGGTTCACATGATCCAATATCTAGTCCACCCTATAGAATATCACCAAAGATGAAAATACTTTTGAAGCAGGAACTTGATCAAATGCTGGAGAAGGGCATAATTGAAGAAACAGAATCACCATGGGCATTTCCAGTGGTCTTAGTTCCTAAAAAAGATGGTTCAATCAGAGTATGTGTAGACTATCGCCGATTAAATGCAATTACTACTACTGATACATACCCATTACCAAGAATCGATGATCTTTTACATTCAGCTAAAACAACACCATATATGTCAACTATGGATTTGCGCTCTGGTTACTGGCAAATAGAAGTAGCGGAAAAGGACAAAATAAAAACGGCTTTCACAACTAAATTTGGAATTTTTTTGTTTAATCGAATGCCATTTGGGTTGAAGAATGCTCCGGCCACATTCCAGAGATTAATTGACAAATTTCGATCTGGTTTACCAAGTATTTTAATACTAGCCTATCTTGACGATATTATTATATGCTCCAGAGATTTTGAAACACATATCTTAGATCTGATGAAAACTTTTAAGAGACTGAAAGAATTTAATTTACACCTTAACCGGGAAAAGTGTTATTTTTGTAAGCCAGAAGTCAAATATTTAGGACATATTCTTACAGCTAATGGCCTTAAAGTTGATCCTGAAAAGACAAATGCGATTTTGATGCGACAAAGCCCCAGAAATGCAAAAGAAGTGTTGTCTTTTTTACAAACCTGTTCATGGTATAGACGTTTTATACCTTCATTTGCAAATATATCGAAGCCATTATCAGATTTGACCAAGAAAAATGCAGTTTGGCAGTGGTCTGAAAAAGAACAAAAGGCTTTCAACTCATTAAAAAAAATTTTAACATCATCACCAATTTTACAACAAGTTAATGAAATATGCCTTTTACAATAAAGACAGATGCTAGCAATTATGCGATTGGAGCTGTTTTGCTCCAGGGGGAGAATCAATCAGAACACACAATTGAATATGCAAGCCGTTTACTATTACCAGCAGAAAGAAATTACTCTACTACAGAACGCGAAGCTTTAGCAGTTGTTTGGGCTGTACAAAAGTTTAGAGGATATATAGAAGGTTCAGAAGTTTTAGTTCTTACTGATCATCAACCCCTTAAATGGTTGTTTAGCCTTAAAAGTCCAACAGGCCGCTTCGCGAGATGGGCATTACAATTACAGACATATAATATAAAGTTTGAGTACATGCCTGGTCGTCAAAATGCAGTAGCTGACACGTTATCAAGGCCACCTTGTCAAATTAAAACCCACAACGACGTTCAATGTGAGTGTTTAGCAGTATACATAGATTTTCCTCGAAAAGGAGCGAGTGATTTTAGAAGTGCTCAAATAGATGATCCAGATATAAAATTAATTATAGATTCGTTCGAAAAGAACGACGAAAATGTTTTAAGGCATACTAGCAGAGGTTACATAATGCTAGATGGTGTTTTATATAGATGTTGCTCATCAGAAGAGTCAGAAAATGGTCAACTGGTGGTACCATAATCAATGCGTAGCATGATCTTATTTAACTATCATGATAGTCCTACAGCTGGTCATTACGGAATTGAAAGGACAATAAATCGCATAACTCCTCTATTTTATTGGCCTAAAATGCGAACTGAAATATCAAATTATGTTAAATCATGTATTGAATGTCAACGCTATAAGTCATCAAATCAGAAACCTTCTGGTCTTCTTCAAACCATATCCAGTAATCGCAGATTTGAAATTTTAGCAGTTGATTTGTTTGGCCCTTTACCAATTACACCGCAAGGAAATCAATGGATATTGATTGTGGAAGATTTGTGTAGTCGATGGACTGAATTGTTCCCGTTAAAAATTGCTTCAGCCGAAAATTGTGCACATATTTTGTTATATGAAATATTTTTAAGATATGGTATGCCAAGAAGATTGCATTCTGATAATGGATCTCAATTTATTTCCGCAGTAATGCAAAAGTTGACATATTGCCTTGGTATCAGACAAACGTTTACACCTGTATATCACCCGGAAGCTAATCCAGTGGAACGGAAAAATAGAGATTTGAAAGTACAACTTTCCATATGTGTTGCTAAAAGTCATACTACATGGGATTTAAAACTACCTTCTATCAGATTTGCAATGAACACTGCAAAATGTGCATCGACTGGTTATTCTGCAGCCTATTTAACTTTTGGTCGTGAGCTTAGATCTCCCATTGAGGTGCAAAATGATTTAAGAGCAATCGTGAATGCTGAAAACTTTATACCACAAATAACACCTCATCTACTTCGCCTTGCAGATACATTAAAACAAGCAAAAGAAATGGAAGAAAATATGCAGGATAAAAATAAACTATATGCTGATTTAAAACGAAAGCCACAAGAAAATATTGAAGTTGGAAACAAAGTATTAGTCTCAACACATATATTAAGCAACAAACATCATAATTTGACATCAAAATTTGTACCACGAAGAGATGGTCCATATATCGTTATTGACAAGAAGGGATCTTCCTGTTATACTATTGCAGAAATAAATAATCCTAACATCCCTTTAGCCACATACCACGCATCAGATTTGACAAAGTACAACGGTGAGTCTCAAAAGCCTGTTTATGCTATAAAACACAGAGGACGCCCGAAAAATCAAATAAATAACAACCCCTTGATGGACACAACAAGCAGTAATTCAGCGAATAACAAAACAAACAGCGACGATAAACCTATAAACCCTGCAAATATACAACAAAATAATACATTTGCAGAAAATAAAACAAAAACCTACACACCTCAGTCAGCAAATAGAAGATCTCAACGTGACAGGAAACAGCCGGAAAGATTTGGAAGATAGCTGTCTCATCATCGGGACGATTATTGAGCCAGAGGGGGAGTATGTAGCGGTACAACATTATTTTATATTTCATTTGTAATGTTTCATTTTACTTTACATAACAATTTGTTTCGACTTATTGTATACAAACGTTTATTATTTATTTTTTTTGTTACATGAACTAATTTCTGTTAATTTTATAAATTTATTTTGAACATAGAATCCATGACTTAAAAGTCAAAGTATTGAGTCATACGAATATTGTACAGATAATGAGAGAGAAATATTAACATGAATTACATTACATGTATAGAATTGTTCTCATTGTATTTATGTAAAATATTGAAATTCTACTCAAATTTATATAACTCAAATTTCATAAAATGTTATTTAAAATTTTGTTTAGCTATGTAAGAATTTTTTCATTAAAATAAAAATCATTCTTTGCTAACCATTGAACGAACAAACATCGTCGCCTTTTAAATAAAAAATAATAAAATAAAAAGAAGACATTTTAAGACTTCCATAGTCCGATTTGTCTCTAAATAAATAAAATAAAAAGTATTATCCAAACTTGGACGTATATCGTCTGGTCTGGGTTTACTCAATAAATTAAAAACATAGAAGGGATTAATTCCTCCTTCCTACAAGCTTATTTATCAAAGTTAATATGTACTACGAATATTTTTTGTATGATTTTTTTTTGTTTAGTTTGTATGTAAGAAAAATTCCGCTATTACGTCTGTTCACTATGAAGGTACAACGAGAACTCCACATCCTTTTCTAAAAAAAAATTGGTTTAATAACGGATCGGATCTTTTGGCAAGTATATTCCAGATCTTGTAGGCTCTTACCCACTGTTGACGAACACCAGGAATTGAGGGGAATTTAAATAATTATGCACTCATATTTTTACTTATGTCCTAATTCAGTAAGAAGATGTAGGACGTTTTTTTAAATACTGTTGAGTTCCTAAAATTGTTTTTTTTTTTTCAAAAATTGTTGTTGTCTTTGATAATGAAAAATAAAAATATTATTACCATGTTTTTAAAACATAAAAATTAAATTAAATAGTTTGAAAAATTTATGAAAAATATGTGTTTGATATAATGTTTGGAACAAAATCATAAAGCAAATACACGAACCTTCTAGCATAAACAATAAATAATATATGTTTAATTCGTCCATAGACAAAACGATACACTCGTCCAACAGAATTAGGGCATTAATTGTTTAATTTGTAAATTCTGTATTTTATAAAGGCAAGTTTGAAATAATATTTGAATAAAAATTACAAACAAACAGGAAACATAGGGGAAATTTTTTTTTTTTTTTTTTTTTTTTAATACATATTTTTATTTATTGTATCTTCAAATATGAACTAACAATAAGTATTCAAATCTTAAATCTAAAATATAATTATTAGGCCCGACCACTGTCGGACATAAATTTAGAGATAGTTATAAATAATACATAAGTAGTGATAATCAAAAGGAAGAAAAATTAAAATAAAATAAAAAGTATTTTCAAGCAGTCCCATCTGGAGTGTTGAGTATAAGAGCACTTGTATCCCTCTTTTTTAGGCGGACGTGTCCAGTAAAGTTCAAAATATTACGAGCAAGCGGATTAGGATGTGACTCGAGTTTTGTTAAATATTTGCCTGCATATTTTACAATTTCTTCAACCACTAGTGGCATATTCAAATCACGATGTATATTTGAGTTTTTTATATACCATGGAGCCGATGTTATTAATCGCAAAATTTTATTTTGCCTTCGTTGGATTCTCTCGACATTGGAAGCTGAGCCGATGTTATTAATCGCAAAATTTTATTTTGCCTTCGTTGGATTCTCTCGACATTGGAAGCTGAAGCAGTATATCAAAAGTTTGCAATCTAGACTGAGGGTTGAATTTCTACCAATCAGCCAATGTACCTGAGTTAATTTTAGTTTCATTTGGGTTAACTTAGAGTCAATATGGTGTTTCCAAGTAAGCCGTCGATCAAGGTGTATACCAAGATATTTCACATGAGTATGTTGAGGGACAGCTTGATTGTTATTCCGAATGGGTAAACACGTATCTCTTCGTAATGTATATGTTACTTGAACACACTTTTGTTCGTTTACCTTAATTCTCCATAAGTTTAACCATAGTTCCAGCTGGGTAATGTGTTCTTGAAGATATCGGGATGCCTCGTAAGGATTTTCATGCATACTAAGGCAGGCTGTATCATCAGCAAATGTGGAAGTGTGGATATTGCTGCTCAGAGGCATATCACAAGTATAAATCAAATACAAAACTGGCCCCAGTATACTCCCCTGTGGCACACCGGATGAGATAGTTTCAGGCATGCTCATAAAGTCTCCTTCCACAACAGTGAACTTCCGGGCAGTAATGTAACTTTTCAAAAGACTTACAACGTTTATTGGCAGGTATGTTTTTAATTTTAAAATTAGGCCTTCATGCCACACTTTATCAAATGCCTGAGAAACGTCGATAAACAGCGCAGAACAATACTTCTTTTCTTCAAATGTTCTTCTTATAAATTGGACCAATCTATGAGTTTGTTCAATGGTGCTATGCTGACTTCTAAAACCAAATTGATGGTCCGGTATGCACCCACTATTAACTAGAATTGGGGACAATTTTGTCATGAGCAGTTTTTCGAAAAGCTTTGACATTGTTGATAGGAGACTTATTGGCCTGTATGACTCAGCCTTGCTAAGGTCTTTGCCCGGCTTTGGAATCATTTTAACTTTGGCAAGCTTCCAGCTATTTGGATAATACTGCAGTCGTAAAATGGCGTTAAAAATAAATAACAGTATTCTAATTGCAATACGAGGCAACTTTATTAGCATCTGGTTACTAATTCCATCAAAACCCGGAGCTTTCTTTGGGTTGAGTTCAGAAATTAGTTTTTGCACATCACGCGTCTTAAACTTTATTTGTTGAGGGGGTAGAGCGACTACATTTGGCAAATCAATTACACCAGTACATGTGTTTGGGGTAAATACGTATTTTAAATGGGCAGCAAATATGTTACCTTTTTCAGTATCGCTTCTTGCCCAACCTCCGGTAGAAGTGCGCAGAGGTGGTTTAAACTCAACAGGTGTTTTAAGCTTTCTAGCAGCGCGCCATAAACAGTAATTAGATGCTGGTGTGACATCAAGATTTTGCAGATAGTTTTTAAGAGATGCAGTTTTTTCATATGCAAGCAGCTCTTGGAGTCGTTTAGTGCACTCTTTAAATCTAATTTTATTCTGGGGTGATCTGTGCTGTTGCCATTCCCTTCTAGCTCTTCTTTTTTCACATACTAGACGTTCAATATCTGCAGATTATAGTCTATTAAACCCGGATGGGAGGTAGTGGCATGTTTAGCAGCCTGCTTAATATTTTCGTTAAGATTGGCAATGTTAGATTCAACATCATCAGGTGTTCTTAGTGTAATGTTTTCCGTGCAATGACTACTAAGATATTTTTTGAATCGCAGCCAATTTACACGATTTATCAAATTGGCATATGGGTGAGGTAAATCACTTCTTAATGGGCTACAAATTGTAACGATCGTGGGAGAGTGATCGGACGAGAGATCTAGAGAAGCTTCAATTTGAATTAAATCCCTAGAGATATTTTTCATAACGCCAAAGTCTATTACATCCGGAATTTTATATATGTCAGTAGGCCAATAAGTGGGCTCCCCACTTGAAATGACATCCAAGCCGATTTTGGAAATTGTATTGAACAACGCTCGACCTCTGGGTGTAATAAGACGGGAACCCCAGAACGTGTGTTTAGCATTATAGTCGCCAGCTGCTACGAAACAAGGACCCAGAGATTTGTAAAAATCCTCGTATTGATGCTCAGTAATTGCGAATCTAGGAGGAGAGTAAATTGATGATATGACAAAATTATTGGAAAAATTTTCAATACAAATATTCGTTGCTTGTAAATGTTCTTCACAAATGTTATCAATAATATAATGCTTGAGTCTTGACTTTATTAAAATTGCTGATCCACCGCATGCTCTTCCTCTCGGGTCCTTTGAATCATATAAGGTGTAGCCATAAATTTTAAAAAGGCTTCTCGAAGTCAAATGAGTCTTAGAGACCAACATTATATCAATATTTTTTTCCGTGAGGAAGTGCTCAAGTTCATTTTTATGTTGGCGAATGCCGTTTGCGTTCCAGAAACATATTTTTAACGTGTTCATGGTTTGTTAACTAAAGCTTGAAGCAGAGTATTCTGCATTCGCAACATTTCTTGCATCATGCTAGTCATATTTGTTGTAAAATTGTTTATAGTTTGCACAAGATTTTCAATAGTGGCTTCAAGGCGATTATAATTAAAGTTTGAGTGTGTATTTGTAGAATTATTTTGCGGTGAAACATTTTGTGTCGGAATAGAACTAGCCTTAGCAGCATCTGCATACGATACACGGGAAGTAACTGGTTGGCTCATTTGCTGAAAAGTGGCAGAGTAAACGTTTGCTGATTGAGCTGGAGGTAATTTAGGTTTTTGCACCATAGTCTTCTTTACCAAAGAGTACACACGACAACCTCTGTAGTTAGCAGTGTGATTTTCTCCACAATTACTGCATTTTTTGTTACTTTGATCTTTCGGTTTATTGCAACTAGCAGTGCCGTGCAACTCGCCGCACACGACACAAACAGTAGGTAATTTGCAGTAAGTTTTAGTATGGCCATATTCTTGACAATTATGGCACTGTACGGGTCCTGAACGCTTGTGTGGTTCTTCAACGGTTATTTTTCGATATAAGAGATATCTTAAATTATATATTGGATGGGTTTCACTCTTTTTCAATTTTATATCATTTGGCTCAAGTTCAACGCGAAATAGAGGTTGAGGGATCTTTTCCCTATTTATTATGTTCGATACATTTTTTACTTTAAAGCCCTGGAGGACGAGAGCATCTTTTACTTCTTCGGGAGCAACATAGGAATCTATGCCCTTCAACACAATCTGTATACCTTTAGCACTCTTGAGCTGATATGTGTAGAAATTTGTTTTACTTTTTTCAAGTTCAGAAACCATTGTGCGAAAATCTTTTTCTTCATAAATTTGAATTTTCGTTTCATCAATATTACCACGTTTTATTGGAACAATGTGAAATTTATTCTCACCAATGACCGAAATTAATTTTTTGATTAGAGCGTTTGAGTTTTTTTCTCTTAAATAGATTGGTGGCGGCTTGGAGGTTTTATTCGCAGATTCAGCGGGTTTTTCATTATCATCTTGCAATATTTTAAAACGGTTTTGCCGATTAGTAGAGGATGCGCTGTTATCCCTGGACATCTTTGGAACAGATGCAATTTTAGTAGAATTTGGGCTGCGCCCGCGCTTTAAAATTGTAATGTATCTGTCCATTCCGACTTGGACCTTGGGCTTTGGGGTGCTCTTATCTTCAGTGACAACTTGTTTAAGTGATGACAACGAGCCCGAAGCAGATGATATCGCTGAGTTAAATTTAGAAGTACTAGGCAATAATGTCAACGATTCACTAGATGGCATTGAACAAAGCGAAGTTGATCGCTGACGAAACTGTGGTTTTGCCGTTAGAGAAAGTCTATTATCAGATTTTTGGTTTTTATTAAGAGCTTCAGAACTCACAGCAAGTCTATTATCAGATTTTTTATTTTTATTGTTATCATTATGAGCATCAAAACTCACAGTAAAATAGGCATTTCTGCCGTTAGAACTCACTTCACTATTTTTTTCCTTTGGGGTACTCATAAAGAGTATTCCTCAAGGGTACTTTGTATGTTTTTTTGTTTACGGTTCTTTTTTGATTTTGTTATTTCTATATGTAAAAAAATATTAGCAAAGCAAAAAAAAAGCTTATTTATCAAAGTTAATATGTACTACGAATATTTTTTGTATGATTTTTTTTTTGTTTTGTTTGTATGTAAGAAAAATTCCGCTATTACGTCTGTTCACTATGAAGGTACAACGAGAATCGTAGGGGAAATATTAAATTAATACGGTAGCACGATTTTACAGGAAACTTCACAATCCTTATGGTTGTTAGAAGGTGAATAAAAAGAAAAAATGAGGGAATGACAGTGCCTTATATTTGAATCATGGTACCTTCTATATTTGTATCATAAAACAAAAAACAGGGACTGAAACTATGAAAAAAATGGGTTCAGGTTAATCAAAATAAAAAATTCAGGTTCGTGTTCGGTTTAGGGTTCAAAGTTAAAAAACATACATGTATTTTATTAGTAAAAGACACCTGGGGTGTTCTGGTTCTGTGATAATGTGAAATGAAAAAAAAACTTTCATATTCATTTTCACAACCATTTTTCATAATACTTTTCACAATTACATAAAATGCTATTTTCGTTGCTATTATAAAAACATTGTTTTATTCCGTTGTGCTTATGAAACTTTTGTTTTTATGCTATTGAAATATGTTATGTAAATAATAATTTCAGTTATTATTTATGTACATATTCCAAGGAACTGCGTATGAGCATAGGTAAAAGTGTCTAAAAGCTTATCGCTACATAATTAAACTTAATATTTTTCTCTTTTTTATTATACATTGGGTAAAATTTACGCTTCCAATTGAAGGTCCGTTCTTTGTTCCGAATCAGCGTAATAAGCCGAATTTAAGACAAACTTTATTTCAACCCCTAGGTGTTATTATTAGCTTCTTCTGGAGGAATAGGGAAATGTGTTATGCCGTGCACGTCTTCTGTCGTGCTTGAATATCGAACAGTGGCTGTGCTGAGTAAACGTTTTCTCTTTGTCTTACCTGTAGCTTTTAATGAAGAAAATCTTTGTCAGCTATTAAGTTCTGCTTTGAAGGCAAAAAATTTCTTGAAGCTACTGTTTGGTATGCTCGTAAAATGTTGTTTTCGCAAAAAGCAAATGATGCGCGTGTTTTTTCTACATAGCATACAATCAGAATGTCTCGAGACGAGTTAATTATGTATATTGGAATAATTTTTTCAGGTCAAGTAGAAAGACTCATATAGACTCATATATAGTAAAAAAGGCCAACATAAGAAAAGAAAATTATTTTAATATATATTTTTTATGGTACAAAACAAAATTTTTCCAAAATTTTGACTTTTTTCAGAAAATTTGCGCGTATGTTCGTATTAATGAAAAGGTTGTCAAAAACTAAGTTTAACATGTTGCAAACTATCCTAACAATTAAATGCTATAGTTAAAACTTTCAAAATCGACCGTCACAACTTTTTATAAGCGCATAAGCACAAAAAATATTTTTAAAATTGGCAATTATCGGACACTGCTGAATGTAGGGTGCATGCCCAAAATACAAAATAATTGGCTCTTAGCATATTCTGAATAGATTGTTTTAGCGCTATGTGGTTTAACAGTGCATGTGTTAAACAAAGTTTTTCAAAGTTTTTTTTAAAAAGTTCTTTACTTATTTTTATTTAAAATTTTATCGGAAATTTAATGCTGTCTTTTAATTTAAAATCCTACAATAGACTGAAAAGTTGTAGGTGAAATACTAAAAAAAGTCAAGGCA
Organism: Tachina lurida; assembly: GCA_944452675.1. NCBI lineage: Eukaryota > Metazoa > Arthropoda > Insecta > Diptera > Tachinidae > Tachina > Tachina lurida. The sequence continues at coordinate 62,202,713 of OX101756.1, forward strand.
AAAAAATTTTTTTTTGTTAAAAGTCAAATATCTTCTAAGTTATGAGAGATACGAAAACACATCTTCGGACATTATTTCTTAAAAATGTTGAGCTTAGATCAAAACGCTTTATCTCATAAAAATCGGATAATTTTTCTAAAAGTCTAAAAGTTGACAACATGAGTCCCATGTTGTCAACTTAGGCCCACTGTAACTCCTGTCCAGCTTAAGCCAGACGGCTGCCAAGATATCTGTTATAAAGCTTAAATCCTTCTCTACGGGTGTTCCAAGTTTCATATAAATCCAATCAGTAGTTTAGAAGTTCCAGATTTGTTACCATTTATTATGCAAAAGTTCCCACTGTACACTGTTAGCCACAAGAAAATATTAACAAAATTACATTGAAATAAAAAAATATTGTCTTATACCAAATACACATGTTTGTATAATGGTCTTTGTGTTAATCGACTACTGTGACGTAGATGCCCAGATTTGAGAACTTTAGCGCATTATCTTCGTTTCCTGTGTCGAACGGCGTCGAACTGTGGAAACAGATTGTTCTTCATTGTAGAAGGCGCGTATTCCCGGAAAGCCCCAAATAAAACAACTAAAAACGGTGAAAATAAATCTACTGACGAGGTTAAAAGTATTTATGAAATATCCCAGTAAAAAAATTGGAAGTCATTCTAAAGGAAGTACATTTTCATTGCTTCCAAAAAATCTATATTTTTAATTTGCCAATACTTAGCAGAATTCCTCTATAGTTTTAGAAAATACTGACCAGAATTTTTAAATACAGTAGTTCACGGATAAATGCGTTTGTGAAAATGTCTAAAGCACAAGGCATTTAAACGATAAACGCTTTTAAAAAAACACGGTTAAGTGCGTTACCGCCGCATTTAAAAGAATCATGGTTATTTGCATTACCAACGCATTTAAAAAAATTCCATCTGAAGTGCGTGCTTCAAAACCAAATTCTATCCCTTTTCATTAGAGATCATCGTTTTCCAATTTGTTATTCAATTCAATAAAACGAAAAATAAAATTATTTAAAAGTAAAACATAACAATTGAAGCAAAACATCTTAAAAACTAAAAAAACAATTTCAGAAATTGAAATTTAAGGCAAAAGATTTAAGTTCATGTGCATGTAACATACATATGTACGTTGTACGTCAAAAAAACGTACATACATACGTATGTATGTATGCTAAATACACATGCATACATTTTACAAGAAATTTAGAAATTTCTTGAATTTCTGCACAAATCTGAAGTTTTTGTTTCAACGATAGTTGCACTTTCTTCGTAGACATTCTGATGAAAACTAAATGATTGTAAACAAATAAAACAGGCTTGCGAAATTTGATGATTTATTATTTTTATTTTGACGTTTTTTCAGTTTTTTTATTAATTTTAATGTGAGGAACTTTTAAAGAAACAATTTCCAAGGTTAACAATTTTAAATTCAATTTGTGCATTCAACCGTGAAAGTTTGCATGAAAAATAATTTATTTTTATGAAATATACGACCTATATATGAGTGAAATGCAGTAAAGCGGGATTCATTTCACAGAAAAATATGTGCACAAATTAAATAGATCGAGGAAAGTGTTGGTTTTGACAACTATTTAAGCGTGAAACTCTCTTAAGCGTGGCGCATTTATCCGTGAACTACTGTAATAGATTCTTTTTAAATAATTTTATGAACTAATTTTAGTCTAAAATTTAAAAGTTATTTACTTAAATTTACATAAAAGCACTGTTTCGGGTTTAAATTCGTATAAAAAGAAACGAATTGTTAAAATAGGTAACTATTTACAATTTTTCCTAGATGAAAATATTATCATAGAACACAAAGGAAATTTTTCTTAAAATCGCTTCCAATTCGGTGATCAGGCATCGAAAAAGAGAACGGATCGGAATTTGCACTACTTCCAGATCGCTAACTCTACATTTTCATGACTTTTTTGGAGTGTCTTTTTTTTACTGGGATGTAAAAATAAAATAAACCGAATGAATGTCACTGACGTACCCAAAAAGCATATACTCTGTAAATACACTAATAGATGTACTTCAAAATTATCCAAGAAAAGTCCATTAAGAGCAACAACAAGCAAATGGCAGGGACATATTTTATATATCCTATATTCTTTTGTATCTTTTATATTAACAATAGTTCTCTTTTTCGATGCCTGGTCACCGAATTGGAAGCGATTTTAAGAAAAAAAATTTTTTTTTGTGTTCTATGATAATATTTTCATCTAGGAAAAATTGTAAACCTATTTTAACAATTCGTTTCTTTTTATACGAATTTAAACCCGAAGCAGTATTGGCAAGCAATGAAAATGTACTTCCTTTAGAATGACTTCCAATTTTTTTTTACTGGGATGTTCATGACTTTTTGGAGTGTCTTTTTTTACTGGGAACGAATAAATAGTAATATTTAAATTTTACCTTTTTTATACACTTTATTTATTCGAAATAAAAATTAAATGTATTTACAATAGCTTTTTTGTTAAAAATAAAACGATTCAAGATAAAAAAATATAGCATGCAGTACATATGTTTATTCATTTTACACTTACAGTCGTTCTAGAGAAATTAAATCCTGGAATGCATTCTTCTCTATTGTGTGTATTTGATTATCCGTCAGCTGCCTAAAAATACAATATTTAAATATCTATAAGTAAATAATTGAACAAGTAAAGTAAGATTTATGTGTTCAGATACTCGTTTCGTATTCCCCAAATTCAGGCGATTGCGAATATGAATATTTTTAATTATTTTTCATGAATGGCATTAGTTTATAATAATTTAAAAAAAAAAAATATTTCAATTAAAAGAATAAACAAAAATCTTGTACGAATAACCAACTTAATATTAAACAAATCAAACTTTTTGTACAATTACCATTAAACAACTTAAAGTACAGGTATTCCTATAAAGCGTTTTCGATCCAACATGGTTCTCAAAACGCTGTGTAACCCTCCTATAACGCGTATTATTTTAACGATATTTCGCTCCCACGCGATTTGGTTGAACAAATACGATCAAAACGTTCAAGAGAAATCATAATAGTTAAGTGATGAGGATATATCTTTCTTGAATATATTACGTAGAAATGAAATTTTTTTGATTTGCTGTTTTTTTTGTTTAAATATATAGAGTGTTATCAAATTACATAATATGTTGTTATGGCTTAATAAATAAATAAAAAAAATACATACGAGTATTCGTATTACGTATAGCAATATGCGAAAATCGACTTTTTGCGAAAAAGGACTTTTTTATTATGAAAATCGTTTTTTTTTTCATAATTTCGTTATTTACAAAATTACCGTTATTTTTAGGTTATTAAAGAAAATCAAAATTTTGACCTCTAAATTTCCAGAATTCGACCTAATAATATTTGGCAAATTTGTACAAAATCCTTTGGCGAGTATTTTCGCTGAACATATGAACTCATAGTATTTGCAAATACAGGGTGTTTTGATAAATTTTTCAGTATAAATGAATTTTGAGCCATCTAGCGGTAATAATTTGTACTAACTATATTCAGCAATTTGAAAAGTAATTAGAATACCTTTTCACTAAAAAAAATTTTTAAAATTGGTTGAAAAATAACCGAATGAGAAAGAGAAGAACTATAAGATAATTAAATTAGCTCCGTTCGAGTACCCAAAAATTTGTAATCATTTAAAAAAATATACTACTGAACTATTTTTCCGTTCGCGTACTTTTTTATAGAAAAGTTTTTTATGCGAGTAATTTGTTCAATTTACTCAGTATTTACTCAGCTACTAAACTTTACGGAACAAGTACACAAACGGACCTATTATTGATAACACTAATAGAGATGCTCTTATCAATTATTTGTGTATACTAAGAGAGTAAATAACAGTAATGCATTAAACACATTCACCACAGCAGGCTACACGAACACACGACTTCAAATACCGCTAGCAGCATTTGTCGCCTCGTAGCCAGCTACTTAATTATTTTGGAGACGGCAGAAGCACCATCTGCAACTGATATTCAAGTACAAATACATAGTTCAGTATTGCCACTTTCATTTATTTTGCATTTATAAAAATTAATTATTCTTTTAAAATATACTTATTTCACGTAAAAGTACAAAAATTAATAAATTTATTCTTTACATCAATTTTTGGATATTGTTTCTAGTAAATAGTATGAAATAATTGTACGATATCATTCATTCACCATTTTGTATTATACTGGTAACACTGCATTTGCTCATTGTAGCCAGAGAAATAGAAATTAGTTTAAAGTTGGCGACAGCTACAACGGTGGTCGTGCAGTCGTGTAGCCTGCTGTCGTTAAAATAATTGTTACCATAAGAATGTGTGTATTCTATTTTTGACAGATTGTAGCCCGTAGCCTGCTGTGTCGAATGTGTTTAATGCATAAATCAGTAAAAAAAATGTTCTAAAGAAAAACATTGATACAAAGAAAAACAATAACATTACAAATGTAAAAAATTATAGCGGACTATTTACAATGAAATAATTTGAGGAAGACGAGGTACAACAACAGGGAGAACTTTTGAATATCATCTATTTTATTGATTAATAGAAAGTCAAGTAAACGACTGTTGACCTTAATTTTTTTCGTTTATTTTTTATTTCTCATACAGATACAGAGTCAATTCAAAAAAACTAATTTAAAGGGATTTATACACAGTACTTAGTATTCACAAATTTACTATGAAACCTTTGACCTTACATAATAAATTTAATTTTGTTGACCTGTGTTATTTGCTATTTTTATGTATTTTTACTTTGGATTTATTCAATCCATTGCTTATAACTTTGTAATTTTTCGGTCGATTTTCTTCTGGTTGGTCTTAGTTCTTACATAAAAGTATTATCTTTACGTATATGAACAGAAACCAGACGTTTTTTTAACGATTTGTACTTTTCTGTCAGCATATAATCATTGTAAAATATGATTTTTTTGAAGATGCGCCCTATTTTCATCGATATATTTTGAACCGCTATACCAATTAAAGATCCGATTATACATATTTATTTGTCATCTCAATACCTTTCATTTGAATACCCAATCGGACAGTTCTAGCTCGAGATATGATGGGTCAAGTGAAAAAAGGTCGAAAAACTGAAAAAATCATAATATCTCAAAAACTGGTCCATAAAAAAAATTTAACCTTGATTTTCGAATTCAGCGGAAAAAATTACATAAGGAATTATATATCTCATCAAATGTACATGCAAAAAATTTTATTTTGTAAACTATTTAGTGCTATTAGCATTAACTACACTTACATGGAAAAACATATCCTATAACTACGAGATATATTTTTTATTTCGAAAAGTGTTGATATACTTATTGTATATGTATTCAAAATTTAGTTTTGTTTTTCTATTGGAGTAGAATTTTAGAAATCACAACAGTTCTAAACAGCTAATGTGTGAATAAAAGGAAATGAGTGAAAGGCATTCTATATATTCTTTGCACTGCACCCTACAATCGGAATATCCCGAGAGAAATATATTGTTATAATTTTTCCAGGTGTAGTAAACATACTCATATGAAATTCAAATATACCAATTTAGGAAAATAAAATTACTTTAATATATTTTTTATGGTACACAACTATATTTTTCCTAAATATTGACTTTTTTCAGAAAATCTGCGCGTATATCCACATTTATGAAAAAAAATGTTTAAAACTATATACATAATAAAATGTGGTAGTTAAAATTTTCAAAATCTACCGCTACAACTTTTTATACGCGCTTAAACACAAAATATATTTTTAAAGTTTACTATTTTCGAACATTGCTGAATGTAGGGTACATGTCCAAAACACAAAATAATTTGCTTTTGACATATTCCTATTGGATTGCTATGTGGTTAAAAAGTGAATGCGTTAAACAAGGTTTTTTACAAAATTTAAAATAATGAAGATACTTAATAAACCAAAAAAAATTGATTTCTTTGCTTTTTACCGCTTTTACGAATGCAGATATTCCCAGTAAAAAAATTGGAAGTCATTCCAAAGGAACTACTTTTTCATTGCTTCCAAAAAATAGATAGTTTTAATTTGCCGACAGCTAGCAGAAACCCAAGTAGAAGAGTAGATGAGTAATGGGGACGGGCGACATGTTTTGGGAATTAAAAACCGGGAAAAAATAAAAACGATGGCAACTCTGTTCAAAATGGGGGGATTTTGGGGATTTTCATGCTGAGATTTTCTGGGCTATGTGTGTGTGTGTGTGTGAGTGTGTGTGTATGTGTTTATGAGTGTGTGTTTTTGTATTTACTTGTGAGTACAGCTTTTGTTGTTATTGTAGAGAAGCGTTGTGCTTACAGTGTATGCATGTATATATATATGTGGGTGTGTGTGAGTGTGTGTGTGTGTGTGTGTGTGTGGGTGTGTATGAGTATGTCTTTTGTATTTACTTGTATGTCTGCCGGTGTCCGATACTTTTGTTGTAGTGGCAGACAATTATTATACCCAGTAGGAAATGTTGATGGTGAAAATGTGCTGACTAGCTTTTGACTAGCTTGTCACCAGTACTACTATATAATTATACCCCATACAATACTTTGAAACCCTACTAATAAAAATACAATTCACTAGGTAGTGACTACGTAGTTCTTAGGGGGTCATGAGACATACTAACCAGACAGTTATTTACTGATACATTTCTATAATTTACGAACATACAAATGTATGTGTATTGACAATTCCACCTCTCTCCTTCTTTTATAGTGACGGATAGAAGAAAACTTTTTATACCAAAGTTTTAACCAGAATTTTAGTGTTGACACAAAGACACTTGCTCCCAGTCTGACTGCAGGGTAGTTACAAGCGATCTTTGTATTTGTATGTATGTAGTGATTGTTATCGTTGGTATGCTTATGTAGGGTTATTGTATTGCATTTATGTTTGCGATCTCTGGGGAAATAATCTAATAGCTACAGAGAGTGGCAACCATGTTGTCAATGGAAGTGGGTAGGGAATGTATTTGGTAATGTATGTATGTATATGTTGTTGTATTAATGTATGTGATTGTATCTATTTTTACTTTGAAGAATATCATTGCTTGTGTGTATTGTTTGGCCTGCGAGAGTTTTTCATACATATTTACAAATGAATGTGTATATGTTTTGTACGCTATTGACGTTGCTATTCTTATGGAGATAGAAAATATATGTACAAGTGAATTTTAGATGTTAAATATTTTGAATCAAATCAGGTTGATAGCAGATTTTTTGAATAGGGGTAATGATATTTTTATTTCAGTAGATTTTACTTTAATGTAACAATTATAGGAAAAAGCTTTTGGAGACATACACCAAAACTTATAGAAGCATCTACTTTTACGTGCCCCGATTTTTCTCGTGCCTTTGTATTACAAACTGATGCTAGCGATTTTGATCTGGATGTTGCTGTGTATATGAATTTCATCATATATCGTAATACCATCAGATAAATTAGATTTGCCGACTACTACACGATTATCATATGAATTATGGGAATTTATATGTGTGTGTGTGTGTGTGTGAGTATGTATGTATGTGTGTGTGTGTGTGTCTGTGTGTATGAATTTCATAATATTATAAAATTTCATTATGTATGTTTGTGTTTGTGTATTACGTCATCACCTCTTTGTGTGTCATGCCAGACATTTAGTAGTATAAAATATTAGCATATAGGTATCAGAACTTTTTTTTTTAATCGTAGTATGTTTTTATACTCAAGATTGCTGGGTATTTTGTCATGCTTAAAATTGTCCAGCTTTAAAGTCTGCCTGCGAGAAATTTGTTTATATTACAGATTTTGTTTATTTAACTACGTCCGGCTTCTTTGGCTGAACTTCTTTTCATACGATCATGGGAATTTATAGTTTCTCTGTCCCTAATAAGTTCGTTTAGCTTTGGTATATGCTTTGAATGTAAGTGTGATTGTTAAGATCTAATAAATACTTGAGTATTGATAAGAAATTTGATATTATGTGTACATATGTATGTACATATCTACAAATTGATTTTATTCGTTTGACTCCGTGCTTGAATACATTTTTTTTTTGTTTTTGTTGTTGTTGTAAATATTCACCAGGTTTTTTATGTATAGATGAAAAACTATGAAGATTTTTTTTATTTGAAATTAAAAAACCTTGTTTTAATTTTTATCTGTGTTTACTTAAAAGTTTGTGAGGATTTTCTGTTTTAAGTAAAACTGAATTCCTTAAGATACATACTTTATAGTAAAAGTAACTATAATAGAAATATTTCCTTTATTTAATTTACATTTGTTTAAAGTTGATGCAACCTAATAGTCATTCTTAGAAATATTTTGATATAAAATTTTATCCAGCCGTAGGCTTTTTCACCACCTTTTACATTTATTTTAGAACATCTTGCATTGCCTTTTATACATTTACAAAAATTTTTAAATTAAACTAATCCGGCAGTCCAGCTTAGGTAATGACTTTTTTTTTTTTTTGCTAGCCAGCTTGCTTCTTTTTTTATTTTTTATTTTTGTGGATAAACATTTAAAATCAAAAGGGAGTTTAATATCGAAATTATTGTATTCGTAATTGTTGAAAACAATTGCAACTTCTTTTCCAATGAATTCATTTGAGTTATTTTTGAAACCTTGTACATGTATAAAAATTATGTTATTTTCCATATTGCTTAATTTATAAGACTTTTAGAATTTGACCTTTGATGGGTATATATTCTAGTATATGATCATGAATAAGAATACCGTAAACTGATTTCTTTGCTTACTATTTCAAATTAAAATTTTATTCAATTGCCCCGCTATAGAATAAAAGGAGCTTTTATCTTAAACTCTGGTACAGGTAGAAACGCATGAGATTCTTTCATATACTACCTTTGCTGGAATCTTAGATAAATATAATAACTATATAGAATTGCATTACGTTTATTTTTAAATTTTATGTTAGGATTATCATCATATGGATATGAGACTAAACTTAAATGTACTTTTAAATTAGTTAATTCATAATGAACAATCTTATTTTCTTCTTGAATAGCGAACAACAGAAGACGAAGTCGTTTTCTTACAATTTAGGTCTAACCTCTCAACTGGTCCTCTAGTATACAATATGACTTTGTATGTCAGCATTTCTGTCTCCTCTTTGTCAGCGTTATGGATAATTAAATTTTAAACTTTTTATTCTTCAAATTGTGTTACTTCATACTGATAATATGTTTAAGTACATTAATAATGTACGAGTATATGTTTATTTTATGACGGGTGAGCGCCTATGGCTTTTATTTGATGTTCTGGATGAAGTGATTTTTTTTTTCTCATTTTATTAAAGTTTAGCGTATTGCGTATATATTTCTAATATATTTAAGTGAGCTTTTTGTATCTGTCAGACAGAGTGAACGTATCAGTTGGTCAGTCAGTCTCTCTTTTTATTTTATTAATTTTTTCTTCTAATGTGTCACTACTATTTTTTCAGATTTTACTACTTGAAATAGAAAATATTTATATAATTTTAAAAGTATTAATATATACATACATATAGGTAAATATATATATGTACGTAGAAATTAGTTCATATACAAATAAATACACCTTTAATAATCAACTATTCTAGAAAATCGATCTAAAATAACACATTTACCTCCATCATCATTTCACCGTCAGTGTGTTCATAAAGTGTTAGAAACATTGGAATATCTATGTTTGGGAGAATTTTTACTTCAAGTGTTTCTATATAAGGTTTGATGGTTGACCCCTTGACGTTATTGTGGTTAACGTAGGCTGCGTTGTATCGCATTCAGATGTAATCATTTCTTACTTATACAATACATTCATTAGTTGAGTTGATCCAGATACAATTGCCTTCTACAAATTAATGATTAGAAAAAAGCTTTCTCATCACATTCTAACAGGTTTAATATTTTGCTAGCATGCATGCTTTTATCAATAGTGAGGCGAGAGTCCGACATTTAGTGGTGTTTCAATTAAAAATCTATACAATTAGAATTACGAATTCACTCTTTTGAATTTTTAACAAAGTAGATACATATGTACATATGTATTTCATTTCTCACAGTCTTGAAATTTTTTTCATTACAAAAGTATGACGTGAGGATTTTTTTTTTAATTATACATGCTTCGGCATGCTTCCAATATATTTTTTTTCGGTAAATTTATTTCATACTCATACAGATACAGATATAAAGTAAGATCTGTTTACATTACATTTTACAATTTATGCATGCTTCAGCATGATTCTAGTTGAAGTCTGTATTTATTTAGTAAGTTTGTTTGATACCCATTCATACACATGTACATTCATAAAGATTGGATATCATAGTCCAATTTTCTTAGTTTATCTAGAAATGAACAGTGAATATCTTTTATAATAACCCCATATTCACAATTTAAAATTTTGTGTGCTAGAGCTTTCGAAATGGAAATGGAAAATGTACAACTCTTACTATAACAAATGATAATATGATGTGCTGAATATTTTTAACGCTTAAGTTTTCACAATATTTCATACAGACCATCAAGTTTAGAGAATTCAGTACATTAAGCTAATAATCTTCCCTGAGACCTAACATTCCTAATCAATCCTTCAAAAAAACCAATAAAAACTAGATTTTTCCTTTGTAATTTTATTTATATTTTCATTAAATTTAATCATTTTGTACATCTTCAAATTACTGTATACTATATTTTGCACCTTTTTCTCATTCGTAGAGTTAACTTTAATCACAAATATTTTAATGATGAGATGATCTTTCCTATTTCATGCACTGAGTAAATCTTTATATATGTATATCATTTCTATTTTCTGTAGAATAGTTACCCACTTCACCTAAATCAGCTCCATAAAAGATCATCTATTCCATTCATTACATCACTACAATGCACAAAATGTTTTCGTGCTTGCTTATGGAGTTCGTTTACTAAATTTCTTTTTAAAGACATTGAGTTGTTTTACAGTTTTATGATCTACTTGATACACTTTCAGCTATTTATACTAAAATGTAGTTGATTTTCCAGTCTATAAATTCTATGGTTCAGCTGTTCAATTTGTTTGTCAAAAGTTGATTTAATTTTTAGAATATCTTTTTCAATTTTATACCTATCTTCTATCTATAATTTTATATCATTTGTAGTCCATTAATTTGCATTTGAATATATCCTTGAATTATATTAATGCCTTAAGCTTTATTATTAATTCATCCTTTAGTTTCTCGATTTAAGTTTCCAGAAACAATTTACTCATAACATTATTCTCCGTCAGTGAATGATGATGATTCTCTATGTATACATTGGTAGAAATTATACATTTTATTTATCTATCAAAATCAAATTTGTCATAGTATTTACACGTTTTATTAATCATTAAAGAAAATAACCCCACTTTTAAACCCCATTTTTGACCATCAACTTGCATTTTATCTTCATACAGTTTTAGATTTCTATCACCAAATTTCCATTCATTATTGAAATTTTTAGGTGAGCCATAGTTTGTATCTAATTCATTTCTTCCTTCCAAGACTAATAAGATAATATAAGTGTCTTCGGAATTGAAAGTCTGTGAGTAAAAATCACCTTCATAATCGTCACCACCATTTTCAGTATTAACATCATTAAATAAGATGCTATTATCAAATATTGTTCCTTATGCTAGGTTCTTTGGTATACTTGTCTCTATCTTGACTAATGGATTTTCAGGCGTTAAACTTGTATTATTTTCAACTTCTGTCTTCATTTTATTTTCTTCATTCATGGGAATTCTTTTAATTTTTTTAGAACTATTTATGAATTCTTTCAGTGGTTCTGTTGTAGGTTTAAATGTATCTCTTAGTTGTTCACGTGTATCTATTTCACCAGTTTTTATACTACGAAGCTTTTTCTTCAAGACATTTCTTGTCAACACCGACTGTTTTAAAATTTTCTCATCCATGTTTAATAAAGAAAAGGTATCAGCTATTAGATCAGCTTATCAGCTATTAGATCAGCTTATCAGGACCTGGTCTGGTTTTCAGATCAGCTTTTCAGGACCTGGTCTGGTTTTCAGATCAGCTTTTCAGGACCTGGTCTGGTTTTCAGATCAGCTTATCAGGACCTGGTCTGGTTTTCAGATCAGCTTTTCAGGACCTAGTCTGGTTTTCAGATCAGCTTATCAGGACCTGGTCTGGTTTTCAGATCAGCTTTTCAGGACCTGGTCTGGTTTTCAGATCAGCTTTTCAGGACCTGGTCTGGTTTTCAGATCAGCTTATCAGGACCTGGTCTGGTTTTCAGATCAGCTTTTCAGGACCTAGTCTGGTTTTCAGATCAGCTTATCAGGACCTGGTCTGGTTTTCAGATCAGCTTTTCAGGACCTGGTCTGGTTTTCAGATCAGCTTTTCAGGACCTGGTCTGGTTTTCAGATCAGGTTATCAGGTATCAAATCAGGTTATTAGGTATCTGGTCTGGTTTTCAGATCAGTTTATCTGATTCAGATTGAGTTATCAGTTTACAATTAGCTAGTCATTTATTAAATTTATATGAATGAAGTTTCAGGTCAGATGAAATAACTAAAGTCAATCTCTTATGAGCAGTAATTTATATAGTTATGAAATAGTCAAATTGTTTTCTAAAACGAACATCATTTAATTTATCATCAAAAATCCATATTTATCCTTCCAACACTATAAAAATTTCTTGAAACTTTTCAAAATTCATATTACTCACAACATGATCCCTATAGACGAGCTTAATATTTTTCTCATCTTGCTTAAACATTATAATAACATTTGCATTGTCTCTTGTTAAATGCTTACAACCGTATTCATAAAAATTTTAAACAGCATTTTAAATGTTGTTTAAGCAAAATTCGCTAAATTTTAGCTTAAAACGTTTTTTAATTTAAACCTTGTTTAATTCACCAAATCCTAAAAATTAACTGCACCCATACTTAAAATAATTTTGAGTTGACGTTGTAATTTTGCTTCATGTTTATTTGCATTTTTAACTTTGCCTATATGTATGTATGTATGTATGCATGTATGTATGTATTTATGTATGTATTAGGAATTATACTAGAAGTTGGGCACAAGTAGAATGAGTCATCATTCTTCTGTCGCCCCATACAAAAATATACACGTACATATGTATATATATTATTCTGCTTTGCACAGGCAGCATCAGCAAATATCATACTTGAAATTCTTTAAGCTTCATTACGAGAAAAATAAATGTATAATATAGTATTCTTTTAATTATGAAATTAACTTCTTCAGATATTCATATTTGACTTGATATACATAATTTTAGTATAAATATATGTTTTTAAACTATAGATAGTAGTAGGGAACTGTTCCTCTGGGCCTAATTAAACTTTTGAAATTTTAAAATTTTAATTACCCAAATTTTAAAATTCTTGGAAATTTGTGAAATTTGATACCTACGAGGGTGGTTTAAGAAGTCCGTCCAAATTTTTTTTTTGTTTACATTAACTTTTTTTTTTTTTTTTTTTTTTTTTTGTTTGTTTGCTTACTACATAAGTGGGTGGATCAATAAGTCCGTTTTATGAAAAAAATTTTCGTAAGGTGGACGTTGTAATGCCAACGGAAAATCATGAAATTGATTTTACATAATGTGGACGGGAAAAATATTAAATAAAAAATATTTTTAATAATGCCGACGGGAAAAACGTGAAAATAAATATTTTTGTAATGCCGACGGGAAAATCGTGAAAATGATTTTCGTAATGCCAACGGAAAATCGTGAAATTGATTTTACATAATGTGGACGGGAAAACGCGAAATAAAAAATATTTTTAATAATGCCGACGGGAAAATCATGAAAATGATTTTTCGTAATGCCAACGGAAAATCATGAAATTGATTTTTCATAATGGTGACGGGAAAAACGTGAAAATAAAATGTTTCTAAAGCCGACGAAAAATTTGTTGATGTCTGTCTGTCTATGGGAATTCGAGTCTGTCAGAGAGTTGGGGGTTTGTAATAATTTGTGGGGGTCCTTTGTCGGACTTTAAATTTTTAATCTACGCCCGGAGCCCCAGTTCACTACTACTATCTATAGTTTAAAAACATATATTTATACTAAAATTATCTATATCAAGTCAAATATGAATATCTGAAGAAGTTAATTTCATAATTAAAAGAATACTATATTATACATTTATTTTTTCTCGTAATGAAGCTTAAAGAATTTCAAGTATGATATTTGCTGATGCTGCCTGTGCAAAGCAGAATAATATATATACATATGTACGTGTATATTTTTGTATGGGGCGACAGAAGAATGATGACTCATTCTACTTGTGCCCAACTTCTAGTATAATTCCTAATACATACATAAATACATACATACATGCATACATACATACATACATATAGGCAAAGTTAAAAATGCAAATAAACATGAAGCAAAATTACAACGTCAACTCAAAATTATTTTAAGTATGGGTGCAGTTAATTTTTAGGATTTGGTGAATTAAACAAGGTTTAAATTAAAAAACGTTTTAAGCTAAAATTTAGCGAATTTTGCTTAAACAACATTTAAAATGCTGTTTAAAATTTTTATGAATACGGTTGTAAGCATTTAACAAGAGACAATGCAAATGTTATTATAATGTTTAAGCAAGATGAGAAAAATATTAAGCTCGTCTATAGGGATCATGTTGTGAGTAATATGAATTTTGAAAAGTTTCAAGAAATTTTTATAGTGTTGGAAGGATAAATATGGATTTTTGATGATAAATTAAATGATGTTCGTTTTAGAAAACAATTTGACTATTTCATAACTATATAAATTACTGCTCATAAGAGATTGACTTTAGTTATTTCATCTGACCTGAAACTTCATTCATATAAATTTAATAAATGACTAGCTAATTGTAAACTGATAACTCAATCTGAATCAGATAAACTGATCTGAAAACCAGACCAGATACCTAATAACCTGATTTGATACCTGATAACCTGATCTGAAAACCAGACCAGGTCCTGAAAAGCTGATCTGAAAACCAGACCAGGTCCTGAAAAGCTGATCTGAAAACCAGACCAGGTCCTGATAAGCTGATCTGAAAACCAGACTAGGTCCTGAAAAGCTGATCTGAAAACCAGACCAGGTCCTGATAAGCTGATCTGAAAACCAGACCAGGTCCTGAAAAGCTGATCTGAAAACCAGACCAGGTCCTGAAAAGCTGATCTGAAAACCAGACCAGGTCCTGATAAGCTGATCTGAAAACCAGACTAGGTCCTGAAAAGCTGATCTGAAAACCAGACCAGGTCCTGATAAGCTGATCTGAAAACCAGACCAGGTCCTGAAAAGCTGATCTGAAAACCAGACCAGGTCCTGAAAAGCTGATCTGAAAACCAGACCAGGTCCTGATAAGCTGATCTAATAGCTGATAAGCTGATCTAATAGCTGATACCTTTTCTTTATTAAACATGGATGAGAAAATTTTAAAACAGTCGGTGTTGACAAGAAATGTCTTGAAGAAAAAGCTTCGTAGTATAAAAACTGGTGAAATAGATACACGTGAACAACTAAGAGATACATTTAAACCTACAACAGAACCACTGAAAGAATTCATAAATAGTTCTAAAAAAATTAAAAGAATTCCCATGAATGAAGAAAATAAAATGAAGACAGAAGTTGAAAATAATACAAGTTTAACGCCTGAAAATCCATTAGTCAAGATAGAGACAAGTATACCAAAGAACCTAGCATAAGGAACAATATTTGATAATAGCATCTTATTTAATGATGTTAATACTGAAAATGGTGGTGACGATTATGAAGGTGATTTTTACTCACAGACTTTCAATTCCGAAGACACTTATATTATCTTATTAGTCTTGGAAGGAAGAAATGAATTAGATACAAACTATGGCTCACCTAAAAATTTCAATAATGAATGGAAATTTGGTGATAGAAATCTAAAACTGTATGAAGATAAAATGCAAGTTGATGGTCAAAAATGGGGTTTAAAAGTGGGGTTATTTTCTTTAATGATTAATAAAACGTGTAAATACTATGACAAATTTGATTTTGATAGATAAATAAAATGTATAATTTCTACCAATGTATACATAGAGAATCATCATCATTCACTGACGGAGAATAATGTTATGAGTAAATTGTTTCTGGAAACTTAAATCGAGAAACTAAAGGATGAATTAATAATAAAGCTTAAGGCATTAATATAATTCAAGGATATATTCAAATGCAAATTAATGGACTACAAATGATATAAAATTATAGATAGAAGATAGGTATAAAATTGAAAAAGATATTCTAAAAATTAAATCAACTTTTGACAAACAAATTGAACAGCTGAACCATAGAATTTATAGACTGGAAAATCAACTACATTTTAGTATAAATAGCTGAAAGTGTATCAAGTAGATCATAAAACTGTAAAACAACTCAATGTCTTTAAAAAGAAATTTAGTAAACGAACTCCATAAGCAAGCACGAAAACATTTTGTGCATTGTAGTGATGTAATGAATGGAATAGATGATCTTTTATGGAGCTGATTTAGGTGAAGTGGGTAACTATTCTACAGAAAATAGAAATGATATACATATATAAAGATTTACTCAGTGCATGAAATAGGAAAGATCATCTCATCATTAAAATATTTGTGATTAAAGTTAACTCTACGAATGAGAAAAAGGTGCAAAATATAGTATACAGTAATTTGAAGATGTACAAAATGATTAAATTTAATGAAAATATAAATAAAATTACAAAGGAAAAATCTAGTTTTTATTGGTTTTTTTGAAGGATTGATTAGGAATGTTAGGTCTCAGGGAAGATTATTAGCTTAATGTACTGAATTCTCTAAACTTGATGGTCTGTATGAAATATTGTGAAAACTTAAGCGTTAAAAATATTCAGCACATCATATTATCATTTGTTATAGTAAGAGTTGTACATTTTCCATTTCCATTTCGAAAGCTCTAGCACACAAAATTTTAAATTGTGAATATGGGGTTATTATAAAAGATATTCACTGTTCATTTCTAGATAAACTAAGAAAATTGGACTATGATATCCAATCTTTATGAATGTACATGTGTATGAATGGGTATCAAACAAACTTACTAAATAAATACAGACTTCAACTAGAATCATGCTGAAGCATGCATAAATTGTAAAATGTAATGTAAACAGATCTTACTTTATATCTGTATCTGTATGAGTATGAAATAAATTTACCGAAAAAAAATATATTGGAAGCATGCCGAAGCATGTATAATTAAAAAAAAAATCCTCACGTCATACTTTTGTAATGAAAAAAATTTCAAGACTGTGAGAAATGAAATACATATGTACATATGTATCTACTTTGTTAAAAATTCAAAAGAGTGAATTCGTAATTCTAATTGTATAGATTTTTAATTGAAACACCACTAAATGTCGGACTCTCGCCTCACTATTGATAAAAGCATGCATGCTAGCAAAATATTAAACCTGTTAGAATGTGATGAGAAAGCTTTTTTCTAATCATTAATTTGTAGAAGGCAATTGTATCTGGATCAACTCAACTAATGAATGTATTGTATAAGTAAGAAATGATTACATCTGAATGCGATACAACGCAGCCTACGTTAACCACAATAACGTCAAGGGGTCAACCATCAAACCTTATATAGAAACACTTGAAGTAAAAATTCTCCCAAACATAGATATTCCAATGTTTCTAACACTTTATGAACACACTGACGGTGAAATGATGATGGAGGTAAATGTGTTATTTTAGATCGATTTTCTAGAATAGTTGATTATTAAAGGTGTATTTATTTGTATATGAACTAATTTCTACGTACATATATATATTTACCTATATGTATGTATATATTAATACTTTTAAAATTATATAAATATTTTCTATTTCAAGTAGTAAAATCTGAAAAAATAGTAGTGACACATTAGAAGAAAAAATTAATAAAATAAAAAGAGAGACTGACTGACCAACTGATACGTTCACTCTGTCTGACAGATACAAAAAGCTCACTTAAATATATTAGAAATATATACGCAATACGCTAAACTTTAATAAAATGAGAAAAAAAAAATCACTTCATCCAGAACATCAAATAAAAGCCATAGGCGCTCACCCGTCATAAAATAAACATATACTCGTACATTATTAATGTACTTAAACATATTATCAGTATGAAGTAACACAATTTGAAGAATAAAAAGTTTAAAATTTAATTATCCATAACGCTGACAAAGAGGAGACAGAAATGCTGACATACAAAGTCATATTGTATACTAGAGGACCAGTTGAGAGGTTAGACCTAAATTGTAAGAAAACGACTTCGTCTTCTGTTGTTCGCTATTCAAGAAGAAAATAAGATTGTTCATTATGAATTAACTAATTTAAAAGTACATTTAAGTTTAGTCTCATATCCATATGATGATAATCCTAACATAAAATTTAAAAATAAACGTAATGCAATTCTATATAGTTATTATATTTATCTAAGATTCCAGCAAAGGTAGTATATGAAAGAATCTCATGCGTTTCTACCTGTACCAGAGTTTAAGATAAAAGCTCCTTTTATTCTATAGCGGGGCAATTGAATAAAATTTTAATTTGAAATAGTAAGCAAAGAAATCAGTTTACGGTATTCTTATTCATGATCATATACTAGAATATATACCCATCAAAGGTCAAATTCTAAAAGTCTTATAAATTAAGCAATATGGAAAATAACATAATTTTTATACATGTACAAGGTTTCAAAAATAACTCAAATGAATTCATTGGAAAAGAAGTTGCAATTGTTTTCAACAATTCCGAATACAATAATTTCGATATTAAACTCCCTTTTGATTTTAAATGTTTATCCACAAAAATAAAAAATAAAAAAAGAAGCAAGCTGGCTAGCAAAAAAAAAAAAAGTCATTACCTAAGCTGGACTGCCGGATTAGTTTAATTTAAAAATTTTTGTAAATGTATAAAAGGCAATGCAAGATGTTCTAAAATAAATGTAAAAGGTGGTGAAAAAGCCTACGGCTGGATAAAATTTTATATCAAAATATTTCTAAGAATGACTATTAGGTTGCATCAACTTTAAACAAATGTAAATTAAATAAAGGAAATATTTCTATTATAGTTACTTTTACTATAAAGTATGTATCTTAAGGAATTCAGTTTTACTTAAAACAGAAAATCCTCACAAACTTTTAAGTAAACACAGATAAAAATTAAAACAACGTTTTTTAATTTCAAATAAAAAAACTATGAAGATATTTCACATCTATACATAAAAAACCTGGTGAATATTTACAACAACAACAAAAACAAAAAAAATGTATTCAAGCACGGAGTCAAACGAATAAAATCAATTTGTAGATATGTACATACATATGTACACATAATATCAAATTTCTTATCAATACTCAAGTATTTATTAGATCTTAACAATCACACTTACATTCAAAGCATATACCAAAGCTAAACGAACTTATTAGGGACAGAGAAACTATAAATTCCCATGATCGTATGAAAAGAAGTTCAGCCAAAGAAGCCGGACGTAGTTAAATAAACAAAATCTGTAATATAAACAAATTTCTCGCAGGCAGACTTTAAAGCTGGACAATTTTAAGCATGACAAAATACCCAGCAATCTTGAGTATAAAAACATACTACGATTAAAAAAAAAAAGTTCTGATACCTATATGCTAATATTTTATACTACTTAATGTCTGGCATGACACACAAAGAGGTGATGACGTAATACACAAACACAAACATACATAATGAAATTTTATAATATTATGAAATTCATACACACAGACACACACACACACACACATACATACATACTCACACACACACACACACATATAAATTCCCATAATTCATATGATAATCGTGTAGTAGTCGGCAAATCTAATTTATCTGATGGTATTACGATATATGATGAAATTCATATACACAGCAACATCCAGATCAAAATCGCTAGCATCAGTTTGTAATACAAAGGCACGAGAAAAATCGGGGCACGTAAAAGTAGATGCTTCTATAAGTTTTGGTGTATGTCTCCAAAAGCTTGTAACGTTGATCACGGTCTAAATAAGTTGTACTTAGCCAGTGACCAACCGCTACATATTAGTATATTTCTACATATATTATATTTCTACATATTATTATATTTCTGTAGAACAAAACAAAAACAGAAATCAAACAACAACAATAATACATTCTTGTTTTTATAAACAACACACGCAAATATATACACACACCCGTTACATACATACATACATACCAACAGCCATAGCCAAGCAAACAATACAAAACGCATACGATGCATAATCGTCTACACCCGTACATTAAGTATAGAAATAAAACCAACTATATACGTACAACAAGGCATACATATATATATTCTACATATCTATCCTTAACTATGGCCAAACAAAGTATGTACAATCACGTATACAAACGTTTTCACATAATTAACGAAACCACTCAAACAAAGTAATAGGTACCGACTACGTGAATATTCGCTGGGATACCAGCATGCAATTGCATGGGGTTTTCGTTTAGTACTTGCGTGTATATTTTGTTAGTATCATCCTCATACAAATAATTCTTGTTTAGTCTGTTTGGTGAAATGTATAAGTGTTGCAGTTTTGGTAATCAAAGTCATGTTCCGGCAGGCACAGCAATTCCGCTGTAAGGGTTCGTACAATTTATTTTGTTGAGCCGACTGACCTCCAGGAGGAGTAAGTCATATTTTTGGAGTACAAAGGTACGAAAGTGCCTTTGTAGATAAATTTTTACAGCGGCTCCGGCTGACTGTTCTCACCGCAGCTTCGGCTGACTGTTCTCACAGCAACTTCGGTTGACTGTTCTCACAGCAACTTCGGTTGACTGTTCTCACAGCGGTTTCGACTGACTGTTCTCACCGCAGCTTCGGCTGACTGTTCTCACAGCAACTTCGGTTGACTGTTCTCACAGCGGTTTCGACTGACTGTTCTCACAGCGGCTTCGGCTGACTGTTCTCACAGCAGCTTCGGCTGACTGTTCTCACAGCAACTTCGGTTGACTGTTCTCACAGCAACTTCGGTTGACTGTTCTCACAGCGGTTTCGACTGACTGTTCTCACAGCGGCTTCGGCTGACTGTTCTCACCGCAGCTTCGGCTGACTGTTCTCACAGCAACTTCGGTTGACTGTTCTCACAGCAACTTCGGTTGACTGTTCTCACAGCGGTTTCGACTGCCTGTTCTCACAGCGGCTTCGGCTGACTGTTCTCACAGCAACTTCGGTTGACTGTTCTCGTATTCTAAGCAAGTATTGCATGTGTTGTAGAAAGTAGGTAACTTACTAACCCGATACCGACCGTACCGAACCACGCACCCGACCTGCATCAACATAAGGTGAAACCTACATCTACGAAGATACCGAACCGAGTCCACCAGCAACGAACCTGCATCAACGACATCAACGACATCAACGCACGAAGTCATCGAGCCGAGTCTACCAGCAACGAAACGGCATCAACGACAATCAACAAACAAAGTCATCGAGCCGAATCTACTAACGACGAGACTGCATCAACGACAATCAACGAACGAAGCCATCAAGCCGAATCTACCAGCGACGAACCTACACCAACGACACTCAACGAGCGAAGTCATTAAGCCGAGCCTGGTCAGAAACGAACCTGCATCAACGATACGCAACGAAGTTATTTTGAGCTATTTTCATTATTTATATTACTTATAATTTTATTCAATAAAGTAAGATCTTAGTATAAAACCCCATAGAGGGATAAATAAAGGTCTTTTTATTTACTTAAGGTTCGTGGATCCGTAAGTAGACCCTGGATGCGGCTAAGCTACCTCAGCCGACGACAAAACCACGTTACAAGCTTTTTCCTATAATTGTTACATTAAAGTAAAATCTACTGAAATAAAAATATCATTACCCCTATTCAAAAAATCTGCTATCAAGCTGATTTGATTCAAAATATTTAACATCTAAAATTCACTTGTACATATAAAACATATACCAACACAATATTTTCTATCTCCATAAGAATAGCAACGTCAATAGCGTACAAAACATATACACATTCATTTGTAAATATGTATGAAAAACTCTCGCAGGCCAAACAATACACACAAGCAATGATATTCTTCAAAGTAAAAATAGATACAATCACATACATTAATACAACAACATATACATACATACATTACCAAATACATTCCCTACCCACTTCCATTGACAACATGGTTGCCACTCTCTGTAGCTATTAGATTATTTCCCCAGAGATCGCAAACATAAATGCAATACAATAACCCTACATAAGCATACCAACGATAACAATCACTACATACATACAAATACATAGATCGCTTGTAACTACCCTGCAGTCAGACTGGGAGCAAGTGTCTTTGTGTCAACACTAAAATTCTGGTTAAAACTTTGGTATAAAAAGTTTTCTTCTATCCGTCACTATAAAAGAAGGAGAGAGGTGGAATTGTCAATACACATACATTTGTATGTTCGTAAATTATAGAAATGTATCAGTAAATAACTGTCTGGTTAGTATGTCTCATGACCCCCTAAGAACTACGTAGTCACTACCTAGTGAATTGTATTTTTATTAGTAGGGTTTCAAAGTATTGTATGGGGTATAATTATATAGTAGTACTGGTGACAAGCTAGTCAAAAGCTAGTCAGCACATTTTCACCATCAACATTTCCTACTGGGTATAATAATTGTCTGCCACTACAACAAAAGTATCGGACACCGGCAGACATACAAGTAAATACAAAAGACATACTCATACACACCCACACACACACACACACACACACTCACACACACCCACATATATATATACATGCATACATCCATACACTGTAAGCACAACGCTTCTCTACAATAACAACAAAAGCTGTACTCACAAGTAAATACAAAAACACACACTCATAAACACATACACACACACTCACACACACACACACACATAGCCCAGAAAATCTCAGCATGAAAATCCCCAAAATCCCCCCATTTTGAACAGAGTTGCCATCGTTTTTATTTTTTCCCGGTTTTTAATTCCCAAAACATGTCGCCCGTCCCCATTACTCATCTACTTAGAAGTTTATTTTAGTCATACAAAACCTTGTAATTCCTCTATAGTTTTAGAAGAAAAATATGAACTAATTTTGGTCTAAAATTTTGAAGTTATCTGCTTAAATTTACATGAAAATACTGTTTCGCGTTTAAATTCCTATAAAAAGAAACTAATTGTTAAAATTTTTCCATTTTTCCTAGATGAAAATATTATCATAGAACACAAAAAATGACATTTTTCTTAAAATAGCTTCCAATTCGGTGACCAGGCATCGAAAAAGAGAACTTCTTCAATGACAACCCTATGAAAAAATCATTAGATCGGATCGAAATTTGCACTACTTCCAGATCGCAAACTCTACATTTTCATGACTTTTTTGGAGTGTTTTTTTTTTTACTGGGTTAATAAGTTTTTTATTCCTATTTTTATTTAGAATTTTTATCTTCTTATTTAAAATCGAGCAATAAACTAAAAAGTTATAGGCAACAACTAAAAAAAAAGTCGAAGGCAAAAAAAAAAATTTTGTTTGTCTTAAGTAAAATATCTTGTAAGTTTAGCTCAAAATGCTTCATCTGGTAAAAATCGAATAATTATTAAAAAAGTTGTCAGAAGCAGGGATCGCAAATAACGATTATTTTCAAGGAATTAACCACGATACTCCATGTTACATGGACTACCTATAGATGCAATGATTTTTGTTTTTTTATTTTTATTTATGCCTCACAAAATAATAGTTATTTCTTGATTTTTATTTATTCCTCAAACATTTTTTATTTTTTTTTAATACATGATTTTTATTTATTGTATCTTCAAATATGAACTAACAATAAGTTTTCAAATCTTAAATCCAAAATATAATTATTAGGCCCAACCACTGTCGGACATAAATTTAGAGATAGTTATAAATAATAATAAGTAGTGATAATCACAAGGAAGAAAAAAATATAAAATAAAAAGTATTTTCAAGCAGTCCCATCTGGAGTTTTGAGTATAAGAGCCCTTGTATCCCTCTTTTTTAGGCGGATGTGTCCAGTAAAGTTCAAAATATTACGAGCAAGCGGATTAGGATGTGACTCGAGTTTTGTTAAATATTTGCCAGCGTTTTTTGCAATTTCTTCAGTCACTAGTGGCATATTTAAGTCACGATGTATATTTGAGTTTTTTATATACCATGGAGCCGATGTTATTAATCGCAAAATTTTATTTTGTCTTCGTTGGATTCTCTCGATATTGGAAGCTGAAGCAGCGCTCCATAGTTGAATTCCGTAGCACCATATCGGTTTCAAAAGTGACTTGTATATCAAAAGTTTGCAATCTAGACTGAGGGTTGAATTTCTACCAATCAGCCAATGTACCTGAGTTAATTTTAGTTTCATTTGGGTTAACTTAGAGTCAATGTGGTGTTTCCAAGTAAGCCGTCGATC
Organism: Tachina lurida; assembly: GCA_944452675.1. Lineage (NCBI taxonomy): Eukaryota > Metazoa > Arthropoda > Insecta > Diptera > Tachinidae > Tachina > Tachina lurida. The sequence goes on from OX101756.1 coordinate 62,227,239, forward strand.
AAGGTGTATACCAAGATATTTCACATGAGTATGTTGAGGGACAACTTGATTGTTAATCCGAATGGGTAAACACGTATCTCTTCGTAATGTATATGTTACTTGAACACACTTTTGTTCGTTTACCTTAATTATCCATAAGTTTAACCATAGTTCCAGCTGGGTAATGTGTTCTTGAAGATATCGGGATGCCTCGTAAGGATTTTCATGCATACTAAGGCAGGCTGTATCATCAGCAAATGTGGAAGTGTGGATATTGCTGCTCAGAGGCATATCACAAGTATAAATCAAATACAAAACTGGCCCCAGTGTACAACCCTGTGGCACACCGGATGATATAGTTTCAGGCATGCTCATAAAGTCTCCTTCCACAACCGTGAACTTCCGGGCAGTAATGTAACTTTCCAAAAGACTTACAACGTTTATTGGCAGGTATGTTTTTAATTTTAAAATTAGGCCTTCATGCCACACTTTATCAAATGCCTGAGAAACGTCGATAAACAGCGCAGAACAATACTTCTTTTCTTCAAATGTTCTTCTTATAAATTGGACCAATCTATGAGTTTGTTCAATGGTGCTATGCTGACTTCTAAAACCAAATTGATGGTCCGGTATGCACCCACTATTAACTAGAATTGGGGACAATTTTGTCATGACCAGTTTTTCGAAAAGCTTTGACATTGTTGATAGGAGACTTATTGGCCTGTATGACTCAGCCTTGGTAAGGTCTTTGTCCGGCTTTGGAATCATTTTAACTTTGGCAAGCTTCCAGCTATTTGGATAATACTGCAGTCGTAAAATGGCGTTAAAAATAAATAACAGTATTCTAATTGCAATACGAGGCAACTTTATTAGCATCTGGTTACTAATTCCATCAAAACCCGGAGCTTTCTTTGGGTTGAGTTCAGCAATTAGTTTTTGCACATCACGCGTCTTAAACTTTATTTGTTGAGGGGGTAGAGCGACTACATTTGGCAAATCAATTACACCAGTACATGTGTTTGGGGTAAATACGTATTTTAAATGGGCAGCAAATATGTTACCTTTTTCAGTATCGCTTCTTGCCCAACCTCCGGTAGAAGTGCGCAGAGGTGGTTTAAACTCAACAGGTGTTTTAAGCTTTCTAGCAGCGCGCCATAAACAGTAATTAGATGCTGGTGTGACATCAAGATTTTCCAGATAGTTTTTAAGAGATGCAGTTTTTTCATATGCAAGCAGCTCTTGGAGTCGTTTAGTGCACTCTTTAAATCTAATTTTATTCTGGGGTGATCTGTGCTGTTGCCATTCCCTTCTAGCTCTTCTTTTTTCACATACTAGACGTTCAATATCTGCAGATTATAGTCTATTAAACCCGGATGGGAGGTAGTGGCATGTTTAGCAGCCTGCTTAATATTTTCGTTAAGATTGGCAATGTTAGATTCAACATCATCAGGTGTTCTTAGTGTAATGTTTTCCGTGCAATGACTACTAAGATATTTTTTGAATCGCAGCCAATTTACACGATTTATCAAATTGGCATATGGGTGAGGTAAATCACTTCTTAATGGGCTACAAATTGTAACGATCGTGGGAGAGTGATCGGACGAGAGATCTAGAGAAGCTTCAATTTGAATTAAATCCCTAGAGATATTTTTCATAACGCCAAAGTCTATTACATCCGGAATTTTATGTATGTCAGTAGGCCAATAAGTGGGCTCCCCACTTGAAATGACATCCAAGCCCATTTTGGAAATTGTATTGAACAACGCTCGACCTCTGGGTGTAATAAGACGCGAACCCCAGAACGTGTGTTTAGCATTATAGTCGCCAGCTGCTACGAAACAAGGACCCAGAGATTTGTAAAAATCCTCGTATTGATGCTCAGTAATTGCGAATCTAGGAGGAGAGTAAATTGATGATATGACAAAATTATTGGAAAAATTTTCAATACAAATATTCGTTGCTTGTAAATGTTCTTCACAAATGTTATCAATAATATAATGCTTGAGTCTTGACTTTATTAAAATTGCTGATCCACCGCATGCTCTTCCTCTCGGGTCCTTTGAATCATATAAGGTGTAACCATAAATTTTAAAAAGGCTTCTCGAAGTCAAATGAGTCTTAGAGACCAACATTATATCAATATTTTTTTCCGTGAGGAAGTGCTCAAGTTCATTTTTATGTTGGCGAATGCCGTTTGCGTTCCAGAAACATATTTTTAACGTGTTCATGGTTTGTTAACTAAAGCTTGAAGCAGAGTATTCTGCATTCGCATTTGTTGTAAAATTGTTTATAGTTTGCACAAGATTTTCAATAGTGGCTTCAAGGCGATTATAATTAAAGTTTGAGTGTGTATTTGTAGAATTATTTTGCGGTGAAACATTTTGTGTCGGAATAGAACTAGCCTTAGCAGCATCTGCATACGATACACGGGAAGTAACTGGTTGGCTCATTTGATGAAAAGTGGCAGAGTAAACGTTTGCTGATTGAGCTGGAGGTAATTTAGGTTTTTGCACCATAGTCTTCTTTACCAAAGAGTACACACGACAACCTCTGTAGTTAGCAGTGTGATTTTCTCCACAATTACTGCATTTTTTGTTACTTTGATCTTTCGGTTTATTGCAACTAGCAGTGCCGTGCAACTCGCCGCACACGACACAAACAGTAGGTAATTTGCAGTAAGTTTTAGTATGGCCATATTCTTGACAATTATGGCACTGTACGGGTCCTGAACGCTTGTGTGGTTCTTCAACGGTTATTTTTCGATATAAGAGATATCTTAAATTATATATTGGATGGGTCTCACTCTTTTTCAATTTTATATCATTTGGCTCAAGTTCAACGCGAAATAGAGGTTGAGGGATCTTTTCCCTATTTATTATGTTCGATACATTTTTTACTTTAAAGCCCTGGAGGACGAGAGCATCTTTTACTTCTTCGGGAGCAACATAGGAATCTATGCCCTTCAACACAATCTGTATACCTTTAGCACTCTTGAGCTGATATGTGTAGAAATTTGTTTTACTTTTTTCAAGTTCAGAAACCATTGTGCGAAAATCTTTTTCTTCATAAATTTGAATTTTCGTTTCATCAATATTAACACGTTTTATTGGAACAATGTGAAATTTATTCTCACCAATGACCGAAATTAATTTTTTGATTAGAGCGTTTGAGTTTTTTTCTCTTAAATAGATTGGTGGCGGCTTGGAGGTTTTATTCGCAGATTCAGCGGGTTTTTCATTATCATCTTGCAATATTTTAAAACGGTTTTGCCGATTAGTAGAGGATGCGCTGTTATCCCTGGACATCTTTGGAACAGATGCAATTTTAGTAGAATTTGGGCTGCGCCCGCGCTTTAAAATTGTAATGTATCTGTCCATTCCGACTTGGACCTTGGGCTTTGGGGTGCTCTTATCTTCAGTGACAACTTGTTTAAGTGATGACAACGAGCCCGAAGCCGATGATATCGCTGAGTTAAATTTAGAAGTACTAGGCAATAATGTCAACGATTCACTAGATGGCATTGGACAAAGCGAAGTTGATCGCTGACGAAACTGTGGTTTTGCCGTTAGAGAAAGTCTATTATCAGATTTTTGGTTTTTATTAAGAGCTTCAGAACTCACAGCAAGTCTATTATCAGATTTTTTATTTTTATTGTTATCATTATGAGCATCAAAACTCACAGTAAAATAGGCATTTCTGCCGTTAGAACTCACTTCACTATTTTTTTCCTTTGGGGTACTCATAAAGAGTATTCCTCAAGGGTACTTTGTATGTTTTTTTGTTTACGGTTCTTTTTTGATTTTGTTATTTCTATATGTAAAAAAATATTAGCAAAGCAAAAAAAAAGCTTATTTATCAAAGTTAATATGTACTACGAATATTTTTTGTATGATTTTTTTTTTTGTTTTGTTTGTATGTAAGAAAAATTCCGCTATTACGTCTGTTCACTATGAAGGTACAACGAGAATCGTAGGGGAAATATTAAATTAATACGGTAGCACGATTTTACAGGAAACTTCATAATCCTTATGGTTGTTAGAAGGTGAATAAAAAGAAAAAATGAGGGAATGACAGTGCCTTATATTTGAATCATGGTACCTTCTATATTTGTATCATAAAACAAAAAACAGGGACTGAAACTATGAAAAAAATGGGTTCAGGTTAATCAAAATAAAAAATTCAGGTTCGTGTTCGGTTTAGGGTTCAAAGTTAAAAAACATACATGTATTTTATTAGTAAAAGACACCTGGGGTGTTCTGGTTCTGTGATAATGTGAAATGAAAAAAAAACTTTCATATTCATTTTCACAACCATTTTTCATAATACTTTTCACAATTACATAAAATGCTATTTTCGTTGCTATTATAAAAACATTGTTTTATTCCGTTGTGCTTATGAAACTTTTGTTTTTATGCTATTGAAATATGTTATGTAAATAAATAATTTCAGTTATTATTTATGTACATATTCCAAGGAACTGCGTATGAGCATAGGTAAAAGTGTCTAAAAGCTTATCGCTACATAATTAAACTTTTTCCGACGGGAAAATCGTGAAAATGATTTTCCTAGTGCCAACGGAAAATCGTGAAATTGATTTTACATAATGTGGACGGGAAAACGCGAAATAAAAAATATTTTTAATAATGCCGACGGGAAAATCATGAAAATGATTTTTCGTAATGCCAACGGAAAATCATGAAATTGATTTTTCATAATGGTGACGGGAAAAACGTGAAAATAAAATGTTTCTAAAGCCGACGAAAAATTTGTTGATGTCTGTCTGTCTATGGGAATTCGAGTCTGTCAGAGAGTTGGGGGTTTGTAATAATTTGTGGGGGTCCTTTGTCGGACTTTAAATTTTTAATCTACGCCCGGAGCCCCAGTTCACTACTACTATCTATAGTTTAAAAACATATATTTATACTAAAATTATCTATATCAAGTCAAATATGAATATCTGAAGAAGTTAATTTCATAATTAAAAGAATACTATATTATACATTTATTTTTTCTCGTAATGAAGCTTAAAGAATTTCAAGTATGATATTTGCTGATGCTGCCTGTGCAAAGCAGAATAATATATATACATATGTACGTGTATATTTTTGTATGGGGCGACAGAAGAATGATGACTCATTCTACTTGTGCCCAACTTCTAGTATAATTCCTAATACATACATAAATACATACATACATGCATACATACATACATACATATAGGCAAAGTTAAAAATGCAAATAAACATGAAGCAAAATTACAACGTCAACTCAAAATTATTTTAAGTATGGGTGCAGTTAATTTTTAGGATTTGGTGAATTAAACAAGGTTTAAATTAAAAAACGTTTTAAGCTAAAATTTAGCGAATTTTGCTTAAACAACATTTAAAATGCTGTTTAAAATTTTTATGAATACGGTTGTAAGCATTTAACAAGAGACAATGCAAATGTTATTATAATGTTTAAGCAAGATGAGAAAAATATTAAGCTCGTCTATAGGGATCATGTTGTGAGTAATATGAATTTTGAAAAGTTTCAAGAAATTTTTATAGTGTTGGAAGGATAAATATGGATTTTTGATGATAAATTAAATGATGTTCGTTTTAGAAAACAATTTGACTATTTCATAACTATATAAATTACTGCTCATAAGAGATTGACTTTAGTTATTTCATCTGACCTGAAACTTCATTCATATAAATTTAATAAATGACTAGCTAATTGTAAACTGATAACTCAATCTGAATCAGATAAACTGATCTGAAAACCAGACCAGATACCTAATAACCTGATTTGATACCTGATAACCTGATCTGAAAACCAGACCAGGTCCTGAAAAGCTGATCTGAAAACCAGACCAGGTCCTGAAAAGCTGATCTGAAAACCAGACCAGGTCCTGATAAGCTGATCTGAAAACCAGACTAGGTCCTGAAAAGCTGATCTGAAAACCAGACCAGGTCCTGATAAGCTGATCTGAAAACCAGACCAGGTCCTGAAAAGCTGATCTGAAAACCAGACCAGGTCCTGAAAAGCTGATCTGAAAGCCAGACCAGGTCCTGATAAGCTGATCTGAAAACCAGACTAGGTCCTGAAAAGCTGATCTGAAAACCAGACCAGGTCCTGATAAGCTGATCTGAAAACCAGACCAGGTCCTGAAAAGCTGATCTGAAAACCAGACCAGGTCCTGAAAAGCTGATCTGAAAACCAGACCAGGTCCTGAAATGCTGATCTGAAAACCAGACCAGGTCCTGATAAGCTGATCTAATAGCTGATAAGCTGATCTAATAGCTGATACCTTTTCTTTATTAAACATGGATGAGAAAATTTTAAAACAGTCGGTGTTGACAAGAAATGTCTTGAAGAAAAAGCTTCGTAGTATAAAAACTGGTGAAATAGATACACGTGAACAACTAAGAGATACATTTAAACCTACAACAGAACCACTGAAAGAATTCATAAATAGTTCTAAAAAAATTAAAAGAATTCCCATGAATGAAGAAAATAAAATGAAGACAGAAGTTGAAAATAATACAAGTTTAACGCCTGAAAATCCATTAGTCAAGATAGAGACAAGTATACCAAAGAACCTAGCATAAGGAACAATATTTGATAATAGCATCTTATTTAATGATGTTAATACTGAAAATGGTGGTGACGATTATGAAGGTGATTTTTACTCACAGACTTTCAATTCCGAAGACACTTATATTATCTTATTAGTCTTGGAAGGAAGAAATGAATTAGATACAAACTATGGCTAACCTAAAAATTTCAATAATGAATGGAAATTTGGTGATAGAAATCTAAAACTGTATGAAGATAAAATGCAAGTTGATGGTCAAAAATGGGGTTTAAAAGTGGGGTTATTTTCTTTAATGATTAATAAAACGTGTAAATACTATGACAAATTTGATTTTGATAGATAAATAAAATGTATAATTTCTACCAATGTATACATAGAGAATCATCATCATTCACTGACGGAGAATAATGTTATGAGTAAATTGTTTCTGGAAACTTAAATCGAGAAACTAAAGGATGAATTAATAATAAAGCTTAAGGCATTAATATAATTCAAGGATATATTCAAATGCAAATTAATGGACTACAAATGATATAAAATTATAGATAGAAGATAGGTATAAAATTGAAAAAGATATTCTAAAAATTAAATCAACTTTTGACAAACAAATTGAACAGCTGAACCATAGAATTTATAGACTGGAAAATCAACTACATTTTAGTATAAATAGCTGAAAGTGTATCAAGTAGATCATAAAACTGTAAAACAACTCAATGTCTTTAAAAAGAAATTTAGTAAACGAACTCCATAAGCAAGCACGAAAACATTTTGTGCATTGTAGTGATGTAATGAATGGAATAGATGATCTTTTATGGAGCTGATTTAGGTGAAGTGGGTAACTATTCTACAGAAAATAGATATTATTGATTTTTGTAGACTGTAATATACTTATTCTTAAAGTTTATATGGTGAGTATCGTTGAAAATAAAAACTGCACTCGGGAAAACTTAGTCAATGGAAAATATTTTTGAAATGGTACGAGTACCAAAAAACTTACAAATAGATGATGGTAAAGAATTTCTTAATAAACACTGTAAAATTCATTCATAAATAGAGGATTAAAAATTACTTAATATGACAACATCAATAGTAGAATGATTTAATAGATCACTAAAAGGAATTATGTGTTAAGAATTTAGCATTAATGGTTCATATAAGTGGAATGATATACATATATAAAGATTTACTCAGTGCATGAAATAGGAAAGATCATCTTATCATTAAAATATTTGTGATTAAAGTTAACTCTACGAATGAGAAAAAGGTGCAAAATACAGTATACAGTAATTTAAAGATGTACAAAATGATTAAATTTAATGAAAATATAAATAAAATTACAAAGGAAAAATCTAGTTTTTATTGGTTTTTTTTGAAGGATTGATTAGGAATGTTAGGTCTCAGGGAAGATTATTAGCTTAATGTAATGAATTCTCTAAACTTGATGGTCTGTATGAAATATTGTGAAAACTTAAGCGTTAAAAATATTCAGCACATCATATTATCATTTTTTATAGTAAGAGTTGTACATTTTCCATTTCCATTTCGAAAGCTCTAGCACACAAAATTTTAAATTGTGAATATGGGGTTATTATAAAAGATATTCACTGTTCATTTCTAGATAAACTAAGAAAATTGGACTATGATATCCAATCTTTATGAATGTACATGTGTATGAATGGGTATCAAACAAACTTACTAAATAAATACAGACTTCAACTAGAATCATGCTGAAGCATGCATAAATTGTAAAATGTAATGTAAACAGATCTTACTTTATATCTGTATCTGTATGAGTATGAAATAAATTTACCGAAAAAAAAAATATATTGGAAGCATGCCGAAGCATGTATAATTAAAAAAAAAAATCCTCACGTCATACTTTTGTAATGAAAAAAATTTCAAGACTGTGAGAAATGAAATACATATGTACATATGTATCTACTTTGTTAAAAATTCAAAAGAGTGAATTCGTAATTCTAATTTTATAGATTTTTAATTGAAACACCACTAAATGTCGGACTCTCGCCTCACTATTGATAAAAGCATGCATGCTAGCAAAATATTAAACCTGTTAGAATGTGATGAGAAAGCTTTTTTCTAATCATTAATTTGTAGAAGGCAATTGTATCTGGATCAACTCAACTAATGAATGTATTGTATACAGGTATGATTGATGGTGATGAGGACCTTTTCTAAGTAAGAAATGATTATATCTGAATGCGATACAACGCAGCCTACGTTAACCACAATAACGTCAAGGGGTCAACCATCAAACCTTATATAGAAACACTTGAAGTAAAAATTCTCCCAAACATAGATATTCCAATGTTTCTAACACTTTATGAACACACTGACGGTGAAATGATGATGGAGGTAAATGTGTTATTTTAGATCGATTTTCTAGAATAGTTGATTATTAAAGGTGTATTTATTTGTATATGAACTAATTTCTACGTACATACATATATTTACCTATATGTATGTATATATTAATACTTTTAAAATTATATAAATATTTTCTATTTCAAGTAGTAAAATCTGAAAAAATAGTAGTGACACATTAGAAGAAAAAATTAATAAAATAAAAAGAGAGACTGACTGACCAACTGATACGTTCACTCTGTCTGACAGATACAAAAAGCTCACTTAAATATATTAGAAATATATACGCAATACGCTAAACTTTAATAAAATGAGAAAAAAAAAATCACTTCATCCAGAACATCAAATAAAAGCCATAGGTGCTCACCCGTCATAAAATAAACATATACTCGTACATTATTAATGTACTTAAACATATTATCAGTATGAAGTAACACAATTTGAAGAATAAAAAGTTTAAAATTTAATTATCCATAACGCTGACAAAGAGGAGACAGAAATGCTGACATACAAAGTCATATTGTATACTAGAGGACCAGTTGAGAGGTTAGACCTAAATTGTAAGAAAACGACTTCGTCTTCTGTTGTTCGCTATTCAAGAAGAAAATAAGATTGTTCATTATGAATTAACTAATTTAAAAGTACATTTAAGTTTAGTCTCATATCCATATGATGATAATCCTAACATAAAATTTAAAAATAAACGTAATGCAATTCTATATAGTTATTATATTTATCTAAGATTCCAGCAAAGGTAGTATATGAATGAATCTCATGCGTTTCTACCTGTACCAGAGTTTAAGATAAAAGCTCCTTTTATTCTATAGCGGGGCAATTGAATAAAATTTTAATTTGAAATAGTAAGCAAAGAAATCAGTTTACGGTATTCTTATTCATGATCATATACTAGAATATATACCCATCAAAGGTCAAATTCTAAAAGTCTTATAAATTAAGCAATATGGAAAATAACATAATTTTTATACATGTACAAGGTTTCAAAAATAACTCAAATGAATTCATTGGAAAAGAAGTTGCAATTGTTTTCAACAATTACGAATACAATAATTTCGATATTAAACTCCCTTTTGATTTTAAATGTTTATCCACAAAAATAAAAAATAAAAAAAGAAGCAAGCTGGCTAGCAAAAAAAAAAAAAAGTCATTACCTAAGCTGGACTGCCGGATTAGTTTAATTTAAAAATTTTTGTAAATGTATAAAAGGCAATGCAAGATGTTCTAAAATAAATGTAAAAGGTGGTGAAAAAGCCTACGGCTGGATAAAATTTTATATCAAAATATTTCTAAGAATGACTATTAGGTTGCATCAACTTTAAACAAATGTAAATTAAATAAAGGAAATATTTCTATTATAGTTACTTTTACTATAAAGTATGTATCTTTTACTATAAAGTATGTATCTTAAGGAATTCAGTTTTACTTAAAACAGAAAATCCTCACAAACTTTTAAGTAAACACAGATAAAAATTAAAACAACGTTTTTTAATTTCAAATAAAAAAACTATGAAGATATTTCACATCTATACATAAAAAACCTGGTGAATATTTACAACAACAACAAAAACAAAAAAAATGTATTCAAGCACGGAGTCAAACGAATAAAATCAATTTGTAGATATGTACATACATATGTACACATAATATCAAATTTCTTATCAATACTCAAGTATTTATTAGATCTTAACAATCACACTTACATTCAAAGCATATACCAAAGCTAAACGAACTTATTAGGGACAGAGAAACTATAAATTCCCATGATCGTATGAAAAGAAGTTCAGCCAAAGAAGCCGGACGTAGTTAAATAAACAAAATCTGTAATATAAACAAATTTCTCGCAGGCAGACTTTAAAGCTGGACAATTTTAAGCATGACAAAATACCCAGCAATCTTGAGTATAAAAACATACTACGATTAAAAAAAAAAAGTTCTGATACCTATATGCTAATATTTTATACTACTTAATGTCTGGCATGACACACAAAGAGGTGATGACGTAATACACAAACACAAACATACATAATGAAATTTTATAATATTATGAAATTCATACACACAGTCACACACACACACACACATACATACATACTCACACACACACACACACATATAAATTCCCATAATTCATATGATAATCGTGTAGTAGTCGGCAAATCTAATTTATCTGATGGTATTACGATATATGATGAAATTCATATACACAGCAACATCCAGATCAAAATCGCTAGCATCAGTTTGTAATACAAAGGCACGAGAAAAATCGGGGCACGTAAAAGTAGATGCTTCTATAAGTTTTGGTGTATGTCTCCAAAAGCTTGTAACGTTGATCACCGTCTAAATAAGTTGTACTTAGCCAGTGACCAACCGCTACATATTAGTATATTTCTACATATATTATATTTCTACATATTATTATATTTCTGTAGAACAAAACAAAAACAGAAATCAAACAACAACAATAATACATTCTTGTTTTTATAAACAACACACGCAAATATATACACACACCCGTTACATACATACATACATACCAACAGCCATAGCCAAGCAAACAATACAAAACGCATACGATGCATAATCGTCTACACCCGTACATTAAGTATAGAAATAAAACCAACTATATACGTACAACAAGGCATACATATATATATTCTACATATCTATCCTTAACTATGGCCAAACAAAGTATGTACAATCACGTATACAAACGTTTTCACATAATTAACGAAACCACTCAAACAAAGTAATAGGTACCGACTACGTGAATATTCGCTGGGATACCAGCATGCAATTGCATGGGGTTTTCGTTTAGTACTTGCGTGTATATTTTGTTAGTATCATCCTCATACAAATAATTCTTGTTTAGTCTGTTTGGTGAAATGTATAAGTGTTGCAGTTTTGGTAATCAAAGTCATGTTCCGGCAGGCACAGCAATTCCGCTGTAAGGGTTCGTACAATTTATTTTGTTGAGCCGACTGACCTCCAGGAGGAGTAAGTCATATTTTTGGAGTACAAAGGTACGAAAGTGCCTTTGTAGATAAATTTTTACAGCGGCTCCGGCTGACTGTTCTCACCGCAGCTTCGGCTGACTGTTCTCACAGCAACTTCGGTTGACTGTTCTCACAGCAACTTCGGTTGACTGTTCTCACAGCGGTTTCGACTGACTGTTCTCACCGCAGCTTCGGCTGACTGTTCTCACAGCAACTTCGGTTGACTGTTCTCACAGCGGTTTCGACTGACTGTTCTCACAGCGGCTTCGGCTGACTGTTCTCACAGCAGCTTCGGCTGACTGTTCTCACAGCAACTTCGGTTGACTGTTCTCACAGCAACTTCGGTTGACTGTTCTCACAGCGGTTTCGACTGACTGTTCTCACAGCGGCTTCGGCTGACTGTTCTCACCGCAGCTTCGGCTGACTGTTCTCACAGCAACTTCGGTTGACTGTTCTCACAGCAACTTCGGTTGACTGTTCTCACAGCGGTTTCGACTGCCTGTTCTCACAGCGGCTTCGGCTGACTGTTCTCACAGCAACTTCGGTTGACTGTTCTCGTATTCTAAGCAAGTATTGCATGTGTTGTAGAAAGTAGGTAACTTACTAACCCGATACCGACCGTACCGAACCACGCACCCGACCTGCATCAACATAAGGTGAAACCTACATCTACGAAGATACCGAACCGAGTCCACCAGCAACGAACCTGCATCAACGACATCAACGACATCAACGCACGAAGTCATCGAGCCGAGTCTACCAGCAACGAAACGGCATCAACGACAATCAACAAACAAAGTCATCGAGCCGAATCTACTAGCGACGAGACTGCATCAACGACAATCAACGAACGAAGCCATCAAGCCGAATCTACCAGCGACGAACCTACACCAACGACACTCAACGAGCGAAGTCATTAAGCCGAGCCTGGTCAGAAACGAACCTGCATCAACGATACGCAACGAAGTTATTTTGAGCTATTTTCATTATTTATATTACTTATAATTTTATTCAATAAAGTAAGATCTTAGTATAAAACCCCATAGAGGGATAAATAAAGGTCTTTTTATTTACTTAAGGTTCGTGGATCCGTAAGTAGACCCTGGACGCGGCTAAGCTACCTCAGCCGACGACAAAACCACGTTACAAGCTTTTTCCTATAATTGTTACATTAAAGTAAAATCTACTGAAATAAAAATATCATTACCCCTATTCAAAAAATCTGCTATCAAGCTGATTTGATTCAAAATATTTAACATCTAAAATTCACTTGTACATATAAAACATATACCAACACAATATTTTCTATCTCCATAAGAATAGCAACGTCAATAGCGTACAAAACATATACACATTCATTTGTAAATATGTATGAAAAACTCTCGCAGGCCAAACAATACACACAAGCAATGATATTCTTCAAAGTAAAAATAGATACAATCACATACATTAATACAACAACATATACATACATACATTACCAAATACATTCCCTACCCACTTCCATTGACAACATGGTTGCCACTCTCTGTAGCTATTAGATTATTTCCCCAGAGATCGCAAACATAAATGCAATACAATAACCCTACATAAGCATACCAACGATAACAATCACTACATACATACAAATACATAGATCGCTTGTAACTACCCTGCAGTCAGACTGGGAGCAAGTGTCTTTGTGTCAACACTAAAATTCTGGTTAAAACTTTGGTATAAAAAGTTTTCTTCTGTCCGTCACTATAAAAGAAGGAGAGAGGTGGAATTGTCAATACACATACATTTGTATGTTCGTAAATTATAGAAATGTATCAGTAAATAACTGTCTGGTTAGTATGTCTCATGACCCCCTAAGAACTACGTAGTCACTACCTAGTGAATTGTATTTTTATTAGTAGGGTTTCAAAGTATTGTATGGGGTATAATTATATAGTAGTACTGGTGACAAGCTAGTCAGCACATTTTCACCATCAACATTTCCTACTGGGTATAATAATTGTCTGCCACTACAACAAAAGTATCGGACACCGGCAGACATACAAGTAAATACAAAAGACATACTCATACACACCCACACACACACACACACACACACACTCACACACACCCACATATATATATACATGCATACATCCATACACTGTAAGCACAACGCTTCTCTACAATAACAACAAAAGCTGTACTCACAAGTAAATACAAAAACACACACTCATAAACACATACACACACACTCACACACACACACACACATAGCCCAGAAAATCTCAGCATGAAAATCCCCAAAATCCCCCCATTTTGAACAGAGTTGCCATCGTTTTTATTTTTTCCCGGTTTTTAATTCCCAAAACATGTCGCCCGTCCCCATTACTCATCTACTTAGAAGTTTATTTTAGTCATACAAAACCTTGTAATTCCTCTATAGTTTTAGAAGAAAAATATGAACTAATTTTGGTCTAAAATTTTGAAGTTATCTGCTTAAATTTACATGAAAATACTGTTTCGCGTTTAAATTCCTATAAAAAGAAACTAATTGTTAAAATTGGTGACTATTAACCATTTTTCCTAGATGAAAATATTATCATAGAACACAAAAAATGACATTTTTCTTAAAATAGCTTCCAATTCGGTGACCAGGCATCGAAAAAGAGAACTTCTTGCAATGACAACCCTATGAAAAAATCATTAGATCGGATCGAAATTTGCACTACTTCCAGATCGCAAACTCTACATTTTCATGACTTTTTTGGAGTGGTTTTTTTTTACTGGGTTAATAAGTTTTTTATTCCTATTTTTATTTAGAATTTTTATCTTCTTATTTAAAATCGAGCAATAAACTAAAAAGTTATAGGCAACAACTAAAAAAAAAGTCGAAGGCAAAAAAAAAAATTTTGTTTGTCTTAAGTAAAATATCTTGTAAGTTTAGCTCAAAATGCTTCATCTGGTAAAAATCGAATAATTATTAAAAAAGTTGTCAGAAGCAGGGATCGCAAATAACGATTATTTTCAAGGAATTAACCACGATACTCCATGTTACATGGACTACCTATAGATGCAATGATTTTTGTTTTTTTATTTTTATTTATGCCTCACAAAATAATAGTTATTTCTTGATTTTTATTTATTCCTCAAACATTTTTTATTTTTTTTTAATACATGATTTTTATTTATTGTATCTTCAAATATGAACTAACAATAAGTTTTCAAATCTTAAATCCAAAATATAATTATTAGGCCCAACCACTGTCGGACATAAATTTAGAGATAGTTATAAATAATAATAAGTAGTGATAATCACAAGGAAGAAAAAAATATAAAATAAAAAGTATTTTCAAGCAGTCCCATCTGGAGTTTTGAGTATAAGAGCCCTTGTATCCCTCTTTTTTAGGCGGATGTGTCCAGTAAAGTTCAAAATATTACGAGCAAGCGGATTAGGATGTGACTCGAGTTTTGTTAAATATTTGCCAGCGTTTTTTGCAATTTCTTCAGTCACTAGTGGCATATTTAAGTCACGATGTATATTTGAGTTTTTTATATACCATGGAGCCGATGTTATTAATCGCAAAATTTTATTTTGTCTTCGTTGGATTCTCTCGATATTGGAAGCTGAAGCAGCGCTCCATAGTTGAATTCCGTAGCACCATATCGGTTTCAAAAGTGACTTGTATATCAAAAGTTTGCAATCTAGACTGAGGGTTGAATTTCTACCAATCAGCCAATGTACCTGAGTTAATTTTAGTTTCATTTGGGTTAACTTAGAGTCAATGTGGTGTTT
Source organism: Tachina lurida (assembly GCA_944452675.1). NCBI lineage: Eukaryota > Metazoa > Arthropoda > Insecta > Diptera > Tachinidae > Tachina > Tachina lurida. The sequence continues at coordinate 62,242,963 of OX101756.1, forward strand.
CCAAGTAAGCCGTCGATCAAGGTGTATACCAAGATATTTCACATGAGTATGTTGAGGGACAACTTGATTGTTAATCCGAATGGGTAAACACGTATCTCTTCGTAATGTATATGTTACTTGAACACACTTTTGTTCGTTTACCTTAATTATCCATAAGTTTAACCATAGTTCCAGCTGGGTAATGTGTTCTTGAAGATATCGGGATGCCTCGTAAGGATTTTCATGCATACTAAGGCAGGCTGTATCATCAGCAAATGTGGAAGTGTGGATATTGCTGCTCAGAGGCATATCACAAGTATAAATCAAATACAAAACTGGCCCCAGTGTACAACCCTGTGGCACACCGGATGATATAGTTTCAGGCATGCTCATAAAGTCTCCTTCCACAACCGTGAACTTCCGGGCAGTAATGTAACTTTCCAAAAGACTTACAACGTTTATTGGCAGGTATGTTTTTAATTTTAAAATTAGGCCTTCATGCCACACTTTATCAAATGCCTGAGAAACGTCGATAAACAGCGCAGAACAATACTTCTTTTCTTCAAATGTTCTTCTTATAAATTGGACCAATCTATGAGTTTGTTCAATGGTGCTATGCTGACTTCTAAAACCAAATTGATGGTCCGGTATGCACCCACTATTAACTAGAATTGGGGACAATTTTGTCATGACCAGTTTTTCGAAAAGCTTTGACATTGTTGATAGGAGACTTATTGGCCTGTATGACTCAGCCTTGGTAAGGTCTTTGTCCGGCTTTGGAATCATTTTAACTTTGGCAAGCTTCCAGCTATTTGGATAATACTGCAGTCGTAAAATGGCGTTAAAAATAAATAACAGTATTCTAATTGCAATACGAGGCAACTTTATTAGCATCTGGTTACTAATTCCATCAAAACCCGGAGCTTTCTTTGGGTTGAGTTCAGCAATTAGTTTTTGCACATCACGCGTCTTAAACTTTATTTGTTGAGGGGGTAGAGCGACTACATTTGGCAAATCAATTACACCAGTACATGTGTTTGGGGTAAATACGTATTTTAAATGGGCAGCAAATATGTTACCTTTTTCAGTATCGCTTCTTGCCCAACCTCCGGTAGATGTGCGCAGAGGTGGTTTAAACTCAACGGGTGTTTTAAGCTTTCTAGCAGCACGCCATAAAGAGTAATCATATGCTGGTGTGACATCAAGATTTTCCAGATAGTTTTTAAGAGATGCAGTTTTTTCATGTGCAAGCAGCTCTTGGAGTCGTTTAGTGCACTCTTTAAATCTAATTTTATTCAGGGGTGATCTGTGCTGTTGCCATTCCCTTCTAGCTCTTCTTTTTTCACATACGAGACGTTCAATATCTGTAGAATATAGTCTATTAAACCCAGTCTGCGGAATGTGTGTGAAGATAAATTCATCGAGTTAAATTCATTTTTAAAAAATATCGCATGCGATATTTTTTTTTTGCTCGCATTTTGTACTGAAATTAAGGGGTTTCTTCATAAAAACGTTCACTGTGGCCAAAGCCTTCTTCCTCAGCGAATCAAACCTAGTGGAAAATGAAGACAACAAATCATACTATTAAACTGCATTTGCAGTATATCTGAATTGTATTTGTGAAATTTTTTAGAAAACTTGGAAAAAATATGACTTAGTGAAAAATATTATTTTTGAGTTCTAGGAGGGAAATGGCCACTGTGGCCAAACCCTTCTTCCTCAGCGAATCAAACCTAGTGGAAAATGAAGACAACAAATCATACTATTAAACTGCATTTGCAGTATATCTGAATTGTATTTGTGAAATTTTTTAGAAAACTTGGAAAAAATATGACTTAGTGAAAAATATTATTTTTGAGTTCTAAGAGGGAAATGGCCACTGTGGCCAAACCCTTCTTCCTCAGCGAATCAAACCTAGTGGAAAATGAAGACAACAAATCATACTATTAAACTGCATTTGCAGTATATCTGAATTGTATTTGTGAAATTTTTTAGAAAACTTGGAAAAAATATGACTTAGTGAAAAATATTATTTTTTGAGTTCTAGGAGGGAAATGGCCACTGTGGCCAAAGCCTTCTTCCTCAGCGAATCAAACCTAGTGGAAAATGAAGACAACAAATCATACTATTAAACTGCATTTGCAGTATATCTGAATTGTATTTGTGAAATTTTTTAGAAAACTTGGAAAAAATATGACTTAGTGAAAAATATTATTTTTGAGTTCTAGGAGGGAAATGGCCACTGTGGCCAAAGCCTTCTTTCTCAGCGAATCAAACCTAGTGGAAAATGAAGACAACAAATCATACTATTAAACTGCATTTGCAGTATATCTGAATTGTATTTGTGAAATTTTTTAGAAAACTTGGAAAAAATATGACAGTGAAAAATATTATTTTTGAGTTCTAGGAGGGAAATGGCCACTGTGGCCAAAGCCTTCTTCCTCAGCGAATCAAACCTAGTGGAAAATGAAGACAACAAATCATACTATTAAACTGCATTTGCAGTATATCTGAATTGTATTTGTGAAATTTTTTAGAAAACTTGGAAAAAATATGACTTAGTGAAAAATATTATTTTTGAGTTCTAGGAGGGAAAAGGCCACTGTGGCCAAACCCTTCTTCCTCAGCGAATCAAACCTAGTGGAAAATGAAGACAACAAATCATACTATTAAACTGCATTTGCAGTATATCTGAATTGTATTTGTGAAATTTTTTAGAAAACTTGGAAAAAATATGACTTAGTGAAAAATATTATTTGTTTATTGTCTTCATTTTCCACTAGGTTTGATTCGCTGAGGAAGAAGGGTTTGGCCACAGTGGCCATTTCCCTCCTAGAACTCAAAAATAATATTTTTCACTAAGTCATATTTTTTCCAAGTTTTCTAAAAAATTTCACAAATACAATTCAGATATACTGCAAATGCAGTTTAATAGTATGATTTGTTGTCTTCATTTTCCACTAGGTTTGATTCGCTGAGGAAGAAGGCTTTTGGCCACAGTGGCCATTTCCCTCCTAGAACTCAAAAATAATATTTTTCACTAAGTCATATTTTTTCCAAGTTTTCTAAAAAATTTCACAAATACAATTCAGATATACTGCAAATGCAGTTTAATAGTATGATTTGTTGTCTTCATTTTCCACTAGGTTTGATTCGCTGAGGAAGAAGGCTTTGGCCACAGTGGCCATTTCCCTCCTAGAACTCAAAAAATAATATTTTTCACTAAGTCATATTTTTTCCAAGTTTTCTAAAAAATTTCACAAATACAATTCAGATATACTGCAAATGCAGTTTAATAGTATGATTTGTTGTCTTCATTTTCCACTAGGTTTGATTCGCTGAGGAAGAAGGCTTTGGCCACAGTGGCCATTTCCCTCCTAGAACTCAAAAAATAATATTTTTCACTAAGTCATATTTTTTCCAAGTTTTCTAAAAAATTTCACAAATACAATTCAGATATACTGCAAATGCAGTTTAATAGTATGATTTGTTATCTTCATTTTCCACTAGGTTTGATTCGCTGAGGAAGAAGGCTTTGGCCACAGTGGCCATTTCCCTCCTAGAACTCAAAAAATAATATTTTTCACTAAGTCATATTTTTTCCAAGTTTTCTAAAAAATTTCACAAATACAATTCAGATATACTGCAAATGCAGTTTAATAGTATGATTTGTTGTCTTCATTTTCCACTAGGTTTGATTCGCTGAGGAAGAAGGCTTTGGCCACAGTGGCCATTTCCCTCCTAGAACTCAAAAAATAATATTTTTCACTAAGTCATATTTTTTCCAAGTTTTCTAAAAAATTTCACAAATACAATTCAGATATACTGCAAATGCAGTTTAATAGTATGATTTGTTGTCTTCATTTTCCACTAGGTTTGATTCGCTGAGGAAGAAGGGTTTGGCCACAGTGGCCATTTCCCTCCTAGAACTCAAAAATAATATTTTTCACTAAGTCATATTTTTTCCAAGTTTTCTAAAAAATTTCACAAATACAATTCAGATATACTGCAAATGCAGTTTAATAATATGATTTGTTGTCTTCATTTTCCACTAGGTTTGATTCGCTGAGGAAGAAGGCTTTGGCCACAGTGGCCATTTCCCTCCTAGAACTCAAAAAATAATATTTTTCACTAAGTCATATTTTTTCCAAGTTTTCTAAAAAATTTCACAAATACAATTCAGATATACTGCAAATGCAGTTTAATAGTATGATTTGTTGTCTTCATTTTCCACTAGGTTTGATTCGCTGAGGAAGAAGGGTTTGGCCACAGTGGCCATTTCCCTCTTAGAACTCAAAAATAATATTTTTCACTAAGTCATATTTTTTCCAAGTTTTCTAAAAAATTTCACAAATACAATTCAGATATACTGCAAATGCAGTTTAATAGTATGATTTGTTGTCTTCATTTTCCACTAGGTTTGATTCGCTGAGGAAGAAGGGTTTGGCCACAGTGGCCATTTCCCTCCTAGAACTCAAAAATAATATTTTTCACTAAGTCATATTTTTTCCAAGTTTTCTAAAAAATTTCACAAATACAATTCAGATATACTGCAAATGCAGTTTAATAGTATGATTTGTTGTCTTCATTTTCCACTAGGTTTGAGTCGCTGAGGAAGAAGGCTTTGGCCACAGTGGCCATTTCCCTCCTAGAACTCAAAAAATAATATTTTTCACTAAGTCATATTTTTTCCAAGTTTTCTAAAAAATTTCACAAATACAATTCAGATATACTGCAAATGCAGTTTAATAGTATGATTTGTTGTCTTCATTTTCCACTAGGTTTGATTCGCTGAGGAAGAAGGCTTTGGCCACAGTGGCCATTTCCCTCCTAGAACTCAAAAATAATATTTTTCACTAAGTCATATTTTTTCCAAGTTTTCTAAAAAATTTCACAAATACAATTCAGATATACTGCAAATGCAGTTTAATAGTATGATTTGTTGTCTTCATTTTCCACTAGGTTTGATTCGCTGAGGAAGAAGAGTTTGGCCACAGTGGCCATTTCCCTCCTAGAACTCAAAAATAATATTTTTCACTAAGTCATATTTTTTCCAAGTTTTCTAAAAAATTTCACAAATACAATTCAGATATACTGCAAATGCAGTTTAATAGTATGATTTGTTGTCTTCATTTTCCACTAGGTTTGATTCGCTGAGGAAGAAGGCTTTGGCCACAGTGGCCATTTCCCTCCTAGAACTCAAAAAATAATATTTTTCACTAAGTCATATTTTTTCCAAGTTTTCTAAAAAATTTCACAAATACAATTCAGATATACTGCAAATGCAGTTTAATAGTATGATTTGTTGTCTTCATTTTACACTAGGTTTGATTCGCTGAGGAAGAAGGCTTTGGCCACAGTGGCCATTTCCCTCCTAGAACTCAAAAAATAATATTTTTCACTAAGTCATATTTTTTCCAAGTTTTCTAAAAAATTTCACAAATACAATTCAGATATACTGCAAATGCTGTTTAATAGTATGATTTGTTGTCTTCATTTTCCACTAGGTTTGATTCGCTGAGGAAGAAGGCTTTGGCCACAGTGGCCATTTCCCTCCTAGAACTCAAAAATAATATTTTTCACTAAGTCATATTTTTTCCAAGTTTTCTAAAAAATTTCACAAATACAATTCAGATATATTGCAAATGCAGTTTAATAGTATGATTTGTTGTCTTCATTTTCCACTAGGTTTGATTCGCTGAGGAAGAAGGCTTTGGACACAGTGGCCATTTCCCTCCTAGAACTCAAAAAATAATATTTTTCACTAAGTCATATTTTTTCCAAGTTTTCTAAAAAATTTCACAAATACAATTCAGATATACTGCAAATGCAGTTTAATAGTATGATTTGTTGTCTTCATTTTCCACTAGGTTTGATTCGCTGAGGAAGAAGGGTTTGGCCACAGTGGCCATTTCCCTCCTAGAACTCAAAAATAATATTTTTCACTAAGTCATATTTTTTCCAAGTTTTCTAAAAAATTTCACAAATACAATTCAGATATACTGCAAATGCAGTTTAATAGTATGATTTGTTGTCTTCATTTTCCACTAGGTTTGATTCGCTGAGGAAGAAGGCTTTGGCCACAGTGGCCATTTCCCTCCTAGAACTCAAAAATAATATTTTTCACTAAGTCATATTTTTTCCAAGTTTTCTAAAAAATTTCACAAATACAATTCAGATATACTGCAAATGCAGTTTAATAGTATGATTTGTTGTTTTTATTTTCCACTAGGTTTGATTCGCTGAGGAAGAAGGGTTTGGCCACAGTGGCCATTTCCCTCCTAGAACTCAAAAATAATATTCTTCACTAAGTCATATTTTTTCCAAGTTTTCTAAAAAATTTCACAAATACAATTCAGATATACTGCAAATGCAGTTTAATAGTATGATTTGTTGTTTTCATTTTCCACTAGGTTTGATTCGCTGAGGAAGAAGGGTTTGGCCACAGTGGCCATTTCCCTCCTAGAACTCAAAAATAATATTCTTCACTAAGTCATATTTTTTCCAAGTTTTCTAAAAAATTTCACAAATACAATTCAGATATACTGCAAATGCAGTTTAATAGTATGATTTGTTGTCTTCATTTTCCACTAGGTTTGATTCGCTGAGGAAGAAGGCTTTGGACACAGTGGCCATTTCCCTCCTAGAACTCAAAAAATAATATTTTTCACTAAGTCATATTTTTTCCAAGTTTTCTAAAAAATTTCACAAATACAATTCAGATATACTGCAAATGCAGTTTAATAGTATGATTTGTTATCTTCATTTTCCACTAGGTTTGATTCGCTGAGGAAGAAGGCTTTGGCCACAGTGGCCATTTCCCTCCTAGAACTCAAAAATAATATTTTTCACTAAGTCATATTTTTTCCAAGTTTTCTAAAAAATTTCACAAATACAATTCAGATATACTGCAAATGCAGTTTAATAGTATGATTTGTTGTCTTCATTTTCCACTAGGTTTGAGTCGCTGAGGAAGAAGGCTTTGGCCACAGTGGCCATTTCCCTCCTAGAACTCAAAAAATAATATTTTTCACTAAGTCATATTTTTTCCAAGTTTTCTAAAAAATTTCACAAATACAATTCAGATATACTGCAAATGCAGTTTAATAGTATGATTTGTTGTCTTCATTTTCCACTAGGTTTGATTCGCTGAGGAAGAAGGCTTTGGCCACAGTGGCCATTTCCCTCCTAGAACTCAAAAAAATAATATTTTTCACTAAGTCATATTTTTTCCAAGTTTTCTAAAAAATTTCACAAATACAATTCAGATATACTGCAAATGCAGTTTAATAGTATGATTTGTTGTTTTTATTTTCCACTAGGTTTGATTCGCTGAGGAAGAAGGGTTTGGCCACAGTGGCCATTTCCCTCCTAGAACTCAAAAATAATATTCTTCACTAAGTCATATTTTTTCCAAGTTTTCTAAAAAATTTCACAAATACAATTCAGATATACTGCAAATGCAGTTTAATAGTATGATTTGTTGTTTTCATTTTCCACTAGGTTTGATTCGCTGAGGAAGAAGGGTTTGGCCACAGTGGCCATTTCCCTCCTAGAACTCAAAAATAATATTCTTCACTAAGTCATATTTTTTCCAAGTTTTCTAAAAAATTTCACAAATACAATTCAGATATACTGCAAATGCAGTTTAATAGTATGATTTGTTGTCTTCATTTTCCACTAGGTTTGATTCGCTGAGGAAGAAGGCTTTGGCCACAGTGGCCATTTCCCTCCTAGAACTCAAAAATAATATTTTTCACTAAGTCATATTTTTTCCAAGTTTTCTAAAAAATTTCACAAATACAATTCAGATATACTGCAAATGCAGTTTAATAGTATGATTTGTTGTCTTCATTTTCCACTAGGTTTGATTCGCTGAGGAAGAAGGCTTTGGACACAGTGGCCATTTCCCTCCTAGAACTCAAAAAATAATATTTTTCACTAAGTCATATTTTTTCCAAGTTTTCTAAAAAATTTCACAAATACAATTCAGATATACTGCAAATGCAGTTTAATAGTATGATTTGTTGTCTTCATTTTCCACTAGGTTTGATTCGCTGAGGAAGAAGGGTTTGGCCACAGTGGCCATTTCTCTCCTAGAACTCAAAAATAATATTTTTCACTAAGTCATATTTTTTCCAAGTTTTCTAAAAAATTTCACAAATACAATTCAGATATACTGCAAATGCAGTTTAATAGTATGATTTGTTGTCTTCATTTTCCACTAGGTTTGATTCGCTGAGGAAGAAGGCTTTGGCCACAGTGGCCATTTCCCTCCTAGAACTCAAAAAATAATATTTTTCACTAAGTCATATTTTTTCCAAGTTTTCTAAAAAATTTCACAAATACAATTCAGATATACTGCAAATGCAGTTTAATAGTATGATTTGTTGTCTTCATTTTCCACTAGGTTTGATTCGCTGAGGAAGAAGGGTTTGGCCACAGTGGCCATTTCCCTCCTAGAACTCAAAAATAATATTTTTCACTAAGTCATATTTTTTCCAAGTTTTCTAAAAAATTTCACAAATACAATTCAGATATACTGCAAATGCAGTTTAATAGTATGATTTGTTGTCTTCATTTTCCACTAGGTTTGATTCGCTGAGGAAGAAGGCTTTGGCCACAGTGGCCATTTCCCTCCTAGAACTCAAAAAATAATATTTTTCACTAAGTCATATTTTTTCCAAGTTTTCTAAAAAATTTCACAAATACAATTCAGATATACTGCAAATGCAGTTTAATAGTATGATTTGTTGTCTTCATTTTCCACTAGGTTTGATTCGCTGAGGAAGAAGGGTTTGGCCACAGTGGCCATTTCCCTCCTAGAACTCAAAAAATAATATTTTTCACTAAGTCATATTTTTTCCAAGTTTTCTAAAAAATTTCACAAATACAATTCAGATATACTGCAAATGCAGTTTAATAGTATGATTTGTTGTCTTCATTTTCCACTAGGTTTGATTCGCTGAGGAAGAAGGCTTTGGCCACAGTGGCCATTTCCCTCCTAGAACTCAAAAAATAATATTTTTCACTAAGTCATATTTTTTCCAAGTTTTCTAAAAAATTTCACAAATACAATTCAGATATACTGCAAATGCAGTTTAATAGTATGATTTGTTGTCTTCATTTTCCACTAGGTTTGATTCGCTGAGGAAGAAGGGTTTGGCCACAGTGAACGTTTTTATGAAGAAACCCCTTAATTTCAGTACAAAATGCGAGCAAAAAAAAAATATCGCATGCGATATTTTTTAAAAATGAATTTAACTCGATGAATTTATCTTCACACACATGTCTGCGGATGGGAGGTAGTGGCATGTTTAGCAGCCTGCTTAATATTTTCGTTAAGATTGGCAATGTTAGATTCAACATCATCAGGTGTTCTTAGTGTAATGTTTTCCGTGCAATGACTACTAAGATATTTTTTTAATCGCAGCCAATTTACACGATTTATCAAATTCGCATATGGGTGAGGTAAATCACTTCTTAATGGGCTACAAATTGTAACGATCGTGGGAGAGTGATCGGACGAGAGATCTAGAGAAGCTTCAATTTGAATTAAATCCCTAGATATTTTTCATAACGCCAAAGTCTATTACATCCGGAATTTTATGTATGTCAGTAGGCCAATAAGTGGGCTCCCCACTTGAAATGACATCCAAGCCCATTTTGGAAATTGTATTGAACAACGCTCGACCTCTGGGTGTAATAAGACGCGAACCCCAGAACGTGTGTTTAGCATTATAGTCGCCAGCTGCTACGAAACAAGGACCCAGAGATTTGTAAAGATCCTCGTATTGATGCTCAGTAATTGCGAATCTAGGAGGAGAGTAAATTGATGATATGACAAAATTATTGGAAAAATTTTCAACACAAATATTCGTTGCTTGTAAATGTTCTTCACAAATGTTATCAATAATATAATGCTTGAGTCTTGACTTTATTAAAATTGCTGATCCACCGCATGCTCTTCCTCCTTTGAATCATATAAGGTGTAGCCATAAATTTTAAAAAGGCTTCTCGAAGTCAAATGAGTCTCTGAGACCAACATTATATCAATATTTTTTTCCGTGAGGAAGTGCTCAAGTTCATTTTTATGTTGGCGAATGCCGTTTGCGTTCCAGAAACATATTTTTAACGTGTTCATGGTTTATTAACTAAAGCTTGAAGCAGAGTATTCTGCATTCGCAGCATTTCTTGCATTATGCTAGTCATATTTGTTGTAAAATTAGTTATAGTTTGCACCAGATTATCAATAGTAGCTTCAAGGCGATTGAAATTAAAGTTCGAATTTGTATTTGTTGAATTATTTGGAGGTGAAACATTTTGTGTATGAATAGAATTTGTCTTAGCAGCATCGGCATACGATACACGGGAACTAACTGGTTGGCTCACTTGCGCAAAATTGGCTGATAAAGCGTTTGCTGATTGAGCTGGGGCCAATTTAGGTGTTTGCCTCATAGTCTGTTTGACGAAAGAGTACACAGAACAACCTCTGTAGTTAGCGGTGTGATTTTCTCCACAATTACTGCATTTTTTGTTACTTTGATCTTTCGGTTTATTGCAACTAGCAGTGCCGTGTAACTCGCCGCACACAACACAAACAGCAGGTAATTTGAAGTAAGTTTTAGTATGGCCATATTCTTGACAATTATGGCACTGTACGGGTCCTGAACGCTTGTGTGGTTCTTCAACGGTTATTTTTCGATATAAGAGATATTTTAAATTATATATTGGATGGGTCTCATTTTTTTTCATTTTTATATCATTTGGCTCAAGTTCAACGCGAAATAGAGGTTGAGGGATCTTTTCCCTATTTATTATGTTCGATACATTTTTTACTTTAAAGCCCTGGAGGACGAGAGCATCTTTTACTTCTTCGGGAGCAACATAGGAATCTATGCCCTTCAATACGATCTGCATGCCTTTACCACTCTTGAGCTGATATGTGTAGAAATTTGTTTTACATTTTTCAAGTTCAGCAACCATTTTGCGGAAATCTTTTTCGTCATAAATTTGGATTTTAGTTTCATCGATGTTGCCACGTTTTATTGGAAGAATGTGAAATTTATTCTCACCAATTACCGAAATTAATTTCTTAATAAGAGCGTTTGAATTTTTTTCTTTCAAATATATTGGTGGCGGCTTGGATGTTTTGTTCGAGGATACCTCGGGTTTGTCGTTGTCATCTTGAAAAATTTTAAAGCGGTTTTGGCGATTAGTTGAGGCTGCGCTGTTATCCCTATACACTTTTGGAGCAGATGAGATTTTTGAAGAATTCGGGCTTCGTCCACGCTTTACTATGGTTATATATCTGTCCATTCCAACTTGTACCTTGAGTTTCGAGCCGCTGTTATCTGTAGTGATAACTTTGTTAAGTGATGAACACGAGCCTGAAGGGGATGATATTACTGACTTATATGAAGGAGTACTGGGCAACTGTAATGTTAACGAATCCGTTGGCATTGGACAAAGCGAAGTTGATCGCTGACGAAAAATTGGCTTAGCCGTTAAAAAAAGTCTGTCATCAAGTTTTTTATTTATTTTTTTTAAATTAAGATCACCAGAACTCACAGTAAGTCTATCATCAAATTTGTTATTTTTATTGTTATCATTAAGATCATCAGAGCTCACAGTAAGATAGGCGTTTCTGCCGTTATCACTCACTTCGCAATTATTTGTTTTCGAGGTACTCATATAGAGTATTCCTCAAGGGCACTTTGTAAGTGTATTCCTCAAGGGCAGTTTAAGTTATTTTGTTTACGGTTGTTTTTGTTTTTTTTTTTTGTTTTAGTTATTACTGTCTATGTAAAAAAAATATTAGCAAAGCAAAAATAGCTTGTTTATCAAAGTTAATGTACAACAAATATTATGTACTACAAATATTTTTTTTTGTATGGTTTTTTTTTTTTTGGTTTAGTATGTAAAAAGAAATTCCGCTAATACTTCTGTTCACTATGAAGGTACAACGAGAACTATGACCTGCTAAATATGGCATTAAAATATGGTGGGCATGTGACGCAAAAACTCATTTCCCATTAGAAGGTAATATCTATACAGGCAGAGAGCAGGACCAAATTCGAGCAGCAAAAAAAGTGAGAAAACGAGCTTATGCGCCTTGCAATGCACTACAAAGGTTCTTGACTCTTGATTTATGTAAGCAACTAATGGCTATTGGTCTTGGTTTTGTTGGCACCCTCAGAAGCGACAAGCGATGTATTCCACTACAAATGAAATAACATCCAAAACGGGAAGTATTGTCTACTGAATTTGGTTTCCATGACAATATTGCGATATGTTCTATACAAAATACAAGAAGTCCCAGCCAGGCCCTGGGGTTCGTTTATGTAAAATCATTTTGGTGTTTGCTTAAGGGTTAAGTGATGACCACGAGCCCGAAGCGGATGATATCGCTGAGTTAAATGTAGAAGTACTAGGCAATAATGTCAACGATTCACTAGTTGGCATTGTACAAAGCGAAGTTGATCGCTGACGAAACTGTTGTTTTGCCGTTAGAAAAAGTCTATTATCAGATTTTTGATTTTTATTAAGAGCTTCAGAACTCGCAGCAAGTCTATTATAAGATTTTTTATTTTTATTGTTATCATTATGAGCATCAAAACTCACAGTCAAATAGGCATTTCTGCCGTTAGAACTCACTTCACTATTTTTTTTTGGGGGGTACTCATATAGAGTATTCCTCAATGGTACTTTGTATGTTTTTTTTTGTTTACGGTTTATTTTTTTGTTTTTGTTATTTCTATATGTAAAAATATTAGCAAAGCAAAAAAAAAAGCTTATTTATCAAACTTAATATGTACTACGAATATTTTTTGTATGATTTTTTTTTTGTTTAGTTTGTATGTAAGGAAAATTCAGCTATTACGTCTGTTCACTATGAAGGTACAACAAGAATGATTCCTCAAAAATAACAGTTATTTCTTGACTTTTATTTATCCCTCACAAAAGAAGAGTTATTTTGTGACTTTTATTTATTTCTCACAAAATAACAGTTACTTTTTGACACAAAATAACTCTTATTTTGTGAGGGATAAATAAAATTCAACAAATAACTATTATTTTCTGAGGAAGAAATAAAAATCAAGAAATAATGATTAAAAAGTGATTTTTAAAATAAAGTTCAGAAGTTTGGACCACTGCAAATTATTGTGCTTAATACGAAATTTATGTATTCTTAATTACTATCACTACTGGTCGGGCCTAATAATTATATATAGATTTAAGATTTGAATACTTATTGTTAGTTCATATTTTGAAGATACAATAAATAAATATATGTGAAAAAAAACTGCAAATTCACTCCAGCTCAAGCCAGGATGATGTAATGAGATGTGCCATAAAGCTTTGCTCCTCCTCTATGGATGTTAGAAGTTTCATATAAATCCAATCAGTAGTTTTGTAATGTGTTAACAATAAAGGATGTAGTCCTAGCATGTAGTGGTGTGAGTGTATGGCCCTATAGTCCCTTGTTTAGTTTTTACAGCTGTCAGGGAGACCAGCTTGTCAGTAGGCGCTCAAAAGAGGTGCCAAAAGATTTAGAGAAGTTAATTAAAAAACTAGGCAAGTTGTTGCCGGATTGCGTTTTTAAATTAAAGTATAATTTATTGAATGTTTAACTCTACTTATATACTATTTTACATTTTACTATTTTTGTGTTTCTTCATGTCTACTTCTACTGACCATCTATAATAACATAATTTTGTAATGAAAACAAAAGTGTGTCCATTTAAATTAATAAAGTAAGCGTTTTGTTAATTATTACAATGAACTGTGTTGTAATGCAATTATATTATGATACAGTGTATTACAGTAAGTGAGGTAGACTACAGTTTAGAAGTTCCAGATTTATTATCATTTATTTTGTAAAAGGGGGACTCTTTCAATGTAAATTTTAAATACACACGTGCATACATATGTACAACCATACATATGTATGTGTAAGAACCTATTTTTCAACCCAACAAACATACAAATTTGATTATATAATTTTTCGTGATCGTGCGTGATCGTGATAAGCTGTAGACCACTCGTGCGTGATTAAGAATATTTTATTCGTGAGCGTGCATGATCGCGAAAATTTGCAATATTATTCGTGCGAGAAAGAGCGTGAGTAAAAGATTTTTCTGCATAAGCGTGCGTGTCGTGAGTCAAAAAAATTCAGTTTTCATACCCTTTTAATCCCTCAAACTACACATTTTGGAAAAGTACCAAATACGTGTTGGCTTATTTTTTAGTAACATTGGTATGCTTTTGGAATTTGTAGTCTATCTAATGTGGTTTCCGAGACATAAAGATACCGATTCTGCCCTTTTTATTCCCTTAGCTTTCAAGTTTCGAAAAATTCCTTCTGGAAGGGGAACCTACATACCAAATTTCAGCTCTCTAGCTTATCATTAACAAAAAAAGTGCCAAAAACGGGTACGATTTTAACCCTTATAAAAGCAAATGTTCAAAAAGGACGAAAATCCATTCGAGATTTTGTCTAGAAGAAAATAATGCGCCAAAAAGCTTTTTGCTACGTTCAATAATTTATAAGATATGTTGAGTGCAAAAAAGGTACCAAAATTCAGTTTTTACCCTCTTTTAATCTCTAAAAGTATACATATCGAAAAAGTACGAAATAAGTGTCAGCTTATTTCTTAGCAGTATTCGCGTGTTTTTGGAATTTTTAGTCTATCTAATGTGGTTTCCGAGATATAAAGATACCGATTTCACTCTTTTTTAACCCCTTAGCATACGACTTTCGAAAACTCCCTTCTTAGTGGATCTATACATTGTAAGGGGAACTTACACACCAAATTTCAGCTCTCTAGCCATAGTCGTTTGGGCTATGCGTTGATACATCAGTCCGTCAGTCAGTCAGTTCATATATATAGATAAAAGTTATTTTGTTCTGTAGGTAACAATCTAATTCAAACCACATTGAAGGAATTTCGAAGTCTGAGTTCTTATTGAGTTAAAAGTGAGTGAGTTTTGTGCCTTAATTACTAAGAAAAAAGTTTAGTTTTGACCGTTTAATTCGAACAATTGTATTAATTTCAGTTTTTTAAGTAGAAGATTAAAATTTGGATTTTCTGATAGCTTAAGTATAAGTATAAGATATAATATGTTTTAAACCAATTAAAAAAAATTTTTTTAACTGATAGTTTTTTGCGTTATAAAATTCATATTATTCAACTTAAAATTTAAAAAACGTTCAAGTTTAATGGAATATTAAAAAGAAATAAAAAATATGGTCTTGTGGTTTTTTCTGTTTTCGTTTATCTGTTAGATTTTCTAAAATATTGTTAAAGAAACTGTTTGAAAATTTTGCCACAATTTTGAAAAATATGTACTTTTTTACAAACCCAAATTATCGATTTTGGATCGAATTTCTCCACTTTTCAAAGAGATTTAACGAAAAAAACAAAAATCATTTGAAAAAATTAAAATGATTTAAATGTTTGCAAAGACAATAAATTAAAAATTTTAATGAAAAATAAATTGTATTCTCCCCCTTTTTTACGCTACAAGAGGGCGCTCAAGTCACAAATTAGGGAGTTTTTTAATGTTTTAGAAAATTAATTGCAAAATTTTTTCAAATAAGAATAAAACTTTTTATTTTTTTTATAGCGTAGCATATTCGCATAAAATTCATATAAATTTTTTATTAAAAAGTTGCATTCCAAAAAGTTTTCATTGCTTTAAAAATCGTATGTAATTGACTTAACGTGAAATAATTCCTAAGTTTGGTTGAATATATAAAAAAAAGAAAAATATGGTCTTGGGGGGTTTTCCTGTTTTTTAAGTTTAATAGTGTCTTCTATAAATTTGCAAAAATAAAAATTATAAAAATCGAACCAGAACTTAAAAAACAAATCAATTCAAAAATTGCATATTTTGTTTTTTTTACCCACTTTTCAATAGCTTACAAAAACTAGCAAATAACAAAAAAAAACTTAACAAATTATGAAATAAAAATAAATTTTAGTACGCTTAAAAGAGGATAATAGTTTCTTAGCACAAAATAAAAAAAAACTTAATTTGTTGTATTCTGAAGCTAAAAGGGGGCGGTAAAATCATATATACATACAACATGCAAATATACGCGAGGAAGTAAAATTGTTCCACTTGTATCTGTGGATGAAAATTTAGCAGAAGTGAGCTTAAAATGTTCAAGGAGTAGCACCCGGGAAATATAGTTTAACTCTGGAATACATCTGAAAAGGTGAATAATCTCACGTTAATTTGTCATTCATGGATGGCTACTCTGGCCATAGCCAGTATAATCAGATAGTTGAAAATTAAATTCTCATTAATGATTTTTACTGCATTTGTGCCATTAAAGAATTACTATAAAATATATATGAATCAAAAATTTTAAAAGTAAATTTTATTTCATTATTCATATTGTAAAGGATGATATTAACAACATCAATGAAGATTTGAGGTTGAATAGAACATACATATATCTACTTATTGGCATGCAGATTAAGTTTCTTTTAGAAAGAGAGCATCATAATATTATGAGAGAGGTTTTTAATTAAAGTGATTACAATACATATTATAAACTTGAAACGTGATGTCTTTTAGATCAATTGTGTTGTATTAGATATTTCATACGAAATGCATTATACAATTTTACATGGTGCGGTTGCTAATATCTTAAGCAATAAAAATTCTGCAAGCTTGTATTTTAATTGCAAGGCAGTTCCAACGAAAATTCAAAACTTTAATTGCTCCAAAGTTCCAAATACGGATACTTATAACTACCGTCTCTGAGTACTCCACTGCTTAGTAACATATTTCGAATGCTTATTGCACATTTATTACCGGATTGCCTTTAAAGTCTGGCGAATTGGTAACAATAACAAGGAAATATTTTTTAGAAAAATTCAGAAAAAATAGAAAAAATAACATGCTTAATAATACTTGTAGATCAAACTAAGTCTCGGCATGGCAACATCAATGATGGAAATATTGATCGTCACTTTTTCTCAGATGGTATTATACTAAGAGTGCTATCATGTGGCTTGCAAGTAAACATAAAAGCTTTCAAAGACTTCTTAACAATGATTAGAAATATATATTTAATTCAATATGGATGGTATCATATGCCAAGTACTGTACACAAAATTTTAATTCATGGACGAGATGTTATCATACCCGTAGTAAGATCATTAAAGATTTCCTGTAATTATTTATTTTAAAATTGCTAATTAAAATATCTAGTCATAATATATAGAAAGAACATTATGAGCTGGTTGTGGGAAAAAGCGTTAGAAGCCAATCACAAAAATGTTAGAAAGATGCGGTTGTCGCATGCTAATAATTTCTTTCGGACAAACATTCATAATGATTTAATAACTCATTTGTTCCTTACTTCAGATCGTTTTTTATCTTAAAGGAGTACCATAATTTACAAAATATATATACATATATATAATGTCACTAATAATATTAAAATCAGACCTTAAATAACAAAAATAAAAAAAAATTTCAGTTAAAAACGGTCCTTTATGAAATATAAAAAAGCTTATTTATATTTTGACGTGAGAGAGAGTGACAACTCAAATGAATGTTTTTCATGCGTAAGAGTGTGTGAAACTGAAACATATTTAACTTAGTTGTGCGTGATCAAGAATAAATATGTTAAAAAAAAATTGCGTGACAGTCACTACTATATTCTCACTGTGAGCATGCGTGACAGTAAGTCAAAAAGGGACACGCGAACTTCTGTGCTATTGGATTTGTAGAAATATTTCAACTTTAATGAAAATTTTTTAAGATATTGCATACTTTCTTAAAAGGACACTTGACAGGACGAAAAGTCATTTTAACAGTTACGGTAAAAACTAACCCACGAGTTGCGCTTAATATGGTTACAAAAATCGGACCAAGGCGTGCCCGATTTTTTTTAACTAAGGTGAATGTAAATAATGTACCAAAGTTGAGAAGCCTAGGTCAACTCCTTCTATATTTTTTCAATCGCCCACAAATCACTGTCAACCTTAAATTCCCACAGACACACACACTAGATCCATCTCAAAAACACCCCACCCGCGCCAAACCACAGATAGACTTAAGTTTAAACAACTAGACACACACAAAGATTATACAGGCTATGGCCAGAGTACTAGGGTTTGGAATAACACAGAAAAGGATTATATAAAAACCAATTGACGACTGCTACCACAATTAGTAGACAATTTTATAATAAGCTAGCTTCATTTTAATAAGAATTTGCATTGCTTGTTTCTCATTCTTTTTGAAAAAATTCCAGGCGGTTTCTTATCGTTAAGTACAAGCAAGTTACAGTACCATACTCAGCTACGCCAAATTTTAAATACCCTGAGCCACATTCTGTCTAAGTGTATTTCATTTTGCATTTTATTTGTCCTCAAATATTTTCTTCAGGGTTTCAATAGTAGCGTCGACTTATAATAAATTTAAGTGTTATCAACTCAGAGCTCTTACAGCTTAAAATTTTCACTACACTTTTCAAAATTTGTTCACTAATTCGGCGAAGAAGTACTTCAAGTTCGCTTAACATCGAATTATTTACTTTAGGAAACGATTATATCATTGCAATCATTGATACTTATACAATTTATTACACTTTCTTACGTTATGGTGATTAAACGATAGTGATTAAAGCTGTTTCAGACTATGATACAACTATTAATATTTCTGACTAAAATGTCTTGCTGATCTAATTTTAGTTTCAAAATGTTCAAAAAACAACAACAACTCAGCATGTCAGAGTTTCATCTACCACAAAAGTATTAGCACTTGTATTATACTCGGAAAAGGCCTTTCCTAAATGCATCTTGCATGGAATAGACCAATATTTTTTTTTTCGTAAACGCTTTAGGAGATATGGCATGATTTCAATTTTATGGAATTTTTGTGAAATTTCAGTATGGATTTGAATAGCTCACATTTTTCTTTTATATTAAAAAAAATATGGACATTTTACTAATTATTTATCAGCGTCGAAGGAATTCTTTCTTTCTTACAAATACATTTGAAACAAAAACACAATTTTAGAATTTGTTTAAAGATTGAAAAATTTCCTTCGAACAGGGTATATGTAAGTGTTTAAACAGACGATGAAAAACGTATCAACTTTCGTGTAAATTTAGTCACAATCAATCATTCAAAGGAACTTTTTTAATATATAAAAAACAATGAGTTTTTATCTTAAAGTAAAATAGGATTATAACCATGTGTGCCCCAAAATTGTATATATTTATGAAATAACATGTACTTTTAATTTCCCGCTTTCCCGGGAAAATCTCAAAAATTTCCCGGGAATATTTGACAGCCATTTCTCGGGATTTCCCGCCCGGGAATTCCCGTTTTCCAAACCCTACAGAGTACCCATCCATGCATGACAAATTAATGTGAGATTATTCACATTTTCAGATGTATTCCATATGCTACGCTATAAAATAAAATAAAAAGTTTTATTCTTATTTGAAAAAAAAATTTTTTGCAATTAATTTTCTAAAACATTAAAAAACTACCTAATTTGTGACTTGAGCGCCCTCTTGTAGCGTAAAAAAGGGGGAGAATACAATTTATTTTTATTTAAAATTTTTAATTTATTGTCTTTGCAAACATTTAAATCATTTTAATTTTTTCAAATGATTTTTGTTTCTTTCGTTAAATCTCTTTGAAAAGTGGAGAAATTCGATCCAAAATCGATAATTTGGGTTTGTAAAAAAGTACATATTTTTCAAAATTGTGGCAAAATTTTCAAACAGTTTCTTTAACAATATTTTAGAAAATCTAACAGATAAACGAAAACAGAAAAAACCACAAGACCATATTTTTTATTTCTTTTTAATATTCCATTAAACTTGAACGTTTTTTAAATTTTAAGTTGAATAATATGAATTTTATAACGCAAAAAACTATCAGTTAAAAAAATTTTTTTTAATTGGTTTAAAACATATTATTTCTTATACTTTAAGCTATCAGAAAATCCAAATTTTAATCTTCTACTTAGAAAACTGAAATTAATACAATTGTTTGAATTAAACGGTCAAAACTAAACTTTTTTCTTAGTAATTAAGGCACGAAACTCACTCACTTTTACCCCCTCTGGGGGCGCAATAAAAACTCAGACTTCAAAATTCCTTCAATGAGGTTTGAATTAGATTGTTACCTACAGAACAACATATCTTTTATCTATATATATATGAACGAGTAACGTTACTGACTGACTGACTGACTGATGTATCAACGCATAGCCCAAACGACTATGGCTAGAGAGCTGAAATTTGGTGTGTAAGTTCCCCTTACAATGTATAGATCCACTAAGAAGGGAGTTTTGGAAAGTCGAATGCTAAGGGGGTAAAAAAGGGTGAAATCGGTATCTTTATATCTCGGAAACCACATTAGATAGACTAAAAATTCCAAAAACACACAAATACTGCTAAAAAATAAGCTGACACTTATTTCGTACTTTTTCGATATGTATACTTTTAGGGATTAAAAGAGGGTAAAAACTGAATCTTGGTACCTTTTTTGCACTCAACATATCTTATAAACTATTAAACGTAGGAAAAAGCTTTTTGGCGCATGCTTTTCTCCTAGACAAAATCTCGAATGGTTTTTCGTCCTTTTAGAACATTTGCTTTTATAAGGGTTAAAATCGTACCCGTTTTTGGCACTTTTTTTGTTAATGATAAGCTAGAGAGCTGAAATTTGGTATGTAGGTTCCCCTTTGTTAATGCACGAGCATTATTTATTTTAAGTTCAATAAACCTTAACACACTTGGCCAATACATTTATTTACTTTTACTTTATTCTTGCCTACAATTGTAATTTAATATGGCACACTTTTCCCAAATTAATACAAAATAATGCACAAGAATCATTTATTATTTTATTTAAGTTCAATAAACTTTTGCACACTTGGCCTAAATTAATACATTTTTTTTATTACAATTTATTTTTATTTTACTGTTTCCTACACTGTAATTTAATACCGCACAATTTAATACAAGTTATTATTGCAATTTAATTTGTTTTTTATTGCTGCAAAAATTATGTAAATTAATCATATTTCTTTGATAAAACTAGTATATAAGACTAAGAAAATTCTGAATAAAACAATTCTTAATTTGAAACTGAAAGAAACGGTATTTTTCAATTAAGATAAGCAACTCGGTTCAAGTGCTGTTGTTGCGCCAACTGAATCAATTTACCTCCAAGTTAAAGTGCTTGAGAGGTCATACAATAAACCAAAACTCTTCAGGTTTATGCGCCTGTAAGAAAATCATTATTCTCAAAGCATTGAAGTAATCTTCCCATTTCTTTGAGCTACAAGTGCCTGGAAGAAAGCCCAAGGCGAAGATTCTCAACATTTTGGTGACACCGACGTAATCCTGTTACAAGAGCAGGACGTCTAAGTTCATTACTCAACATATCACCAGTTCAGCAATATATTATTCGAGTGGAAATACTAGCAGCAGTGATAGCCAGCTAGATATAATCCACAATGGTAAAGTCAACTTCAGACAAAATTCCACCACAAGAGGGCTGTGATGTGTTAGCAGCTGAGACGAATGAGTTCATAAAGCTCAAACGTCGACAAGCGGTAATGATGTCTTCTTTAGAACGGTTGCTTAATGACGAATATACTCATCAGAACCGAAACATCGCATTAAACATATGGCAAGGCATTGAAGCCATACATTTCCAAATATTTGAGCTCTATGACAACCCAGAGCAACTAAGCTACGAATCCGTGCGCTTTATACAAATCGAGACTAAATTGCGAAAGGTAATCAATACAGTAAGCACGATTGAACAATCTCAGCAGAACATCAGTGATCCAGAATCCTTGCCTATGCCAAAGGTCGCACTACCAAAATTCGATGGAAATCACCTCAAGTGGCAAGAATTCTATGATATATTCTTATCTCTGGTGATAAATTGATCAATGCCTAAAATTCAAAAGATGTGGTATTTAAAAACACCGTTAGTAAAACACTTCGCACCGTTAGAAAATTTTGACGCTGCATGGACCATGGTGGTGGAGAGGTATAACAACAAAAGATTACTGGTCAACAAGCTTGTGCAAGATCTAGTAGATACCCAATTAAAGGCTATACTGATAACTACAAGTCGCTCCATGACAGAACTAAGGAATGTCTTTTAGCGCTTCATGTCTTCAGCTGGATACGAAATTATGGGATCCAATATTATGCTACCTACTACTAAAGAAATTGGACGAAGCAGCGCGTCTCCGATACGAGCAAGCAGTGAAGAATCCTCGGGAGGTTCCGACAATCACAGTTACTGAAATTCTTGGAAAGAAATTTCCAATCAATGAAATGAAAAAATGCCGCATTCAAAGTCAAGGGTGTGTACTTCCATCACCACAAAGCAAGTCAACAATTCATGTGTTATGTGCAAAAATGGAAATCATCCGTTATTCGCATGTACCAAGTTTCGTCAGTTATCGACATCAGCGAGACTACAATTCATTAAAAAACGAAAATACTGTGTGAACTGTTTGAAGCCCGGTCAGAATTCTAAAACCTGTATATCAAGGGGTTGCAAGGAATGCAGCAAAAAGCATAATACATTGCTGCACTTGGAGAGCTCAAATCAAGGCAATAACCCTGCAACATCATCAACACCAGCAACAAACATTTCAAACAACAAAGATCTGCAAAACAATCATTTATCATCTGGAAATCAAGACGCCATATCACTTACAACGTACAACCAATCCAAAAGTCCCAGGTACGTCCTTCTGAGCACAACCATGATAAAAATACGAGCTAATGAGAAGGAGATACAATGCAGAGCACTTCTCGATTCAGGATCCCAACTGAATTTCGTCAGCGAACGTCTAGTAAAACGTCTCGGAATTTCAACTAAACCAACATCAATCTCCATTAGTGGCATCGCTTCTAGTGACACTAGGGTAACACGCCGAGTAAACGTAGCATTACATTCAAGAATCAATAATTATACTGCACGGCTTGAAGCAGCGGTCCTTCCGCACATAATTTCACCTCAACCATCACAAGTTATCAATATAGATCATTGGCCAATTCCAAAGAATATTATGCTAGCAGACCCACAATTCAATCGTCCTGACAAAATAGATGTTCTACTTGGGGCAGAATTTCATCACCAACTATTGTCAGGTTGGCAGATTCAACTAGGTAATGATTTGGCCATTTTGAATAACACTTTACTTGGCTGGGTAATTTCTGGGAGAATTAGAGGACATGAATCATCAATTGCAGCATGCGGAAGACGAAGTTAATTTGGAAGAAGCTATTGCTCGGCTCTGGGAACTGGAAACTATCAGCACATCTGACAGATGTCTTTCGATGGCTGAAAGACAATGTGAAAACCATTTTTCGCAAACTCACTCCATTGACAAAAATGGAAGATTCGTGGTCAAAATTCCATTCTGCACTAGCTCAAACACTCTTGGCGAGTCCCATGGAGTAGCTTTCCACAGATTTCTATCATTAGAAAGGCGAATATCAAAGACTCTAGAAATCAAAGCTCAATATATAAATTTCATGAAAGAATATGAAGCATTAGGGCACATGTCCCAAATAGACATAAACTCTATGCAAACACCAAATTACTTCATTCCTCGCCACTGTGTACTTAGACCTGAAAGTCTAACAACAAAATTACGAGTGGGTTTTGATGCCTCCACTAAAACTACTAACGGAGCTTCATTGAACGACATAATGTGTACAGGACCCATAGTACAGAGTGAACTCTTTTCTATTCTACTACGCTTTCGGTGTCCACGATTTGTCTTCACAACCGACATCAAAAAAATGTACCGCCAAATACTAATGCACCCAGATGATAGAAACTTTCAAATAATCATTTGGAGAGAAAATCCCACCAAGCCAATGAGGTATTATAAACTAAATACAGTCACATATGGAACGAGATCTGCACCTTATTTAGCGACAAAATGCTTAGAACAAATTGCTAAGACAAACATGATACGATACCCACATGGAGCTCAATTTTTACTCGAAAACTTCTATGTAGATGACGGTATTGGCGGAGGGGATGACTTGCACACTGTTCTAGCAATTCAGTCAGAACTGCAACACATATTGCACCAGCATGGTTTTGAATTACAAAAATGGGCAGCAAATCATTCGAAACTACTTCAAAACGTTGCCGAGGAAAAACAAGAGGTTAATTTTGACTTCGATAGTGAGAATAACCATATTGTGAAAACTTTGGGCTTAACATGGATGCCATAACATGACAAATTGTGTGTGAAAGTATTCCTAAGGGAGATTAACCACATCACAAAACGCACAATTAGCTCAGATTTAGCTAGTTTGTTTGATCCTTTGGGACTACTATCGCCGATTGTAGTTACCGCCAAAATATTCATCCAAGAACTATGGCAGAAAAAGTTAGACTGGGATGAAGCACTGCCAGAAAATCATCATTCAACTTGGGTTACGTTCAGACAAGAGTTAGAACACATAAAAGATCTAAGAATCACGCGACATATCTTCGAAGGACATGTGACATCCAACATAAAAATTCATGCCTTTGCAACAACGAAAAATAATCAGATTATTGTGAGATTATTATGCTCAAGGTCCCGAGTCGCACCTCTAAAGCGTCAAACTTTACCTCGTCTCGAACTCTGTGCAGCACTATTAAGCGCTAAGCTCACTTCAAGAGTGAAGAAAGACTTAAAATACAAGGATGTTCCTACTTATTTAGGGACAGATTCAGAAATCGTCTTGGCCTGGATCAATTCACAATAATCATATCAAACATTTGTGGCTAACAGAATAGCTGCAATACAAGAATTGTCAATAGCAGAACAGTGGCGACATGTCAGCTCAAAAGATAATCCTGCAGATATCTTGTCGCGTGGCATCTCTTCAAGAAAACTCGCATCAAACAATTTGTGGTTCTACGGACCCATATTTCTACATGGAAAACAGGAGATATGGCCAAAAGAAGTCTCCAAAGCAAATATCATCGATCAGAATTCTGATATAGAGCGAAAAAGGGTAGCAGCAGCAACCACAGCGAGTGATCCTACAGATAGTGTGATCTACAACATTAAACATAATGGCTCATTCAGAACTCTACAACGAGTAGTTGGCTACATTGTGAGATTCATCAACAATACAAGAAGGGGCAATCAACAATCCAAGCTATTATTATCAGTTCCAGAACTGGAACAAGCTCTTACTTTGATTGTACAATGCAACACTCAGATTTTGACGAAGAACTAAAACACCTAATAAGGTACAAGCAAGTAAGCAAGAATAGCCCATATAATAACCTTGCCCCATTTTTGGACACCAACGGCATCATCAGAGATGGAGGAAGATTAGAAGCATCAGAGCTTCCGTATGACATCAAACACCCAATGCTTATCCCTTCTAATGACCCGATATCAAAATTGCTGATGCAAATGGTGCATGAGGAAAACCGTCATTGTGGTCCTCAGGCACTCTTATCACACACAAGACAAAAATACTGGCCAATCAAGGGAAAGTCAATGGCCAGATCAATTGTCCAACATTGCATAAAATGCGCTAGAGCTAAACCAAAGATTCTTACTCAAATTATGGGAAATCTGTCATCTACAAGAATCAGTCCAGCTCGACCCTTCATTAACTCTGGAGTTCACTTTTGTGGTCCATTTTGGGTCCACTATAAGAGCAGAGGAAAGAGGCCTCAGAAGGCTTACATCGCGGTATTTTGCTGTTTTGCTACCAAAGCAGTGCACCTAGAAGTAGTTAGCAGTTTAACAACAGATGCATTCATAGGGGCATTAAAAAGATTCATAAGCACTAGGCCATTGCAAAAACTTATACTGCCACCAACTTTGTTGGTGCCAAAAATCAACTGGCAGAGTTGTTAGAACCAGTTTACGGAGAGTCAGCTACCGAAAAAATAGATAAAGAATGTACAGCTCGAGGCATCATGTTTCATTGTATACCACCAAGAGCACCTCATTTCGGAGGCTTATGGGAGGCAGCAGTAAAATCGGCCAAACATCTGCTTGTACGAAGTGTATCAACAGCATCACTAACATATGAGGAACTTGACACAGTGGTCATAGAGATTGAAGAAATTCTTAATTCCCAACCCATAAGTCCGATGTCAGATAATTGATTAAATCGGGAGACATGGTAATAATAAAGGAGGACAACACAGCTCCTTTACAGTGGCCTCTAGGAAGAATTGTAAAAACACATAAAGGCGATGATGGCTTCATTCGAGTAGTTGATGTCAAAACATCAAAAGGAGTTTGCAGAAGACCAATTTCTAGGCTGGCACTCTTACCAATTAATAATTCTGAAGATGACGAAATCCCTCAACAAGATGACTCGACTAGCACAAGCATTCATCGGAACGAAAGGCCTCAAGGTGATAAAAAACGGAAAAGAATATCGATAAGCCAAAACATCTTCACTATTATGATGGCGATCATATTAATGCCGCTAGCATTAGGGGCACAAATACATAATAAAAGGTTCGAAAATCGTCTGGGCATACATTTTGAAGGAATTGGATCCACCACAATTTCAACTACAGAATGGCAATTATTAGTGTACTATGACTTAAAAGAATTTTGGACTGAAGCGGCAACTTTTTCGCAAGGAACACAAACCTTAAACGATCTATGCAAGCAAATGCAGGACAAAACTACATGCACAAGCCTGGTCAAGCATTTTGAACACACAGAAGCTGAATTAAAATTAGACAGCACTCAGTTGTCTGAGCGGATAAAAAAGAGAGCAGCAATCGATCTAGTTGGAAATATCGCCCATTCACTTTTTGGTGTATTAGACTCCGAATACGCCAAAGATATGGCTGGTACAATTTCTCAAGTTAAAGAAAACGAAGAACATATTCTCGATCTCTTAAAAAATCAAACCTCAATCATAGACGCTACAATAAACATAATGAGATTAGATCAAGTAGCAGTAAAGAAAAAATTCGATCAAATTGATTTCCAAATTGAACAAATACGCAATATAGTAAGCGACGAATGGCAGCAAGAAAAGATTTACCGTATTTTTCTTTCGTTGTGCATCCAATTAACAATTACAGCAGCGAAGCTCCAACAGACACAATTATCAATACTTGACATTTTAACAAACACTCACCATGGTATTATAAGCCCACTACTCTTGACTCCTCATCAATTACAGCAAGAAGTAAGGAAAATTAAAATGCATCTCAGCGAATCACTGGAACTGCCGGTACGCCAAGAAAATACGTTACAACTATACAAGCTCATGAAGGTCAAAGGAGGGCTCACTGACAATATAGTAGTTTTCAGTATAACATTACCTTTAGTTCAACGTGAACGATATGAAATATTTAATATTATTCCAGTGCCAACGTGGATCAATGACACATTAGTAGCAATACAACTATGTGCACCTCTTTTGATCATCAGCAATGCTCTCAACCAATACTTTAGCATTAGCAAATCTGAACTCAGCTTATGTTCACTCATCACAGAATATATGTATCTGTGCCCTAAAGGCCAAATAAGGCATCAAAATGGCTCATCAACATGTGCCTGCGAGCTGAATTTATTTCACAACAACACCCAATCAGACTGCTCTGTACAGCAAATGAAATATAAAGAAGTCTGGATTCCCCTTCATCAACAAAACAAATGGATATATTCAGTTTCAAGTCCGTCTCAGGCAACAGCACTATGCAAAACGGAAATCACACAATTCACACTTGAAGGATCTGGTTTGCTTGCATTGGAACCAGAGTGCACTTTTAAATACAAATTCACGACGTTGCGTGCACAAAACCAGATATCCAGCAAGATTGAAAATTCATATACTAGCTTCTGGGAACTAACGCAACAACGACACGAAGAACGCATTAAACCATTGTTACCACAAGAAGATGTGAATCAATATATTTCCCAAGTAAAAAATTTAATAGCTTTACAATAATCATTAGCAACACAAGAGATATTAAGACTCCCAAACAAACTTGAAGCTCACAACTATCATCACATGACGGTTGGGTATACATCATTAGTGATTGCTTTTAGCATTGTCATATATCTACTAGTAAAACAAAGGTGCAAACAACGGTCAACTCCAATTCCAGTACCTCGCATTAAACAACTAGACTCAGGCTTCACTGTTCACATATAATAACCAACGCAACATTCAACAATAGCCCTACAGCAAGAAACATTTTGAGCAGCACTCAACGGGGGGAGAATGTTAATGCACGAGCATTATTTATTTTAAGTTCAATAAACCTTAACACACTTGGCCAATACATTTATTTACTTTTACTTTATTCTTGCCTACAATTGTAATTTAATATGGCACACTTTTCCTAAATTAATACATAATAATGCACAAGAATCATTTATTATTTTATTTAAGTTCAATAAACTTTTGCACACTTGGCCTAAATTAATACATTTTTTTTATTACAATTTATTTTTATTTTACTGTTTCCTACACTGTAATTTAATACCGCACAATTTAATACAAGTTATTATTGCAATTTAATTTGTTTTTTATTGCTGCAAAAATTATGTAAATTAATCATATTTCTTTGATAAAACTAGTATATAAGACTAAGAAAATTCTGAATAAAACAATTCTTAATTTGAAACTGAAAGAAACGGTCTTTTTCAATTAAGATAAGCAACTCGGTTCAAGTGCTGTTGTTGCGCCAACTAAATCAATTTACCTCCAAGTTAAAGTGCTTGAGAGGTCATACAATAAACCAAAACTCTTCAGGTTTATGCGCCTGTAAGAAAATCATTATTCTCAAAACATTGAAGTAATCTTCCGATTTCTTTGAGCTACAAGTGCTTGGAAGAAAGCCCAAGGCGAAGATTCTCAACACCCTTCCAGAAGGAATTTTTTAAAACTTAAAAGCTAAAGGGATAAAAAGGGTAGAATCGTTATCTTTATGTCTCGGAAACCACATTAGGTAGACTACAAATTCCAAAAGCATACCAATGTTACTAAAAAATAAGCCAACACGTATTTGGTACTTTTCCAATATGTGTAGTTTGAGGGATTAAAAGGGGATGAAAACTGAATTTTTTGACTCACGAGACGCACGCTTGTGCAGAAAAATATTTTACTCACGCTCTTTCACGCACGAATAATATTGCAAATTTTCACGATCATGTACGCTCACGAATAAAATATTCTTAATCACGCACGAGTGGTTTACAGCTTATCACGATCACGCACGATCACGAAAAAGAATATAATCAAATTTGTATGTTTGTTGGGTTGAAAAATAGGTTCTGACACATACATATGTATGGTTGTACATATGTATGCACGTGTGTATTTAAAATTTACATTGCATTTTGTGAAAGAGTCCCCCTTTTACAAAATAAATGATAATAAATATGGAACTTCTAAACTACTGATTGGATTTATATGAAACTTCTAACATCCATAGAGGAGGAACAAAGCTTTATGGCACATCTAATGACATCATCCTGGCTTGAGCTGGAGTGAATTTGCAGTGGGCCAAACTTCTGAACTTTATTTTAAAAATCACTTTTTAATAATTATTTGTTGATTTTATTTATTCCCCAGAAAATAATAGTTATTTGTTGATTTTTATTTATCCCTCACAAAATAAGAGTTATTTTGTGTCAAAAAGTAACTGTTATTTTGTGAGAAATAAATAAAAGTCACAAAATAACTCTTCTTTTGTGAGGGATAAACAAAAGTCAAGAAATAACTGTTATTTTTGAGAAATAAATAAAAATCAAGAAATAACTATTATTTTGTGAGGCATAAATAAAAATAAAAAACAAAAATCATTGCATCTATAGGTAGTCCATGTAACATGAAGTTTCGTGGTAAATTCCTTGTACACGCAGCACTTCTCTATTGTTGTGATTTTTTCACTTTAAATTTGGAAAATAATCGTTATTTGCGATCCCTGCTTCTGACAACTTTTTTAATAATTATCCGATTTTTACCAGATGAAGCATTTTGTTAGTCTTACTGACTTAATAAGGAGTAACATTAATAACGACAATTATAGCGTCTTAATATCTTTAGACTTATCAAAGGAGTTTGTTTAATTCGATTAATTTTGCTAGTATGATTTGTAAACTCTCTACCGAATTTAAATTTTCTAGAACAGCGTGTAAGCTCTTATCGGAATTTATCACTGACACACAATTCAGTGAAACGCATGGAAGATGTAAAACATGTGAGACATGCGTTTACATTGACAACATCTAACATCTACCATCATCTCAGTTGTCAAAAAGACAACACACACTACATAGGCAGTGCTGCCAGAATGATGATTTTATCATATTTTTGATGATTTTTGGACCAATATATGATTTTAAGATTTTTATTCTCGAATGATGATTTTTAATTTTGCAAATTATGATTTTTACTTTCAATACATACATATGTATGTACAATTTTCTTTGTTGTTCTAGAATGTTTATCAATAGCTACACCTATAAAACATTTTTGTTCCAGCGAAAATATTCGTCTTCATGGAAACAGGTTGGTAAGGGGCAGAGAGCACAACTCTCCCTCCTCTTCTGGGATCATTTGAAAAAAAAAGAATAAGAAAACGTCACTTTACAAAAAAGGCATGTTACAGATGAGACGAAAAATCGGTCCGGAATATATTCAAATCTTGCACAAATGTATACCAAATCGTTTAAAAGAAGTCATTCGTCGCCAAGGAAAAGCAATTTGCCTCTCAATTTTAGAGTATAAAACAACTGTACATCAGTGATGCAAAATGTGGCACAATTGAGCTATTTGTGGCACTTTTGGATGTTTGTGGTCCTATGGTACTCTCTAGGATATTTTGGCCCCTTCAGCTCAAAATTCAACTAATTCCTTCAAACCTTTGAGCACACTTCTTTTCTTCGTTTTAAGAACTACCTTTATTTTTGAAGATTTTTATTTAAACTGGTTTCCGAAATCTGCATTATAGTATTATACCACTTGCTATTAACCTTTTTCAAAAGGAAACAGAACAAGTAAATAGGCAATATCGCAAGTTCCAGAATTTAAAAAGCTCAAAGATTTAAGTAGAAGTAAATTTTGCAAAGGGATTTCGACCATTAAAAATCGTTTATGTAAACTTTTGTGTACAAATATATACAGAATTATTCAAGAAACTCTTTGTATTCACCAGTCCTCAGACTGAAAATTGAAATCAAGAATAAAATTTGAAAATTCGCTTTTGTTTTCAATATAAATTTTCAGTCGAGAGTTTTCTTTCGATATTGTGAAACAGGCCATAATAGAAGAAATCGTTGTCATGTAAAAATAATGTGTCATATTTAATACAATAAAAAAAAAATAATGAAATCTAGTTCTAATAATTGTTATGATGGAGATATTTTGAAACTTAACACAAAAAATGCTTTTAAACAGGGGTAAATGAAGGAACTATTGGACTTAGAATTTAGAGATTATGTTTAATAAAATTAGAATTACATAAATATTGTTTTTTAACTAAAATTTAGTTTTTTAAGCAACATACATACATATAAAATATGTATTTACCTTAATTTAACAAAAATAATACTTTAAAAAATTTTAACTTTTGTCGCTAAGTTCTGTTTTTGCTGCAAACAAAATAAATCATTGAAAAACTTTTTTGGCCCTATCAAAGGTATTTTGATATAGCCACTACTATTTAATTTGGCCCTAAACCAAAAAAACCCAAAATGCATCACTCCTGTACATACATATGTACCTTATATGATAAGAACATTGGCAATGTCGACAGTGATGGTATCTCTACGAAGAGCAAAAGCACATTAAACTGTTGGAAAAAGGGTAAAAAGCGCAAAAAAATACGAAAAAGAGAGTAAAAAAGCACCAAAATTTTTTTTTTAACTTTAATACATTAATACTATGTTCACTCGTGTTTAACACCTCATTCGTGTTTAAGTGCTTGCACACGACGATTATGAGATGTTTTACCATACATTGACTTGTTTTGTTAAACATATCAAAAACGGTGTTTTAAATTTAAAAACTTCCTTAAACACGTAAATGGAGTATGTTCAGTCCGTTCTTTGATAGCTCTGGCAACTTTGTGTTGTTATTAAATGGCTTCACGTGAAAAATTATTTGTAAAAAACGCTCAATTATTTACAAAAACATTTGTTGTTTAAAAATAATGAACCAATAAAAAAGCATAATTACTCGTAATTTTTTACAAATACAATAATTTACTCGCGAAACGTCAACCTTAAACATCTCAAATGTAATGTGAACGGTTGTGTTTTGTTTTTTAAAACACTTGCCTTACACACGTTTAAGACCATAAGTGTCAACATGGTATAAGCCATTTAAAAAAAGGAGAGTTTGGGGTGTAAAACCTCATAACATAATTTCAAGTTTTTTCCTCAAAATATTTAATATTAATTATATTAATTTTTCAAAATATTAGTAGTTATATGATCGGTGTTAGTTATTTGGTAAGTGAAGCTGAGGCCCAGATTTGAATTAAGATGTTATTGAAAAATCATTTACACATACAAAATGCATTAAAAGCAACACTTTTTTCTTAACTAACTTAAAAGTTTTTGTTTTTTGCGATATTTACCCTTATTCCAGTTGTCAACATTGACAGCACGTCAATACGATACCAAAAAATTGGAATATGGCTACCCGTTGTCTAAAACTACTGACTGCTATTGACAACCCATGCTATCAATTGTTCTAGGATGATCAATCAATTATTATGCAGAGGATTATGTGGTACTTTCCAATTACTTCCAATTTCTATTTTGCAAGAAACATTTTAATTTTTTAATCCCAATTATGAAAAGTTTTTTAAATTGTTTTTAACGTAGTTCCGTTGTTGTCATTAAAAACAATTTAAGAAGGCTCAGTCAAAAGATGCTGCTATTAGCCCTTAAAAGTATTTTAGGTTTGTAATTAAAAATATTTTTATTTTACAAAAAGCACCAAAAGCACTGTGTGAAATTGTTAGAAAGCACTTTAAATACCCAATTTTTAAAAAAGGGTATTAACCAAACTTTCGCGTTTTGAAGAGGCAAAAAGCATCAAAATATACCCGAAACGCACCAAAATACCATCACTGAATGTCGAATACTTCTTTTGTTTGAATTTCTTAACTAATTTTTCATCTAATGTAATTTTTATATAAGTTACTTTCTCTTATATAAGTTACTTTCTATCATTTTTTTATTGAATTCAATTTGAAAATGCTTTCTAAATTCTTTTTGTAAAATAAGCTAGTAAATACCTTTTTATTGATGAAAACAAAATAAAATTGGTGTACGTCGAATAGTTTTGTTTGTCCACTGTAAATATGTCAATTGTTACTTTCATTATTTGAAAAAAAATTGGACTTGTGATGATTTTATTTCTTCAAAATATGATTTTTTTTCCGACAAATGATGATTTTCTTCGCAAAACTTCTGGCAGCCCTGTACATAGGTTTTGTTAAGGAAATTATAAAAAATTGGATTTGATGTAACATTAATAATTGGACTAGTTGTTGCTTAGCAAGATCAAACCCAGTTAATAATGCTGTGTATGAAAATTACAAAAGCTTTTGCAAGAAAAATATGAAGATTTTTTTTTTAAAGGTACACACATATATGTATGTTTGTTTGTAGTTTTTTCTTAGTTTTTGACCAGCGTTGCCACTAGTGGAAATAGAAATTACACAGCTGCAAGTCTTAAATAGTGCAAGACTAAATGAAATATTGCAAAAAAATCCAATAAAAACTTTTAATTGTTTATTAGTTTGTTAGTAACTTGAAATTTAAGGCGAGATAATTTTTTAATATATAAAAATCCTACAACAAATTTAAAAATACATAACACAAAATTCAATAATTCTTAAATATTTACTTCAACGAAGAATAATTTAACAACTTTCCTCTTAACATTTTGTCAAAATTTCATAAAATATCGTTTAAACTAGGCGTTTGAGAATAAGGTTATCAACCTTTTTCTTTTCTTAATTTAAACTTATTTAACTATAGGTACTGAGCGATACTTATACATTCTTTAGCTTTTTAAGCATATGTACAATTGTACATATTTAAACTAAACTATTTTTTCCAATTTCTTTTTGTCATTTTAGGCTAAAAATTTGCAATTTTAAAATCGATGCTACTGTATTACCTGATAACAAATTGTTGGGGTATCAGTTTTAATTAAGTTCAATTTACTAAAAAAAGACTTTTAACAGAAGCGTTTAAAAATGGTAATATCACAACCTTTAAATTTAGAAAGAGAATATCGCCAGCAGAGTTTTTACTTTAAAAAATTTAGTAGATTAAGGTTTTTAGGGTATAAGTTTTGATAATTTAGCTCAACAAATGAAAATCGGTTTTCATTTCAATGATTGCGCAAATTTTGGTTCTATTACATCAATAAAATTATAAAAGTCATCATGAAAGATTATTTTTTTAAATTGTCTAATTATTTCAATGTAAAAGTTACTAAAATCTTTATACATTACATTTGTGTGTCTTGGAACAGTATTTATTTCAAAAACTGCCAATCTTCAATATAATCTTAATACTTCTTTATATAATAGGTGATAATATTTAATGGCTCTATAGTGGGAAATATTGTAAAAATTCTGGGAGTTTGCATTACGTTTATAGTAGGATCCAAGATTTCTTAGCAAATCTTCTTAACATGGTTAATATAATTTGGGCCTTATTAAAAATATTATTAG
The DNA here is from genome assembly GCA_944452675.1 of Tachina lurida. Taxonomy (NCBI): domain Eukaryota; kingdom Metazoa; phylum Arthropoda; class Insecta; order Diptera; family Tachinidae; genus Tachina; species Tachina lurida. Next base: position 62,277,679 of record OX101756.1, read on the forward strand.
ACTTTTATTAAGACATACAGGAATATTGTTTTGTTTATATCTTTATAATAAATTTTGTTATATACAAATCTTTCCTTTCCTCGTTGTACCTTCATAGTGAACAGACGTAATAGCGGAATTTTTCTTATATACAAACTAAACAAAAAAAAAAACATACAAAAAATATTCGTAGTACATATTAACTTTGATAAATAAGCATTTTTTTGCTTTGATAATATTTTTACATATAGAAATAACAAAAATAAAAAAAAAACCGTAAACAAAAAAACATACAAAATACCCTTGAGGAATACTCTTTATGAGTACCCCAGAGGAAAAAAATAGTGAAGTGAGTTCTAACGGCAGAAATGCCTATTTTACTGTGAGTTTTGATGCTCATAATGATAACAATAAAAATCAAAAATCTGATAATAGACTTGCTGTGAGTTCTGAAGCTCTTAATAAAAATCAAAAATCCGATAATAGACTTTTTCTAACGGCAAAACCACAGTTTCGTCAGCGATCAACTTCGCTTTGTCCAATGCCAACTAGTGAATCGTTGACATTATTGCCTAGTACTTCTACATTTAACTCAGCGATATCATCCGCTTCGGGCTCGTGGTCAACAATTAAACAAGTTGTTACTGAAGACAACAGTAGTACAAAACCAAAGGTCCATTCCTGGACAGATATATAACCATTTTAAAGCGCGGGTGAAGCCCAAATTCTACTAAAATTGGATCCGCCCCAAAGATGTCTAGGGATAACAGCACATCTTCTATCAATCTTCAAAATCGTTTTTCATTATTGCAAGACAAAAACGACAAGCCCGCTGCATCATCGCAAAAGTCTTTTAAGCCACCACATATTTATCTGAGAGAAAAAAATTCAAACGCGCTTCTAAAAAATCTACTGTCGACCATTGGTGAAAATACTTTTCACATCATTCCAATTAAACGAGGTAATATTGATGAAACTAAAATCCAAATATATGATGAAAAAGATTTCCGAAAAATTATTAGTGAGTTTGAAAAAAATAAAACAAATTTTTATACATATCAACTTAAGAGTGCTAAAAGCCTACAAATAGTATTAAAGGGCATAGATTCATATGTTGAGCCTGAAGAAGTAAAATGTGCACTTATCGAACAAGGATTTAAGGTAAAAAATGTTACCAATATAATCAATAGAGAGAAGATTTCCCAGCCTCTATTTCGTGTTGAACTGGAGCCGAATGATATACAGTTAAAGAAAAATGAGACGCACCCAATTTATAGTCTAAAATACCTTTTACACCGAAAAATCACAGTTGAAGAGCCACGTAAGCGTTCAGGTCCCGTACAGTGCCATAATTGCCAAGAATATGGCCACACAAAAACCTACTGCAAATTACCTACAGTTTGTGTTATCTGCGGTGAATTGCATGGTACTGCTAACTGTACCAAGCCAAAAGTACAAGCAGAAAAGAAATGCAGTAATTGTGGACGTAATCACACTGCTAACTACAGAGGATGCCGTGTATATTCTTTCGTTAAACAGGCTATGGGACAAAAATCTAAATTAGCTCCAGTTCAATCAGCAAATGCTTACTCCGCCACTCTTCCTCAAACTAGCCAACTAGTTACTTCACGTGTATCTTATGCCGATGCTGCTAAGACTAGTCCCACACAAAATGTTCCACCGCCAAGTAATTCAACGAATGCAAACTCTACTTTTAACTTTAGTCGTCTTGAAGCTACTATTGAGAATCTGGTGCTAATTATAAACAACTTTACAACAAATATGACTAGCATGATGCAAGAAATGCTGAGAATGCAGAATACTCTGCTTCAAGCATTAGTCAACAAACCATGAACACGTTAAAACTATGTTTCTGGAACGCAAACGGCATTCGCCAACATAAAAATGAACTTGAGCACTTCCTCACGGAAAAAAATATTGATATAATGATGGTCTCTGAGACTCACTTGACTTCGAGAAGCTGCTTTAAAATAAATGGTTACACTCTATATGATTCAAAGGACCCGAGAGGGAGAGCATGCGGTGGATCAGCAATTCTAATTAAGTCAAGACTCAAGCACTATATCCTTGAGAACGTTAGTGAAGAATATATGCAAGCTACGAATATTTTCGTAGAAAATTTTTGTGCGAACTTCGTGATATCATCAATTTACTAACCTCCCAGATTTTCAGTTACCGAAGATCAGTATGAGAAGTTCTACAAATCGCTTGGATCTTGTTTCGTGGCAGCTGGTGACTACAATGCAAAACATACGTACTGGGGCTCGCGTCTTGTTACACCTAGAGGTAGAGCGTTGTTTAATACAATTTCAAAAATGGGCTTAGATGTCATTTCGAGTGGGGAGCCTACTTACTGGCCTACTGACGTAAGAAAAATTCCAGATGTTATAGATTTTGGCGTCACGAAAAATATCCATAGGGACTTAATTCACGTAGAGGGCTCTGTAGATCTGTCCTCCGATCACTCTCCCACAATAGTTACAATTTTCAACCCACTAAGGAGTGATTTAACTAACTCATATGCGAAAACGATTAATAGGGTCAACTGGCTAGGATTCAAAAAATATATTAGTAGTCACTGCGTAGAAAACATTCAGCTAAGATCACCTGATGATATTGAATTTAATATTGCCAATCTTAACGAATATATTAAACAGGCTGCTGAACATGCCACTACTTCCTATCCGCAGACTGGCTTTAATAGAATTTATTCTACGGAAATTTAACGTCTTGTATGTGAAAAAAGGAGAGCTAGAAGAGAATGGCAACAACACCGATCACCCCTAAATAAAATCAGACTTAAAGAATGTACTAAACGACTCAAAGAGCTGCTATCGTCGGAAAAGACTGCATTACTGGAAAAGTATTTAGAAGGTCTTGATGTAACGTCAACATCTAATTACTCTTTATGGCGCGCTACTAGAAATCTTAAAAGACCCGTTGATCTTAAATCACCACTGCGTACTTCGACCGGAGGCTGGGCAAGAAGCGATAGTGAGAAAGGTAACTTATTTTCTGAGCATTTAAAATCTGTATTCACTCCCAATTCATGTACGGGTGCTGCCGGATTACCGAGTGTAGTATCTCTACCCCCTCGTCCCTTAAAGTTTAAGATGCGTGAACTACAAAAAATAGTTGCTGAACTCGACCCGAAGAAAGCTCCAGGTATTGATGGCATTAGTAACAAGATGCTGATGAACTTGCCTCATATTGCAATAAGAATCCTTCTATTTATTTTTAATGCAATTTTACGAATGCAGTATTTTCCACATAACTGGAAACTTGCCAAGATTAAAATGATTCCAAAGCCAGGCAAAAATGTTACCAAGGCTGAGTCATATAGGCCTATAAGCTTACTTTCAACAATTTCAAAGCTTTTCGAAAAGCTGCTCATGACTAAATTGTCCACAATTTTAGCTGATAGTGGGGCATCCCGGACCATCAATTTGGCTTTAGAAGTCAGCATAGCACTATTGAGCAAACGCATAGATTGGTTCAAGTTGTAAGGAGGACATTTGAAGAAAAAAAGTATTGTTCTGCCCTTTTTATTGATGTTTCTCAGGCATTTGATAAAGTATGGCACGAAGGCCTAGTTTTAAAATTGAAGACATACCTACCAATAAACATACAAAAGCTTTTGGAAAGTTATATTGTTGATACGAAGTTTACTGTTGTGGAAGGAGACTTCATGAGTGTACCCGAGTCTATATCTTCTGGTGTGCCACAGGGCAGTATTCTGGGGCCAGTCTTGTATCTAATTTATACTTGTGATATGCCTGTGAGCAATAACATCCACACTTCTACATTTGCCGATGATACAGCCTGTTTGAGTATTCACAAAAACCCTGATGAGGCATCCCGCAATCTCCAAGCACACATTACCCAGCTTGAAATATGGTTGAACTTATGGAGAATTAAAGTAAATGAACAAAAGTGTGTTCATATAACGTTTACCCTAAGAAAATATACCTGTTCCCCCATTCGAATCAACAATCAAAATATTCCTCAACATTCTCAAGTGAAATACCTTGGAATACACCTTGATCGAAGGCTTACATGGAAATATCATATTGACTCTAAGTTAACCCAAATGAAACTTAAATTGACTCAAATATATTGGTTAATTGGCAGAAATTCAACACTCAGCCTAGACTGCAAACTTTTGATATACAAGTCGCTTTTGAAGCCAATATGGTGCTATGGAATTCAGCTGTGGGGCACGTCTTCAGCTTCAAATGTCGAGAGAATCCAACGAAGGCAAAACAAAATTTTACGTTTGATAACATCTGCTCCATGGTACGTTAAAAATTCAAATATTCATCGTGATTTAAATATGCCACTAGTGAGTGAAGAAATTGCAAAATACGCAGGCAAATATTTAACTAAACTCGAGTCACATCCTAATCCGCTTGCCCGTAATATTTTGAGCTTTACTGGACACATCCGCTTAAAAAAGAGGGACACAAGGGCTCTTATACCTAACACTCCAGATGGGACTGCTTAAAAATACTTCTTTTTTTCCTTTTTGATTATCACTAATTATGTATTATTTATAACTATCACTAAGTTTATGTCGGTCGGGCCTAATAATTATATTTAGATTTAAGATTTGATTACTTATTGTTAGTTCATTTTTGAAGATACAATAAATAAATATATATATGAAAAAAAAGGATGTTACAATCAGTGTTGCCAATTTAGCATTTTTCATGCTAGATCTAGCATTTTTCAAAGTCATTTGGCATGAAAAAAACCGATCTAGCATCTAGCATATTTTCTAGCATTTTTCTAAAATTATCTAGCATTTTCTAGCATATTGTATTTTTTTTTAATTGAAGAAAAACCGCAAATGTACAACATTGAATTAGTTCTATAAAAATGCAACAATGTTTAATACTTATTAATGTGGATATGGTAACACTAAAAACATGAACAAACTAAAGGCGAATTGATTGAATTCGCCTTGAACAAACTTGTATAAAAACCAAATAGAAGTGTTTTAAAAAAGACAAAAAATAGAAAAAGTGAACAATAAAAAAAGAAAAATATAAAAAAACATAAAATGAGTAAATTATATTCGCAAAAGTTTCGTCAAGATTGGCTCAAGCATCCAAAGTTAAAAGAATGGGTGCAAGAAACACCCGACTTACAAAAAGCCTTTTGCAAATATTGCAAATGCGATATTGTTTCAAAAATTAGTAGCCTGGAGCAACACGCAGGAACAAGAAAGCATAAAAATGCTATGGGTATAATTAAAAACAATCCCATCCCTTTTAAAAAAGTTTCCTACAAACTTCAGCAGCAGGAGGCAGCATTAAGTTTATTTATGTCTGTGCACAGTTCGGTTGCACCTGTTGATCATTTGACAAACCTTTGCAAAAGCCAATTGACTGTTCGTCGCTGAAGCTGCATAGAACAAAATGCAGCAATATTATAAAAAATGTACTGGGGCCTCACTTCAAAGAAGATCTTTCTAAAGATATAAAAAGTGGTTTTTATAGTATTTTAATAGACGAATCATCTGATTTTTCATTTACAAAAATTTTGGGTAAGCTATTTAATAAGCTAAACAGAAATTTTGAAGCAGTACAATATTTTATGTATTTTTATTTTAGGTTTGGTAATAATTTATTTTAGCCAGACAAAAAACCAAATTATTTCTACATTTTTCTGCATTGAAGAGCTTGAAAGTGGGTCGGCTGAAAGCATAGTACTTTCCGTAAAAAAGGCTTTAACAAAATTTAAATTAGATATAAAAAACTTAGTCGGAATTGGTACGGACAATGCAAATGTGATGATTTGAAAAAACAAAAGCGTTTATACAGCGCTTAAAAAAGAAGTTCCCAATTGGATCCTAGTAAAGTGCATCTGTCATTCCTTACATCTTGCTGTAAATCAGTCACTTAAAGATTTTTTGTCAGAAAATTTAGAATTTATTGTTTATGTAACGTACAACTGGTTTTCTAAAAGCTCTAACCGTCAAATTTTGTATAAAAGCTTATACGAAAAATTAAATGGAGAGGTTTGTATAGGTTTCATAAATACTTTTGTGCATGTGTATTTTAAGGTTTTTGTTTGCTTCTTTAAAGGTACCACTATAAATTACAAGAACTTCCGATACGAGATGGCTGTCTGTTGAAACTTCAGTTTCAAGGATACTACATCAGTGGGTTGAGTTGAAATTGCACTTTCAAATCGCGAACAGCAATGAAAAGTGTCACAAGGCAAGAATTTTATATGAATTATTTGACGACGAAACAGTTCATTTGTACTTAATTTTCCTGAAACCAGTTTTACGCGAAGTACAAGCTGTCAACAAAGTTTTTGAAAGTAACAACAACGATCCAACGCGGCTTTTAGCAGATATTATACTGCTTATCAAATTTCTCAAAAGAAAAATAATAGACGATGAAACTTTAGACCCATTGTGTAACGATTTTGAAAATGCAATTTCATTTAATTGTTGCCTTGGACATGAATTTGAAATTTATACTCAAAAATTGATAAATTTGGGAAGGCTAAGCAAAAGCAAAGAAATTGAAATTAGAAATAATTGTTGCAACTTCGTTGTTGGATTAATAAATCAATTAAAGCAGAGGTGAGTAAAAAATATATAGTATATGTATGTACATATGTTGTATAAGTATACTTAAAAATATATTCTTTTAAAACTTTTATTTTTCATAGGTTACCGGATAACATTAATATTCTTCAAAACGTTGATTTTTTTTTCTGCTCGAAATATATTGAGATCTCATAAAGAAGACATTTTACCTATTTTAAAACTGTTTAATATAGAGGATGAAGAAATAGAGAAAATCTAAGAGCAATATTCAAATATCCAATACGTTAAGTGGATAAATACGGACAAAACAATACCTTTTTGGGCTGAAGTAAATACATATAGAGATGCTGGTGGCAATAATCGTTTTAAGGACATTTCGAAGTTTGTTCTGAAACTGCTATGCTTGCCATGGTCAAATGCCGATGTTGAACGTGTATTCAGCCAAATAAACCTGGTAAAAACAAAACTGCGAAACCGAATACATTTACAAACAGTTAACTCCGTTTTGGCTATAAGGTAATTATTTGCAATTTAGAAGCAGTAATGTTTGAAGCTAATTTCATAAAATTAAATTTTAGATATGGATTAAAAAGGAGTGGTATGTGTTGCTTTCAATATGAAGTCCCACAAACGTATCTTAAATTGATTGGATCAAACGAAAGTTATCTTGACAAAAGCAACAGTGAAATAAATATTGACGATGAAGATGACTGGGTTATTTGAATTTTTTTTGTGACCAACCTTTTAACTGATTTTGCTGTCTTAAAAATATACTAAATTGCAAATAAATATTCTTATGCATAAATATATACACATATATGAACATAAATCAAATGAATTGTTCTTTTCAGTTTGTTTAAAATCTTTTTTAAATTTAATTTCATCAATTATACACCATATGTGATAAACCAAATAAATAAACTACATGAAAGACTGATAAATATACAACCTTGCTTTATTTCTGATATATTTTTTATTAAAATGTTTGGCATTTTTTTTCAGCATTTTTTTAGCATTTCTAGCATTTTTTTTCACAAAATCTAGCATTTTTTCCTTAACAAGTTTTGGCAACACTGGTTACAATCAACAAGAAACAAATTATGTAGATTAAACAAAATGAAATATCAATCAACATTTGTTAAACTTAATGAAAATTTATTGTCAACTAATCAAAAACCCAATAAATTTGGTTTCTCAACTCCAAATTTAGATAAAAATATAGTTAAAAGATTTGTATTAAGCAGACAAGTTTTTGTACATAATCACTTCTCAAATTCACAGATATGTGGTTGTTTATATAACTTTATTTATATAGAAATTTGTTTTACACATTTTTGCAAAAAATTTTTACAGGAAGACTTACATTTTTTACTGTATGGGAACATTTTTCTTTATTTCTCTCAAAAAACAAACTTCAAAAATCCTTATTTTTAAAAACAAGGAGATAATAGAAGTACCTTATAAATTTATATCATGGAAGGTACTTCCATTCTCTCTTTGATTTTAAAAATAAGTATTTTTGAAGTTTGTTTTTGAGAGAAATAAAAAAAAAATTTCCCATATCGTAAAAAATATAAGTCTTCCCTATAAATTTTTTACAAGAATGTGTAATTATCTTAATAAAAATTTGCGAATAAATAAAGTCATGAAGTTTAAAAAGTGGTTATGTAATAACTTGGCGCATCTTTTTAAGTTTTCTGCCTAAAAAAAGTAGTTTAACTATATTATCATTTAAGTTGATTAATGATTCTGATTAGTTGACAATGAATTTTCTTTAAGTTTGACAAATATTGATCGAATTTTTTTATTTTGATATGTATTCTTTTTCTTCTTGTGGATTGTAACATGCTTTTCAAAAAAATTACTTAAATATCCGATGCTGCTAAGACTAGTTCTATTCCTACACAAAATATTTTACTGCCAAATAATTCAACAAATACAAATTCAAGCTTTAATTTAAATCGCGTTGAAGCTACTATTGATAATCTGGTGCAAACTATAAATAATTTTACAACAAATATGACTAGCATGATGCAAAAAATGCTAAGAATGCAGAATACTCTGCTTCAAGCATTAGTTAAGAAGCCATGAACACGTTAAAAATATGTTTCTGGAATGCAAACGGCATTCGCCAACATAAAAATGAACTTGAGCACATCCTAACGGAAAAAATATTGACATAATGTTGGTCTCAGAGACTGATTTGATTTCCAGAAGCCGTTTTAAAATTTCTGGCTACACCTTATATGATTCAAAGTATCCAAGAGGAAGAGCATGCGGGGTATCAGCGATTCTAATGAAGTGAAGACTCAAGCACTATATCCTTGACACCGTTAATGCAGAATATATGCAAGCAACGAATATTTTCGTACAACATTTTTGCACAAATCTGATATCATAATTTTACTCCCCTCCTAGATTAGCAATTACTGAAGATCAATTCGAGGATTTCTACAAATATCTTGGGCCTTGTTTCGTAGCAGCTGGCGGCTATAATGCTAAACATATGTTCTGGGGTTCGCGTCTTATCACACCCAGATCTCAAACGCTGTTCAACAAAATTTTAAAAATAGGCTTGGACGTCATTTCGAGTGGGGAGCCCACTTACTGGCCTACTGACATACATAAAATTCCAGATGTTATAGATTTTGGCGTCATGAAAAATATATCTAGGGAATGAATTCAAGTTGAAGTTTCTCTAGATCTCTCGCTCGACCACTCTCCCACGATCGTTACAATCTGTAACCCACTGGCAAGTGCTTTATCTCACTCATATGTAACGATGATTATTCCTGTTAATTGGGCGAGGTTAAAAAAATATCTTAAGCTATGTACAGCTTTGATTATCACTACTTACATATGTATTATATATAACTACTACTAAGCTTATGTCCGACATTGGTCGGGCCTAATTATATTTTTTAGATTTAAGATTTGAATACTTATTGTTAGTTCATATATGAAGATACAATAAATAAAAATCATGCATAAAAAAAAAAAAAAAAATGTACAGACGGTTGTCAGATCTTACAATATTGCCAGTAAAATGTGCTCAAAATTTCTTACAACCGTGTGAACTGGCAATTTTTGTCAGACGTCGTTGCCAGAAAAACCATTGTCAGTCCATTGCAAGACTAGCAGCTGACAACAAATTGTCAGACATCTTACAATCGTGTGAACACATTGCAAAATTATTGCCAGATATTTGGCAATAACAAAATTTTACGTTTGATAACATCTGCTCCATGGTACGTTAAAAACTCAAATATTCATCGTGATTTAAATATGCCACTAGTGAGTGAAGAAATTGCAAAATACGCAGGCAAATATTTAACTAAACTCGAGTCACATCCTAATCCGCTTGCCCGTAATATTTTGAGCTTTACTGGACACATCCGCTTAAAAAAGAGGGACACAAGGGCTCTTATACCCAACACTCCAGATGGGACTGCTTAAAAATACTTCTTTTTGATTATCACTACTTATGTATTATTTATAACTATCACTAAGCTTATGTCCGATATTGGTCGGGCCTAATAATTATATTTAGATTTAAGATTTGATTACTTATTGTTAGTTCATTTTTGAAGATACAATAAATAAATATGTACATGAAAAAAAAAAAAAAAAAAAAAAAGATATTTGTCAGACATTTTAATATTGTCAGATGCGCGAACTTTATGCATCTGATAATGGCGTCATTGTAAGAGAATTATTTCTATGGGCAACACTAAACACGCTTGATTTTAAAGAAAAAATATATAATAAAATATATCCAGCAAAAATCATTGCAGTTGCTTCTTTATGGTCCATAATAATTTATATTTTCACTTTTTATATAACACTATCACAAACGATATTTAACAATTTCTAACAAGTGCTTTGAGTATGGCAACGCATAACAACATGTGTGGCAATTTTTGCGTATGACAACCGTGTGAACTGACAATTTTTCCATTGGCGATTTTGTTAGATGAATTTATTGTCATACAACTGTCTGGCAATAAATTGTAAGATTTTCTGACAAATTTGATACAACCGTGTGAACTGGCAATCTATCTTTTGCTGGAAATTTCTCATTGCAAGTACATTGTCAGCACATTGCCAGATCTGACAATATTGTAAGATATGACAATCGTCTGTACATAGCTTCAGTAGTCATTGCACGGAAAACATTGCGCTAAGAACACCCGAAGATATTGAAGCAAACATTGCCAACCTTAACGAAATCATTACACAGGCTGCTGTACATGCTACTACCTCCCATCCGCAGACAGGGTTTAATAGATTTTATTCTACGGATATTGAACGTCTTCTGTGTGAAAAAAGAAGAGGTAGAAGGTAATGGTAACAGCACAGATCACCCCACCTTAAAGTCAGATTTAAAGAGTGCACTAAACGACTCCAAGAGTTGCTTGCATTTGAAAAAACTGCATTTCTTAAAAATTATCTGGAAGGTCTTGAGGTCACACCAGCATCTAATTCCTCTTTGTGGCTTGTTGCTAGAAAGCTGAAAACCCCCGTTGAGTTTAAACCACTTCTGCGCACATCTGAAGTAGGTTGGGCAAGAAGCGATACTGAAAAAGGTAACATATTTGCTGATCTTTTAAAGTAAGTATTTACCCCAAACACATGTACTGGTGTTGTTGATTTGCCGAGTGTAGTTGCTTTACCCCCGCGACACATAAAGTTTAAGATGCATGATGTACAAAAACTAATTGCTGAACTCAACCCAAAGAAAGCTCCGGGTATTGATGAAATTAGCAACCAGATGATGATGAAGTTGCCTCGTATTACAATTAGAATCCTGTTATTCATTTTTAATGCCATTTTACGACTGGAGTATTATCCAAACAGCTGGAAGCTTGCCAAGGTTAAAATGATTCCAAAGCCGGGCAAAGATCTTACCAAGGCTGAGTCATATAGGCCAATAAGTTTACTGTCAACACTGTCAAAGCTCTTTGAAAAGTTACTCATGATAAAATTGTCCCCAATTCTAACTGATAATGAGTGCATACCGGACCATCAATTTGGTTTTATAAGTCAGCATAGCAGCATTGAACAAACTCATAGATTGGTTTAATTTATAAGAAAAACTTTTGAAGAAAAGAAGTATTGCTCTGCGCTGTTTATTGACGTCTCTCAGGCATTTGATAAAGTGTGGCATGAAGGCCTAATTTTAAAATTAAAGACTTACCTACCAATAAACATTCTAAATCTTTTGGACAGTTACATTATTGTCCGGAAGTTCACTGTTTTGAAAGGATATTTTATGAGTACGCCTGAAACAATCTCATCCGGTGTGCCACAGGGGAGTATACTGGGGCCAGTTTTGTATTTGATTTATACTTGTGATATGCCATTGAGCATTAATATTCACACATCTACATTTGCCGATTATACAGCCTGCCTTAGTATGCACGAAACCCCTCAAGAGGCTCCCGATACCTTCAGCAACATATTAGCTAGAACTATGGTTAAACTTATGACGAATAAAGGTAAACGAATAGAAGTGTGATCAGGTAACATTTACCCTACGAAAAGATACTTGTTCCCCCATTAGAATCAATAATCAAATTGTTCCTCAACATTCACATGTGAAATACATTCGTATACACCTTGATCGACGGCTTACATGGAAACACCACATTGACTTTAAGCTAACACAAATGAAACTAAAATTAACTCAGGTACCATATTCATTAGCATTTTCACTTCAACAGATGACACAGCATCTAATTATAGGCTTTTTACACTGACAAACATTTCAGTGAAACGCATGGAAGATGTAAAAAATGTGAAACATGCGTTTACATTGACAACATCTAACATCTACCATCATCTCAGTTGTCAAAAAGACAACACACACTACATAGGTTTTGTTAAGGAAATTATAAAAAATTGGATTTGATGTAACATTAATAATTGGACTAGTTGTTGCTTAGCAAGATCAAACCCAGTTAATAATGCTGTGTATGAAAATTATAAAAGCTTTTGCAAGAAAAATATGAAGATTTTTTTTTTAAAAAGGTACACACATATATGTATGTATCTTTGTAGTTTTTTCTTAGTTTTTGACCAGCGTTGCCACTAGTGGAAATAGAAATTACACAGCTGCAAGTCTTAAATAGTGCAAAACTAAATGAAATATTGCAAAAAAATCCAATAAAAATTTTTATATTTTTATTAGTTTGTTAGTAACTTGAAATTTAAGGCGAACAAATTTTTTAATATATAAAAATCCTACAACAAATTTAAAAATATAACACAAAATTCAATAATCCTCAAATATTTACTTCAACGAAGAATAATTTAACCACTTTCCTCTTAACATTTTGTCAAAATTTCATAAAATATCGTTTAAACTAGGCGTTTGAGAATAAGGTTATCAACCTTTTTCTTTTCTTAATTTAAACTTATTTAACTATAGGTACTGAGCGATACTTATACATTCTTTAGCTTTTTAAGCATATGTACAATTGTACATATTTAAACTAAACTATTTTTTCCAATTTCTTTTTGTCATTTTAGGCTAAAAATTTGCAATTTTAAAATCGATGCTACTGTATTACCTGATAACAAATTGTTGGGGTATCAGTTTTAATTAAGTTCAATTTACTAAAAAAAGACTTTTAACAGAAGCGTTTAAAAATGGTAATATCACAACCTTTAAATTTAGAAAGAGAATATCGCCAGCAGAGTTTTTACTTTAAAAAATTTAGTAGATTAAGGTTTTTAGGGTATAAGTTTTGATAATTTAGCTCAACAAATGAAAATCGGTTTTCATTTCAATGATTGCGCAAATTTTGGTTCTATTACATCAATAAAATTATAAAAGTCATCATGAAAGATTATTTTTTTAAATTGTCTAATTATTTCAATGTAAAAGTTACTAAAATCTTTATACATTACATTTGTGTGTCTTGGAACAGTATTTATTTCAAAAACTGCCAATCTTCAATATAATCTTAATACTTCTTTATATAATAGGTGATAATATTTAATGGCTCTCTAGTGGGAAATATCGTAAAAATTCTGGGAGTTTGCATTACGTTTATAGTAGGATCCAAGATTTCTTAGCAAATCTTCTTAACATGGTTAATATAATTTGGGCCTTATTAAAAATATTATTAGACTTTTATTAAGACTTACAGGAATATTGTTTTGTTTATATCTGTATAATAATATTTGTTAGAGACATGGGGATTTCCCGCACCCATGAAGTCTGTACAATTTTGTAGCACATATAACTCGATTTTGTCTTAAGTCGACTTATGCTGTTATTGCTTTAAAAATATAAAAGTAAATGCCATTTAAGTCAAATAGTGCAAAATTACACAAAAAATTATGGTGCAAAAATAGTGCAAAGAACTTTATTATCACATATTTTGTACTGCGTTTACACAGAAAGTGGCAACGCTGTTTTTGACACAACAATGCTGTTTTGCTAGTGATGGCACTAAAATTAACGAAAGATGATAGATGAAACAAAACGAGATAGGAACATCTTTTAAAGATGTAGATATATGTTGGTTTTTAGTACTGCGTATTTCTTATGGGAAGATGTTAACATTTTCTCAAATTGATGGTAGATGTTAGATGTGCGTCAGTGTAAAAAGCCTATTTATCCTATTTAACTGTGAACGGTGAGATATCGGATACGCTTCTCCTTTCTTCAGGTTTCCTTCAAGGATCGGTTCTGGGTCCTCTTCTGCTCATCCTTTATATTAAGGACCTACCTAGTACCATTGGATCTACCATTTGTACACCATTTCTTTATGCGGATGATGTTTTTCTTTTGTTCAGTGGTCATAGGAGCTGTCATGAAACTCTTGAGCATTATATTAATTCATGCTTAGATAATGTTTTGTATTGGACTAATGTGAATTTCCTACCTATTACTACATCTAAGACTAAGGCTATGATGTTCGGTCCGACTTCTCGTTTTTTCATGAACCTGATGATTTCACTCGGTGAAGATAAAATTCAATTTGTCGATTGTCATAAATGTATTGGATTAGTCCTGGATAACAGGCTGTCGTTTAATAACCCTATTGACTCATTATCTGGTAGAATTTGGTGTTCGCTAAGAACATTTTATTCATATAACATATTCTTACCTCTTCACCTGAGAAAAAGGCTGAAGCATTCGATTTTTGATGTCTTAGAGGTAATCTCTGGTACTGTTGGGTTTCTTATGGCTAGATTCGTTTATAATATTCGCCTCAGTTACCATATTTCGGGATTTGTAAAAATGTTTCTGGGCTGTTCGTTTGATAACTACATTTCTCTTCGGAACCTGTTTACCTTTCACAAGATTATCAAGAGTGGTAAACCTTTGAACTTACGTAACGCTTTTAAATTTTCACCACGGAACCGCAATCCTCACCTTATCTTTCCACTAAACTTGATCACTTCGTCATGGAAAAATATATTGATATAATGTTGGTCTCTGAGACTCATTTGACTTCGAGAAGCTGTTTTAAAATAAATGGTTACACTCTATATGATTCAAAAGACCCGAGAGGGAGAGGAAGCGGTGGATCAGCAATTCTAATTAATTCAAGTCCTTGACAACGTTAGTAAAGAATATATTCAGGCAACGAATATTTTCGTGGAAAATTTTTGTGCGAATTTCGTGATATCATCAATTTACTCACCTCCCAGATTTTCAGTTACCGAAGATCAGTATGAGAAGTTCTACAAATTGATTGGATCTTGTTTCGTGGCAGCTGGTGACTGTTGAGAAAATCTAACGAAGGCAAAACAAAATTTTACGTTTGATAACATCGGCTCCATGGTACATCAAAAATTCAAATATACATCGCGATTTCAATATGCCACTAGTGACTGAAGAAATTGCAAAATACGCAGGCAAATATTTAACAAAACTCGAGTCACATCCTAATCAGCTTGCTCGTAATATTTTGAACTTTACTGAACACATCCGCCTAAAAAAAGGGACACAAAGGCTCTTATACTCAACACTCTAGATGGAACTGCTTGAAAATACTTCTTTTTTTTCTTTTTTGATTAATACTACTTATGTATTATTTATCCAGAATACACTGTATCAAGCATTAGTCAACAAGCCATGAACACGTTAAACTATGTTTCTGGAACGCAAACGGCATTCGCCAACATAAAAATGACCTTGACCACTTCCACAGAGAAAAAACTGCCTAATAGAATCAAAACAATTTTCTCTATGAAACGTTTTTAGGCTGAGGGGTAGCCCAGCAGAAAGAAGCGAAGATTCCTTATTGTTTTTATGTGGTAAATCTTATTAATTTTATCAAGATGAAAATCACATAAAATCAAGAAGAAATCTTATTATTCACAACTTTTTTTACTCAATTTCCGTTATTTTTGGCAGCAAAAAAAACAATCCATAGAGAAAAACTTCTTGATTCTACTAGGTTTTCTTATAAATTGTAAACTATAGGGATTTCTTATTGATTTTATTAGGTTACCTTATTGATGTTTTTAAAAAAGTTTTCTTCTTGATTTTATTAGGCTATCTTATCGATTTTTGCAATAAGGTTTTCTTCCTGATTTTATTAGGTTCCTATATGATTGAACTGTGTGACAAATTTTTATGAAATCGAAATACCTGGGACGTGTTACTATTTTTTTGATAGGTATTGTCGAGTACAACAAAACTGTGTATTTGAAATTTTGCAAGCACCTCCAAAATTTTGAGTTACCTGGAAAAAAACTGGTTTTCCGTACCCGTAGGCACTTATCAACCTCTATCTAAGTTAAATATCAACCGATTTTAAATCTATAAAAGGATATAGAAGGAATACACTAGGACCTTTTGAACCATATATATCTTGTTTCAATTAATTTGAGAAATATGTCTGTATTTTTTCACTAAATATAATTTTTTCGGTTTTTTTCGACACTTTTTTACTTTGGACTCGTTCTTAGGCAGTATTTTCGTACTGGAGCCGTACTATTTATATCTTTATTTATAAAACATATTTGATTAAGAGTAATTCGCAGGTTTGTTTTAAAAAATGCCGTAGAAATTTACTGAGTTATTAACCATTTTATTAGAAGACTTTTTGTTAAAAAACTACTAGTATTATGTATTTCGCGTTCTATTTATACGCTTTCGGTGTATTTAAGCTTCCACGATGATAAAAGTACAATTTAATAGACTTATATCAACAAAGAATAAAAAAAATTTAAAACAGTCGTCGCCAAAATTTTTAAAAATTGAGGTTCTCAAGAATAAAGTTTTGCACACAGAAGAACGCTGATGGTGAAGGTTTAGTGGCTTTCGAAAACGGCTGGCTTCCGTTCAACTATGTGTTGTCGGAATATTTACAACTAACTTTGATGTTATTTGCTCTTTAATAATTATTACATGTAATTTGGCTTAAAAAGCGATACGAACATTAGCCTGTTCAATTCATAAGAATATACAAACAAATGCAGTTCGAAAAATAATAATTAAATAAAATAAAATAACTATATTAAATTTATAAAGAAGAAGAAAAAAAATTAATTAGACATAGTTAATTTTATATATCACAAAAAGTGTAAGTTTCTTAATTCTGGAATCATCCTTTAAGATTTTTCTGATTTCTTACACCAATATTTTTATTTTAAGAATGTTAGATATGTTTAATTTATAGAGAAAAAATTAGTCTTAGTAGATTATTTTTATATAACAAAAAAAGTTAAAGTTTTCCAACCCTAGAAAAGTCTTTTTGATTTCTTTATTAATTTTTCATATTTTTAATACCAATTTTGTTGGTATGTTTAACAAAAAACATAAAAATTAGATTTTTATATGGCAAAATCAAGTTTAAGTTTTCCAGCTATGAAACCGTCTCACAGAGGAGTATTTGACCCAAAAAGCTGGCCAAAATTATTAAGTGTGTTTTTTGTTTTAAAAGTTTAACTTTTTTGATAGTTTTAGCTTTAGTTCGATAGAAAAAATTTAGTGGTAGGTTATTATTGGGTTAGTGTTATTTTTGACACCGCCCCAGCCACCAACCCACCGACCTTTTACAAGTTTGTTTAATTTTTTTGCATTTTGAAGATAATTTAATTTTATATATATTAATTTATTATCTGTACTAGTGCTGGGATACTATCGATATTTTCTACTATCGATTCTATCGATAGTTCAGATTTCACTATCGATACTATCGATATTACTATCGACTGAATGTTTGTACTTGAGAGAGAAAAATATAACTAATTTTTCATCAGATCACAGTTAGATTTTTTTATCACTTTCTTGAAACTTTATAGTTTATTTTTTAATGTATCCACGAACGTTATTTTAGGTGACAACTTTTCAAAAATTGTGCTGATGTCAGTTTAAAAATTTTTATAACACCTCACATTTACAAAACTGCATTTTAAATAATATCGATATCGATATTTTTTCCTATCGATATTTCCGATATTTTAAAACTATCGATATTATCGATAGTACTATCGATAGTGTCCCAGCACTAATCTGTACACGGTATGCCTCGCTATACGATTGTTGTGTATTTTTAGAAAAATTATTTATTATTACGTGTGCCGGTCTCCCCCTCGCATTCCGCCAAAATTTGGTTTGCAACTGCACCTTATTCTAAGAGCAACTCAAATTAAATTTAGATAGTCGAACTATTCTAGTTGTGTAAATACAGGGAAATAAAACATGGCTTATTATGGATGTTACAATGTCCCCCTTGTCAAAATTGTAATTTATCCAATATTATATATTAAATAAACTAAACATATTCACTTTTATTTATTATTTATTTTATATTATTAAATACTCATCACATGAAAAAATTAAACTAATTAAAAAGATCAAAATTATGATCATGTCATACATATTTCATCATGGGCGGCATCATCCGTATCAGTAACAAGTAGTTTGATAATATCTGATGAAAAAGGCTTTTTTATCTTTCGTGTTTTTTGTGTATTGCAGCTTAAAAAAGGGTCACTGCTCAAAAATAAACTATTTAGAACATCTCGATTTGTATCGATTCTGCTGAATTTTCTCGAATAATTAGCACGATATAATCTGAAGTGCTTATTTCTGGCCTCGGCAGCTTCTTCTGACAATTGTCCAATGGGCAAGATTGCTTGTTTTATTACAGTACCGCCATGAATTAGAATCTTGTGCATCGTTGGACTCATGGGATGCCAATTGTAGAGCTGCACATACATTTCGGCTGTTTTATGTGCATATTCATAAATTTTTTCAATATTAATGCGGTGCCCGCTAGTTATTGTTTCCAATATTATATTCAGGCGTTTGATTAGTTTTTCATTTATGCCAGCAATTTTCGAAACAGTTGCTGGATCCGAAAAAAATCTTCTTGATGCGTTGCCATCATTAGTGTTGCCATATCCCGGTTTTGGAATATCTACAAGTAGCCCCATCTCTTCCTTCAGCCTCTTCTGAATGATTATCTTTCTTTCTTTAACAAGTGCTTTATCTTCATTGATCCTTACTTGCCACTTTTGAAGTGTCAGTTTATATGAAAGATGAAGTATCGATTCTAAGAAGCGTATCCGTGCGTGTAAAGTTGATAGCCCAAAATTTAAAGCATCAGGGTTTTCAGGAAGATTTTTCCGCAATGTGTTAAAATCTTTTGAAGATTGTCCGCAAATGTAACACCGCATTGTAGATTTTGTGCCCGTTGCAGCATTGCAGACCTTTGCATCGACCATTGTTAATAGCACCGTGTGTTTAATTTGTGCAATATTTCCATTACAGGGTACTTCACTTTTCTTTAACAATTTAATTTGGTTATTTATGTATTCTATTTCTTGCTTTGTGATATCAGTAGTTTCGTTTCAACCTAGTTGAGGATGGTGTTGGATTTCACCATATCGTTTTTATTTTTCCGTTAGCTGTTGTGATTAATTTAATTGGCACACAACTACTTTGAAATATATTAGCGTCACTATCGTTTTCATTTTCGAATTTTTGCTTATAAGATGATTGGTGCGATCCATCATAGCCCCATTTGCTTATAAGTTCAAGAAACTTAAGTTCTTCATAATCCACCTGCTGTAAAACCTCATCAAGGTATGTACATAATCGTGTTGCTGTGTGGTCGAGGAGAAATTGCAGCTTCACTTCCGCTAATGTCTCAGTTACGGTTATGGCATCTTCACTAGGATAGCAATTTTTTTTTGGCATTTTTTAGCAATGAGTAGCATGGATATACATTTTTGTTGGCATTGTATAAAATTTCATATCGGTTTTTCGTGAGATCAGCATTTATAAACAATGCTAAAGCACCCTCCGCTGAAAGCTTATTAACTAGGTTGACCTCGGAAGTTGTTAACGATAAAAACTGCAACTACTCGTCAATGGTTCTAGCATTAGATTCCTGTATTATTTGGAATAACTCAAATCTTGCGTAAATTTTTTCCATGTTATCTCTCAAAGTTGCAAAACTCTTATAATATAATAATCCATATATGTATATTTTTCAAAGTGCATTTTCCTGTTACTTAGTTAATAACCTGATACTTGGGCGCATTTTTTTATATATCTATAGCTTTTTTAAGGGCAGGTAATCCATCACATTGGTAGTTTTTAAAAGTGATGTAAATAATATTTCACATCAATAATTCGAAAAATACAACAGTTTATGACGACAATAAAGTACAAGTAAAAGTGCTTTTGAGCAAAAACAGAAAAAAGATAAAATTTTCAAGAAATCACCAAAAATAATGGCGCAAACTTGCGCAAACTTTTTTCTTTTTTCTTAAATTAGAGATCTCGTATTTTATTGTGGTGTATAACATTATTTGTACAACAGCTACCTTCACTTTCAAAAAACTTTTCCTTTTTTGTTTTGGTAAGAATTTATATGTACATATATATATATAGTTTTTTTATAATTAATATTTTTGAAATAAATATTTGAGATATTTTTTTCTTTTTAAATATTGAAAATAGCTGCTGATGATATCTTTCAGGTAAAAAAAAAATCATTGTAATACCTCTATTCGTTTAGCAACAAAAAAATATCATATAAATATCTTGAAATCGAAAAAATTCAATAAAAACGCATGCAATTTTCTTCACTTTCCTGACTTTAACAGTGTCCCACAACTACAAATCTTAACTTACAATCTTTAAAATGCGCGATTTGATGTAGAATTTTTTTCTCTATCGATCTGAGTAATTACTTCTTAGGATTTCATCAAATTAATTTTTGCCTTTTTGGCCAGCTTTTTGGGTCAAATACTCCTCTGTGCGTCTGCTCGATTTTGCTGATTTTCAATATCAATCTATTTTGGACCATTTGAGACACACCAGTCAAAGTCTCTAGCTTTTCTAGGAGCTTCGGAAAACTGATTTCGCTTATTCGTTTTCCTTATGCATAAGGATTCAGAATTTATTTATATAATATGTGTCGCATATTAATATTGTGGAAATTACACATGGAATGATAAACCTATATATGTATACCCTTTTACCATTTTTGGTAAAGGGTATAAAAATACTGTTTTTATATGAACTTGTTCATTCATTATGATAATAAGTTGCTAAAGTGTGGATACAAAATTGAATAAAAAATTAATTAAGAAAATAGAAATATACTTCGTCCTAGAAAAAATTTTCTCTATCAGAAGATTGATTTCCCATACTTTGTATTGTTTTTGATACTCATAAGTTCTGATTTACGAACTTCGTTTTGCATGCTTTAAAATTTTCTCAAACTATAAATATAATTTAATTCAAAAATTCAATTAAAACGCGGACAATACAATTAAATTTCTTTGGCTAACCCCATAAAACTCATGACGCAATTTATTTAGGTTTTAGAAAAAATTATAATAGTATATTTTCTTGATTAATCGAGATTAACCGATAATCGCGATTAATCGCATATTTTTTAATCGTAATCGCGATTATGGAAATCTGCGATTATTTGCAAACCCTAGTCCGTATCATTTAATAAGCAACATGTTAATGCGTATTGAAAATGTATTGACAACGTTTGCTAAGTAAAAATCTACAGAAAATAGATTTTTACGTAGCCAACGTCAACATACATAGACACACACAAAAAGAGAAATGCAGCTGACACATTCACTGACAGCCTCACGTTTTCACCTGACTGCGCGACGCAAAGAAGAGTATTGTGTTTATCAGCCTATGTATGTATGTTCGTTTACGGCACTATATAAACCGAACGCGTGGACCAATTTTGATGATTCTTACATCAATCGATTTGTCACTAAAGATATGACAGTAGTCAAAAATCAATATGGCGGCCAACAGACGCATTTATCACATTGCAGTGTGATAATAAAAAACAGCTAAAGCCATTTTTCTTAATATTGTAATTTTTGGTTCAAGTAAACTTGTATATATTTTTTATTTTTGATGTTTTAACAACAACACAACTCGATTGTTAACAAATCCCCTGAAGAAGTGAACATAAAATTCACGAAACGTCGGGAAAAATATGTAATAAATATTGAGTTTTTATTGACATAAGACAAGGTAGGCCTCACCAGTTAAATATAAAGAATTCAATTCACAACAAATTTGATTTGGCCAAAAATATTAAAAAAAACAAAGTTAAACTAGTTTTTTTGCAAACAAGTTACAAACGAAACTCTTTGACGCGTTTGCCGCAGAAAGTTAGTTAACTATCAAGTTGTTAACGCGTTGTGTTGTTTTGACAACTAATCAGGTGACAATAAAAGAAAAATTAAAAAAATTAGGAAAAATGGAGATGGCAACCCTGCCTGTGTAAACGTGTTTTTGTCGGCTGGTCTTGATTTTATTACACATTATACTTAAAATAAAAGAAACTTTTGATCTAATTTGCGAAATTTTGTCAAATTCTGTAATAAGTTAACTATCAACATTGTAAATTAATACACCTAAAGTGCTAAGTGTTTTTTCTTTGCTGAGCATTTGCACTAAAGGGTCACTCAGACTATTATACATGTATAAAGACTTTTATCACAATTTACGAAAAAGAAATCTAAAGAAATTTGTTTCGACTATCAACAAATCTAAAGTAAATTGACATTTTATGTTCACACCATCACACCTTAAATTACATTAAAAACGCAAGTATAAAGCAAACAGCTGTTGAGTATTAACATGCCTACATTTCATGCACGCTGTGGTCGTGCCGACCTTTGAAAATAGACGGCGCACAGTGGGGCCTTTTGACTTTTTTCGTTGCAAAAATCATAACTTTTGAACTGATAAAGATATTTAAAAATTTTAAAAAGCATTTGAAAGGAAACTCCTTTAGCTTTAATATACATGATTTGCACGGTCATAGGTTAGGCGCTGCACTGTGCACAGTGTCTGCTTTCGACTGTTTTTATTACAAACATCATAACTTTTAAGGTAAGAATAAATAAATAAAATAAAATAAATTTTAATGAAAATGAGTATCATTATTGACCATAGCTTTGTGGAGGCACTACGCACAGTGGTTTTTTTGTTGAAAACATCATAATTTTTGAAGTTACCAAGAAATTTGTAATGGGGAAAAACACTTAATTTTTAAATCTTTTAGGATCAAAATAAGTGCTCCCTTATTGTGATAGGCATTGGACACGATGACACCTTTGACCTTTCTTGTCGCAAAAATCATATATTTTGAAGAAATGATATTTTTAAAATTTCTCAAAACATTTAATATACAACTTTTTGTGCTTTAAATGACATTCTCATAGGGACGTCTAGAAAAAAATTATACTCTAATATAACATGTTATATTAATATAACTCATTTTATTTATATTACAGATAAAAATTATTGAAATATTTTTAATACTAATGTTAATTTATAATATTATTTTGTAGTATGATATATTATATGATAATGAGTTATTTTTATTAATTTTTTTAATAGTTAGTTTTCTTCAAAATAGTCATTAACATTTTGATCGATTTGTAATAGACTTAACATATCGGAGCTATAATTATATTCTTCCAAATCTTTTCGAGATCTTACATGTCTCCGCGATGAAATCAGTGGGTCTGAAGAGGCCGCCAACATATTAAAAAGATCCTCATTCTGTCTAATTCGTGATATTTTGCAAGTATTCGCATATCTAAAGTGCTTGTAATCTTTGTTTTTGCATTCCTGGGCTTCTTCTGATAACTCTCCAATTGTTAAGCAATGGTATTCAATTAAATTTTGGCCATGAGCCAAAATCTTATGGACCGTAGGAGTAAGTTTCTTCTCAGGGTACTTTTGAGCCAAAAGCTGGGCAGTTTTTGATGCATAATCCTGAAACTTTGGGCCATTTACCATTTCTCTAGAGCTTATAACATTTAGAATAACGGCCAACCTTCTTATAATATGGTTGTCGACACCAGTAATTTGGGCTGTTACCTCATCATTTTCAAAAAACGATGTGGACATGTTACCATCGTTAGTATTTTCATATCCCTTATTGTGATAGGCATTGGACACGATGACACCTTTGACCTTTCTTGTCGCAAAAATCATATATTTTGAAGAAATTATATTTTTAAAATTTCTCAAACATTTAAAATACAACTTTTTGTGCTTTAAATAACATTGTCATAGGGAAGTCTAGAAAAAAATGCTACTCTAATATAACATGTTATATTAATATAACTCTTTTTATTTATATTACAGATACAAATTATTGAAATATTTTTAATACTAATGTTAATTTATAATATTATTTTATAGTATGATGTATTATAATATGATATTAAGTTATTTTTCAACTTCTGCTGATACTCCAGTAACTTTTACATTAGATGGTACTGCTTCTTTTTTAGCAGAGGTAACCTTTTTATATCCAGGAAGAACATTCACATTATGATTCTTTAAAGAGCTTCGTAAAATATTATATTTCTCCTTTGACAATCCCAAGTCCATAAATAACGCTAGGGCTTCTTCTATGCTATGCATTGTGGGTAATGCATTCGGAAGAGTTGGAATACTTTCTTTAATCCTTCGTAGTCGATCTGGGCTGGCAAGCTCAACAGCTTTTGTAATATCAGACCTAGATTTATCTTTATCTTTTACGTACTTAAGACACAATGCTTGTGACAGATTCGATGTAGATATATCTTTTGTAGTATTTTGAAGTTTGCGTTTTTTTGTGTATTAAAGAAAATTAAGAATTAAAGAAAAATGTAGGTAAAAAGTTACTGCGAAAATTTCGTATTAACGAGAAGCAATAAGTATTAGTAACAAGTGATGCAGTAAAAACAATTTTATAGAGAGAATAATTTCTTTTCATATTTGGAACGCATCTTTGTTACATATGTATATAAAATAATTTTTTTATCTTTTAGTAATAAAATACATTTAACACAAAGTACAAGTTATTTTTCTCTTATTTTTGTTAAAAAAAGAAAACTAAGATTTGATCTTTCTATACGATTATATATATTTCAATGAAATAAGGCTACATACATATTTCTAAGTAGGCACATATGCATACATTAACAAAAATATGTCAATCAGTTCCACTTATATTTACATTTTTGTGCTGTAAGATAACATAAAATATAAAATATATTAAAATTTTGGTAGCTTTTTTCCTTATTTGGCAATTTTTTTTTATATTTTGGTTGCAAAAATATCTTGGCTGTGGCAGCGCTGGCTATAAGATTGTAACATCTTTCTTCAAATTTCAAGAAAACCTGTAATTTTTTGTGGACCAATTTAGCTTAATTATTTAAAGTACTGTGTAGTAAATATGCTAAAAAAATATGGGCGTGACCATTTTTGCCCATTTTTAGATATTCTCTATTTTATTTGTAAAAAGTACCTAAATATAGGGTGTCTGAAAAACGGCAACTGCCGAAAAAGTAGGGCATCTGGTGCATATTTTCTTACTTTTTTTAATAAACAATAAATATACCTTTAAAACAATACCAAAAAAGTAGTGATCACATGGCAATATTTCTGACACTTCAATTCTAAAAGGTTTTTTTTTCTCAAAATCACATTTTTTGGACTTTCCAAAAAACTGTCGACTTTAACCAGCTCCACCAGCTATAATTCTTATGCAATTAAGAAAAATGTTTTTGAATTCTGATCAGTAAAATGGTCTTTATACGATGTGTTCATTCATTTTACAAAATTTTGTCATCAAATTTTGTATTTTTGCCACGGTTTTTGGGAAAAGGCGCCACAGTGCGGCGGTTAAAGTAGTTGATTTAGATAAGATAAAGAAACGGCAAATACGATACTTTCGTTAACTTTCACACATGCTTTAAGCTAGATTTACATGATTGAAATTTTCTTCAAAATTGCTCTTCAAAATGCTTTAAACTCGTGTAAACAGCAAAATTTCTTAAACATTTTGCTTGAATACATTTTATTTTTTTTTTGTCATGTGCAATCTTTTGTTGTTGTTGTAAATATTCGCCTGTTATTTTATGTATGGATGTGAAATATCTTCATAGTTTTTTTATTTGAAATTAAAAAATTTTGTTTTAATTTTTATCTGTATTTACTTAAAAGCTTGTGAGGATTTTCTGTTTTAAGTAAAACTGAATTCCTTAAGTAATAGGAACTATAATAGAAATATTTCCTATATTGAATTTACATTTGTTTATAGTTGATGCAGACTAATAGTAATTCTTAGAAATATTTTGATATTAAATTGTTTCCAGCCGTAGGCTTTTTTCACCACCCTTAACATTTATTTTAGAACATCTTGCATTGAGTTTTATCCATTTAAAAAAATTTTTAAATTAAACTAATCCGGCAGTCCAGCTTAGGTAATGATATTTTTTTTTAGCCAGCTTGCTTCTTTTTTTGTTATTGATAAACATTTAAAATCAAAAGGGAGTTTTATATTGAAATTATTATACTCTTAATTGTTGAAAACAATCGCTACTTCTTTTCCAATGAAATCATTTGAATTACTTTTGAACCTCACGCGACTATAAAAAATTATGCTATTTTTCATATTGCTGAATTTATAAAGGTACGGTCACACTTGACAAACATTTGCCCAAAAAAGCGTAACCAGCAAATACTAATGAGAAATCTTTTGATTCAGACGTGCGTTTATTAAGTTCAATACTTTCCAATAATATTGTATTCTTTAACTTTGCCTATTTGTTAAATACGAAACTAATTAACTTAATAAACACGTGTTTGAAGCAAAAGATTTCTCATTAGTATTTGCTGGTTACGCCTTTTTGGGCAAATGTTTGTCAAGTGCGACCGTACCTTAAGACTTTTAGAATTTGACCTTTGATAGGAATATATATGTATATATTCTAGTATATAATCATGCTGTAAGCTGCTGTCTTTGCTTACTGTTTCAAATTGAAATTTTATTCAATTCGCCCGATATTGAATAAAAGGACCTTTTTTATCTTAAACTCTGGTACAGTTAGAAGCGCTTAAGATTCTTTCATATAATAGCTTTGTTGGAATCTTAGATACATATAATATATATAATTGCATAACGTTTATTTTTAAATTTTATGTTATCAGCATCACATGGATATGATACTGAACTTAATTGTGATTTTAAATTAGTTAAATCATAATGAACAATCTTATTTTCTTTTCGAATAGCGATCAACAGAAAACGAAGTCGTTTTCTTACAATTTAGGTCTGGCCTCTCAACTGCCCTTCTAGTATACAAGATGACTTTGTACGTCAGCATTTCTGTCTTCTGTTTGTCAGCGTTATGGGTAATTAAATTTTAAAATTTTATTTCCTTAAATTGTGTTACTTCATACTGATAATATGTTTACATTAATAAGGTACGAGTGTATGTTTATTTTATGAAGGGTGATGTTCTGTGATTTTTTCTTTCTCATTTTACTAAAGTTCAGCGTATTTCGTATATATTTTTAATATATTTAAGTGAGCTTTTTGTACCTGTCAGACATATTTCTAATATATTTAAGTGAGCTTTTTGTACCTGTCATACAGAGTGTACGTATCAGTTGATCAGTCAGTCTCTCTTTTTATTAATTTTTCCATCTAATGTGTCACTAATATTTTTCAGATTTTGCTAGTTGAAATAAAGAATATTTGTATAATTTTTAAATGGATGTAAGGAGAAATTAGTTTATATACAAAGAAATACATATTTAATAATAAACTATTCTAGAAAATCGATCCCAAATAACACAGTTACCTCCATCATCAATTCACCATCGGTGTTTTCATAAAGTTTCAGAAACATTAGAATATCTATGTTTGGGAGAATTTTTACCTCAAGTGTTTTTACATGAGGCTTGCTGGTTGACCCCTTAAATTTATTGTTGTTAACGTAGGCTGGGTTGTATCGCATTTAATTCTAAAGATTTCTCACTTACAAAAAGTCCTCATTTCCATCAATTTTTCCTACACACAGTACATTCATGAGTTGGGCTGCTCCAGATATATATATATATATATATATATATATATATATATATATATATATATAGCATGCATACCTAAGCATGCTTCTATAGATAGTGACACGAAAGTCCGACATGTAGTGGTGTTTCAATTAAAAATCTATACTATTAGAATTTACGAATTCACTCTTGAATTTTTCACAAAGTATGTACATATGTATTCCATTTGCAACAAAGTCATAAAATGTCTTTGCTTACAAAATTGCATAACGTGAGGAATTTTTTTAAATTATAGATGCCTCAGCATGCTTTCAATATTTTTTCTGTAAATTTATTTGATACTCATACAGATACAGACCTGTTTACATTACATTTTACAATTTATGCATGCTTCAGCACGATTCTAGTTGAAGTATGTATTTATTTAATATCTTTGTTTGATACCCATTTATACACATCTACATTCTTAAAGATTGGATATCAAAGTCCACTTTCCTTAGTTTATCTACAAATTAAGAGAGAGAAGATCTATTATAATAAGCCCACATTCACATTTTTAAATTTTGTGTGCTACAGCTTTCGAAATGGAAAATGTAAAACTTTTACTATAAAAAGTGATAATATGATGTGTTGCTGAATATTTTGAACGCTTAAGTTTTCACAATATTTCATACAGACCATCAAGTTTAGAGAATTCCAGTACATTAAGCTAATTATCTTCCCTGAGACCTAACATTCCTAATCAATCCTTCAAAAAAAACCAAGACAAACTAGATTTTTCCTTTTTAATTTTATTTATATTTTCATTAAATTTCAACATTTTGTACATCTTCAAATTACTGTATACTGTATTTTGCACCTTTTTCTCATTTTTTGAGTTAACTTTAATCGCAAACATTTCAATGGTGAGATGAACTTTTCTATTTCATGCACTACGTAAATCCTTTTATATGTATATCAATCCACTTATATGAACCATTAATAATAAATTCTTAACACATAATTCCTATTAATGATGTATTAAATCATTCTGCTATTGATGCTTTCATATTAAGTAATGTTTAATCTTCTATTTATGCATGAATTTTACAATATTTATTTAAAAATTTTTTACCATCATGTATTTGTAAGTTTTTTGGTACTCGTACCATATCAAAAATATTTTCCATTGCCTAGGTTTTTCCGAGTGCAGTTTTTATTTTCAGCGACACTGACCATATACATTTTGAATGTGTATATTACAGTCTACAAAATTCAATAATTTCTATTTTCTGTAGAATAGTTACCCACTTCACCTAAATCAGCTCCATAAAATATCATTTATTCCTTTCAGTACATCACTACAATGCACAAACAATTTTCGAAATTTATTCTGGAGTTCGTTTACATAATTTCTTCTTAAATACATTGAGTTGATTTACAGATTGATAGAAGATTCTTGTAATCTACATGATGTATTTTCAGATATTTATACTAACATGTAAAGGGTCCGCCATCTAACGTTTTTTTTTTCAACTAGTGCTTATTTCGTGAATGGTAACACTTACCTCATGTCTGATTTGACAGATAATTAGTTTTATCCTTCCGCTGAACGAATATGGTTGTGTATACGCTTGAACAACGCTGGGAAATATTGCTTACAGAAGATGCCGATTTTGCAAAAAAAATCATCTTTTCAGATGAAGGTCATTTTGATCTTGGCGGGTATGTAAACAAGCAAAATTGTCGCATTTGGGGCAATGAAAACCCGCACGCATACATTGAAAAGCCGACGCACCCAAAACGAGTCACTGTTTGGTGCGGATTTTGGTCCAGAGGCATAATTGGGCCATTTTTCGAAAATGAGCAAGGAGTGGCCGTTACAGTCAATGGCGACAGGGTTGTCAGATTTTTTCTGGCCTATTTCGCCAAATTCATTTTAAAAATCGCCAAAATTCGCCAAAATCGATTTTATGTAGTTTTTCTTAATAAATATTTGATAATAAATTTGATTTTATATAAAACTCTTTTTAATATAAATTTTTACAAAGTAATCGTATAAAAATTTAGCAGAAAATCGCCAAAAGTAGAAATAAAGTCGCCAAAAATTATTTTTTTTACAAGTTTTTCTCATCCAAATTCAAATTGAATTAATTAATATAAGAAAAATCATCAAAATTCAGTCAATTTTATTTCTTGCAAACGAGTTTTGGTGGGATTTATTTTTTTAAACTGCTCCTTCTACAAACTAATTTTCTGAATTACAAAAATTTTGAGTTTAAATTTTGCTAAAAAAAATAGGCACAAAAATCGCCAAGAAATTTATTTATCGCCAAAAAATCGTCATGTCGCCAAACCAAAAATTTAGACGCCAAACAAGTTGAAAAATCGCCACGTTTGGCGAGAAATCGCCATATCCGACAGCCCTGAATGGCGATCGTTATCGGGCCATGTTGAACGAATTTTTGTTCACAAAAATTGAAGAGGAGGATATTGCCAACATTTGGTTTCAACAGTGCGGCGCTACGTGCCACACAGCCGAAGCTACCTACACTCGATGTTTTGCATAGCATTTTAAAAAAATAAAAAGTTATCTGGCGGACCCTATAGTTAATTTTGCAACCTTTAAATTCTTTTGTTCAGCTGTTCAATTTCTTTTTCAGAAGAAAATTTACTTTTTAGAATCTCTTTTTCAATTTAATGACTGTCTTCTATCTATAATTTTATATCACGTTGTAGTCCATCAATTTGCATTTAAATATATTCTTGAATTATATTAATGCCTTAATCTATATTATGAATTTAACCTTTAGTTTGTCGATTTGAGTTTCCAGAAACAATTTACTGATAAAATCGTTCTCCGTCAGTGAACGAAGATGAATCTGTATGCATGCATTAGTAGATATTATATATTTTATTTAGTTTTCAAATTCAAATTTGTAATAGTTTGTAGATGTTTTATCAATCATTTAAGAAAATAAACCCGCTGTGAGAACCCATATTTAACCACCAACTTGTATTTTATCTTCATACAGTTTGAGGTTGCTATCACCAAATTTCCATTCATTATTGAAATCTATATGTGGACCATAGTTTGTATCTATTTCATTTCATGTTCCAAGACAGTATAAGTGTCTTCGGAATTGGAAGTCGGTGAGTAAAAATCACCTTCATAATCTTCATCATCATTTTCAGTATTAACATCATTAAATAAGATGGTATTATCAAATATTGTTCCTTATGCTGGGTTCTTTGGTGTACTTGTCTCTATCTTGACTGATGGTTTTTCAGGCTTTAAACTGGTATTATTTTCAACTTCTGTCTTCATTTTATTTTCTTCTTTCATGGGAATTCTTTTAATTTTTTTAACACTATTTATGAATTCTTTGAGTGGTTCTGTTATAGGTTTAAATGCATCTCTTAGTTGTTCACGTGTATCTATTTCAACAGTTTTTATACTACGAAGCTTTTTCTTCAATACATTTCTTGTCAACACCAACTGTTTTAAAATTTTCTAATCCATGTTTAATAAAAGCAAATAAGAGGTATCAGGACCTGGTCTGGTTTTCAGATCAGCTTATCAGGACCTAGTCTGGTTTTCAGATCAGCTTATCACGACCTGGTATAGTTTTCAGATCAGCATATCAGGAGCTGGTCTAGTTTTCAGATCAGGTTATCAGGTATCAGAACAGTTTGTCAGGCATTTAGATGAATGAAGTTTAATTCCATATTTTTTAATTCCAACATGATTTATATTTTTCTCATCTTACTTAAACATTATAATTACATTATGATTATTTCCTATCAAATGTTTGGTTATTCTGGTATAAGTTTGACATTAGTGGAATGCATCAGCATTCTTATCTCACCCCATACAAAAATATGCTTCAAATACACAATATGGTTAAATATCATATTGGTATTACTTATAGCTTTCTTAAAAGAAATAACAGATTCATTATCTGTAAATGTGTAATACCCATGTCTTTCATTAATGAAATTAATTTCTACAGGTATTTATATTTAGGTTGTTAGAGAGATTTTGAGTATAAATATGAAGATGTTTTCAAGTTTTAGTCCATTAGAACTTTCTAGCCAGCCAATAATAGCATTATAATTTTTTTATTCATTTTTATTTTTTTTCGCAATTTGACAGACCAACTATTCTTGCACGATTAGAAATCGATAGAAGGTAACCATGATTTATTTTTGAGCTAACGTTTGATTCTGGTTCTGTGATAACGTGAAATGAAAACTTTTTTCATCTTTTCATGGTGTTTCTGATTCTAGTTCAGTGAAAAAATGAAAATTGAAATCATTTCATATGAAAAAACAAGTGGAATGAAACAAAACGTTTTCACAGTTACACATCATTACTGATTCTCGTTCTATGAAAAAGTGTAAGCAAGTGTCAAAACCTTTTCATATGAAAAGTTTTTTTACATACACAATTTATTAGTGAAAAAGCACGAAAAAACATGAAAAACCCATACTCATACTACAATTACACTTTTAAAATATTTAATTCACTTATCTTCATCCCGAATTTCGTCTGATACATTTAATACAGACAATTTCTATTTTTATTCATGTTCATATTTGCCTAATTCGGCAATTGATCAGAAGTCGAAGGAGGCATAAGTTAAGTTATTATCGGCGGCAAAAAATAATTTGGCGACAGGTGTAAGTTAACTTGAAATATTATTTATAATAGTTTTTATTATGAAATCTTTTAGTAATTAATATATCAAAATGCCATACCATACTAAAATTAATAAGGGTTTTCATGAGAATGTTCAAAAGTCTCGCAAACTGTGCAATTGTGTATTTTTACACTCTCGTAAATAAAATGTCAAAAATTGTATGGGAATTTATTTACAGAAACCTGTTAAATTTGCCCAACAATTTTTACTCGTAAACTTAAGATATGCAATTTGCATTTTGTAAATAACAACTTCTTGTATTTTTTGGCTTCCTTTACGCATATTTAGACACACACACACTTTTTGTAGCTATGCTACTTATGGGACGATACAGAGATTAGAAAATAATTTTCGTAACATAAATAATCGACACTGTTACAGTTATAAATTTAGTTTTGTTTTGATTTCTTTGTACTTAAACCAGAGCACGGAAATAAACGAAACAAATTGTTTGATTTTCGTTTGTTTAATTCTTTGGAGTGAGAGAAACAAAAACAGTGAAAACGATTGCTCAATTTGTTCAAGGAAAAAATAAAAAATGTTGTTGCTTTGCATTTGCGTATATACAGTGAATAGCGACAACAAACTACACCATTTCCAGTTGTATTTCAGAAGTTTCCAATTGTTTTTCAGAAATTTCTAAATATGTTTCAGAAGTTTCTAATTATAGTTCAGAAGTTTCTAATTATATTTCAGAAGTTTCCAATTATGTTTTAGAATTTTCTAATTGCATTTCAGAAAATTCTAATTGCTTTTCAGAAATTTCTAATTGTTTTTTAGAAATTTCTAATTGCATTTCCGAATTTTCAAATTACATTTCAGAAACTTCCAATTGTATTTTAGAATTTTTAGATTTTGACGAAGAACTAAAACACCTAATAAGGTACAAGCAAGTAAGCAAGAATAGCCCATATAATAACCTTGCCCCATTTTTGGACACCAACGGCATCATCAGAGATGGAGGAAGATTAGAAGCATCAGAGCTTCCGTATGACATCAAACACCCAATGCTTATCCCTTCTAATGACCCGATATCAAAATTGCTGATGCAAATGGTGCATGAGGAAAACCGTCATTGTGGTCCTCAGGCACTCTTATCACACACAAGACAAAAATACTGGCCAATCAAGGGAAAGTCAATGGCCAGATCAATTGTCCAACATTGCATAAAATGCGCTAGAGCTAAACCAAAGATTCTTACTCAAATTATGGGAAATCTGTCATCTACAAGAATCAGTCCAGCTCGACCCTTCATTAACTCTGGAGTTCACTTTTGTGGTCCATTTTGGGTCCACTATAAGAGCAGAGGAAAGAGGCCTCAGAAGGCTTACATCGCGGTATTTTGCTGTTTTGCTACCAAAGCAGTGCACCTAGAAGTAGTTAGCAGTTTAACAACAGATGCATTCATAGGGGCATTAAAAAGATTCATAAGCACTAGGCCATTGCAAAAACTTATACTGCCACCAACTTTGTTGGTGCCAAAAATCAACTGGCAGAGTTGTTAGAACCAGTTTACGGAGAGTCAGCTACCGAAAAAATAGATAAAGAATGTACAGCTCGAGGCATCATGTTTCATTGTATACCACCAAGAGCACCTCATTTCGGAGGCTTATGGGAGGCAGCAGTAAAATCGGCCAAACATCTGCTTGTACGAAGTGTATCAACAGCATCACTAACATATGAGGAACTTGACACAGTGGTCATAGAGATTGAAGAAATTCTTAATTCCCAACCCATAAGTCCGATGTCAGATAATTGATTAAATCGGGAGACATGGTAATAATAAAGGAGGACAACACAGCTCCTTTACAGTGGCCTCTAGGAAGAATTGTAAAAACACATAAAGGCGATGATGGCTTCATTCGAGTAGTTGATGTCAAAACATCAAAAGGAGTTTGCAGAAGACCAATTTCTAGGCTGGCACTCTTACCAATTAATAATTCTGAAGATGACGAAATCCCTCAACAAGATGACTCGACTAGCACAAGCATTCATCGGAACGAAAGGCCTCAAGGTGATAAAAAACGGAAAAGAATATCGATAAGCCAAAACATCTTCACTATTATGATGGCGATCATATTAATGCCGCTAGCATTAGGGGCACAAATACATAATAAAAGGTTCGAAAATCGTCTGGGCATACATTTTGAAGGAATTGGATCCACCACAATTTCAACTACAGAATGGCAATTATTAGTGTACTATGACTTAAAAGAATTTTGGACTGAAGCGGCAACTTTTTCGCAAGGAACACAAACCTTAAACGATCTATGCAAGCAAATGCAGGACAAAACTACATGCACAAGCCTGGTCAAGCATTTTGAACACACAGAAGCTGAATTAAAATTAGACAGCACTCAGTTGTCTGAGCGGATAAAAAAGAGAGCAGCAATCGATCTAGTTGGAAATATCGCCCATTCACTTTTTGGTGTATTAGACTCCGAATACGCCAAAGATATGGCTGGTACAATTTCTCAAGTTAAAGAAAACGAAGAACATATTCTCGATCTCTTAAAAAATCAAACCTCAATCATAGACGCTACAATAAACATAATGAGATTAGATCAAGTAGCAGTAAAGAAAAAATTCGATCAAATTGATTTCCAAATTGAACAAATACGCAATATAGTAAGCGACGAATGGCAGCAAGAAAAGATTTACCGTATTTTTCTTTCGTTGTGCATCCAATTAACAATTACAGCAGCGAAGCTCCAACAGACACAATTATCAATACTTGACATTTTAACAAACACTCACCATGGTATTATAAGCCCACTACTCTTGACTCCTCATCAATTACAGCAAGAAGTAAGGAAAATTAAAATGCATCTCAGCGAATCACTGGAACTGCCGGTACGCCAAGAAAATACGTTACAACTATACAAGCTCATGAAGGTCAAAGGAGGGCTCACTGACAATATAGTAGTTTTCAGTATAACATTACCTTTAGTTCAACGTGAACGATATGAAATATTTAATATTATTCCAGTGCCAACGTGGATCAATGACACATTAGTAGCAATACAACTATGTGCACCTCTTTTGATCATCAGCAATGCTCTCAACCAATACTTTAGCATTAGCAAATCTGAACTCAGCTTATGTTCACTCATCACAGAATATATGTATCTGTGCCCTAAAGGCCAAATAAGGCATCAAAATGGCTCATCAACATGTGCCTGCGAGCTGAATTTATTTCACAACAACACCCAATCAGACTGCTCTGTACAGCAAATGAAATATAAAGAAGTCTGGATTCCCCTTCATCAACAAAACAAATGGATATATTCAGTTTCAAGTCCGTCTCAGGCAACAGCACTATGCAAAACGGAAATCACACAATTCACACTTGAAGGATCTGGTTTGCTTGCATTGGAACCAGAGTGCACTTTTAAATACAAATTCACGACGTTGCGTGCACAAAACCAGATATCCAGCAAGATTGAAAATTCATATACTAGCTTCTGGGAACTAACGCAACAACGACACGAAGAACGCATTAAACCATTGTTACCACAAGAAGATGTGAATCAATATATTTCCCAAGTAAAAAATTTAATAGCTTTACAATAATCATTAGCAACACAAGAGATATTAAGACTCCCAAACAAACTTGAAGCTCACAACTATCATCACATGACGGTTGGGTATACATCATTAGTGATTGCTTTTAGCATTGTCATATATCTACTAGTAAAACAAAGGTGCAAACAACGGTCAACTCCAATTCCAGTACCTCGCATTAAACAACTAGACTCAGGCTTCACTGTTCACATATAATAACCAACGCAACATTCAACAATAGCCCTACAGCAAGAAACATTTTGAGCAGCACTCAACGGGGGGAGAATGTTAATGCACGAGCATTATTTATTTTAAGTTCAATAAACCTTAACACACTTGGCCAATACATTTATTTACTTTTACTTTATTCTTGCCTACAATTGTAATTTAATATGGCACACTTTTCCTAAATTAATACATAATAATGCACAAGAATCATTTATTATTTTATTTAAGTTCAATAAACTTTTGCACACTTGGCCTAAATTAATACATTTTTTTTATTACAATTTATTTTTATTTTACTGTTTCCTACACTGTAATTTAATACCGCACAATTTAATACAAGTTATTATTGCAATTTAATTTGTTTTTTATTGCTGCAAAAATTATGTAAATTAATCATATTTCTTTGATAAAACTAGTATATAAGACTAAGAAAATTCTGAATAAAACAATTCTTAATTTGAAACTGAAAGAAACGGTCTTTTTCAATTAAGATAAGCAACTCGGTTCAAGTGCTGTTGTTGCGCCAACTAAATCAATTTACCTCCAAGTTAAAGTGCTTGAGAGGTCATACAATAAACCAAAACTCTTCAGGTTTATGCGCCTGTAAGAAAATCATTATTCTCAAAACATTGAAGTAATCTTCCGATTTCTTTGAGCTACAAGTGCTTGGAAGAAAGCCCAAGGCGAAGATTCTCAACACCCTTCCAGAAGGAATTTTTTAAAACTTAAAAGCTAAAGGGATAAAAAGGGTAGAATCGTTATCTTTATGTCTCGGAAACCACATTAGGTAGACTACAAATTCCAAAAGCATACCAATGTTACTAAAAAATAAGCCAACACGTATTTGGTACTTTTCCAATATGTGTAGTTTGAGGGATTAAAAGGGGATGAAAACTGAATTTTTTGACTCACGAGACGCACGCTTGTGCAGAAAAATATTTTACTCACGCTCTTTCACGCACGAATAATATTGCAAATTTTCACGATCATGTACGCTCACGAATAAAATATTCTTAATCACGCACGAGTGGTTTACAGCTTATCACGATCACGCACGATCACGAAAAAGAATATAATCAAATTTGTATGTTTGTTGGGTTGAAAAATAGGTTCTGACACATACATATGTATGGTTGTACATATGTATGCACGTGTGTATTTAAAATTTACATTGCATTTTGTGAAAGAGTCCCCCTTTTACAAAATAAATGATAATAAATATGGAACTTCTAAACTACTGATTGGATTTATATGAAACTTCTAACATCCATAGAGGAGGAACAAAGCTTTATGGCACATCTAATGACATCATCCTGGCTTGAGCTGGAGTGAATTTGCAGTGGGCCAAACTTCTGAACTTTATTTTAAAAATCACTTTTTAATAATTATTTGTTGATTTTATTTATTCCCCAGAAAATAATAGTTATTTGTTGATTTTTATTTATCCCTCACAAAATAAGAGTTATTTTGTGTCAAAAAGTAACTGTTATTTTGTGAGAAATAAATAAAAGTCACAAAATAACTCTTCTTTTGTGAGGGATAAACAAAAGTCAAGAAATAACTGTTATTTTTGAGAAATAAATAAAAATCAAGAAATAACTATTATTTTGTGAGGCATAAATAAAAATAAAAAACAAAAATCATTGCATCTATAGGTAGTCCATGTAACATGAAGTTTCGTGGTAAATTCCTTGTACACGCAGCACTTCTCTATTGTTGTGATTTTTTCACTTT
This sequence comes from Tachina lurida, assembly GCA_944452675.1. NCBI lineage: Eukaryota > Metazoa > Arthropoda > Insecta > Diptera > Tachinidae > Tachina > Tachina lurida. Next base: position 62,315,783 of record OX101756.1, read on the forward strand.
AAATTTGGAAAATAATCGTTATTTGCGATCCCTGCTTCTGACAACTTTTTTAATAATTATCCGATTTTTACCAGATGAAGCATTTTGTTAGTCTTACTGACTTAATAAGGAGTAACATTAATAACGACAATTATAGCGTCTTAATATCTTTAGACTTATCAAAGGAGTTTGTTTAATTCGATTAATTTTGCTAGTATGATTTGTAAACTCTCTACCGAATTTAAATTTTCTAGAACAGCGTGTAAGCTCTTATCGGAATTTATCACTGACACACAATTCAGTGAAACGCATGGAAGATGTAAAACATGTGAGACATGCGTTTACATTGACAACATCTAACATCTACCATCATCTCAGTTGTCAAAAAGACAACACACACTACATAGGCAGTGCTGCCAGAATGATGATTTTATCATATTTTTGATGATTTTTGGACCAATATATGATTTTAAGATTTTTATTCTCGAATGATGATTTTTAATTTTGCAAATTATGATTTTTACTTTCAATACATACATATGTATGTACAATTTTCTTTGTTGTTCTAGAATGTTTATCAATAGCTACACCTATAAAACATTTTTGTTCCAGCGAAAATATTCGTCTTCATGGAAACAGGTTGGTAAGGGGCAGAGAGCACAACTCTCCCTCCTCTTCTGGGATCATTTGAAAAAAAAAGAATAAGAAAACGTCACTTTACAAAAAAGGCATGTTACAGATGAGACGAAAAATCGGTCCGGAATATATTCAAATCTTGCACAAATGTATACCAAATCGTTTAAAAGAAGTCATTCGTCGCCAAGGAAAAGCAATTTGCCTCTCAATTTTAGAGTATAAAACAACTGTACATCAGTGATGCAAAATGTGGCACAATTGAGCTATTTGTGGCACTTTTGGATGTTTGTGGTCCTATGGTACTCTCTAGGATATTTTGGCCCCTTCAGCTCAAAATTCAACTAATTCCTTCAAACCTTTGAGCACACTTCTTTTCTTCGTTTTAAGAACTACCTTTATTTTTGAAGATTTTTATTTAAACTGGTTTCCGAAATCTGCATTATAGTATTATACCACTTGCTATTAACCTTTTTCAAAAGGAAACAGAACAAGTAAATAGGCAATATCGCAAGTTCCAGAATTTAAAAAGCTCAAAGATTTAAGTAGAAGTAAATTTTGCAAAGGGATTTCGACCATTAAAAATCGTTTATGTAAACTTTTGTGTACAAATATATACAGAATTATTCAAGAAACTCTTTGTATTCACCAGTCCTCAGACTGAAAATTGAAATCAAGAATAAAATTTGAAAATTCGCTTTTGTTTTCAATATAAATTTTCAGTCGAGAGTTTTCTTTCGATATTGTGAAACAGGCCATAATAGAAGAAATCGTTGTCATGTAAAAATAATGTGTCATATTTAATACAATAAAAAAAAAATAATGAAATCTAGTTCTAATAATTGTTATGATGGAGATATTTTGAAACTTAACACAAAAAATGCTTTTAAACAGGGGTAAATGAAGGAACTATTGGACTTAGAATTTAGAGATTATGTTTAATAAAATTAGAATTACATAAATATTGTTTTTTAACTAAAATTTAGTTTTTTAAGCAACATACATACATATAAAATATGTATTTACCTTAATTTAACAAAAATAATACTTTAAAAAATTTTAACTTTTGTCGCTAAGTTCTGTTTTTGCTGCAAACAAAATAAATCATTGAAAAACTTTTTTGGCCCTATCAAAGGTATTTTGATATAGCCACTACTATTTAATTTGGCCCTAAACCAAAAAAACCCAAAATGCATCACTCCTGTACATACATATGTACCTTATATGATAAGAACATTGGCAATGTCGACAGTGATGGTATCTCTACGAAGAGCAAAAGCACATTAAACTGTTGGAAAAAGGGTAAAAAGCGCAAAAAAATACGAAAAAGAGAGTAAAAAAGCACCAAAATTTTTTTTTTAACTTTAATACATTAATACTATGTTCACTCGTGTTTAACACCTCATTCGTGTTTAAGTGCTTGCACACGACGATTATGAGATGTTTTACCATACATTGACTTGTTTTGTTAAACATATCAAAAACGGTGTTTTAAATTTAAAAACTTCCTTAAACACGTAAATGGAGTATGTTCAGTCCGTTCTTTGATAGCTCTGGCAACTTTGTGTTGTTATTAAATGGCTTCACGTGAAAAATTATTTGTAAAAAACGCTCAATTATTTACAAAAACATTTGTTGTTTAAAAATAATGAACCAATAAAAAAGCATAATTACTCGTAATTTTTTACAAATACAATAATTTACTCGCGAAACGTCAACCTTAAACATCTCAAATGTAATGTGAACGGTTGTGTTTTGTTTTTTAAAACACTTGCCTTACACACGTTTAAGACCATAAGTGTCAACATGGTATAAGCCATTTAAAAAAAGGAGAGTTTGGGGTGTAAAACCTCATAACATAATTTCAAGTTTTTTCCTCAAAATATTTAATATTAATTATATTAATTTTTCAAAATATTAGTAGTTATATGATCGGTGTTAGTTATTTGGTAAGTGAAGCTGAGGCCCAGATTTGAATTAAGATGTTATTGAAAAATCATTTACACATACAAAATGCATTAAAAGCAACACTTTTTTCTTAACTAACTTAAAAGTTTTTGTTTTTTGCGATATTTACCCTTATTCCAGTTGTCAACATTGACAGCACGTCAATACGATACCAAAAAATTGGAATATGGCTACCCGTTGTCTAAAACTACTGACTGCTATTGACAACCCATGCTATCAATTGTTCTAGGATGATCAATCAATTATTATGCAGAGGATTATGTGGTACTTTCCAATTACTTCCAATTTCTATTTTGCAAGAAACATTTTAATTTTTTAATCCCAATTATGAAAAGTTTTTTAAATTGTTTTTAACGTAGTTCCGTTGTTGTCATTAAAAACAATTTAAGAAGGCTCAGTCAAAAGATGCTGCTATTAGCCCTTAAAAGTATTTTAGGTTTGTAATTAAAAATATTTTTATTTTACAAAAAGCACCAAAAGCACTGTGTGAAATTGTTAGAAAGCACTTTAAATACCCAATTTTTAAAAAAGGGTATTAACCAAACTTTCGCGTTTTGAAGAGGCAAAAAGCATCAAAATATACCCGAAACGCACCAAAATACCATCACTGAATGTCGAATACTTCTTTTGTTTGAATTTCTTAACTAATTTTTCATCTAATGTAATTTTTATATAAGTTACTTTCTCTTATATAAGTTACTTTCTATCATTTTTTTATTGAATTCAATTTGAAAATGCTTTCTAAATTCTTTTTGTAAAATAAGCTAGTAAATACCTTTTTATTGATGAAAACAAAATAAAATTGGTGTACGTCGAATAGTTTTGTTTGTCCACTGTAAATATGTCAATTGTTACTTTCATTATTTGAAAAAAAATTGGACTTGTGATGATTTTATTTCTTCAAAATATGATTTTTTTTCCGACAAATGATGATTTTCTTCGCAAAACTTCTGGCAGCCCTGTACATAGGTTTTGTTAAGGAAATTATAAAAAATTGGATTTGATGTAACATTAATAATTGGACTAGTTGTTGCTTAGCAAGATCAAACCCAGTTAATAATGCTGTGTATGAAAATTACAAAAGCTTTTGCAAGAAAAATATGAAGATTTTTTTTTTAAAGGTACACACATATATGTATGTTTGTTTGTAGTTTTTTCTTAGTTTTTGACCAGCGTTGCCACTAGTGGAAATAGAAATTACACAGCTGCAAGTCTTAAATAGTGCAAGACTAAATGAAATATTGCAAAAAAATCCAATAAAAACTTTTAATTGTTTATTAGTTTGTTAGTAACTTGAAATTTAAGGCGAGATAATTTTTTAATATATAAAAATCCTACAACAAATTTAAAAATACATAACACAAAATTCAATAATTCTTAAATATTTACTTCAACGAAGAATAATTTAACAACTTTCCTCTTAACATTTTGTCAAAATTTCATAAAATATCGTTTAAACTAGGCGTTTGAGAATAAGGTTATCAACCTTTTTCTTTTCTTAATTTAAACTTATTTAACTATAGGTACTGAGCGATACTTATACATTCTTTAGCTTTTTAAGCATATGTACAATTGTACATATTTAAACTAAACTATTTTTTCCAATTTCTTTTTGTCATTTTAGGCTAAAAATTTGCAATTTTAAAATCGATGCTACTGTATTACCTGATAACAAATTGTTGGGGTATCAGTTTTAATTAAGTTCAATTTACTAAAAAAAGACTTTTAACAGAAGCGTTTAAAAATGGTAATATCACAACCTTTAAATTTAGAAAGAGAATATCGCCAGCAGAGTTTTTACTTTAAAAAATTTAGTAGATTAAGGTTTTTAGGGTATAAGTTTTGATAATTTAGCTCAACAAATGAAAATCGGTTTTCATTTCAATGATTGCGCAAATTTTGGTTCTATTACATCAATAAAATTATAAAAGTCATCATGAAAGATTATTTTTTTAAATTGTCTAATTATTTCAATGTAAAAGTTACTAAAATCTTTATACATTACATTTGTGTGTCTTGGAACAGTATTTATTTCAAAAACTGCCAATCTTCAATATAATCTTAATACTTCTTTATATAATAGGTGATAATATTTAATGGCTCTATAGTGGGAAATATTGTAAAAATTCTGGGAGTTTGCATTACGTTTATAGTAGGATCCAAGATTTCTTAGCAAATCTTCTTAACATGGTTAATATAATTTGGGCCTTATTAAAAATATTATTAGACTTTTATTAAGACATACAGGAATATTGTTTTGTTTATATCTTTATAATAAATTTTGTTATATACAAATCTTTCCTTTCCTCGTTGTACCTTCATAGTGAACAGACGTAATAGCGGAATTTTTCTTATATACAAACTAAACAAAAAAAAAAACATACAAAAAATATTCGTAGTACATATTAACTTTGATAAATAAGCATTTTTTTGCTTTGATAATATTTTTACATATAGAAATAACAAAAATAAAAAAAAAACCGTAAACAAAAAAACATACAAAATACCCTTGAGGAATACTCTTTATGAGTACCCCAGAGGAAAAAAATAGTGAAGTGAGTTCTAACGGCAGAAATGCCTATTTTACTGTGAGTTTTGATGCTCATAATGATAACAATAAAAATCAAAAATCTGATAATAGACTTGCTGTGAGTTCTGAAGCTCTTAATAAAAATCAAAAATCCGATAATAGACTTTTTCTAACGGCAAAACCACAGTTTCGTCAGCGATCAACTTCGCTTTGTCCAATGCCAACTAGTGAATCGTTGACATTATTGCCTAGTACTTCTACATTTAACTCAGCGATATCATCCGCTTCGGGCTCGTGGTCAACAATTAAACAAGTTGTTACTGAAGACAACAGTAGTACAAAACCAAAGGTCCATTCCTGGACAGATATATAACCATTTTAAAGCGCGGGTGAAGCCCAAATTCTACTAAAATTGGATCCGCCCCAAAGATGTCTAGGGATAACAGCACATCTTCTATCAATCTTCAAAATCGTTTTTCATTATTGCAAGACAAAAACGACAAGCCCGCTGCATCATCGCAAAAGTCTTTTAAGCCACCACATATTTATCTGAGAGAAAAAAATTCAAACGCGCTTCTAAAAAATCTACTGTCGACCATTGGTGAAAATACTTTTCACATCATTCCAATTAAACGAGGTAATATTGATGAAACTAAAATCCAAATATATGATGAAAAAGATTTCCGAAAAATTATTAGTGAGTTTGAAAAAAATAAAACAAATTTTTATACATATCAACTTAAGAGTGCTAAAAGCCTACAAATAGTATTAAAGGGCATAGATTCATATGTTGAGCCTGAAGAAGTAAAATGTGCACTTATCGAACAAGGATTTAAGGTAAAAAATGTTACCAATATAATCAATAGAGAGAAGATTTCCCAGCCTCTATTTCGTGTTGAACTGGAGCCGAATGATATACAGTTAAAGAAAAATGAGACGCACCCAATTTATAGTCTAAAATACCTTTTACACCGAAAAATCACAGTTGAAGAGCCACGTAAGCGTTCAGGTCCCGTACAGTGCCATAATTGCCAAGAATATGGCCACACAAAAACCTACTGCAAATTACCTACAGTTTGTGTTATCTGCGGTGAATTGCATGGTACTGCTAACTGTACCAAGCCAAAAGTACAAGCAGAAAAGAAATGCAGTAATTGTGGACGTAATCACACTGCTAACTACAGAGGATGCCGTGTATATTCTTTCGTTAAACAGGCTATGGGACAAAAATCTAAATTAGCTCCAGTTCAATCAGCAAATGCTTACTCCGCCACTCTTCCTCAAACTAGCCAACTAGTTACTTCACGTGTATCTTATGCCGATGCTGCTAAGACTAGTCCCACACAAAATGTTCCACCGCCAAGTAATTCAACGAATGCAAACTCTACTTTTAACTTTAGTCGTCTTGAAGCTACTATTGAGAATCTGGTGCTAATTATAAACAACTTTACAACAAATATGACTAGCATGATGCAAGAAATGCTGAGAATGCAGAATACTCTGCTTCAAGCATTAGTCAACAAACCATGAACACGTTAAAACTATGTTTCTGGAACGCAAACGGCATTCGCCAACATAAAAATGAACTTGAGCACTTCCTCACGGAAAAAAATATTGATATAATGATGGTCTCTGAGACTCACTTGACTTCGAGAAGCTGCTTTAAAATAAATGGTTACACTCTATATGATTCAAAGGACCCGAGAGGGAGAGCATGCGGTGGATCAGCAATTCTAATTAAGTCAAGACTCAAGCACTATATCCTTGAGAACGTTAGTGAAGAATATATGCAAGCTACGAATATTTTCGTAGAAAATTTTTGTGCGAACTTCGTGATATCATCAATTTACTAACCTCCCAGATTTTCAGTTACCGAAGATCAGTATGAGAAGTTCTACAAATCGCTTGGATCTTGTTTCGTGGCAGCTGGTGACTACAATGCAAAACATACGTACTGGGGCTCGCGTCTTGTTACACCTAGAGGTAGAGCGTTGTTTAATACAATTTCAAAAATGGGCTTAGATGTCATTTCGAGTGGGGAGCCTACTTACTGGCCTACTGACGTAAGAAAAATTCCAGATGTTATAGATTTTGGCGTCACGAAAAATATCCATAGGGACTTAATTCACGTAGAGGGCTCTGTAGATCTGTCCTCCGATCACTCTCCCACAATAGTTACAATTTTCAACCCACTAAGGAGTGATTTAACTAACTCATATGCGAAAACGATTAATAGGGTCAACTGGCTAGGATTCAAAAAATATATTAGTAGTCACTGCGTAGAAAACATTCAGCTAAGATCACCTGATGATATTGAATTTAATATTGCCAATCTTAACGAATATATTAAACAGGCTGCTGAACATGCCACTACTTCCTATCCGCAGACTGGCTTTAATAGAATTTATTCTACGGAAATTTAACGTCTTGTATGTGAAAAAAGGAGAGCTAGAAGAGAATGGCAACAACACCGATCACCCCTAAATAAAATCAGACTTAAAGAATGTACTAAACGACTCAAAGAGCTGCTATCGTCGGAAAAGACTGCATTACTGGAAAAGTATTTAGAAGGTCTTGATGTAACGTCAACATCTAATTACTCTTTATGGCGCGCTACTAGAAATCTTAAAAGACCCGTTGATCTTAAATCACCACTGCGTACTTCGACCGGAGGCTGGGCAAGAAGCGATAGTGAGAAAGGTAACTTATTTTCTGAGCATTTAAAATCTGTATTCACTCCCAATTCATGTACGGGTGCTGCCGGATTACCGAGTGTAGTATCTCTACCCCCTCGTCCCTTAAAGTTTAAGATGCGTGAACTACAAAAAATAGTTGCTGAACTCGACCCGAAGAAAGCTCCAGGTATTGATGGCATTAGTAACAAGATGCTGATGAACTTGCCTCATATTGCAATAAGAATCCTTCTATTTATTTTTAATGCAATTTTACGAATGCAGTATTTTCCACATAACTGGAAACTTGCCAAGATTAAAATGATTCCAAAGCCAGGCAAAAATGTTACCAAGGCTGAGTCATATAGGCCTATAAGCTTACTTTCAACAATTTCAAAGCTTTTCGAAAAGCTGCTCATGACTAAATTGTCCACAATTTTAGCTGATAGTGGGGCATCCCGGACCATCAATTTGGCTTTAGAAGTCAGCATAGCACTATTGAGCAAACGCATAGATTGGTTCAAGTTGTAAGGAGGACATTTGAAGAAAAAAAGTATTGTTCTGCCCTTTTTATTGATGTTTCTCAGGCATTTGATAAAGTATGGCACGAAGGCCTAGTTTTAAAATTGAAGACATACCTACCAATAAACATACAAAAGCTTTTGGAAAGTTATATTGTTGATACGAAGTTTACTGTTGTGGAAGGAGACTTCATGAGTGTACCCGAGTCTATATCTTCTGGTGTGCCACAGGGCAGTATTCTGGGGCCAGTCTTGTATCTAATTTATACTTGTGATATGCCTGTGAGCAATAACATCCACACTTCTACATTTGCCGATGATACAGCCTGTTTGAGTATTCACAAAAACCCTGATGAGGCATCCCGCAATCTCCAAGCACACATTACCCAGCTTGAAATATGGTTGAACTTATGGAGAATTAAAGTAAATGAACAAAAGTGTGTTCATATAACGTTTACCCTAAGAAAATATACCTGTTCCCCCATTCGAATCAACAATCAAAATATTCCTCAACATTCTCAAGTGAAATACCTTGGAATACACCTTGATCGAAGGCTTACATGGAAATATCATATTGACTCTAAGTTAACCCAAATGAAACTTAAATTGACTCAAATATATTGGTTAATTGGCAGAAATTCAACACTCAGCCTAGACTGCAAACTTTTGATATACAAGTCGCTTTTGAAGCCAATATGGTGCTATGGAATTCAGCTGTGGGGCACGTCTTCAGCTTCAAATGTCGAGAGAATCCAACGAAGGCAAAACAAAATTTTACGTTTGATAACATCTGCTCCATGGTACGTTAAAAATTCAAATATTCATCGTGATTTAAATATGCCACTAGTGAGTGAAGAAATTGCAAAATACGCAGGCAAATATTTAACTAAACTCGAGTCACATCCTAATCCGCTTGCCCGTAATATTTTGAGCTTTACTGGACACATCCGCTTAAAAAAGAGGGACACAAGGGCTCTTATACCTAACACTCCAGATGGGACTGCTTAAAAATACTTCTTTTTTTCCTTTTTGATTATCACTAATTATGTATTATTTATAACTATCACTAAGTTTATGTCGGTCGGGCCTAATAATTATATTTAGATTTAAGATTTGATTACTTATTGTTAGTTCATTTTTGAAGATACAATAAATAAATATATATATGAAAAAAAAGGATGTTACAATCAGTGTTGCCAATTTAGCATTTTTCATGCTAGATCTAGCATTTTTCAAAGTCATTTGGCATGAAAAAAACCGATCTAGCATCTAGCATATTTTCTAGCATTTTTCTAAAATTATCTAGCATTTTCTAGCATATTGTATTTTTTTTTAATTGAAGAAAAACCGCAAATGTACAACATTGAATTAGTTCTATAAAAATGCAACAATGTTTAATACTTATTAATGTGGATATGGTAACACTAAAAACATGAACAAACTAAAGGCGAATTGATTGAATTCGCCTTGAACAAACTTGTATAAAAACCAAATAGAAGTGTTTTAAAAAAGACAAAAAATAGAAAAAGTGAACAATAAAAAAAGAAAAATATAAAAAAACATAAAATGAGTAAATTATATTCGCAAAAGTTTCGTCAAGATTGGCTCAAGCATCCAAAGTTAAAAGAATGGGTGCAAGAAACACCCGACTTACAAAAAGCCTTTTGCAAATATTGCAAATGCGATATTGTTTCAAAAATTAGTAGCCTGGAGCAACACGCAGGAACAAGAAAGCATAAAAATGCTATGGGTATAATTAAAAACAATCCCATCCCTTTTAAAAAAGTTTCCTACAAACTTCAGCAGCAGGAGGCAGCATTAAGTTTATTTATGTCTGTGCACAGTTCGGTTGCACCTGTTGATCATTTGACAAACCTTTGCAAAAGCCAATTGACTGTTCGTCGCTGAAGCTGCATAGAACAAAATGCAGCAATATTATAAAAAATGTACTGGGGCCTCACTTCAAAGAAGATCTTTCTAAAGATATAAAAAGTGGTTTTTATAGTATTTTAATAGACGAATCATCTGATTTTTCATTTACAAAAATTTTGGGTAAGCTATTTAATAAGCTAAACAGAAATTTTGAAGCAGTACAATATTTTATGTATTTTTATTTTAGGTTTGGTAATAATTTATTTTAGCCAGACAAAAAACCAAATTATTTCTACATTTTTCTGCATTGAAGAGCTTGAAAGTGGGTCGGCTGAAAGCATAGTACTTTCCGTAAAAAAGGCTTTAACAAAATTTAAATTAGATATAAAAAACTTAGTCGGAATTGGTACGGACAATGCAAATGTGATGATTTGAAAAAACAAAAGCGTTTATACAGCGCTTAAAAAAGAAGTTCCCAATTGGATCCTAGTAAAGTGCATCTGTCATTCCTTACATCTTGCTGTAAATCAGTCACTTAAAGATTTTTTGTCAGAAAATTTAGAATTTATTGTTTATGTAACGTACAACTGGTTTTCTAAAAGCTCTAACCGTCAAATTTTGTATAAAAGCTTATACGAAAAATTAAATGGAGAGGTTTGTATAGGTTTCATAAATACTTTTGTGCATGTGTATTTTAAGGTTTTTGTTTGCTTCTTTAAAGGTACCACTATAAATTACAAGAACTTCCGATACGAGATGGCTGTCTGTTGAAACTTCAGTTTCAAGGATACTACATCAGTGGGTTGAGTTGAAATTGCACTTTCAAATCGCGAACAGCAATGAAAAGTGTCACAAGGCAAGAATTTTATATGAATTATTTGACGACGAAACAGTTCATTTGTACTTAATTTTCCTGAAACCAGTTTTACGCGAAGTACAAGCTGTCAACAAAGTTTTTGAAAGTAACAACAACGATCCAACGCGGCTTTTAGCAGATATTATACTGCTTATCAAATTTCTCAAAAGAAAAATAATAGACGATGAAACTTTAGACCCATTGTGTAACGATTTTGAAAATGCAATTTCATTTAATTGTTGCCTTGGACATGAATTTGAAATTTATACTCAAAAATTGATAAATTTGGGAAGGCTAAGCAAAAGCAAAGAAATTGAAATTAGAAATAATTGTTGCAACTTCGTTGTTGGATTAATAAATCAATTAAAGCAGAGGTGAGTAAAAAATATATAGTATATGTATGTACATATGTTGTATAAGTATACTTAAAAATATATTCTTTTAAAACTTTTATTTTTCATAGGTTACCGGATAACATTAATATTCTTCAAAACGTTGATTTTTTTTTCTGCTCGAAATATATTGAGATCTCATAAAGAAGACATTTTACCTATTTTAAAACTGTTTAATATAGAGGATGAAGAAATAGAGAAAATCTAAGAGCAATATTCAAATATCCAATACGTTAAGTGGATAAATACGGACAAAACAATACCTTTTTGGGCTGAAGTAAATACATATAGAGATGCTGGTGGCAATAATCGTTTTAAGGACATTTCGAAGTTTGTTCTGAAACTGCTATGCTTGCCATGGTCAAATGCCGATGTTGAACGTGTATTCAGCCAAATAAACCTGGTAAAAACAAAACTGCGAAACCGAATACATTTACAAACAGTTAACTCCGTTTTGGCTATAAGGTAATTATTTGCAATTTAGAAGCAGTAATGTTTGAAGCTAATTTCATAAAATTAAATTTTAGATATGGATTAAAAAGGAGTGGTATGTGTTGCTTTCAATATGAAGTCCCACAAACGTATCTTAAATTGATTGGATCAAACGAAAGTTATCTTGACAAAAGCAACAGTGAAATAAATATTGACGATGAAGATGACTGGGTTATTTGAATTTTTTTTGTGACCAACCTTTTAACTGATTTTGCTGTCTTAAAAATATACTAAATTGCAAATAAATATTCTTATGCATAAATATATACACATATATGAACATAAATCAAATGAATTGTTCTTTTCAGTTTGTTTAAAATCTTTTTTAAATTTAATTTCATCAATTATACACCATATGTGATAAACCAAATAAATAAACTACATGAAAGACTGATAAATATACAACCTTGCTTTATTTCTGATATATTTTTTATTAAAATGTTTGGCATTTTTTTTCAGCATTTTTTTAGCATTTCTAGCATTTTTTTTCACAAAATCTAGCATTTTTTCCTTAACAAGTTTTGGCAACACTGGTTACAATCAACAAGAAACAAATTATGTAGATTAAACAAAATGAAATATCAATCAACATTTGTTAAACTTAATGAAAATTTATTGTCAACTAATCAAAAACCCAATAAATTTGGTTTCTCAACTCCAAATTTAGATAAAAATATAGTTAAAAGATTTGTATTAAGCAGACAAGTTTTTGTACATAATCACTTCTCAAATTCACAGATATGTGGTTGTTTATATAACTTTATTTATATAGAAATTTGTTTTACACATTTTTGCAAAAAATTTTTACAGGAAGACTTACATTTTTTACTGTATGGGAACATTTTTCTTTATTTCTCTCAAAAAACAAACTTCAAAAATCCTTATTTTTAAAAACAAGGAGATAATAGAAGTACCTTATAAATTTATATCATGGAAGGTACTTCCATTCTCTCTTTGATTTTAAAAATAAGTATTTTTGAAGTTTGTTTTTGAGAGAAATAAAAAAAAAATTTCCCATATCGTAAAAAATATAAGTCTTCCCTATAAATTTTTTACAAGAATGTGTAATTATCTTAATAAAAATTTGCGAATAAATAAAGTCATGAAGTTTAAAAAGTGGTTATGTAATAACTTGGCGCATCTTTTTAAGTTTTCTGCCTAAAAAAAGTAGTTTAACTATATTATCATTTAAGTTGATTAATGATTCTGATTAGTTGACAATGAATTTTCTTTAAGTTTGACAAATATTGATCGAATTTTTTTATTTTGATATGTATTCTTTTTCTTCTTGTGGATTGTAACATGCTTTTCAAAAAAATTACTTAAATATCCGATGCTGCTAAGACTAGTTCTATTCCTACACAAAATATTTTACTGCCAAATAATTCAACAAATACAAATTCAAGCTTTAATTTAAATCGCGTTGAAGCTACTATTGATAATCTGGTGCAAACTATAAATAATTTTACAACAAATATGACTAGCATGATGCAAAAAATGCTAAGAATGCAGAATACTCTGCTTCAAGCATTAGTTAAGAAGCCATGAACACGTTAAAAATATGTTTCTGGAATGCAAACGGCATTCGCCAACATAAAAATGAACTTGAGCACATCCTAACGGAAAAAATATTGACATAATGTTGGTCTCAGAGACTGATTTGATTTCCAGAAGCCGTTTTAAAATTTCTGGCTACACCTTATATGATTCAAAGTATCCAAGAGGAAGAGCATGCGGGGTATCAGCGATTCTAATGAAGTGAAGACTCAAGCACTATATCCTTGACACCGTTAATGCAGAATATATGCAAGCAACGAATATTTTCGTACAACATTTTTGCACAAATCTGATATCATAATTTTACTCCCCTCCTAGATTAGCAATTACTGAAGATCAATTCGAGGATTTCTACAAATATCTTGGGCCTTGTTTCGTAGCAGCTGGCGGCTATAATGCTAAACATATGTTCTGGGGTTCGCGTCTTATCACACCCAGATCTCAAACGCTGTTCAACAAAATTTTAAAAATAGGCTTGGACGTCATTTCGAGTGGGGAGCCCACTTACTGGCCTACTGACATACATAAAATTCCAGATGTTATAGATTTTGGCGTCATGAAAAATATATCTAGGGAATGAATTCAAGTTGAAGTTTCTCTAGATCTCTCGCTCGACCACTCTCCCACGATCGTTACAATCTGTAACCCACTGGCAAGTGCTTTATCTCACTCATATGTAACGATGATTATTCCTGTTAATTGGGCGAGGTTAAAAAAATATCTTAAGCTATGTACAGCTTTGATTATCACTACTTACATATGTATTATATATAACTACTACTAAGCTTATGTCCGACATTGGTCGGGCCTAATTATATTTTTTAGATTTAAGATTTGAATACTTATTGTTAGTTCATATATGAAGATACAATAAATAAAAATCATGCATAAAAAAAAAAAAAAAAATGTACAGACGGTTGTCAGATCTTACAATATTGCCAGTAAAATGTGCTCAAAATTTCTTACAACCGTGTGAACTGGCAATTTTTGTCAGACGTCGTTGCCAGAAAAACCATTGTCAGTCCATTGCAAGACTAGCAGCTGACAACAAATTGTCAGACATCTTACAATCGTGTGAACACATTGCAAAATTATTGCCAGATATTTGGCAATAACAAAATTTTACGTTTGATAACATCTGCTCCATGGTACGTTAAAAACTCAAATATTCATCGTGATTTAAATATGCCACTAGTGAGTGAAGAAATTGCAAAATACGCAGGCAAATATTTAACTAAACTCGAGTCACATCCTAATCCGCTTGCCCGTAATATTTTGAGCTTTACTGGACACATCCGCTTAAAAAAGAGGGACACAAGGGCTCTTATACCCAACACTCCAGATGGGACTGCTTAAAAATACTTCTTTTTGATTATCACTACTTATGTATTATTTATAACTATCACTAAGCTTATGTCCGATATTGGTCGGGCCTAATAATTATATTTAGATTTAAGATTTGATTACTTATTGTTAGTTCATTTTTGAAGATACAATAAATAAATATGTACATGAAAAAAAAAAAAAAAAAAAAAAAGATATTTGTCAGACATTTTAATATTGTCAGATGCGCGAACTTTATGCATCTGATAATGGCGTCATTGTAAGAGAATTATTTCTATGGGCAACACTAAACACGCTTGATTTTAAAGAAAAAATATATAATAAAATATATCCAGCAAAAATCATTGCAGTTGCTTCTTTATGGTCCATAATAATTTATATTTTCACTTTTTATATAACACTATCACAAACGATATTTAACAATTTCTAACAAGTGCTTTGAGTATGGCAACGCATAACAACATGTGTGGCAATTTTTGCGTATGACAACCGTGTGAACTGACAATTTTTCCATTGGCGATTTTGTTAGATGAATTTATTGTCATACAACTGTCTGGCAATAAATTGTAAGATTTTCTGACAAATTTGATACAACCGTGTGAACTGGCAATCTATCTTTTGCTGGAAATTTCTCATTGCAAGTACATTGTCAGCACATTGCCAGATCTGACAATATTGTAAGATATGACAATCGTCTGTACATAGCTTCAGTAGTCATTGCACGGAAAACATTGCGCTAAGAACACCCGAAGATATTGAAGCAAACATTGCCAACCTTAACGAAATCATTACACAGGCTGCTGTACATGCTACTACCTCCCATCCGCAGACAGGGTTTAATAGATTTTATTCTACGGATATTGAACGTCTTCTGTGTGAAAAAAGAAGAGGTAGAAGGTAATGGTAACAGCACAGATCACCCCACCTTAAAGTCAGATTTAAAGAGTGCACTAAACGACTCCAAGAGTTGCTTGCATTTGAAAAAACTGCATTTCTTAAAAATTATCTGGAAGGTCTTGAGGTCACACCAGCATCTAATTCCTCTTTGTGGCTTGTTGCTAGAAAGCTGAAAACCCCCGTTGAGTTTAAACCACTTCTGCGCACATCTGAAGTAGGTTGGGCAAGAAGCGATACTGAAAAAGGTAACATATTTGCTGATCTTTTAAAGTAAGTATTTACCCCAAACACATGTACTGGTGTTGTTGATTTGCCGAGTGTAGTTGCTTTACCCCCGCGACACATAAAGTTTAAGATGCATGATGTACAAAAACTAATTGCTGAACTCAACCCAAAGAAAGCTCCGGGTATTGATGAAATTAGCAACCAGATGATGATGAAGTTGCCTCGTATTACAATTAGAATCCTGTTATTCATTTTTAATGCCATTTTACGACTGGAGTATTATCCAAACAGCTGGAAGCTTGCCAAGGTTAAAATGATTCCAAAGCCGGGCAAAGATCTTACCAAGGCTGAGTCATATAGGCCAATAAGTTTACTGTCAACACTGTCAAAGCTCTTTGAAAAGTTACTCATGATAAAATTGTCCCCAATTCTAACTGATAATGAGTGCATACCGGACCATCAATTTGGTTTTATAAGTCAGCATAGCAGCATTGAACAAACTCATAGATTGGTTTAATTTATAAGAAAAACTTTTGAAGAAAAGAAGTATTGCTCTGCGCTGTTTATTGACGTCTCTCAGGCATTTGATAAAGTGTGGCATGAAGGCCTAATTTTAAAATTAAAGACTTACCTACCAATAAACATTCTAAATCTTTTGGACAGTTACATTATTGTCCGGAAGTTCACTGTTTTGAAAGGATATTTTATGAGTACGCCTGAAACAATCTCATCCGGTGTGCCACAGGGGAGTATACTGGGGCCAGTTTTGTATTTGATTTATACTTGTGATATGCCATTGAGCATTAATATTCACACATCTACATTTGCCGATTATACAGCCTGCCTTAGTATGCACGAAACCCCTCAAGAGGCTCCCGATACCTTCAGCAACATATTAGCTAGAACTATGGTTAAACTTATGACGAATAAAGGTAAACGAATAGAAGTGTGATCAGGTAACATTTACCCTACGAAAAGATACTTGTTCCCCCATTAGAATCAATAATCAAATTGTTCCTCAACATTCACATGTGAAATACATTCGTATACACCTTGATCGACGGCTTACATGGAAACACCACATTGACTTTAAGCTAACACAAATGAAACTAAAATTAACTCAGGTACCATATTCATTAGCATTTTCACTTCAACAGATGACACAGCATCTAATTATAGGCTTTTTACACTGACAAACATTTCAGTGAAACGCATGGAAGATGTAAAAAATGTGAAACATGCGTTTACATTGACAACATCTAACATCTACCATCATCTCAGTTGTCAAAAAGACAACACACACTACATAGGTTTTGTTAAGGAAATTATAAAAAATTGGATTTGATGTAACATTAATAATTGGACTAGTTGTTGCTTAGCAAGATCAAACCCAGTTAATAATGCTGTGTATGAAAATTATAAAAGCTTTTGCAAGAAAAATATGAAGATTTTTTTTTTAAAAAGGTACACACATATATGTATGTATCTTTGTAGTTTTTTCTTAGTTTTTGACCAGCGTTGCCACTAGTGGAAATAGAAATTACACAGCTGCAAGTCTTAAATAGTGCAAAACTAAATGAAATATTGCAAAAAAATCCAATAAAAATTTTTATATTTTTATTAGTTTGTTAGTAACTTGAAATTTAAGGCGAACAAATTTTTTAATATATAAAAATCCTACAACAAATTTAAAAATATAACACAAAATTCAATAATCCTCAAATATTTACTTCAACGAAGAATAATTTAACCACTTTCCTCTTAACATTTTGTCAAAATTTCATAAAATATCGTTTAAACTAGGCGTTTGAGAATAAGGTTATCAACCTTTTTCTTTTCTTAATTTAAACTTATTTAACTATAGGTACTGAGCGATACTTATACATTCTTTAGCTTTTTAAGCATATGTACAATTGTACATATTTAAACTAAACTATTTTTTCCAATTTCTTTTTGTCATTTTAGGCTAAAAATTTGCAATTTTAAAATCGATGCTACTGTATTACCTGATAACAAATTGTTGGGGTATCAGTTTTAATTAAGTTCAATTTACTAAAAAAAGACTTTTAACAGAAGCGTTTAAAAATGGTAATATCACAACCTTTAAATTTAGAAAGAGAATATCGCCAGCAGAGTTTTTACTTTAAAAAATTTAGTAGATTAAGGTTTTTAGGGTATAAGTTTTGATAATTTAGCTCAACAAATGAAAATCGGTTTTCATTTCAATGATTGCGCAAATTTTGGTTCTATTACATCAATAAAATTATAAAAGTCATCATGAAAGATTATTTTTTTAAATTGTCTAATTATTTCAATGTAAAAGTTACTAAAATCTTTATACATTACATTTGTGTGTCTTGGAACAGTATTTATTTCAAAAACTGCCAATCTTCAATATAATCTTAATACTTCTTTATATAATAGGTGATAATATTTAATGGCTCTCTAGTGGGAAATATCGTAAAAATTCTGGGAGTTTGCATTACGTTTATAGTAGGATCCAAGATTTCTTAGCAAATCTTCTTAACATGGTTAATATAATTTGGGCCTTATTAAAAATATTATTAGACTTTTATTAAGACTTACAGGAATATTGTTTTGTTTATATCTGTATAATAATATTTGTTAGAGACATGGGGATTTCCCGCACCCATGAAGTCTGTACAATTTTGTAGCACATATAACTCGATTTTGTCTTAAGTCGACTTATGCTGTTATTGCTTTAAAAATATAAAAGTAAATGCCATTTAAGTCAAATAGTGCAAAATTACACAAAAAATTATGGTGCAAAAATAGTGCAAAGAACTTTATTATCACATATTTTGTACTGCGTTTACACAGAAAGTGGCAACGCTGTTTTTGACACAACAATGCTGTTTTGCTAGTGATGGCACTAAAATTAACGAAAGATGATAGATGAAACAAAACGAGATAGGAACATCTTTTAAAGATGTAGATATATGTTGGTTTTTAGTACTGCGTATTTCTTATGGGAAGATGTTAACATTTTCTCAAATTGATGGTAGATGTTAGATGTGCGTCAGTGTAAAAAGCCTATTTATCCTATTTAACTGTGAACGGTGAGATATCGGATACGCTTCTCCTTTCTTCAGGTTTCCTTCAAGGATCGGTTCTGGGTCCTCTTCTGCTCATCCTTTATATTAAGGACCTACCTAGTACCATTGGATCTACCATTTGTACACCATTTCTTTATGCGGATGATGTTTTTCTTTTGTTCAGTGGTCATAGGAGCTGTCATGAAACTCTTGAGCATTATATTAATTCATGCTTAGATAATGTTTTGTATTGGACTAATGTGAATTTCCTACCTATTACTACATCTAAGACTAAGGCTATGATGTTCGGTCCGACTTCTCGTTTTTTCATGAACCTGATGATTTCACTCGGTGAAGATAAAATTCAATTTGTCGATTGTCATAAATGTATTGGATTAGTCCTGGATAACAGGCTGTCGTTTAATAACCCTATTGACTCATTATCTGGTAGAATTTGGTGTTCGCTAAGAACATTTTATTCATATAACATATTCTTACCTCTTCACCTGAGAAAAAGGCTGAAGCATTCGATTTTTGATGTCTTAGAGGTAATCTCTGGTACTGTTGGGTTTCTTATGGCTAGATTCGTTTATAATATTCGCCTCAGTTACCATATTTCGGGATTTGTAAAAATGTTTCTGGGCTGTTCGTTTGATAACTACATTTCTCTTCGGAACCTGTTTACCTTTCACAAGATTATCAAGAGTGGTAAACCTTTGAACTTACGTAACGCTTTTAAATTTTCACCACGGAACCGCAATCCTCACCTTATCTTTCCACTAAACTTGATCACTTCGTCATGGAAAAATATATTGATATAATGTTGGTCTCTGAGACTCATTTGACTTCGAGAAGCTGTTTTAAAATAAATGGTTACACTCTATATGATTCAAAAGACCCGAGAGGGAGAGGAAGCGGTGGATCAGCAATTCTAATTAATTCAAGTCCTTGACAACGTTAGTAAAGAATATATTCAGGCAACGAATATTTTCGTGGAAAATTTTTGTGCGAATTTCGTGATATCATCAATTTACTCACCTCCCAGATTTTCAGTTACCGAAGATCAGTATGAGAAGTTCTACAAATTGATTGGATCTTGTTTCGTGGCAGCTGGTGACTGTTGAGAAAATCTAACGAAGGCAAAACAAAATTTTACGTTTGATAACATCGGCTCCATGGTACATCAAAAATTCAAATATACATCGCGATTTCAATATGCCACTAGTGACTGAAGAAATTGCAAAATACGCAGGCAAATATTTAACAAAACTCGAGTCACATCCTAATCAGCTTGCTCGTAATATTTTGAACTTTACTGAACACATCCGCCTAAAAAAAGGGACACAAAGGCTCTTATACTCAACACTCTAGATGGAACTGCTTGAAAATACTTCTTTTTTTTCTTTTTTGATTAATACTACTTATGTATTATTTATCCAGAATACACTGTATCAAGCATTAGTCAACAAGCCATGAACACGTTAAACTATGTTTCTGGAACGCAAACGGCATTCGCCAACATAAAAATGACCTTGACCACTTCCACAGAGAAAAAACTGCCTAATAGAATCAAAACAATTTTCTCTATGAAACGTTTTTAGGCTGAGGGGTAGCCCAGCAGAAAGAAGCGAAGATTCCTTATTGTTTTTATGTGGTAAATCTTATTAATTTTATCAAGATGAAAATCACATAAAATCAAGAAGAAATCTTATTATTCACAACTTTTTTTACTCAATTTCCGTTATTTTTGGCAGCAAAAAAAACAATCCATAGAGAAAAACTTCTTGATTCTACTAGGTTTTCTTATAAATTGTAAACTATAGGGATTTCTTATTGATTTTATTAGGTTACCTTATTGATGTTTTTAAAAAAGTTTTCTTCTTGATTTTATTAGGCTATCTTATCGATTTTTGCAATAAGGTTTTCTTCCTGATTTTATTAGGTTCCTATATGATTGAACTGTGTGACAAATTTTTATGAAATCGAAATACCTGGGACGTGTTACTATTTTTTTGATAGGTATTGTCGAGTACAACAAAACTGTGTATTTGAAATTTTGCAAGCACCTCCAAAATTTTGAGTTACCTGGAAAAAAACTGGTTTTCCGTACCCGTAGGCACTTATCAACCTCTATCTAAGTTAAATATCAACCGATTTTAAATCTATAAAAGGATATAGAAGGAATACACTAGGACCTTTTGAACCATATATATCTTGTTTCAATTAATTTGAGAAATATGTCTGTATTTTTTCACTAAATATAATTTTTTCGGTTTTTTTCGACACTTTTTTACTTTGGACTCGTTCTTAGGCAGTATTTTCGTACTGGAGCCGTACTATTTATATCTTTATTTATAAAACATATTTGATTAAGAGTAATTCGCAGGTTTGTTTTAAAAAATGCCGTAGAAATTTACTGAGTTATTAACCATTTTATTAGAAGACTTTTTGTTAAAAAACTACTAGTATTATGTATTTCGCGTTCTATTTATACGCTTTCGGTGTATTTAAGCTTCCACGATGATAAAAGTACAATTTAATAGACTTATATCAACAAAGAATAAAAAAAATTTAAAACAGTCGTCGCCAAAATTTTTAAAAATTGAGGTTCTCAAGAATAAAGTTTTGCACACAGAAGAACGCTGATGGTGAAGGTTTAGTGGCTTTCGAAAACGGCTGGCTTCCGTTCAACTATGTGTTGTCGGAATATTTACAACTAACTTTGATGTTATTTGCTCTTTAATAATTATTACATGTAATTTGGCTTAAAAAGCGATACGAACATTAGCCTGTTCAATTCATAAGAATATACAAACAAATGCAGTTCGAAAAATAATAATTAAATAAAATAAAATAACTATATTAAATTTATAAAGAAGAAGAAAAAAAATTAATTAGACATAGTTAATTTTATATATCACAAAAAGTGTAAGTTTCTTAATTCTGGAATCATCCTTTAAGATTTTTCTGATTTCTTACACCAATATTTTTATTTTAAGAATGTTAGATATGTTTAATTTATAGAGAAAAAATTAGTCTTAGTAGATTATTTTTATATAACAAAAAAAGTTAAAGTTTTCCAACCCTAGAAAAGTCTTTTTGATTTCTTTATTAATTTTTCATATTTTTAATACCAATTTTGTTGGTATGTTTAACAAAAAACATAAAAATTAGATTTTTATATGGCAAAATCAAGTTTAAGTTTTCCAGCTATGAAACCGTCTCACAGAGGAGTATTTGACCCAAAAAGCTGGCCAAAATTATTAAGTGTGTTTTTTGTTTTAAAAGTTTAACTTTTTTGATAGTTTTAGCTTTAGTTCGATAGAAAAAATTTAGTGGTAGGTTATTATTGGGTTAGTGTTATTTTTGACACCGCCCCAGCCACCAACCCACCGACCTTTTACAAGTTTGTTTAATTTTTTTGCATTTTGAAGATAATTTAATTTTATATATATTAATTTATTATCTGTACTAGTGCTGGGATACTATCGATATTTTCTACTATCGATTCTATCGATAGTTCAGATTTCACTATCGATACTATCGATATTACTATCGACTGAATGTTTGTACTTGAGAGAGAAAAATATAACTAATTTTTCATCAGATCACAGTTAGATTTTTTTATCACTTTCTTGAAACTTTATAGTTTATTTTTTAATGTATCCACGAACGTTATTTTAGGTGACAACTTTTCAAAAATTGTGCTGATGTCAGTTTAAAAATTTTTATAACACCTCACATTTACAAAACTGCATTTTAAATAATATCGATATCGATATTTTTTCCTATCGATATTTCCGATATTTTAAAACTATCGATATTATCGATAGTACTATCGATAGTGTCCCAGCACTAATCTGTACACGGTATGCCTCGCTATACGATTGTTGTGTATTTTTAGAAAAATTATTTATTATTACGTGTGCCGGTCTCCCCCTCGCATTCCGCCAAAATTTGGTTTGCAACTGCACCTTATTCTAAGAGCAACTCAAATTAAATTTAGATAGTCGAACTATTCTAGTTGTGTAAATACAGGGAAATAAAACATGGCTTATTATGGATGTTACAATGTCCCCCTTGTCAAAATTGTAATTTATCCAATATTATATATTAAATAAACTAAACATATTCACTTTTATTTATTATTTATTTTATATTATTAAATACTCATCACATGAAAAAATTAAACTAATTAAAAAGATCAAAATTATGATCATGTCATACATATTTCATCATGGGCGGCATCATCCGTATCAGTAACAAGTAGTTTGATAATATCTGATGAAAAAGGCTTTTTTATCTTTCGTGTTTTTTGTGTATTGCAGCTTAAAAAAGGGTCACTGCTCAAAAATAAACTATTTAGAACATCTCGATTTGTATCGATTCTGCTGAATTTTCTCGAATAATTAGCACGATATAATCTGAAGTGCTTATTTCTGGCCTCGGCAGCTTCTTCTGACAATTGTCCAATGGGCAAGATTGCTTGTTTTATTA
This sequence comes from Tachina lurida, assembly GCA_944452675.1. Classification (NCBI taxonomy): domain Eukaryota; kingdom Metazoa; phylum Arthropoda; class Insecta; order Diptera; family Tachinidae; genus Tachina; species Tachina lurida. Next base: position 62,339,274 of record OX101756.1, read on the forward strand.
CAGTACCGCCATGAATTAGAATCTTGTGCATCGTTGGACTCATGGGATGCCAATTGTAGAGCTGCACATACATTTCGGCTGTTTTATGTGCATATTCATAAATTTTTTCAATATTAATGCGGTGCCCGCTAGTTATTGTTTCCAATATTATATTCAGGCGTTTGATTAGTTTTTCATTTATGCCAGCAATTTTCGAAACAGTTGCTGGATCCGAAAAAAATCTTCTTGATGCGTTGCCATCATTAGTGTTGCCATATCCCGGTTTTGGAATATCTACAAGTAGCCCCATCTCTTCCTTCAGCCTCTTCTGAATGATTATCTTTCTTTCTTTAACAAGTGCTTTATCTTCATTGATCCTTACTTGCCACTTTTGAAGTGTCAGTTTATATGAAAGATGAAGTATCGATTCTAAGAAGCGTATCCGTGCGTGTAAAGTTGATAGCCCAAAATTTAAAGCATCAGGGTTTTCAGGAAGATTTTTCCGCAATGTGTTAAAATCTTTTGAAGATTGTCCGCAAATGTAACACCGCATTGTAGATTTTGTGCCCGTTGCAGCATTGCAGACCTTTGCATCGACCATTGTTAATAGCACCGTGTGTTTAATTTGTGCAATATTTCCATTACAGGGTACTTCACTTTTCTTTAACAATTTAATTTGGTTATTTATGTATTCTATTTCTTGCTTTGTGATATCAGTAGTTTCGTTTCAACCTAGTTGAGGATGGTGTTGGATTTCACCATATCGTTTTTATTTTTCCGTTAGCTGTTGTGATTAATTTAATTGGCACACAACTACTTTGAAATATATTAGCGTCACTATCGTTTTCATTTTCGAATTTTTGCTTATAAGATGATTGGTGCGATCCATCATAGCCCCATTTGCTTATAAGTTCAAGAAACTTAAGTTCTTCATAATCCACCTGCTGTAAAACCTCATCAAGGTATGTACATAATCGTGTTGCTGTGTGGTCGAGGAGAAATTGCAGCTTCACTTCCGCTAATGTCTCAGTTACGGTTATGGCATCTTCACTAGGATAGCAATTTTTTTTTGGCATTTTTTAGCAATGAGTAGCATGGATATACATTTTTGTTGGCATTGTATAAAATTTCATATCGGTTTTTCGTGAGATCAGCATTTATAAACAATGCTAAAGCACCCTCCGCTGAAAGCTTATTAACTAGGTTGACCTCGGAAGTTGTTAACGATAAAAACTGCAACTACTCGTCAATGGTTCTAGCATTAGATTCCTGTATTATTTGGAATAACTCAAATCTTGCGTAAATTTTTTCCATGTTATCTCTCAAAGTTGCAAAACTCTTATAATATAATAATCCATATATGTATATTTTTCAAAGTGCATTTTCCTGTTACTTAGTTAATAACCTGATACTTGGGCGCATTTTTTTATATATCTATAGCTTTTTTAAGGGCAGGTAATCCATCACATTGGTAGTTTTTAAAAGTGATGTAAATAATATTTCACATCAATAATTCGAAAAATACAACAGTTTATGACGACAATAAAGTACAAGTAAAAGTGCTTTTGAGCAAAAACAGAAAAAAGATAAAATTTTCAAGAAATCACCAAAAATAATGGCGCAAACTTGCGCAAACTTTTTTCTTTTTTCTTAAATTAGAGATCTCGTATTTTATTGTGGTGTATAACATTATTTGTACAACAGCTACCTTCACTTTCAAAAAACTTTTCCTTTTTTGTTTTGGTAAGAATTTATATGTACATATATATATATAGTTTTTTTATAATTAATATTTTTGAAATAAATATTTGAGATATTTTTTTCTTTTTAAATATTGAAAATAGCTGCTGATGATATCTTTCAGGTAAAAAAAAAATCATTGTAATACCTCTATTCGTTTAGCAACAAAAAAATATCATATAAATATCTTGAAATCGAAAAAATTCAATAAAAACGCATGCAATTTTCTTCACTTTCCTGACTTTAACAGTGTCCCACAACTACAAATCTTAACTTACAATCTTTAAAATGCGCGATTTGATGTAGAATTTTTTTCTCTATCGATCTGAGTAATTACTTCTTAGGATTTCATCAAATTAATTTTTGCCTTTTTGGCCAGCTTTTTGGGTCAAATACTCCTCTGTGCGTCTGCTCGATTTTGCTGATTTTCAATATCAATCTATTTTGGACCATTTGAGACACACCAGTCAAAGTCTCTAGCTTTTCTAGGAGCTTCGGAAAACTGATTTCGCTTATTCGTTTTCCTTATGCATAAGGATTCAGAATTTATTTATATAATATGTGTCGCATATTAATATTGTGGAAATTACACATGGAATGATAAACCTATATATGTATACCCTTTTACCATTTTTGGTAAAGGGTATAAAAATACTGTTTTTATATGAACTTGTTCATTCATTATGATAATAAGTTGCTAAAGTGTGGATACAAAATTGAATAAAAAATTAATTAAGAAAATAGAAATATACTTCGTCCTAGAAAAAATTTTCTCTATCAGAAGATTGATTTCCCATACTTTGTATTGTTTTTGATACTCATAAGTTCTGATTTACGAACTTCGTTTTGCATGCTTTAAAATTTTCTCAAACTATAAATATAATTTAATTCAAAAATTCAATTAAAACGCGGACAATACAATTAAATTTCTTTGGCTAACCCCATAAAACTCATGACGCAATTTATTTAGGTTTTAGAAAAAATTATAATAGTATATTTTCTTGATTAATCGAGATTAACCGATAATCGCGATTAATCGCATATTTTTTAATCGTAATCGCGATTATGGAAATCTGCGATTATTTGCAAACCCTAGTCCGTATCATTTAATAAGCAACATGTTAATGCGTATTGAAAATGTATTGACAACGTTTGCTAAGTAAAAATCTACAGAAAATAGATTTTTACGTAGCCAACGTCAACATACATAGACACACACAAAAAGAGAAATGCAGCTGACACATTCACTGACAGCCTCACGTTTTCACCTGACTGCGCGACGCAAAGAAGAGTATTGTGTTTATCAGCCTATGTATGTATGTTCGTTTACGGCACTATATAAACCGAACGCGTGGACCAATTTTGATGATTCTTACATCAATCGATTTGTCACTAAAGATATGACAGTAGTCAAAAATCAATATGGCGGCCAACAGACGCATTTATCACATTGCAGTGTGATAATAAAAAACAGCTAAAGCCATTTTTCTTAATATTGTAATTTTTGGTTCAAGTAAACTTGTATATATTTTTTATTTTTGATGTTTTAACAACAACACAACTCGATTGTTAACAAATCCCCTGAAGAAGTGAACATAAAATTCACGAAACGTCGGGAAAAATATGTAATAAATATTGAGTTTTTATTGACATAAGACAAGGTAGGCCTCACCAGTTAAATATAAAGAATTCAATTCACAACAAATTTGATTTGGCCAAAAATATTAAAAAAAACAAAGTTAAACTAGTTTTTTTGCAAACAAGTTACAAACGAAACTCTTTGACGCGTTTGCCGCAGAAAGTTAGTTAACTATCAAGTTGTTAACGCGTTGTGTTGTTTTGACAACTAATCAGGTGACAATAAAAGAAAAATTAAAAAAATTAGGAAAAATGGAGATGGCAACCCTGCCTGTGTAAACGTGTTTTTGTCGGCTGGTCTTGATTTTATTACACATTATACTTAAAATAAAAGAAACTTTTGATCTAATTTGCGAAATTTTGTCAAATTCTGTAATAAGTTAACTATCAACATTGTAAATTAATACACCTAAAGTGCTAAGTGTTTTTTCTTTGCTGAGCATTTGCACTAAAGGGTCACTCAGACTATTATACATGTATAAAGACTTTTATCACAATTTACGAAAAAGAAATCTAAAGAAATTTGTTTCGACTATCAACAAATCTAAAGTAAATTGACATTTTATGTTCACACCATCACACCTTAAATTACATTAAAAACGCAAGTATAAAGCAAACAGCTGTTGAGTATTAACATGCCTACATTTCATGCACGCTGTGGTCGTGCCGACCTTTGAAAATAGACGGCGCACAGTGGGGCCTTTTGACTTTTTTCGTTGCAAAAATCATAACTTTTGAACTGATAAAGATATTTAAAAATTTTAAAAAGCATTTGAAAGGAAACTCCTTTAGCTTTAATATACATGATTTGCACGGTCATAGGTTAGGCGCTGCACTGTGCACAGTGTCTGCTTTCGACTGTTTTTATTACAAACATCATAACTTTTAAGGTAAGAATAAATAAATAAAATAAAATAAATTTTAATGAAAATGAGTATCATTATTGACCATAGCTTTGTGGAGGCACTACGCACAGTGGTTTTTTTGTTGAAAACATCATAATTTTTGAAGTTACCAAGAAATTTGTAATGGGGAAAAACACTTAATTTTTAAATCTTTTAGGATCAAAATAAGTGCTCCCTTATTGTGATAGGCATTGGACACGATGACACCTTTGACCTTTCTTGTCGCAAAAATCATATATTTTGAAGAAATGATATTTTTAAAATTTCTCAAAACATTTAATATACAACTTTTTGTGCTTTAAATGACATTCTCATAGGGACGTCTAGAAAAAAATTATACTCTAATATAACATGTTATATTAATATAACTCATTTTATTTATATTACAGATAAAAATTATTGAAATATTTTTAATACTAATGTTAATTTATAATATTATTTTGTAGTATGATATATTATATGATAATGAGTTATTTTTATTAATTTTTTTAATAGTTAGTTTTCTTCAAAATAGTCATTAACATTTTGATCGATTTGTAATAGACTTAACATATCGGAGCTATAATTATATTCTTCCAAATCTTTTCGAGATCTTACATGTCTCCGCGATGAAATCAGTGGGTCTGAAGAGGCCGCCAACATATTAAAAAGATCCTCATTCTGTCTAATTCGTGATATTTTGCAAGTATTCGCATATCTAAAGTGCTTGTAATCTTTGTTTTTGCATTCCTGGGCTTCTTCTGATAACTCTCCAATTGTTAAGCAATGGTATTCAATTAAATTTTGGCCATGAGCCAAAATCTTATGGACCGTAGGAGTAAGTTTCTTCTCAGGGTACTTTTGAGCCAAAAGCTGGGCAGTTTTTGATGCATAATCCTGAAACTTTGGGCCATTTACCATTTCTCTAGAGCTTATAACATTTAGAATAACGGCCAACCTTCTTATAATATGGTTGTCGACACCAGTAATTTGGGCTGTTACCTCATCATTTTCAAAAAACGATGTGGACATGTTACCATCGTTAGTATTTTCATATCCCTTATTGTGATAGGCATTGGACACGATGACACCTTTGACCTTTCTTGTCGCAAAAATCATATATTTTGAAGAAATTATATTTTTAAAATTTCTCAAACATTTAAAATACAACTTTTTGTGCTTTAAATAACATTGTCATAGGGAAGTCTAGAAAAAAATGCTACTCTAATATAACATGTTATATTAATATAACTCTTTTTATTTATATTACAGATACAAATTATTGAAATATTTTTAATACTAATGTTAATTTATAATATTATTTTATAGTATGATGTATTATAATATGATATTAAGTTATTTTTCAACTTCTGCTGATACTCCAGTAACTTTTACATTAGATGGTACTGCTTCTTTTTTAGCAGAGGTAACCTTTTTATATCCAGGAAGAACATTCACATTATGATTCTTTAAAGAGCTTCGTAAAATATTATATTTCTCCTTTGACAATCCCAAGTCCATAAATAACGCTAGGGCTTCTTCTATGCTATGCATTGTGGGTAATGCATTCGGAAGAGTTGGAATACTTTCTTTAATCCTTCGTAGTCGATCTGGGCTGGCAAGCTCAACAGCTTTTGTAATATCAGACCTAGATTTATCTTTATCTTTTACGTACTTAAGACACAATGCTTGTGACAGATTCGATGTAGATATATCTTTTGTAGTATTTTGAAGTTTGCGTTTTTTTGTGTATTAAAGAAAATTAAGAATTAAAGAAAAATGTAGGTAAAAAGTTACTGCGAAAATTTCGTATTAACGAGAAGCAATAAGTATTAGTAACAAGTGATGCAGTAAAAACAATTTTATAGAGAGAATAATTTCTTTTCATATTTGGAACGCATCTTTGTTACATATGTATATAAAATAATTTTTTTATCTTTTAGTAATAAAATACATTTAACACAAAGTACAAGTTATTTTTCTCTTATTTTTGTTAAAAAAAGAAAACTAAGATTTGATCTTTCTATACGATTATATATATTTCAATGAAATAAGGCTACATACATATTTCTAAGTAGGCACATATGCATACATTAACAAAAATATGTCAATCAGTTCCACTTATATTTACATTTTTGTGCTGTAAGATAACATAAAATATAAAATATATTAAAATTTTGGTAGCTTTTTTCCTTATTTGGCAATTTTTTTTTATATTTTGGTTGCAAAAATATCTTGGCTGTGGCAGCGCTGGCTATAAGATTGTAACATCTTTCTTCAAATTTCAAGAAAACCTGTAATTTTTTGTGGACCAATTTAGCTTAATTATTTAAAGTACTGTGTAGTAAATATGCTAAAAAAATATGGGCGTGACCATTTTTGCCCATTTTTAGATATTCTCTATTTTATTTGTAAAAAGTACCTAAATATAGGGTGTCTGAAAAACGGCAACTGCCGAAAAAGTAGGGCATCTGGTGCATATTTTCTTACTTTTTTTAATAAACAATAAATATACCTTTAAAACAATACCAAAAAAGTAGTGATCACATGGCAATATTTCTGACACTTCAATTCTAAAAGGTTTTTTTTTCTCAAAATCACATTTTTTGGACTTTCCAAAAAACTGTCGACTTTAACCAGCTCCACCAGCTATAATTCTTATGCAATTAAGAAAAATGTTTTTGAATTCTGATCAGTAAAATGGTCTTTATACGATGTGTTCATTCATTTTACAAAATTTTGTCATCAAATTTTGTATTTTTGCCACGGTTTTTGGGAAAAGGCGCCACAGTGCGGCGGTTAAAGTAGTTGATTTAGATAAGATAAAGAAACGGCAAATACGATACTTTCGTTAACTTTCACACATGCTTTAAGCTAGATTTACATGATTGAAATTTTCTTCAAAATTGCTCTTCAAAATGCTTTAAACTCGTGTAAACAGCAAAATTTCTTAAACATTTTGCTTGAATACATTTTATTTTTTTTTTGTCATGTGCAATCTTTTGTTGTTGTTGTAAATATTCGCCTGTTATTTTATGTATGGATGTGAAATATCTTCATAGTTTTTTTATTTGAAATTAAAAAATTTTGTTTTAATTTTTATCTGTATTTACTTAAAAGCTTGTGAGGATTTTCTGTTTTAAGTAAAACTGAATTCCTTAAGTAATAGGAACTATAATAGAAATATTTCCTATATTGAATTTACATTTGTTTATAGTTGATGCAGACTAATAGTAATTCTTAGAAATATTTTGATATTAAATTGTTTCCAGCCGTAGGCTTTTTTCACCACCCTTAACATTTATTTTAGAACATCTTGCATTGAGTTTTATCCATTTAAAAAAATTTTTAAATTAAACTAATCCGGCAGTCCAGCTTAGGTAATGATATTTTTTTTTAGCCAGCTTGCTTCTTTTTTTGTTATTGATAAACATTTAAAATCAAAAGGGAGTTTTATATTGAAATTATTATACTCTTAATTGTTGAAAACAATCGCTACTTCTTTTCCAATGAAATCATTTGAATTACTTTTGAACCTCACGCGACTATAAAAAATTATGCTATTTTTCATATTGCTGAATTTATAAAGGTACGGTCACACTTGACAAACATTTGCCCAAAAAAGCGTAACCAGCAAATACTAATGAGAAATCTTTTGATTCAGACGTGCGTTTATTAAGTTCAATACTTTCCAATAATATTGTATTCTTTAACTTTGCCTATTTGTTAAATACGAAACTAATTAACTTAATAAACACGTGTTTGAAGCAAAAGATTTCTCATTAGTATTTGCTGGTTACGCCTTTTTGGGCAAATGTTTGTCAAGTGCGACCGTACCTTAAGACTTTTAGAATTTGACCTTTGATAGGAATATATATGTATATATTCTAGTATATAATCATGCTGTAAGCTGCTGTCTTTGCTTACTGTTTCAAATTGAAATTTTATTCAATTCGCCCGATATTGAATAAAAGGACCTTTTTTATCTTAAACTCTGGTACAGTTAGAAGCGCTTAAGATTCTTTCATATAATAGCTTTGTTGGAATCTTAGATACATATAATATATATAATTGCATAACGTTTATTTTTAAATTTTATGTTATCAGCATCACATGGATATGATACTGAACTTAATTGTGATTTTAAATTAGTTAAATCATAATGAACAATCTTATTTTCTTTTCGAATAGCGATCAACAGAAAACGAAGTCGTTTTCTTACAATTTAGGTCTGGCCTCTCAACTGCCCTTCTAGTATACAAGATGACTTTGTACGTCAGCATTTCTGTCTTCTGTTTGTCAGCGTTATGGGTAATTAAATTTTAAAATTTTATTTCCTTAAATTGTGTTACTTCATACTGATAATATGTTTACATTAATAAGGTACGAGTGTATGTTTATTTTATGAAGGGTGATGTTCTGTGATTTTTTCTTTCTCATTTTACTAAAGTTCAGCGTATTTCGTATATATTTTTAATATATTTAAGTGAGCTTTTTGTACCTGTCAGACATATTTCTAATATATTTAAGTGAGCTTTTTGTACCTGTCATACAGAGTGTACGTATCAGTTGATCAGTCAGTCTCTCTTTTTATTAATTTTTCCATCTAATGTGTCACTAATATTTTTCAGATTTTGCTAGTTGAAATAAAGAATATTTGTATAATTTTTAAATGGATGTAAGGAGAAATTAGTTTATATACAAAGAAATACATATTTAATAATAAACTATTCTAGAAAATCGATCCCAAATAACACAGTTACCTCCATCATCAATTCACCATCGGTGTTTTCATAAAGTTTCAGAAACATTAGAATATCTATGTTTGGGAGAATTTTTACCTCAAGTGTTTTTACATGAGGCTTGCTGGTTGACCCCTTAAATTTATTGTTGTTAACGTAGGCTGGGTTGTATCGCATTTAATTCTAAAGATTTCTCACTTACAAAAAGTCCTCATTTCCATCAATTTTTCCTACACACAGTACATTCATGAGTTGGGCTGCTCCAGATATATATATATATATATATATATATATATATATATATATATATATATAGCATGCATACCTAAGCATGCTTCTATAGATAGTGACACGAAAGTCCGACATGTAGTGGTGTTTCAATTAAAAATCTATACTATTAGAATTTACGAATTCACTCTTGAATTTTTCACAAAGTATGTACATATGTATTCCATTTGCAACAAAGTCATAAAATGTCTTTGCTTACAAAATTGCATAACGTGAGGAATTTTTTTAAATTATAGATGCCTCAGCATGCTTTCAATATTTTTTCTGTAAATTTATTTGATACTCATACAGATACAGACCTGTTTACATTACATTTTACAATTTATGCATGCTTCAGCACGATTCTAGTTGAAGTATGTATTTATTTAATATCTTTGTTTGATACCCATTTATACACATCTACATTCTTAAAGATTGGATATCAAAGTCCACTTTCCTTAGTTTATCTACAAATTAAGAGAGAGAAGATCTATTATAATAAGCCCACATTCACATTTTTAAATTTTGTGTGCTACAGCTTTCGAAATGGAAAATGTAAAACTTTTACTATAAAAAGTGATAATATGATGTGTTGCTGAATATTTTGAACGCTTAAGTTTTCACAATATTTCATACAGACCATCAAGTTTAGAGAATTCCAGTACATTAAGCTAATTATCTTCCCTGAGACCTAACATTCCTAATCAATCCTTCAAAAAAAACCAAGACAAACTAGATTTTTCCTTTTTAATTTTATTTATATTTTCATTAAATTTCAACATTTTGTACATCTTCAAATTACTGTATACTGTATTTTGCACCTTTTTCTCATTTTTTGAGTTAACTTTAATCGCAAACATTTCAATGGTGAGATGAACTTTTCTATTTCATGCACTACGTAAATCCTTTTATATGTATATCAATCCACTTATATGAACCATTAATAATAAATTCTTAACACATAATTCCTATTAATGATGTATTAAATCATTCTGCTATTGATGCTTTCATATTAAGTAATGTTTAATCTTCTATTTATGCATGAATTTTACAATATTTATTTAAAAATTTTTTACCATCATGTATTTGTAAGTTTTTTGGTACTCGTACCATATCAAAAATATTTTCCATTGCCTAGGTTTTTCCGAGTGCAGTTTTTATTTTCAGCGACACTGACCATATACATTTTGAATGTGTATATTACAGTCTACAAAATTCAATAATTTCTATTTTCTGTAGAATAGTTACCCACTTCACCTAAATCAGCTCCATAAAATATCATTTATTCCTTTCAGTACATCACTACAATGCACAAACAATTTTCGAAATTTATTCTGGAGTTCGTTTACATAATTTCTTCTTAAATACATTGAGTTGATTTACAGATTGATAGAAGATTCTTGTAATCTACATGATGTATTTTCAGATATTTATACTAACATGTAAAGGGTCCGCCATCTAACGTTTTTTTTTTCAACTAGTGCTTATTTCGTGAATGGTAACACTTACCTCATGTCTGATTTGACAGATAATTAGTTTTATCCTTCCGCTGAACGAATATGGTTGTGTATACGCTTGAACAACGCTGGGAAATATTGCTTACAGAAGATGCCGATTTTGCAAAAAAAATCATCTTTTCAGATGAAGGTCATTTTGATCTTGGCGGGTATGTAAACAAGCAAAATTGTCGCATTTGGGGCAATGAAAACCCGCACGCATACATTGAAAAGCCGACGCACCCAAAACGAGTCACTGTTTGGTGCGGATTTTGGTCCAGAGGCATAATTGGGCCATTTTTCGAAAATGAGCAAGGAGTGGCCGTTACAGTCAATGGCGACAGGGTTGTCAGATTTTTTCTGGCCTATTTCGCCAAATTCATTTTAAAAATCGCCAAAATTCGCCAAAATCGATTTTATGTAGTTTTTCTTAATAAATATTTGATAATAAATTTGATTTTATATAAAACTCTTTTTAATATAAATTTTTACAAAGTAATCGTATAAAAATTTAGCAGAAAATCGCCAAAAGTAGAAATAAAGTCGCCAAAAATTATTTTTTTTACAAGTTTTTCTCATCCAAATTCAAATTGAATTAATTAATATAAGAAAAATCATCAAAATTCAGTCAATTTTATTTCTTGCAAACGAGTTTTGGTGGGATTTATTTTTTTAAACTGCTCCTTCTACAAACTAATTTTCTGAATTACAAAAATTTTGAGTTTAAATTTTGCTAAAAAAAATAGGCACAAAAATCGCCAAGAAATTTATTTATCGCCAAAAAATCGTCATGTCGCCAAACCAAAAATTTAGACGCCAAACAAGTTGAAAAATCGCCACGTTTGGCGAGAAATCGCCATATCCGACAGCCCTGAATGGCGATCGTTATCGGGCCATGTTGAACGAATTTTTGTTCACAAAAATTGAAGAGGAGGATATTGCCAACATTTGGTTTCAACAGTGCGGCGCTACGTGCCACACAGCCGAAGCTACCTACACTCGATGTTTTGCATAGCATTTTAAAAAAATAAAAAGTTATCTGGCGGACCCTATAGTTAATTTTGCAACCTTTAAATTCTTTTGTTCAGCTGTTCAATTTCTTTTTCAGAAGAAAATTTACTTTTTAGAATCTCTTTTTCAATTTAATGACTGTCTTCTATCTATAATTTTATATCACGTTGTAGTCCATCAATTTGCATTTAAATATATTCTTGAATTATATTAATGCCTTAATCTATATTATGAATTTAACCTTTAGTTTGTCGATTTGAGTTTCCAGAAACAATTTACTGATAAAATCGTTCTCCGTCAGTGAACGAAGATGAATCTGTATGCATGCATTAGTAGATATTATATATTTTATTTAGTTTTCAAATTCAAATTTGTAATAGTTTGTAGATGTTTTATCAATCATTTAAGAAAATAAACCCGCTGTGAGAACCCATATTTAACCACCAACTTGTATTTTATCTTCATACAGTTTGAGGTTGCTATCACCAAATTTCCATTCATTATTGAAATCTATATGTGGACCATAGTTTGTATCTATTTCATTTCATGTTCCAAGACAGTATAAGTGTCTTCGGAATTGGAAGTCGGTGAGTAAAAATCACCTTCATAATCTTCATCATCATTTTCAGTATTAACATCATTAAATAAGATGGTATTATCAAATATTGTTCCTTATGCTGGGTTCTTTGGTGTACTTGTCTCTATCTTGACTGATGGTTTTTCAGGCTTTAAACTGGTATTATTTTCAACTTCTGTCTTCATTTTATTTTCTTCTTTCATGGGAATTCTTTTAATTTTTTTAACACTATTTATGAATTCTTTGAGTGGTTCTGTTATAGGTTTAAATGCATCTCTTAGTTGTTCACGTGTATCTATTTCAACAGTTTTTATACTACGAAGCTTTTTCTTCAATACATTTCTTGTCAACACCAACTGTTTTAAAATTTTCTAATCCATGTTTAATAAAAGCAAATAAGAGGTATCAGGACCTGGTCTGGTTTTCAGATCAGCTTATCAGGACCTAGTCTGGTTTTCAGATCAGCTTATCACGACCTGGTATAGTTTTCAGATCAGCATATCAGGAGCTGGTCTAGTTTTCAGATCAGGTTATCAGGTATCAGAACAGTTTGTCAGGCATTTAGATGAATGAAGTTTAATTCCATATTTTTTAATTCCAACATGATTTATATTTTTCTCATCTTACTTAAACATTATAATTACATTATGATTATTTCCTATCAAATGTTTGGTTATTCTGGTATAAGTTTGACATTAGTGGAATGCATCAGCATTCTTATCTCACCCCATACAAAAATATGCTTCAAATACACAATATGGTTAAATATCATATTGGTATTACTTATAGCTTTCTTAAAAGAAATAACAGATTCATTATCTGTAAATGTGTAATACCCATGTCTTTCATTAATGAAATTAATTTCTACAGGTATTTATATTTAGGTTGTTAGAGAGATTTTGAGTATAAATATGAAGATGTTTTCAAGTTTTAGTCCATTAGAACTTTCTAGCCAGCCAATAATAGCATTATAATTTTTTTATTCATTTTTATTTTTTTTCGCAATTTGACAGACCAACTATTCTTGCACGATTAGAAATCGATAGAAGGTAACCATGATTTATTTTTGAGCTAACGTTTGATTCTGGTTCTGTGATAACGTGAAATGAAAACTTTTTTCATCTTTTCATGGTGTTTCTGATTCTAGTTCAGTGAAAAAATGAAAATTGAAATCATTTCATATGAAAAAACAAGTGGAATGAAACAAAACGTTTTCACAGTTACACATCATTACTGATTCTCGTTCTATGAAAAAGTGTAAGCAAGTGTCAAAACCTTTTCATATGAAAAGTTTTTTTACATACACAATTTATTAGTGAAAAAGCACGAAAAAACATGAAAAACCCATACTCATACTACAATTACACTTTTAAAATATTTAATTCACTTATCTTCATCCCGAATTTCGTCTGATACATTTAATACAGACAATTTCTATTTTTATTCATGTTCATATTTGCCTAATTCGGCAATTGATCAGAAGTCGAAGGAGGCATAAGTTAAGTTATTATCGGCGGCAAAAAATAATTTGGCGACAGGTGTAAGTTAACTTGAAATATTATTTATAATAGTTTTTATTATGAAATCTTTTAGTAATTAATATATCAAAATGCCATACCATACTAAAATTAATAAGGGTTTTCATGAGAATGTTCAAAAGTCTCGCAAACTGTGCAATTGTGTATTTTTACACTCTCGTAAATAAAATGTCAAAAATTGTATGGGAATTTATTTACAGAAACCTGTTAAATTTGCCCAACAATTTTTACTCGTAAACTTAAGATATGCAATTTGCATTTTGTAAATAACAACTTCTTGTATTTTTTGGCTTCCTTTACGCATATTTAGACACACACACACTTTTTGTAGCTATGCTACTTATGGGACGATACAGAGATTAGAAAATAATTTTCGTAACATAAATAATCGACACTGTTACAGTTATAAATTTAGTTTTGTTTTGATTTCTTTGTACTTAAACCAGAGCACGGAAATAAACGAAACAAATTGTTTGATTTTCGTTTGTTTAATTCTTTGGAGTGAGAGAAACAAAAACAGTGAAAACGATTGCTCAATTTGTTCAAGGAAAAAATAAAAAATGTTGTTGCTTTGCATTTGCGTATATACAGTGAATAGCGACAACAAACTACACCATTTCCAGTTGTATTTCAGAAGTTTCCAATTGTTTTTCAGAAATTTCTAAATATGTTTCAGAAGTTTCTAATTATAGTTCAGAAGTTTCTAATTATATTTCAGAAGTTTCCAATTATGTTTTAGAATTTTCTAATTGCATTTCAGAAAATTCTAATTGCTTTTCAGAAATTTCTAATTGTTTTTTAGAAATTTCTAATTGCATTTCCGAATTTTCAAATTACATTTCAGAAACTTCCAATTGTATTTTAGAATTTTCCATATGTATTTCAGAAATTTCTAAATGTATTTCAGACTGTTATGTGGATATATTATTTTTGTGCACCTACATTTTATAAAATCTAATCATTTCTAAGTATTGTATGTTAACATATTTTCAATAATATTCCAAACAGTTAACAGTTACAGTTATTGTGTAATTATAACATAAGTATATTATTGCCGTATATGATATTATTAATATAACTTAGAATAATCTTAAACCTAGTAACAAAATCATAATGATAATTGTGCAAACAGAGATCAATACCTGGTTCCTGGTACCATATATATACGTATATTGTGCGAAAACCAAGTAACCTATACTTCTTTTGTATGTATGTAGTTCACAATAAAGTGGTATAATTCCTACACATATTGTTTATTTAAAAAAACCCCAAAATTTTATACAGAATAATGTATATAAATATCTGAAATAAAAATGGAAAATTCTGAAATACAATTGGAAGTTTCTGAAATGTAATTTGAAAATTCGGAAATGCAATTAGAAATTTCTAAAAAACAATTAGAAATTTCTGAAAAGCAATTAGAAATTTCTGAAAAGCAATTAGAATTTTATGAAATGCAATTAGAAATTTCTGAAACGTAATTGGAAACTTCTGGAGTGTAATTAGAAACTTCTGAACTATAATTATAAACTTCTGAAACATATTTAGAAATTTCTGAAAAACAATTGGAAACTTCTGAAATATGACAAAGTTGTTTGTGTATTTCGTATTGCTGGTACTGCATGTGTGCATGTGTATTTCGTATTGCTAGGACTGAGTGTGTGCTGTGAGCAGTGATGGGAAAGTTAGTACTATCTATATTTACTATACCATTTAACATGAAAAAGGACCGTAGCACATTTGATACTCTTACGGACAACTTAGATATGCAGTCAGAAGACGCGCGCATGCATATATTTTTGAAAATAATTAATTTTTTTTTCGAAAAATGGAACGAAACTTTATTAGTAATGCTCTTTTAGAAAAATGTAACCTTTCACAATTAAACATCAACGAAAAACATATTTCATGCAATGATATTTTATGTGGCACAGAAGGTTATCTATTGAAACAACTGTTTTAATTTAGTTTAAAGAAAATTTGAAAATTATATTAAGCTCTAAGGGCAAAAGTGGACTTTGACAATGAAATGTTAGTTGGGTTTAGTAAGTTTCCCCCTGAAAATATTTAATTTGGTAAAATCAACATCATTATACCACTTTTAATTAAAATGTTCCCAGGGAAAAGAAAAATTTTTAAAATATGGACAATCAATATAGAGCATTGACTGTATGGAAGAACTGAAACCGTTACCAACATAGAATATATGCAGTTTCTGGGGTTATTATGTAATCCGAATCGAACGGAAATGTGCTCGAATTCCAATGTTAATAACATACAAATTCGAACAGTTTTCGTTTCGAATCGAATTACATAATAACCCCCCTGGTCTACATTGGCTGAAAATAAAAACGCATTACATGAATACATGTTTCCTGATAAATCAGAATTTTGTCCGTCGAAATGTCGAAAGGATTTTCTCTTACCAAAATCTCATGAAAACAAAATAAAGGAAGAGCTTTCGTAATCTGTAACTCGCTAAACCTAAATTTCTATAGCTAAAAATCTATAAAATCAGTTTATCGATTTTCGGCTACGAATGCAATTTCCAAACGTGTATTGATAAATCAGGTAATGGTTTAAAAACGTAATTCGCCGAAATTGTATTGTTTTACGTCATCGCCAAAAATTTAAAATTACCTATTTGTTTAGCATTTTAGGGATAGAATTTAGCTTTAGTGAGCTACGGAATGCGGGGGCAAGCCTTATATTCCCACAGTATTAAGTCTAATCCAGGCTATACCTATTTATATATTTGTACTTATATGTTTCCATTTTATATCTTTGTAAATGAATTTTTTATACTTTTTTGTTAATAAAATTTAAATAGAAAATATAATTTATGGTATTCTCGGGATCAAAAAAGTACTAAAAAAATTTTTTTTATTCCGAAATGCAAATCTCATTTCCCATCACTGGCTGTGAGTATTGAAACCAGCGTTACCATTTGTCAAGTTTTCCCTTTCCTTTGGAATTTTTGTGATGTATGAAAACCCGAAACAAAAATATGTATTTAGTTAAATATCTCAATTAGTAGGTCACAAGTGGTCAAGTTTTATATACCATTGGATGGTGCTTCAAAATCTCTTTTCGATGATACCAAATTTTATTTATGTCAACTTGGAGCAAAGTACAAAAATATTCGAAAAACTGAAAAAAGACCTTTTTTAAAATGGTCCAGCTCACGGATGGTCAAAGCTAGAACCAAAATATTTTGGAAATCATCATAAAACATATAAAACTTTATTTTCAGAGGGGTAACAAAAGCACTTTTCCTCTTCCATACAAGATGAGACGCTTTAATATTTATTAATGTATGTGATATTTTTTTTAAGATCTCTAAATATAAATCTAAATATTAATTTTATTTTGTTTTTTTTATTATATGTAATGGTTTTGATTTTAATCGGTTTTATATTTTTAAATAAAATTAATTCCAAATACAATTTTATTTTCTTTTAAAATTTTGGTACTTTTGTAGAAAAAAGTTTTTGTATTTGAAAATAAGTTTTTTTTCGTCATTTCGACGATTTTTGATGCCGAAATAGCAAAATGACGATTTGACAATTTTTTCCTTAAAATGGACGATTTTTCAACAGTTGAAATTTGTATCTTTTTTATGAAAAGTCTACTTTTAAAATTCATATGTATATGCATAACCAATAAAAGATTTTGGTGTAATTTTGCATACTCTTTCTTAATAATTTATTGTTTAATTTAAAAATATTTATTTGTTGATGCTTGAGGGTTCAATTCAGAAGAAATTCTGAGCCATTAGTAAAATTTCGCAATTATTACTACAGTAGATTATAATGATTGAGTTTTTGAAACTTCTATAAATGTTAAAATTTTTTTATAGATATTCTAAACACAAAAAACTAATAGGTATGAATAATTTTATAATATCAATTAAAATATTTGTAATGTCAATTAAAAAAATAATTAAATGTTTACCTATAAACAATCATTATAAATATAATGTTATTGCATTGTTATTTAACACTTCAGTTTGTTTTATATAACCAAGCAGCCGGGTCTCCTAAGACACCTCTCTTCTTCTTTTTTTATTTTTAGAGAAATATTATAAATATGTTTTTATATTAAAATTTGCTTTACATTTTATTATTGGCGGTATTCGATGTTTGATGCAAATTATCTTGCGTAAGTGCAAATGCAAAATATCGTAGCTTTTTTTTGGATTGTGTTTATTTTGTTGTTGTATTTGAAAGAAAAGCTACGTTATTTTGCATTTGCACTTACGCAAGACAATTTGCATCAAACATCGAATGCCTCATTATATTTTTATTTATTTATTATTTTTTTTAATACATATATTTATATGAGACATTATTAGATTTAATTGAACTATAGTGAATTTTAATCAGAAATAATTTCTTAATCAGGCTTGAGTTCAGTAATTTCAATTCTTATGAATGAAATATTTTTATTAATTAATGTGAGTATCTAAAGAAGAGAAGAAAAATTAAACTAGACACTATTAGCTGGGGGAATTACCGATATTTTTCTGTGCAGCCACGCACTTCATCAGCACCCATGTCTATCTACTGGGGTAGAGATTATTATTAACATCAGCTATTTAACCTGAATTTCTATGAAAGTGGAATATGAGAATTGATTGTGTATACAATTATTGATTTACCTTTGGTAAACACATTTGTAAGTATCACTATTCATTTTCTGTTCTTCCATTTTCTATTTAGGTTAGCACGAAGTTATATCACTCTACCAATGTATGTTTAACTATTCTTACCTAAATAACCTAACCTAAATAGAAAATGGAAGAACAGAAAATGAAAAATATGTTCACTTGGCGATCACTGTTCACTTGGCCAGAACTGCTTCAGAATGCTGGAAAGCTAAGTCAACTGTAGAAAGCAAAAACAAAGTAACATAAAGCCACTACAATAATACTTATATGTATGTACCGATGGTGCATCGAATAAGTAAAAATAATTAATGTGATGATCGTAAAGGATAGGTAAGAATAGTTAAACATACATTGGTAGAGTGATATAACTTCGTGCTAACCTAAATAGAAAATGGAAGAACAGAAAATGAATAGTGATACTTACAAATGTGTTTACCAAAGGTAAATCAATAATTGTATACACAATCAATTCTCATATTCCACTTTCATAGAAATTCAGGTTAAATAGCTGATGTTAATAATAATCTCTACCCCAGTAGATAGACATGGGTGCTGATGAAGTGCGTGGCTGCACAGAAAAATATCGGTATTTCCCCCAGCTAATAGTGTCTAGTTTAATTTTTCTTCTCTTCTTTAGATACTCACATTAATTAATAAAAATATTTCATTCATAAGAATTGAAATTACATATATTTATTTATTGAATCTTCAAATATGAACTAACAATAAGTATTCAAATCTTAAATCTAAATATAATTAATTAGGCCCGACCAGTGTCGGACATAAGCTTAGTAATAGTTATATATAATACATAAGTAGTGATAGTCATAAGGAAAAAAATAAAAGTATTTTCAAGAAGTCCCATCTGGAGTGCTATGAATAAGAGCCCTTGTGTCCCTCTTTTTTAGGCGGATGTGTCCAGTAAAGTTCAAAATATTACGAGCAAGCGGATTAGGATGTGACTCGAGTTTTGTTATGTATTTGCCTGCGTATTTTGCGATTTCTTCAGTCACTAGTGGCATATTTAAATCACGATGTATATTTGAATTTTTAATGTACCACGGAGCCGATGTTATTAGTCTTAAAATCTTATTTTGTCTTCATTGGATTCTCTCTATATTGCATGCTGAGGCAGTGCCCCATAACTGTATTTAGTAGCACCATATTGGTTTCAAAATCGACTTGTATATTAAGAGTTTATAATCTAGACTGAGTGTTGAATTTCTACCAATCAGCCAATGTATCTGAGTTAATTTCAGTTTCATTTGTGTTAGCTTTGAGTCAATATGGGGCTTCCATGTAAGCCGTCGATCAAGGTGTATACCAAGGTATTTTAGGTGTGAATGTTGAAGAAGAACTAGATTGTTGATTCGAATTGGGGAACAAGTATCTCTTCGCACGGTAAATATTATCTGGACACACTTTTGCTCGTTTACTTTGATTCTCCATAAATTTAACCATAGTTCCAGTTGTGTAATATGTTCTTGTAGATATCGGGAAGCCTCGTAAGGGTTTTCGTGCATACTAAGGCAGGCTGTATCATCGGCAAACGTAGATGTATGGATATTGCTGCTCAAAGGCATATCACAAGTATAAATCAAATACAAAACTGGCCCCAGTATGCTCCCCTGTGGCACACCGGATGATATAGATTCGGTCATACTCAGGAAGTCTCCTTCCACAACCGTAAACTTCCGGGTAGTAATATAACTTTCTAATAGCTTCAGAAAATTTATTGGTAAATATGATTTCAATTTTAAAATAAGACCTTCATGCCACACTTTATCAAGTGCCTGAGAAACGTCGATAAACAGCGCAGAACAATACTTCTTTTCTTCAAATGTTCTTCTTATAAATTGAACGAATCTATGAGTTTGTTCAATGGTGCTATGCTGACTTCTAAAACCAAATTGATGGTCCGGTATGCACCCACTACTAACTAGAATTGGGGACAATTTTGTCATGAGCAGTTTTTCAAAAAGTTTTGACATTGTTGATAGCAGACTTATTGGCCTGTATGACTCAGCCTTGGTAAGGTCTTTGCCCGGCTTTGGAATCATTTTGACCTTGGCAAAATCCAGCTGTGTGGATAATACTCCAGTCGTAAAATGGCGTTCAAAATAAAAAAACAGGATTCTAATTGCAATACGAGGCAACTTTATTAGCATCTGATTACTAATTCCATCAATACCCATAGATTTCTTCGGGTTGAGTTCAGCAATTAGTTTTTGTACATCACGCGTCTTAAATTTTATTGGTCGAGGGGGTTGCGAAACTACATTTGGCAAATCAACAGCACCAGAACACGTGTTTGGGGTGAATACGGATTTTAAATGCTCACCAAATATTTTACCTTTTTCAGTATCGCTTCTTGCCCAACCTCTTGTAGATGTACGCAGAGGTGGTTTAAACTCAACTGGTGTATTAAGCTTTCTAGCAGCGCGCCACAAAGAGTAATTAGATGCTGGTGTGACATCAAGACCTTCCAGATAGTTTTTAAGGGATGCAGTTTATTCAAATGCAAGCAAGTCTTGGAGTCGTTTAGTGCACTCTTTAAATCTGATTTTATGTTGGGGCGATCTGTGCTGTTGCCATTCCCTTCTAGCTCTTCTTTCACTTACGAGACGTTCAATATCCGTAGAGTAAATGCTATTAGATCCAGTCTGCGGGTGGGAGGTAGTGGCATGTTCAGCAGCCTGTTTTATATTTTTGATAAGATTGCCAATGTTAAATTCAATATCTTCGGATGTTCTTAGCGTAATGTTTTCCGTACAATGAGTACTGAGATATTATCTGAACCCCAGCCAATTAACACGGTTGATCGTCTTCACATATGGGTGAGGTAAGTCACTTCTTAATGGGCTACAAATTGTGATGATCGTGGGAGAGTGATCGGAGGAGAGATCTTAAGAAGCTTCAACATGAACTAATTCCCTAGAGATAATTTTCATGACTCCAAAATCTATAACATGCGGAATTTTTTGTATGTCCGTAGGCCAGTAAGTGGGCTCTTCACTCAAAATTACATCCAAGCCAAGTATTGAACAATGCCCGACCTCTAGGTGTAATAAGACGCGAACCCCAGAACGTATGTTTTGCATTGTAGTCGCCAGCTGCTACGAAGCAAGGGCCAAGCGATTTGTAGAAATCCTCGTATTGATCCTCAGTAATTGCGAACCTAGGAGGGGAGTAAATTGATGATATGACAAAATTTGAGCAAAAATTTTCGACACAAATATTTGTTGCTTGTAGATGTTCTTCACAAATGCTGTCCAGAATATAGTGCTTGAGTCTTGACTTTATCAGAATTGCTGATCCACCGCATGCTCTTCTTCTCGGGTCCTTTGAATCATATAAGGTATAGCCATAAATTTTAAAAAGGCTTCTCGAAGTCAAATGAGTCTCAGAAACCAACATTATATCAATATTTTTTTCCGTGAGGAAGTGCTCAAGTTATTTTTATGTTGGCGAATGCCGTTTGCGTTCCAGAAACATATTTTTAAAGTGTTCATGGTTTGTTAACTAAAGCTTGAAGCAATGTATTCTGCATTCGCAGCATTTCCTGCATCATGCTAGTTATATTTGTTGTAAAACTGTTTATAGTTTGCACCAGATTTTTAATAGTAGCTTCAAGGCGATTAAAATTAAAGCCTGAGTTTGTATTTGTTGAAGTATTTGGTCGTGAAACATTTTGTGTGGGAATAGAGCTTGTCTTTGCAGCATCGGCAAACGATACACGTGAATTAACTGGTTGGCTCACTTGGGCAAAAGTGGCGGAGTAAGCGTTTGCTGTTTGTGCTGGAGCTACTTTAGGTTTTTGCCCCATAGTTTTTTTAACGAAAGAATATACAGGACATCCTCTACAGTTAGCGGTGTGATTACCTCCACAATTACTGCATTTTTTTCTGCTTGATCTTTTGGTTTAGTACAACTAGCAGTACCGTGCAATTCACCGCAAATAACACAAACTGTAGGTAATTTGCAGTAAGTTTTTGTGTGGCCATATTCTTGACAATTATGGCACTGTACGGGTCTAGAACGCTTGTGTGGTTCTTCAACTTTTATTTTTTGGTATAAAAGATATTTTAAATTATAAATTGGGTGCGTCTCATTTTTTCTCAATTTTATATCATTCGGCTCAAGTTCAACGCGAAATAGAGGCTGGGGGATCTTCTCCCTATTTATTATATTTGAAACATTTTTTACCTTGAATCCCTGGAGGACGAGTGCATCTTTTATTTCTTCGGGAACAACATAAGAATACGATCAATACGATCTGCAGGCCTTTAGCACTCTTGAGCTGGTATGTGTAGAAACTTGTTTTATTTTTTTCAAATTCAGAAACCATTTTGCGGAATTCTGTTTTATCATAAATTTGAATTTTCGTTTCATCGATATTGCCACGTTTTATTGGAACAATGTGAAATTTATTCTCACCAATGACCGAAATTAATTTCTTAATAAGAGCGTTTGAATTTTTTTCTCTCAAATAGATTGGTGGCGGCTTGGAGGTTTTGTTCGCGGATATATCAGGTGTGTCGTTGTCATCTTGCAATATTTGAAAACGATTAGTGGAGGATGCGCTGTTATCCCTAGATACCTTTGAAGCAGATGCAATTTTAGTAGAATTTGGGCTTCGCCCGCGCTTTCCCACAATAATATATCGGTCCATTCCGACTTGGACCTTGGGTAAGTGATGAATCGGATGATATCGCTGATTTAAATGACGAAGTAGTAGGCAACTGTAATGTTAACGAATCACTAGTTGGCATTGGACAAAGCGCAGTTGATCGCTGACGAAAAATTGGCTTAGCCGTTAAAAAAGTCTATCATCAGGTTTTTTTATTTATTTTGTTTAAATTAAGAGCATCAGAGCTCACAGTAAGTCTATCATCAGATTTTTTATTGTTACCATTACGATCATCAGAGCTCACAGTAAGATAGGCATTTCTGCCGTTATAACTCACTTCACAATTATTTGTTTTTGAGGTACTCATATAGAGTATTCTTCAAGGGCACTTTGTTAGTGTATTCCTCAAGGGCACTTGAGTTATTTTGTTTACGGTTGTTTTTTTTTTTGTTTTAGTTATTACTGTCTATGTAAAGAATATTAGCAAAGCAAAAAAAAACTTATTTATCAAAGTTAATGTACAACGAATATTATGTACTACAAATATTTTTTAATGGTTTTTTTTGTTTAGTATGTATGTAAAAAAAAATTCTTTTAATACGTCTGTTCACTGTGAAGGTACAAAATTAATTTTTTGACGTTTGTTTCAAATTTACATAAACTGTTTCAAAAGGGGCTTCATGAAATAAGTCTTGCAAGTTTGCCCAATTGCACAAATGGCAATTTTAAGAGTTCTCATGAAACCCCTTAATATAGTGATAAGAGAAATCAATGGAACAATTCCACAATCGTTAAAAACAGTTTTTATTTGAGAAGAATAATATGTCAATTTCTACATGAAAAATATACATATGTAGATATTTACATACATTGGTACATACATATGTATGTACGTATGCAAGTTTGTGGGTGTTGGTACATTTATATGTATATATGTTCCTATGTACATTCTTAAAAAAATAGGTAAAAAACGCATTTTATTTAGCTTATCCTTTATCCTTTTTTCGAAATCCTCGTTTATGCTGATATTTTACACTTTTTTCTACCTGCCAGAAACATACACACTAGGATCTAAGGCTTAAATTAGACGTGACATAGCCATAATCCCATAGCCAAACCAAAATTCAATTGGTTTCTGTGGTGAGAGTGAGAGGGACTCGCCATAACGCCATAACTCTCGCCATAACGCCATAACTCTCAACAAATCCATTTTAAATTGTGTTTCTTGTAAAATATTTTATTGCAATGTGTTATTAGGTGAAAGTTAAAGCTGGTAAAATGCTGAAAAAAACTGAAATATGTATGTAGGTATATATTTACATACGTATATACGTAAATTCTTTTATTTAGATACATACAAATAAACATACTGCATATGTACATATGAGACGCGCAAAATAGAAAGGGACCTAAGGGTAAAAACCGGTTTTGTTCAGGAGAGCCATTTTAAAGATTTAAATACATGTATCTTTGTTGTACCATCACTGAGCGTGTTGGTATTCGTCTCATTTGAAAGCGACACATCTCATGACGTCAGGAACGTGTTGGTCAACCTTACCTTGAAAACGCGCGTAGGTCGTCCCTACCTCTTGTTTTGTGTAGTTGGTTTTTACTGTTTTCTAACTAGCGCGCTGTTTCCATGAGTTTGATATCAATTTTGCTCGCGTTTTTTCGAATCCAGGTTTATTTTCTGAAATTATTAATTGTGAATTATAATAAATACTCATTTATAATTCTTTTAAATCGTGAATATCGCTCTGTTAGTACGAAAATTTTTTCACTCAGAATCGTCGACTTCAATTTCATAAAACGCGCATATCTCTGGGAGGGAACATTTTATTTATATGTATTTTTATATGTATTTGTTTTTTAATCAATAAAAAAATAAACCAAAAAAATAAGCCAGATTATATATTTCAATAATAAATATATGCACCGGCAGCGGCTCAAGCAATAAAAAAAATTGCATGCGGCTTAACGCGGCATCGTAACTGCGGAACATAGATCCCTGCATTTGACAATTAAAGTTAAATAGCATGAATACAAACGTTTCACAGCTACAATGGGATGAAAATTTTTTTTTTTTTAATTTTTTTTTTTATTTTCTTTTACATACTCTTACAACTACAATTTGAAGCTGAAAAAAAGTCAGCCAATGTAGCAATGGTAAAGTAAGAAAATAAAAAAACATGTTGATTATTGAGTTCTTGTTTCAACTTTCTTATTTGTTGTTAGGCTTCTCATTTGTTTAAATGAAAGTTTATAACATAATAACTCTAGTTGTTCTAAGAAATTTGGGTAAAGGTTCCCAAAGGTGCGTTTAAAAATTTTAAACTTAAATTTTAACAATTCCCATAAAAACACTAATTATAAACATTTTTTTATTACTTGAATCAGAATCGCAATCTGTTAAACTGTGAAAAGACTATGTGAAAAGTTGCTATGGAAACGAAAATGAAAAGTTTTTTTCACTTCACATTATCACAGAAGCAGAATCGACCTCCAGCTCCTGATAAGCTGATCTGAAAACCAGACCAGGTACCTGATAACCTGATCTAATAGGTGATACCTGATCTAATAACTGATACCTCTTATTTGCTATTATTAAACATGGATGAAAAAATTTTAAAACAGTTGGTGTTGACAAGAAATGTCTTGAAGAAAAAGCTTCGTAGTATAAAAACTGGTGAAATAGATACACGTGAACAACTAAGAGATATATTTGATTCTATAACAGAACCTCTCAAAGAATTCAGAAATATTTCTAAAAATATTGAAAGAATACACAAGAAAGAACAGAGTAAAAACAATATAGAATTTGAAAATAATGCAAGTTTTAAAGCCTCAGAAAGCATCAGTCAATATAGAGAGAAGTTAAAGAAACTTTCAAAAGGAACAATATTTGATAATACCATCTTGTTTAATGATGCTAGTACTGAGAATGATTATGACGATGAAGATGATTTTTACTCACAGCCTTCCAACACCGAAGATACTTATATTGACGTATTAGTCTTCAAAGGAAGACATGAAGTAGATACAAACTATGGCTCACCTAAAGATTTCAATAATGAATGGAAATTTGGTGATAGAAATCTAAAACTGAATAAAGATAAAATACAAGTTGATGGTCAAATATGGGGTTTAACAGTGGGTTTATTTTCTTTGATGATTGATAAAACGTGAAAATACTATGTTAAATTTGATTTTGAAAACTAAATAAAATATATATTTTCTACCAATGCATACATAGAGAATCATCATCATTCACTGACGGAGAACAATGTTATCAGTAAATTGTTTCTGCAAACTCAAATCGAGACACTAAAGCATGAATTAATAATACGACTTAAGGCATTAATATAAGTCAAAGATATTCTCAAATGCAAATTGATGGAGTGGAGTGTGAAATAAAATTAAAGATAGAAGATAGGTATAAAATTGAAAAATACATTCTAATAATTAAATCATCTTTTGACAAATAAATTGAACAGCTGAGCGATAAAATTTATAGACTGGAAAATTAACTACATTTTAGTATAAATAGCTGAAAGTGTATCAAGTAGATCACAACACTCTCCAAAAAACTGTAAAACAACTCAATGTCTTTAAAATGAAATTTAGTAAACGAACTCCATAATAAATTTCGAAAATTGTTTGTGCATTGTAGTGATGCAATAAATGGAATAGATAATCTTTTATGGAACTGATTTAGGTGAAGTGGGTAGCTGTTCTAGAGAAAATAGAAACTATTGATTTTTGTAGACTGTAACTGACACATTCTCAAAGTTTATATGGTGAGTATCGTTGAAAATAAAAGCTGTACTCGAAAAAACTAAGGCAATGGAAAATATTTTTGAAATGGTACGAGTATCAAAAAACTTACAAATAGATGATGGTAAAGAATTTTTTAATAAACACTGCAAAATTCATGCATAAATAGAGTATTAAAAATTACTTAATATGAAAGCATTAATAGTAGAATGATTTAATAAATCATTAAAAAGAATTATGTGTTAAGAATTTAGCATTAATGGTTCATATAAGTGGATTGATATATGTACATTAGGGTGTCCCAAAAAAAATTTTTTTCTGATTTTCATAAGAGCTCAATCAAAATTTAAAAGCTTATAGGGTAAAGTATTTTTGATTTTTTTTAAGAATTTTCGGAATAGGTTTAGAGGTCGCGCAAATGGAAATTTCATAAAAAACCGGAGTTTTCGGCCTTTTTTCTAACTTTACTCATAACATGGTTAATAACCACGGGGTTCTTCACTCCTGAGGAAACAGTTTTAAAGAAAAGTATCCAAGCTTTATTCCTGTGTGAAAAACTTATAAGTTTTGGTGATGAGTTTGCTCATTTAGATACCCTAAATTACAATTTTTCGTAATTTTTCTTTCAAAAATTTTGTAATAACGCTTTACAAGTTTTTAAGTTTCAATGAAAGCGAAAAAAACTAATGATGCAGTTTGAAAGACAAATTAATTCTTATTAATATGAATACAACAATTTTTAAATTTGTTTTTACCGTTCCTGAGTTATACCCGTTTTTATCTTTATCTGGGTATAAAGATAAAAACGGGTATATGTTATTATAAGCTGTTTGCCAGTTACCAATCATACCCAATCAACAAAAAAACAAACTTTTGTTTTGCTCTGTGAAAAATCATTTATTGAGGTTCTTCCGATATAGTTCTACAACTTGCAATAAATTCTGGAAATCAGTTTCAGAAGTTGTGACATTAATATACATAAGTATTAGCCAAAGCCACACCTCGTTCTGCGACATCATTTACCAATTGTAAATGTTGAACTTTTTTCTTTGCATCTTGAAATGACTTGTTGGCTTCCCAATTCTCTGGATCTATTTTTAAAAAATCGATTGAAATATTGCAAGCTTTAAAAATTCATATCTATTTTGAATAAAATTACACATTTTTGCACTAACCAAAAAAAAAACAAAATAAAATAAAAAAATTCTTACCGGTACGTCGACGAAAACTTTTATATATACAAAGAACTTCTCTATTTGATTCGTCGGGCAGCTAACTCAAAAATTTTTGTTATGTAAAATCGTATAACGACAATATTATAGCGGAGAATACACATAAAATAGAAAGTGAAAATGATAGCGTGTAACGATTTAGATCAATAAATGTCAGAAGTTAATGGCAGTTAAAACCCCAATGCTATAGTCTTGCCAGATCTTTCATTCATTCAATCCCTGAAGATATTGGGATAAGTTCAATTAAATGGCGGATTAAATTGAAATGAAATAATATTTTATTTATTCGCAGAAATCTCCTTAAAGACCCAACTATAAAAATTAATGGAAATATACAATAATTATAACGAAAAAAGTATCACCATTTTTAAGGTACAAACTATAAAAATAGTGTAACTCGGGAACTGTAGGACCAAATTCCATTTTTCTTTTTCTTAATTGTTAGAACTTATCCGTTTTCAAAATCGCCTCACTAGTTTTTATACCTTCCATATAAATTTAAAAAGTAATAAACCGTTTTTTACGGAATTTGTTAAAAATTACAAAAATACTTAATATCTGGAATCGTAATGGACAAATATATTGCCAAAACTTAAAGTTTTTGCATATGGATATAAAGTTTGGAAATTTTTCCTTAGAAATATTTGGTCAAAAAATTAAATCAACGTGGTGATTGACAAAGTTATGACTCAAGTTTGAAAAAAGGTCGAAAACTACGATTTTTAACAAAGACTTGATTTGCGCGACCTCTAAACCTCTTCCTAAGAATCTAAAAAAGAATTCAAAAATACTGGACCCCATAAGATTTCAAATTATGCTTGAGCCTCTGACAAAAAAATATCTTTGGACACCCTAATGAACATATATGAAGATTTACTCAGTGCATGAAATAGAAAAGTTTATCTCATCATTGAAATGTTTGCGATTAAAGTTAACCCAACGAATGAGAAAAAGGTGCAAAATATATACAGTATACAGTAATCTGAAGATGTACAAAATGTTGAAATTTAATGAAAATATAAATAAAATTAAAAAGGAAAAATGTAGTTTCTTCTGGTTTTTCTTTTGAAGGATTGATTAGGAATGTTAGGTCTCAGGGAAGATAATTAGCTTAATGCACTGGAATTCTCTAAACTTGATGGTCTGTATGAAATATTGTGATAGCGTTCAAAATATTTAGCAACACATCATATTATCACTTTTTATAGTAAAAGTTGTGCATTTTCCATTTCGAAAGCAGTAGCACACAAAATTTAAAAATGTGAATGTGGGCTTATTATAATAGATCTTCTCTCTCTTAATTTGTAGATAAACTAAGGAAATTGGACTTTGATATCCAATCTTTAAGAATGTAGATGTGTATGAATGGGTATCAAACAAACATATTAAATAAATACATACTTCAACTAGAATCGTGCTGAAGCATGCATAAATTGTAAAATGTAATGTAAATAGATCTGTATCTGTATAACTTTACAGAAAAAAAATATTGAAAGCATGCTGACGCATCTATAATTTAAAAAAAAAATCCTCACGTTATGCAATTTTGTAAGCAAAGACATTTTATGACCTTGTTACACATATCTCCATTGAGTTGTATGCAAATTGAAAACTTAAAACGCGTTTTCTGCAAAACTAGTTTTTTCGAGTTGTGCCACTATTGAAGCAAATGAGCGATATATAAACCTGTTAGAAGGTGATGAGAACCTTTTTTCTAATCAATAATTTGTAGGCAGCAATTGTATCTGGATCAGCCCAACTCATGAATGTACTGTATCAGGGAAGGAAAATGACTTCTTGGATTTTGTACCAACTGTGAAAACAAAATGTACTTTTTGGACCATGACGGTACCATTTTTTTAATATTTATTAGTAAGAACGGAAACGTAAAAAAATGTGTAAGAATTCAGAAGTAAACAATAAAAAACAGAAACTTAACAAAAATATGTATTAAAGTTCAGTTTATTCAGCAGACTTGCCACCACATGGTACATGAATTTGCCTTAACAACAGCATTGCAACAAAACCAGAGAAGTTTACCGTCAAAGGCAAAATTAATGTTACCATATCGTCGGTTTGTTTCTGGTTTGCGGCACAGTATTTTCAAAATACATTATGTCTGCAGCAGCCGTCGATATAGTGAAACGTTGGCATTTTTAAATTGTACTAAGTAACTCGCGGTAGTACCACGGTGCCAACGATGTCAAAAATTTACCATAAAAAGTACAATTGTACCATGATTTCCATCCGTGTACTGTATATGGGAAAAGTTGATGATAATAAGGACTCTATAGATCTGAATGCGATACAACCGAAGCTACGTTAAGGTTTGCTGGTTGACCCCAGCAAACCTCATGTAAAAACACTTGAGGTAAAAATTCTCCCAAACATAGATATTCTAATGTTTCTGATACTTTATGAAAACACCGATATATAAATTAAGCAATATGAAAAATAGCATAATTTTTTATAGTCGCGTGAGGTTCAAAAGTAATTCAAATGATTTCATTGGAAAAGAAGTAGCGATTGTTTTCAACAATTAAGAGTATAATAATTTCAATATAAAACTCCCTTTTGATTTTAAATGTTTATCAATAACAAAAAAGAAGCAAGCTGGCTAAAAAAAATATCATTACCTAAGCTGGACTGCCGGATTAGTTTAATTTAAAAATTTTTTTAAATGGATAAAACGCAATGCAAGATGTTCTAAAATAAATGTTAAGGGAGGTGAAAAAAGCCTACGGCTGGAAAAAATTTAATATCAAAATATTTCTAAGAATTACTATTAGTCTGCATCAACTATAAACAAATGTAAATTCAATATAGGAAATATTTCTATTATAGTTCCTATTACTTAAGGAATTCAGTTTTACTTAAAACAGAAAATCCTCACAAGCTTTTAAGTAAATACAGATAAAAATTAAAACAACATTTTTTAATTTCAAATAAAAAAACTATGAAGATATTTCACATCCATACATAAAATAACAGGCGAATATTTACAACAACAACAAAAGATTGCACATGACAAAAAAAAAATAAAATGTTTTCAAGCAAAATGTTTAAGAAATTTTGCTGTTTACACGAGTTTAAAGCATTTTGAAGAGCAATTTTGAAGAAAATTTCAATCGTGTAAATCTAGCTTAAAGCATGTGTGAAAGTTAACGAAAGTATCGTATTTGCCGTTTCTTTATCTTATCTAAATCAACTACTTTAACCGCCGTCTATTTTCAAAGGTCGGCACGACCACAGCGTGCATGAAATGTAGGCATGTTAATACTCAACAGCTGTTTGCTTTATACTTGCGTTTTTAATGTAATTTAAGGTGTGATGGTGTGAACATAAAATGTCAATTTACTTTAGATTTTTTGATAGTCGAAACAAATTTCTATATAATAGTCTGAGTGACCCTTTAGTGCAAATGCTCAGCAAAGAAAAAACACTTAGCACTTTAGGTGTATTAATTTACAATGTTGATAGTTAACTTATTACAGAATTTGACAAAATTTCGCAAATTAGATCAAAAGTTTCTTTTATTTTAAGTATAATGTGTAATAAAATCAAGACCAGCCGACAAAAACACGTTTACACAGGCAGGGTTGCCATCTCCATTTTTCCTAATTTTTTTAATTTTTCTTTTATTGTCACCTGATTAGTTGTCAAAACAACACAACGCGTTAACAACTTGATAGTTAACTAACTTTCTGCGGCAAACGCGTCAAAGAGTTTCGTTTGTAACTTGTATGCAAAAAAACTAGTTTAACTTTGTTTTTTTTAATATTTTTGGCCAAATCAAATTTGTTGTGAATTGAATTCTTTATATTTAACTGGTGAGGCCTACCTTGTCTTATGTCAATAAAAACTCAATATTTATTACATATTTTTCCCGACGTTTCGTGAATTTTATGTTCACTTCTTCAGGGGATTTGTTAACAATCGAGTTGTGTTGTTGTTAAAACATCAAAAATAAAAAATATATACAAGTTTACTTGAACCAAAAATTACAATATTAAGAAAAATGGCTTTAGCTGTTTTTTATTATCACACTGCAATGTGATAAATGCGTCTGTTGGCCGCCATATTGATTTTTGACTACTGTCATATCTTTAGTGACAAATCGATTGATGTAAGAATCATCAAAATTGGTCCACGCGTTCGGTTTATATAGTGCCGTAAACGAACATACATACATAGGCTGATAAACACAATACTCTTCTTTGCGTCGCGCAGTCAGGTGAAAACGTGAGGCTGTCAGTGAATGTGTCAGCTGCATTTCTCTTTTTGTGTGTGTCTATGTATGTTGACGTTGGCTACGTAAAAATCTATTTTCTGTAGATTTTTACTTAGCAAACGTTGTCAATACATTTTCAATACGCATTAACATGTTGCTTATTAAATGATACGGACTAGGTTTTGCAAATAATCGCAGATTTCCATAATCGCGATTACGATTAAAAAATATGCGATTACACTTTTAATCGCGATTATCGGTTAATCTCGATTAATCAAGAAAATATACTATTATAATTTTTTCTAAAACCTAAATAAATTGCGTCATGAGTTTTATGGGTTTAGCCAAAGAAATTTAATTGTATTGTCCGCGTTTTAATTGAATTTTTGAATTAAATTATATTTATAGTTTGAGAAAATTTTAAAGCATGCAAAACGAAGTTTGTAAATCAGAACTTATGAGTATCAAAAACAATACAAAGTATGGGAAATCAATCTTCTGATAGAGAAAATTTTTGCTAGGACGAAGTATATTTCTATTTTCTTAATTAATTTTTTATTCAATTTTGTATCCACACTTTAGGAACTTATTATCATAATGAATGAACAAGTTCATATAAAAACAGTATTTTTATACCCTTTACCAAAAATGGTAAAAGGGTATACATATATAGGTTTATCATTCCATGTGTAATTTCCACAATATTAATATGCGACACATATTATATAAATAAATTCTGAATCCTTATGCATAAGGAAAACGAATAAGCGAAATCAGTTTTCCGAAGCTCCTAGAAAAGCTAGAGACTTTGACTGGTGTGTCTCAAATGGTCCAAAATAGATTGGTATTGAAAATCAGCAAAATCGAGCAGACGGTTTCATAGCTGGAAAACTTAAACTTGATTTTGCCATATAAAAATCTAATTTTTATGTTTTTTGTTAAACATACCAACAAAATTGGTATTAAAAATATGAAAAATTAATAAAGAAATCAAAAAGACTTTTGTAGGGTTGGAAAACTTTAACTTTTTTTGTTATATAAAAATAATCTACTAAGACTAATTTTTTCTCTATAAATTAAACATATCTAACATTCTTAAAATAAAAATATTGGTGTAAGAAATCAGAAAAATCTAAAAGGATGATTCCAGAATTAAGAAACTTACACTTTTTGTGATATATAAAATTAACTATGTCTAATTAATTTTTTTTCTTCTTCTTTATAAATTTAATATAGTTATTTTATTTTATTTAATTATTATTTTTCGAACTGCATTTGTTTGTATATTCTTATGAATTGAACAGGCTAATGTTCGTATCGCTTTTTAAGCGATAATAATTAATAATTAATAATCTTTAATAATTATTAAAGAGCAAATAACATCAAAGTTAGTTGTAAATATTCCGACAACACATAGTTGAACGGAAGCCAGCCGTTTTCGAAAGCCACTGAACCTTCGCCATCAGCGTTCTTCTGTGTGCAAAACTTTATTCTTGAGAACCTCAATTTTTAAAAATTTTTGCGACCACTGTTTTAAATTTTTTTTATTCTTTGTTGATATAAGTCTATTAAATTGTACTTTTATTAT
Organism: Tachina lurida; assembly: GCA_944452675.1. Classification (NCBI taxonomy): domain Eukaryota; kingdom Metazoa; phylum Arthropoda; class Insecta; order Diptera; family Tachinidae; genus Tachina; species Tachina lurida. The sequence continues at coordinate 62,373,270 of OX101756.1, forward strand.
CGTGGAAGCTTAAATACACCAAAAGCGTATAAATAGAACGCGAAATACATAATACTAGTAGTTTTTTAACAAAAAGTCTTCTAATAAAATGTTTAATAACTCAGTAAATTTCTACGGCATTTTTTTAAACAAACCTGCGAATTACTCTTAATCAAATATGTTTTATAAATAAAGATATAAATAGTACGGCTACAGTACAAAAATATTGCCTAAGAACGAGTCCAAAGTAAAAAAGTGTCGAAAAAAAACCGAAAAAATTATATTTAGTGAAAAAATACAGACATATTTCTCAAATTAATTGAAACAAGATATATATGGTTCAAAAGGTCCTAGTGTATTCTATACACTATATTTATATATATATATATATATATATATATATCCGTTTATAGATTTAAAATCGGTTGATATTTAACTTAGATAGAGGTTGATAAGTGCCTACGGGTACGGAACACCAGTTTTTTCCAGGCAACTCAAAATTTTGGAGGTGCTTGGAAAATTTCAAATACACAGTTTTGTTGTACTCGACAATACCTATGAAAAAAATAGTAACACGTCCCAGGTATTTCGATTTCATAAAAATTTGTCACACAGTTCAGCAAAAAATTTTCGAAATTTTGTAATGGGTAGTACTCTTTTAATGGCTTACAAAGTAATGACTGATACTTATTTATGTAATTATTTTATGTACATAATAATGACTGCCCTGTAATGAATAAAATAAGAACTTATTTATATCATTACGTGAAAGTACTTATTGTAGTGCTTTCCAGTTAATAAGGAAATATATCTAGAGAAAAATTTATTGATCGTGAAAATTATTTAATTAGAAAAACTAGCAAATTAATTTAGAATAAGTTTAAGCAAAATTTAATCTATAAAATTTTGCATATTTGTAAGCAAATTAAAATTAAATTTTGAGTACTTTTAGGCAATCAGTAATCTATTAACTTTTGTATGTTTGTAGGCAAAAAGTATAGGGTACCGCATACTTTTTGAACTTCTCAAACAAAAATAATGGGTTATTCAGTCAAATTGTAAGTACTTACGACTGAGGAGTACATACACTTTTTTGCATTCTAGTAGGCAAAGTTTTTTGCTGGGAGGGAACTGTTGATGCTGCCCCAATTAAACTTTTGAAATTTTAAAATTTTAATTACCCAAATTTTAAAATTCTTGGAAATTTGTGAAATTTGATACCTACGAGGGTGGTTCAATAAATCCGTCAAATTTTTTGTTTACATAAGGAGTTTTTTGTTTACATAAGGAGTTTTGTTTGTTTACTACATACGAGGGTGGTTCAATAAGTCCGGTTTTTTATGACCGTGGGAATTTGTATGTGTGTATGTTTGTGGGGATACGTTAAGTGGGTTCATAAGTTGGAGGTTTTTATTTTTGTAATGTATGTATGCATGTATGTATATCCAGACGGGAAAATCATGAAATGATTTTTCCTAATACTAATGGGGGTGAAATAGTGAATGCCAACGGCAATGCATAATTATTTTTTTCAAATGCCGACGGCAAAACGTGATTATTACTTTTTTCAAATGCCGACGGCAAAACATGATTATTATTTTCTAATACCAAAGGGAAAATTGCCAGTGTTGCCAGACTGTAGAAATTTGTTATCGTAATACTATATCAGTAATATCAGAGAAAATAGATTTGATGACTACAAGCGATTCTCATATGAATCGTGTGTATGTGTATGTGTAATTTCCTCACGCTAATAAATTGTTTATAAATAAAATAATTAAATTAATTTATTTAATTATTTTATTTATGTGTTCACATGTATGTGAACACCCCTAATATTGTGTGTGGGGGGTCCAGCTTGATTGTCGCTGGTAATTTAATATTTTGTGTATTTGTTTAAGAAATATGTATGCATGTATGTATGTATATTTATGTATGTATGTATGTATATTAGGGTGGAGCGTTTATTTTTTTTTTAATTTTTGGGAATGACTAGGGCTCAAAAGTTGTGAGTGGGTCTAAAAAGTATTTCTGTACAGTTTCAGCTCAATCGGGTAAGATCTTAGGATTCCATTTCTCGGTCAAAAATTAAAAAGTAAATCACTGAACAATAAGTAATATAAATATACATATAACAGCATTCAGCTAATCTAAAAAATTGTGATCATCCAGATTTCACCACGTGGAGGTAGCTGTTGTTCGAAATCCATATTTTTTTTATTTAAACTTTTTTTATTTATTTTTTTTAATTTATAGTTTTTTTTATTTATTTTTAATTTATAATTTTTTTTATTGTTTATATGTATAAAGAAATTATTATGTTTGAAATCCATTTATTTTTTTATTTAATTTTTTTTTAATTGTTACTTATAATTTTCTATATTTTCTTTATTGCTTCATTTTTATAAAGAAATTTCAATGTTTGAAATCCATAATTTTTTTTTTTAATTTTTGTTTTTTAGTTATAATTTTTTAATTTGTGTTTATTGTTTTATATATATAAACAAATCATTATTTTTGAAATCCATATATTTTGTATTTTGTTTATACCTACATAAATACAAAATTTTATGTTAGCAATGTTTTGTATTTTTCTTATGTTATTATTATTAATTTTTAAATATAATGTTATTTAAAAAAATATTTTATATGGAAGATAGTAAATTTTGAGCCTTCATTACCAAACATATATATGAGCAAATTGAAAAATGCAATGAATCAAACCAATTCACATATTCCATTTGAAATAAAGTTTCGTATATAAGGCAGACATCTACATCAACTGACACCACACACAGTGGACCAAAACACAGAAGAACGCTGATGAGGAAGTAGAGTTGTGCTTATCAGCTCTTTTGAGTGACCGCTCTTTTCAGCTCAGCTCACTTTACGGAAGTATTTCATTCAGTTGGCTCAGTAGCTCAGTTCATTTGTAGTGAAACATTTTGTGAAGCATACAGAAAGAGCGAAAACAGAAGCATAAAAGGTGACAGATTTATAGAGTATGTGTGTGTCCGTGGTCATACACAGCGTTACCGTTGGTGCTACTAAAGTAGTAATTTGCCACTTTTTCGACTGCCACCTTGTTTTAAAAATCCCTTTTTGTTCCACTTTCTGAAATTTTACAACGGTAACGCTGGTCATACATTACAAAACAAGACAGATGAAGTATGTATAAGAAATAAATAAAACTAAAATAGTGTAATGAGTGGAATTTGTTAATAAATATATCTACATACATATAAATACTATGTACATATGTATATACTATATATGTAGAATCAAAATTAAAATTATTTAATATATGTACATATTTTAATATCACAATATGTATGTATGTATATAAATTTTTTTATGTACTTGTGCGACAAAAAAAATCCTAAAAAAGAACAAGACTTGTATCGAACTCTTTCATTAGGTCGTTTTAGACACAAACCTATAATCTAACCCTTTTAATTTACATAGGTTTGTGTCTAAAACGAGCTGCTTAAGAGTTTGATAGAAACCTACATGTAATTTAAATGGGTTTTATTATAGGTTTGTGTCTAAAACGAGCTACTGAAAGAGTTCGATACAAATCTAAAAACCGCTCAGTACTGAGCTGAAAGCGCTCAGTGGATTGAACGGCTCACAGCGCTCAGTGAAGTGAATCGTTCAATTGAACTAGTTCGTGCATGAGCTGCACAACTCTATGAGGAAGGTTTAGTGGCCTTCGAAAACGGCTGGCTGTTCCGCTCAACTATGTGTTGTTGTCAGAATATTTACAACTAACTTGGATGTTATTTGTTCATTAATAATTATCACATGTAATTTGGCTTAAAAAGCGTTACGAACAGTAGCCTAATTCAATTCATAAGAATTAAAGAAACAAATTCAGTTCGAAAAATAATAATTAACTAAAATTAATAGTCATTGGCTTGTGGCAAAAATCAAAAATAAAAAATATACTTAATAGTAACAACCAAAAAAGTTTGTCTTAAGTAGAACAAAAATAAGCAAATTAACTAACATGTGCATAGTTAGTAAGGAACAAACGACAATGGTAAGACTGTTGTAATATATATGGAAGATGGTAAATTTTGAGCTTTCATTACCAAACATATATATGAGCAAATTGAAAAATGCAATAAATCAAACCAATTCACATATTCCATTTGCAATAAAGTTTCGTATATAAGGCAGACATCTACATCAACTGACACCACACACAGTGGACCAAAACACAGAAGAACGCTGATGAGGAAGGTTTAGTGGCCTTCGAAAACGGCTGGCTGTTCCGTTCAACTATGTGTTGTTGTCAGAATATTTACAACTAACTTGGATGTTATTTGTTCATTAATAATTATCACATGTAATTTGGCTTAAAAAGCGTTACGAGCAGTAGCCTAATTCAATTCATAAGAATTAAAGAAACAAATTCAGTTCGAAAAATAATAATTAACTAAAATTAATAGTCATTGGCTTGTGGCAAAAATCAAAAATAAAAAATATACTTAATAGTAACAACCAAAAAAGTTTGTCTTAAGTAGAACAAAAATAAGCAAATTAACTAACATGTGCATAGTTAGTAAGGAACAAACGACAATGGTAAGACTGTTGTAATATATATGGAAGATGGTAAATTTTGAGCTTTCATTACCAAACATATATATGAGCAAATTGAAAAATGCAATGAATCAAACCAATTCACATATTCCATTTGCAATAAAGTTTCGTAGATAAGGCAGACATCTACATCAACTGACACCACACACAGTGTACCAAAACACAGAAGAACGCTGATGAGGAAGGTTTAGTGGCCTTCGAAAACGGCTGGCTGTTCCGTTCAACTATGTGTTGTTGTCAGAATATTTACAACTAACTTGGATGTTATTTGTTCATTAATAATTATCACATGTAATTTGGCTTAAAAAGCGTTACGAACAGTAGCCTAATTCAATTCATAAGAATTTAAGAAACAAATACAGTTCGAAAAATAATAATTAACTAAAATTAATAGTCATTGGCTTGTGGCAAAAATCAAAAATATACTTAATAGTAACAAACCAAAAAAGTTTGTCTTAAGTAGAACAAAAATAAGCAAATTAACTAACATGTGCATAGTTAGTAAGGAACAAACGACAATGGTAAGACTGTTGTAATATATATGGAAGATGGTAAATTTTGAGCTTTCATTACCAAACATATATATGAACAAATTGAAAAATGCAATAAATCAAACCAATTCACATATTCCATTTGCAATAAAGTTTCGTATATAAGGCAGACATCTACATCAACTGACACCACACACAGTGGACCAAAACACAGAAGAACGCTGATGAGGAAGGTTTAGTGGCCTTCGAAAACGGCAGGCTGTTCCGTTCAACTATGTGTTGTTGTCAGAATATTTAGAACTAACTTGGATGTTATTTGTTCATTAATAATTATCACATGTAATTTGGCTTAAAAAGCGTTACGAACAGTAGCCTAATTCAATTCATAAGAATTTGTTTTTATTTTTATTTATTTCATACAATACTTTTCTGGTAGTCAGATTTGGTCTAAAATTTAGGTAGCGTTTGCCTTGATGCAATTCTAAATCCGTCTCTTTTTTCCTCTCCGCAGACAAGAGATGATGCTTCCGTTACGAGCTTAACACATCGTTCTACTTCTTGTGAGTGGCAGGGAAATTTGAAGATATCTCTTATCTCGGGAGCATTCAAGTTTAATTCTTTTAAATATTCACTAGAAAATTTATTTAAGAGTGGAGGAACATATATTTGCTTTGTTTGCCAGTCAATCATTTCGGTGAAATCTTTGGCAGAAAAGTTAATGTGTGGCACTTCGAAACGTCGAATCTGTGTTTCATCGGTGTTAACATTTGATCTTATCTGTAAAATGCGTCTTTAGCAAGTTCTCGAATATGCTGTCTTTCATCAGAAAGCATGGCAAGCAGTATATTTTCAGGATGCGCAAAATACCCATTGCGCTGAATTACGGGGTCAATGATATTTCGTACCGATGTATCAAAATGCCTTGATTTGCTAATCATGCCCCATAAATGCAAACTTCCATGCTTACATGTTGGATTTCTTTTAACTTCGAACCAAACTGGTGCATATACTTTGATAACAAATTCTGCTAGTATTTTAAGATTTGAATTTGGTCTTTCCTGAGATACGTACAAACGAAGAGTTCGATTTGCAGTTGTGAGCCACCTTCAGTGAACCATTTTTCCAGGATTTCTTTTAGCAAGTTCTGGTGACAAGTTATTACCAGAAATAGCTGCAGTCATTTGGTACAAATATTTCTGATCTGAACTGAGTTCAGAAAAGTCTATGATCAATTAAGTTTTTTTCCAATTGCCGTAACGGGAGCTTATTGCAATGAAAGAGGCATATGAACCATTATAAAGGCTTTTGCAGTTCTAATTCTAATAATCTTAAGACTCCCTCATTCTTTCCGGTATTGACTGCAGTCCCATCACATCCGATGACAACTAAATTGTTTATGTTAATTTTTTTTTAGCCAAATAATCACAAAACTCAATTTTTATTGATAGAGCTGATCTAGATGAAGCAGTGAAATGACCAATATATTCTGAGCTTGGTTCAGAAACAATTACAATATGCTCTTCTAAAACTGTTTTTTTCTTTAAGTTGTTCCCAGATCTAACTTGGGATATAGTTTGATATTTTCTTCCATCGAAATAAATGCCAAATAATTCAAGATCTTGCGTTGGTTGAGTTCTTTGAGTATCAGCTCTAGCTGCCTTACGAGCTCTTCGAATTTTATGCTGAGAGTTTTCAGGACCAACCAATCCTAAATCTCTCAAGGTCAAACTTACAACTATTGCAGCGGTTCGATCTGGAATTCCGTATCTATCGCAAGCTATCTCTACACTCGGCAATTTCAACAAATTATTTCGTAGTAGTGGATGAAGGCAATGGTGTTTTTTTTCGTTTTCAGGTTCAGAATCTGTATCAGAATCGAAAATTGTTGTATCTGCTAAATCTGATACAGGTGTAAGATTTTGGACGTTATGAAGTCTTGTTTGGTCAGCAATTTTCCTTTTCCTTCCTTTTTCGATCTTTCTTGTCGTCACGAAGTCTACTGCACCAATTACCATATTTCTGCAATGCCTTTGATCCAACAGGAAAGGTCTTTCTAAGATAGGAACTTTCTTTACACACCGGCAAATAGAAAAATCGACGCACTTGCAAGAACATACGTCGAAAAGTTTATTCTTAGAGCCTATTTCACCAACTTATTTAAATATCAATTCATATTTAAAACTAATTTTTTCATAAAAAAATTAATGAAAATCGACATTTAAATATCAATTGATATTAAAATAGAGTTGGTGAAATAGGCTCTAAGGGCCAATTTCACCAACTTATTATATATCAATTCATATTTAAATGTCAATTTTTCATACAAAAATTAATGAAAATCGGCATTTAAATATGAATTGATATTTAAATTGAGTTGGTGAAATTGGCCCTTATACTTGGTTGTAAAGGTCTTGCATATTAATTTAAAAATTTGTTGTTTATTTGAATATTTTTTTATTTTTTGAATTTGATCATGAAAATCTTTCAATTTTGCAATTATTCTTGGTGTACTTAAAATTGGCAGAGATGCTTTTTCGGAAATGGTTATTATTTTTTTTTTACAATATTTTGGAAATTTGCGAAAAAAAACTTTGATAATAGTTTGTATTTCCTGAAGTTTTTTGAATAAATGTGTAACATCTTGCTACATACACGTACGTCGGAAGTTTATTTTGTGCAAAATCGAATACATGCCCAAAAATTGGACAATTGAAGTAATTACGTGTACTTGGCATGTTTTGCAAATGTGCAAAGCACTGGAACTGCGTATAAACTTATACAATTTATTAATACAAATAGTAAAAAGTTATATCAAGCATAAGCTTCAAGTATTTGAAGTTGTAAAACTTACCATACTTAAGACAACTTGATCTCAACACAATCTTTATTTTGCCAGTTACAACAACAAAAATGCGTAATTAAGCAAAATAAAAATAATCCGCAACATTACTGCTCTGCTGAAATTATACTTTGTGGTTGAAATCTAGTAACCTAATGAATCTATATTGATGTTTTCCTCTTGTTTGTAGTTGTATTCATGAAACAAAGAATACAAGATATTCACGGCAAACACGCGTATGTGGTATATGGCACATTTGTTAACATTTCGGGATCAATGTAAAAATTGTTGTTTTATTATTGGTACTGCTGAGAAATCGTATTTATCTATGTTATCCTATGGTAGGATAATTTTTGGTTTTGTAGCAACTCTGGTTAAAATAATCATGATGAGTAATTGTAAACACCCGAACAAATTCGTAATTTGAAAAAAACCAGCTCCCTTCGGTGGTCTAATCCTCAAAAATTAAATCATAAAATACTAATAAAAGCTACATACAAAAATTTGATTTTAACAAAATTTTTAAATTTTCAAATTAAAAATGGAATCCTAAGAATTTGTCTGATTGACATAAAACTATTCAGAAATACTTTCTAACCCATTTCACAACTGTTAAGCACTAATCGTTTTGGAAATTAATTTTTTTCTGTTTCTCGTTACCTAAACGCTCCACCCTAATGTATATGTATGTATGTATGTAAGAATGAGCGATCGTGGGTACTTGTGCGTGGAATATTTTGTAGAATACATATATATTTTGCAACGTAATCATTTTCTTTGTCTACGATTATTTTAAAGCAGCAAACTATGTACAGTCAGCAGCAGAGAAACAAAAACCAAGCATTTGCAAGTAAGCAAAAAAGTTAACTTCTCCTCCTCCCCACTTCCTTCTCATTCCTTTATGTAGTTTGTATTTGAAATAAGAAAACACTTGTGTATTATTTTATTTTTCTATACATTATTGTTTATAATAATACATACATTCATATTTTAAAAAGTGAAAAAGTTTAATTAAAGTAAGACATTTCTTTTGTTAGTAAAATAGAATTTTTTAATGCGCAAGCACCAAATTTATGATAATTACAATAAAAATATTCGGGATACTTGATTTCCATTTGTTTAAAGTTGATGCAGCCTATATCCTCAACGTTACAAATTTTTCGGCATAAAATTTTTTCCAACCATCGTCTTTTTTCTTCACCTTTTACATAAATTTTAGAACATCTTGCGTTGGCTTTTAAAAAATTGCAAACGCTTTGAAATGAAACTGATCCAGCAGTCCAGCTTAGGTGATGATAGTTTTTTGTTAGCCACTTTGCTTCTCTTTGCTTTTCTATTGATAAGCATTTGATATCAAATGGGGTTTTATAATGAAATTGTTATATTCATAATTGTTGAAAACAATCGCTACTTCTTTTGCAATGAAATCATTTGAATTACTTTTGAAACCTTGTACGTCTATGAAAATTATGTTGTTTTCCATATTACTCAATTTATAAGACTTTTCGAACTTGTCCTTTGATGGGTATACATTCTATTATACGATCATGAATCAGAATACAGTAAGCTGATGTCTTTGCTGCAATATTAGTTGCTGTTTCAAATTCTATTTTTATATCAATCGGTCCATTATTGAGTGATTCATTCTGTCTACTACAATAATAGGAGCTTTTGTCTTAAACTCTGGTGCAGTTATAAGCTGTTGAGATTCTTTCATATAGTAGCTTTGTTGAAATCTTAGATACATATCATATAGAATTGCATATCGTTCATTTTTGAACTTTATGTTAAGGTCATCATATGGATATGAGACTGAATTTAAATGTACTTTTAAATTAGTCAAATCACAATGAACAAACTTATTTTCTTGTTGAAAAGTAATCAATACAAAACGAGGGCGTTCTCTATTTGCAGCCAGTTTAACATTCCAAATATGGCTAGTTCCTATGTTTAATTGTGGATTGACATGACAATCCCAACTGCGAAATGCCATAGGTATAGAAGCACCATTGTTAATAATTTTAATCATATTCAATTTGCTAAAGTCGGATAATTGTACATGTGGGATTCTCCATGAGATTAATGAAATTGTAAGTTTAGCTTTTTTAGTAGAAACACTCGAGCGTACAAAATCTTCATCGTTCTTATTCGCAAGAGTATCAATTTATGTTTTCCATTTAGTATAACTTTGTTGTAGTCTTCAGCGAATCCTAGAAGCATTTTTAGAGGTACATAGAAATTGAAAAATCAATTTACAAGAGTGACATCGTCAATTTTGTTCCATCCAGCATTTTGCATCACATTGCTTTCTGTTGGTGACATAGAAACCAAATTTTTTATGGTGCTTGTGGCTCCTAAATATCTTGTATGATCAATTTCAATTCCATTGAGCTCGTAGCGAATTTCATCAAATATATATGCCACAAAGTTGTTTTTTAATATAAAGTTGTCCGATGATGAAGAAGATTTAGAGTTATTATCATCAGCAACAAAACCTTCTACATAAATGAAGCTTTCACTGGGTAGCACGTACAAATCTTGATTTTGTATTGAAATTCTAATTTAAGCATTATTGTTGTAAGATTGTAAGTATGGTAAATATGTATGATAGTCATTTTTAATTATATTCTCATCAGACAAGGGCTTATCTAAGACATCTATTATTGAACTCATTTTGTCTTCAATTTAAAATTCAAGGACTTGAGAAAATTTTTATTTGATGTTGTTAGTGCTTTTTGTTGTACTGGTCGCTTTAATGATGTTGTTGTTCTTGCTGCTATATTTTTCAATATATTTGTGTTGTATATTAGTATTATTTAGTTGGCCTTAAATGTATTCGTATTGTAATTTCCTCTCCTCGGTAATTAATTAAATCACCGTGTTGATCAACTACGCGCAGCGCTAGTGAACTTATCTCTCTGGTGTTCACAGGTAAATAGATGAGATTTCTTGGAACTATTTTATAGCCTGTAGGCACATTAATCGGAAATTCATGAAGTGTATGCCATTTGGAGTTATTCATATATGTGTTAATAGCGATGCTACTTTCAATTCGCAAGATTTACTTTAAAAATATTAACTGGAAGATCTGAATAATAGTATTTGTTTGGTGTTAGGATTTTGCTATTGAATCCTAAAAGTTTTCCAATTGTATTGTCTTTATTAAAATATACAGGATCCTTGGAACTATTAACTTTAACTTGCATTGTATTGTTATTGGCTTTAATAAAAATCTTATTTGCTGGACAGAGTCGGTTGTATTGCTCTTCTATAAAATCAACTATATCATTTAATTCGTAAGATCCAATTGGTATTTCAATTGTATGTTCTCCTATTTGAAACATATTGTTGTAGGTGTCTACATTTGGAATGGTATGGTTTATAAGCATAATTTACATATTTATTTCATTTTCTTATTTTAAAATTAACATTATTTTCTTAATATTATTGTTTTGCTATGATGTTGTTGTTGTTGATTTAGTTTTTCTTCCAACTATAATATTTCATCTTTACTTATCCAAGAATTGTGTTGATTAGAAAATCCCAGCCATTTAACATATGCCTCCTTCCCTTTAATTTTAAGAACCTTTTCAACTAGATATGTATTTGGAAATCTGGTTTTTGAAAGTTCGTCAGTATAGAATCCACCTTTAATAGGATTACCAAAATAGTCTTCTAATATGTATGTTGCAGGATTTGTATTTTGAACTCTTGTAATTGTGAAAATTTCTGTAGTCCAATTTGGAGTATAACCTTTTTCAAATGTATGCTTATATTTGCTTATGCGTACATGATCTCCTACATAAAATTTTGACATTTTATACATTTTCAAATGAATGTATACTGTATTTAGCAGCTTTTCCTCATGTGTTGAGTTGACTTTAATCGGAGGCATTTTAATGGTACGATAAACTTTTCTGTTGTAGGCATTAAGTAAATCTTTGTATATGTCAATCCACTTATATGAACCATTATAGCTAAATTCTTTCCACATCATTCCTTTCAGTGTTCTATTAAATCGTTCTACTATTGATGCTTTCATAATGCTATATGCTGAGTAGTGATTAATGTTGTATTTATGCATTAATTTTCCAAAGTGTTTGTTGAAAAATTCTTTACCATCATCTGTTTGTATATTTTTTGGTATTCGCCCCAATTCAAAAATATTTTCCATTGCGTTGGTTGTTTCAAGTGCAGTTTTTGTTTTTAGCGGTACTGCCCATGCAAATTTTGAGAATGTGTCAATTATAGTCAGCAAAAATCGATAATTTCTATTTTCTTTTGAATAGTTCCCCATTTCAATTAAATCAGCTTGCCAAAGATCATAAATTCATTTCATTACAACTCTGGGGCGCACAAAATATTTTCGTGCTTGCTTATGGAGTTCGTTTACTAAATTTCTTTTTGAAGACATAAAGTTGTTTGTAGAGATTTTTTGAAGAGTGTTGTGATCTACTTGAAGCACTTTCAGCTATTGATACAAACATGTAATTTTCTAATCTATAAATTTTCTCATTAAGCTGTTCAATTTGTTCTTCAAAGGATGTTTTAATTTTTAGAATATCTTTTTAAATTTTATAATTTTCTTCTATATCTAATTTTATTTCGCGATGTAGATCCTCAATTTGCATTTGAATATTTTCTTCAATTATAGTACTGTCTCTCTTAAAGTATGCTAATAATTTCTCTTCTAGTTTTTCGATTTGAGTTTGCAGAAACAATTTATTGATAACATCGTTTTCCTCCACAGCTTTTGCAACATTTTTCATCCTTTTGTTTTGGAAATTTTTTAAAGAAATTATGTTGCTAGTATCGTTTAAATAACGTCCAAATTTATCAACAGACATGCTTTATATACTTTATTAAAGTTAATGTATTATATTAGCTTCACGTAGTTCTTCAATAATTGATACAATCTCGTTATTACGATTATTATGACCTGCAGCTTGTGATGCGAGCAGTAGTCGAAGTCGATCTAAACTCCATCATTCCATCACCTAAATAGCTACCTTATGACTTAGATCCTGTTGATTCACTTAAATTCCTTTGATTTTTCTCGTCAATAAATTTCTTAATATTATGTTTATATTTATATCCTCAAGGTTCTCGTTGTACGTTCATAGTGAACAGACGTAATAGCGGAATTTTTCTTACATACAAACTAAACAAAAAAAATCATACAAAAAATATTCGTAGTACATATTAACTTGGATAAATAAACTTTTTTTTTTGCTTTGCGAATATTTTTACATATAGAAATAACAAAAACAAAAAAAAACCGTAAACAAAAAAAAACATACAAAGTACCCTTGAGGAATACTCTATATGAGTACCCCAAAGGAAAAAAATAGTGAAGTGAGTTCAAACGGCAGAAATGCCTATTTTACTGTGAGTTTTGATGCTCATAATGATAACAATAAAAATAAAATATCTGATAATAGACTTGCTGTGAGTTCTGAAGCTCTTAATAAAAATCAAAAATCTGATAATAGACTTTTTCTAACGGCAAAACCACAGTTTCGTCAGCGATCAACTTCGCTTTGTCCAATGCCAACTAGTGAATCGTTGACAATATTGCCTAGTACTTCCACATTTAACTCAGCGATATCACCCGCCTCGGGCTCGGGGTCATCACTTAACCAAGTTGTCACTGAAAATAAGAGTAGCCCAAAACCCAAGGTCCAAGTCGGAATGGACAGATACATTACAATTTTAAAGCGCGGGCGAAGCCCAAATTCTACTAAAATTGCATCTGCTCCAAAGATGTCTAGGGATAACAGCGCATCCTCTACTAATCGGCAAAACCGTTTTAAAATATTGCAAGATGAAAATGACAAACCCGCTGAATCTGCGAGCAAAACCTCCAAGCCGCCACCAATCTATTTAAGAGAAAAAAACTCAAACGGTCTTATTAAAAAATTAATTTCGGTCATTGGTGAGAATAAATTTCACATTGTTCCAATAAAACGTGGTAATATTGATGAAACGAAGATTCAAATTTATGAAGAAAAAGATTTTCGAAAAATGGTTTCTGAATTTGAAAAAAGTAAAACAAATTTCTACATATATCAGCTCAAGAGTGCTAAAGGTCTGCAGATTGTGTTGAAGGGCATAGATTCCTATGTTGCTCCTGAAGAAGTAAAAGATGCTCTCGTTCTCCAGGGTTTTAAAGTAAAAAATGTATATATTTGTTTCCTCTTAATCAGGCTCAAGGTCATAATCATTTAAATAAAACTCTTTTTGTTTTATTAAATTATTGATATTCTTATATCTTTTATTTTTTCAATATTTCGAACACCTTCGGTGTCCTTCTTCAGGAAAAATTCTATATAAAGGACAAAAAACAAAAATAAAAACATATGTATGTACATTAAATATATATGTAAATACAAATTTCAATTTTATATACATAAATACAACAAAAACATATTATTATCTTACTTAGAGTAAGGTCGTCAGCTGTCCGCTTTGAGAAAGAGTCAAATTCTTACTAAAAACCTGTTTGTTTATTTTCTTATTTTTTGTTTATGTTTAGCTAATACATGTCTATATGTATGCGCGCAATTTTCTGTGTCTGTCTTATAGTTCATCCTTATATTCGCGGGAGTATTAATTATATGTAACATCTCTATTGTAAATCTCTTTTTGTAATTATTTTCATGTTGTAATATTGTTGTATTAGTGATATCAGGCGAGTGTCCACTTATTGCACAGTGGGCTGCTAATGCTGTTTTTTGGTCAGTTGTTCCTTTACGTGTTTTGTAATCAGATTTATGTGCGGCTAATCTAGTACGTAGTTTGGACTTTGTTGTTCCAACATATACTTTATTGCATTTGTTAGAAACATCTCCGCTACAAGGTATTTTGTAAATTATATTTGATTTGTCTAATTTATCGACTTTACTTTTGATATTTGAAAATAGCTTATTCAAATTATTATCTGTTTTTAATGCGATATTAACATTTTCTTTATCAAATATATCGGAGTGAATAATTCTTTCAGAAAATCCGGGAATATGTGTCATTGACTTATACGTTTTTGTAGTTTTTTCTACTGGTTCGCGATTAAGATTTTTTATGGCGTTTTTTACTATATTTGTTGCCAAGTTGAACGAAAAACTATTTTTTTGTAGAATTTTCTTAATTTTCTTTATATTCTCTTTATGATACATATTATCACTAATTTGTAGGACCCTTCTCGCAAAATTTTGGGCTGTGTTAATTTTAACGTGTTTGGGATGGTTTGAAAACCAATTTATAATGCGGCCTGAGGCAGTTGGCTTTTGATACCAATCTATAGTAACCATATTTTGTTTTCGAATTACCAGCGTGTCCAAGTACGGTAACTTTCTACTTTCTTCTAATTCTTTCGTGAATTGTATATGTTTATGGAAACTGTTTAAGCCCTTTAACGTTTCTTCTACCATATTTAGTTGGGTTATACAGAAAAGATCGTCGACGTATTTGCATAAATATCTCGGTTTGTGTTCTAGATTTTGTATTATAGTATCTAACAATTCTTCCATTACTATGTCCGCTATCACTGGTGATGCTGGCGAGCCCATAGGCATTCCTTTTAGCTGCTCATAAACTTTATCATTTTATTTGAAATATCGATTATCTTTAATACAATAACTTAAAATATCAACGAACAGATCCTTCGGTATCTTTGTGTATTTTGAAATTATATCCCACTTTCTCTTTATTATTTCCAATGCCAAGTTAACTGGTATGCTGGGAAAAAGTGAAACTACATCGAACGAAACTAAAACCTCTCCATCACTAAGTTCAACATTCGATAATTTCTTTTTGAATTCTATTGCATCATTCACATTATATTTGGAATTTTTTGTTAAGTTCTTCAATATATTTGTTATATATTTGCATAATTCGTAAGATGGTGAATTTATCGACGAACAAATTGGTCTTAATGGTATGCCATCTTTGTGAACTTTAGGAAGACCATAAATGCGCGGTGCTGTTGCTACGTTAGTGAGTAATTTGTACCTTTCACTAACATCAATAATATTTAAACTAAATAATTTTTCTACTATTATGTTATTACGCGTTTGTAATTTTGTCGTTGGATCTGTCTTTAGCCTTTTGTAACTGCACATATCCTGTATAATATTTCTCATTTTTGATTCATAATCATCTTTTTCCATTGCTACCGTAGTGTTACCTTTATCTGATTTTAAAATTAAAATATTTTTATTTTTGTTCAAAAATTTTTGCGTTTCACCCACTGTGCTAATTAACTCCTTTTCTCTTGTTGTGAGTGATCTTTTACTAAGGTAATTATCCAATGTCATTACAAATTTTGTTCTTGTTGTTTCTTGTTTTTCTTTGTTTTTATTTGTTTGGATAAATAAAAGATATAAGAATATCAATAATTTAATACAACAAAAAGAGTTTTATTTAAATGATTATGACCTTGAGCCTGATTAAGAGGAAACAAATATATACATTTTCTAAGGTCGAAGAAAAATTATCAATACGTAAAAAATGTATCTAACATAATAAATAGGGAAAAGATCCCTCAACCTCTATTTCGCGTTGAACTTGAGCCAAATGATATAAAATTGAGAAAAAATGAGACCCATCCAATATATAATTTAAGATATCTCTTATATCGAAAAATAACCGTTGAAGAACCACACAAGCGTTCAGGACCCGTACAGTGCCATAATTGTCAAGAATATGGCCATACTAAAACTTACTGCAAATTACCTACTGTTTGTGCTGTGTGCGGCGAATTACACGGCACTGCTAGTTGCAATAAACCAAAAGATCAAAGTGACAAAAAATGTAGTAATTGTGGAGGTAATCACACCGCTAACTACAGAGGCTGTCCTGTGTACTCTTTCGTCAAACAGACTATGAGGCAAACACCTAAATTGGCCCCAGCCCAATCAGCAAACGCTTTATCAGCCACTATTGCGCAAGTGAGCCAACCAGTTAGTTCCCGTGTATCGTATGCCGATGCTGCTAAGACAAATTCTATTCATACACAAAATGTTTCACCACCAAATAATTCAACAAAAACAAACTCGAAATTTAATTTCAATCGCCTTGAAGCTACTATTGATAATCTGGTGCAAACTATAACTAATTTTACAACAAATATGACTAGCATGATGCAAGAAATGCTGCGAATGCAGAATACATTGCTTCAAGCTTTAGTTTACAAACCATGAACACGTTAAAAATATGTTTCTGGAACGCAAACGGCATTCGCCAACATAAAAATGAACTTGAGCACTTCCTCACGGAAAAAAATATTGACATAATGTTGGTCTCTGAGACTCATTTGACTTCGAGAAGCCTTTTTAAAATTTATGGCTACACCTTATATGATTCAAAGGACCCGAGAGGAAGAGCATGCGGTGGATCAGCAATTTTAATAAAGTCAAGACTCAAGCATTATTTTATTGACAACATTTGTGAAGAACATTTACAAGCAACGAATATTTGTGTCGAAAATTTTTGCACTAATTTTGTAATATCATCAATTTACTCTCCTCCTAGATTCGCAATTACTGAGGATCAATACGAGGATTTTTACAAATCTATGGGCCTTGTTTCGTAGCAGCTGGCGACTATAATGCTAAACACACGTTCTGGGGTTCGCGTCTTATTACACCCAGAGGTCGAACGTTATTCAATACAATTTCCAAAATGGGCTTGGATGTCATTTCGAGTGGGGAGCCCACTTATTGGCCTACTGACATACATAAAATTCCGGATGTAATAGATTTTGGCGTTATGAAAAATATCTCTAGAGATTTAATTCAAATTGAAGCTTCTCTAGATCTCTCGTCCGATCACTCTCCCACGATCGTTACAATTTGTAGCCCATTAAGAAGTGATTTACCTCACCCATATGCGAATTTGATATATCGTGTTAATTGGCTGCGATTTAAAAAATATCTTAGTAGTCATTGCACGGAAAATATTACGCTAAGAACACATGATGATATTGAATCTAACATTGCCAACCTTAATGAAAATATTAAACAGGCTGCTGAACATGCCACTCATCATCATTTTTAGTATTAGTTTCATTAAATAAGATGGTATTATGAAATATTGTTCCTTCTGCTAGTTTCTTTGGTGTACTTGTCTCTATCTTGAGTGATGGTTTTTCAGGCTTTAAGCTTGTATTATTTTCAACTTCTGTCTTCATTTTATTTTCTTCTTTCATGGGAATTCTTTTAATTATTTTAGAACTATTTATGAATTCTTTGAGTGGTTCTGTTATAGGTTTAAATGTATCTCTTAGTTGTTCACGTGTATCTATTTCACCAGTTTTTATACTACGAAGCTTTTTCTTCAAGACATTTCTTGTCAACACCAACAGTTTTAACATTTTCTCATCCATGTTTAATAAATAAAAGGTATCAGCTATTCGATTAGGTATCAGCTATTAGATCAGGTATCAGCTATTAGATCAGGTATCAGCTATTAGATCAGCTTATTAGGAGCTGATCTGGCTTATCACGACCTGGTCTGGTTTTCAGATCAGCTTATCAGGATCTGGTCTGGTTTTCAGATCAGCTTATCAGGACCTGGTCTGGTTTTCAGATCAGCTTATCACGACCTGGTCTGGTTTTCAGATCAGCTTATCAGGACCTGGTCTGGTTTTCAGATCAGCTTATCAGGACCTGGTCTGGTTTTCAGATCAGGTTATCAGGTATCAAATCAGGTTATTAGGTAGCTGGTCTGGTTTGGAAATCAGCTTATCAGGTACAAGATGAGGTTATAGCAAATAGATGTATCAAGTTTAAAGTTAGATTAATAACTAAAGTAAATGTTTATGTGTAGTAATTTATATCGATATTAAATAGTCGAATTGCTTTCTGTAGCGTCCATCATTTAATTCATTATCTTTGCTAATCACCAAAAATCCCTATTTATCCTTCCAACACTCTCGACAAATTTCATGAAACTTTTCATAACTCATATCGCTGCCAACATGATCTCTATAAACATGCTTCATATTTGTCTCATCTTGTTTAAACATTATAATAACATTGGCATTGTCTCTTATTAAATGCTTGGGAATTCTAGTATAAGTTTAACACAAGTAGAATGAATCAACATCCCTATGGCGCCCATACAAAAATATGTATGTACGTTTATTATTCTGCTTCTTACATGCAACATCAAATATCATAATTGAATTAGTTTTAGCTTTGTCAGGTGGAATAACTGATTCATTATCGGTGAATGTATAATATCCCATTCCTTTAATTGGTGAAATTAGTTTCTTCAGGTATTCCTATTTGGGTTGATACAGAGATTTTGAGTATAAATAGATGTTTTCAAACTTGAGTCCATTAGGACTTTCTAGTAAGCCAATCATAACATTAGTCTTTCCACAATTTAATGGTCCAACTATTAGAGCACGAATAGAATTTGGTAAGAGGGGGCAATGCTTTATTTTTGAACTGATGTTCGCTGAATCGTCAATATTACGAACTAAAATATTTTTATGTTGTTTCACTAACTGAATTTTTGTAAAAAATTAGATAATATCGTCCGCTCAATAAAACAATAGTGTATACGCATGTACACCATAATTTGTTTATTGCATAATAAGAGTCTACATAACTGATTCATATGCATCATGTAATTCAATAGGAGGAAAGTAACTAGCAAATAATGCTGATGAGTTAGAGCTAAGAGTAAGTGTTATTGACATTATAACAGACTGATTACAATTAAATAAAGTTTAGTACACAGTATGGTTTATAAGCATAATTTACAGATTTATTTAATTTTTTTCTAAAGGAAAATTAGGAATCATCTGTTCGAATATTAAATAGCAGAAACTTGTATGTAGTGAAAAATATGAGGATTTATCCGATTATCTAAATTATTCCTCTTTATGAAAATATCGAATGGAATTTCATAATATTGTGAAATTCAATTTCTCTTGTGCAGAACCTGTCAAAGAAAACAAGACTGTGCCGGTTTAAGTGATATGAAAACAAGACTGCGCATGTTTAAGCGACATGCAAATAAGCAAAAAAAAATGTTTGATCCAACGAAGTAAAGCCAATAAAGAAATAAAAACTATTCATATATTTCATTCTTTTTTCAATATTTTATTAACAATAACTTTTCTTAATAAATAGGATTTAAATACAATAATTTTTCTTAGGCTTTTTTACATTCATTTTAACAACAATAAAATAATTTTTCTTAATAAATAAGATTTTATATACAACAATTTTTCTGATTAAATAGAATATAAATACAATATTTTTTTCTTATTAACTAAGATTTTATATACAACAATTTGTCTTAATAAATAGGATATAAATACAATATTTTTTCATATTAACTAAGATTTTATATACAATTTAAAAATTAACTAATTAACTACGATTTTCTTGCATTTTAGCAATCTCATCTAGCAACATGTCAAGTTCGTATTCAGGGTTAGTTTCCTTAATACGAAAATGATACCGAAATCCATTTCGGTTAGACAATACCGGTATCCAGACTACCGTTTACGTCTATACCAGTACGTACCGGTATACCGATTCCGGCCAAAAAATAAATGATAAGTGAGTTGTAGTTGCCAAATTTTTATTATGTATTACAACTTTTTTCACCATGAGACATTTTGGTTTTTATTTCGACCATTGCATTCGTTTTGCTTTATTCCAGAAGCCAACCAATCCCATTTGTCAGCCAATATTATTGCCACGTTTATAAAACATAGAATCTCAAGAAAAAAGAGCAAAGCCAGAACTAAAAATATTTAAAATGTTTTGTAATAGATACTATGGTTTCAAAAAACATAGCATAGATAAGAACCTTTGTTTTTCGAGCATTTATTCGAAGACAACTAAAATTAGTTTTTATTCGGAATAAAGTTAAGTTGTTTCAGTTTCAATTCAACTTAGTTGAGCTGTAAACCGTAGTATGGGCAAAAATTGCAAAAATATACATATATCAATTAACTTTCTTTCTTTGGCTTAGAGAAAAAACTTCTAAACTTTTATATTTGAAGTTAAAGATTCCTCTCTTGAGGTGAAGAGAAGTGCCTGCTTTAAATTTTTAAATGTTTATGTACAAGAAGGTTGTTTTCTTTGTTTTTAAGTTGGCTGAAAGAATATTGTTTATTCTTTGAATTGAAATATTCCAATGTTCGTTTCGTCTGAATTTGGCGAGAAAGTTATAACCAATATGGGTCCAGTACAAAAATATACATATGTACATATATGGTTCAAAAGGCCTTAGTCTCTTCTTTCTGTATCCGTTTATAAATTTAAAATCGGTTGATTTTTAACTTAGTTAGAGGTTGATAAGTGACTACGTGTACGAAAAAGCGGTTTTTTACCCGTAAAGGCTGGTACTCTGTTCGAAGTTGAGAAAAATTTTCAGTGCAATTGGTTATTTCGCGTGAAAAATTTTACATGTACTAAATGTAGCCCAACTAGCGGTTGTTTTAATAAATTTCTCGCTTTTTTTGCTTGAAAGTATGCAACATTGCTAAAATTCCGTGCGAAAAAAGCACTGCTCATGTTGTTTCCCAGCTAAACTAAAATGATACCAGATTATTTTTGCATGGAAAGACATGATTTTCCGTGTTTTTCACACCAAGAACAGAGTACTACTCTTGCGAATTTATTTCGCAAATATTTCATACCAAATACATACTTTTATATGTAGTTTGACAGCATTTCGCACGAAATTGTGAACAGAGTACCACGCTTAACTCAAGATTTTGGAGATGTCTGGAAAATTTTTATACTTAGCAGAAAAATAGTAACACTTCCCAGGTGTTTCGATTTCATTAAAATTTGTCACACAGTATAATTTATCAGTATAGACTTTATATACTATGTAAAGTTTGAACTGCAGTCTCCTTGTTTCACTTTTTTAATAAATTATTGTTTAGTAATAGTATAAAATCATATATAGAAACAAATAAGCTTATATGCTTTTATACATACATATGTTAATGTAAAAATACTCCCTTTTTGAAGTAATTTAATAAAAAAAAGTTTTTTTGCTATGTCCACTGCCTGAAATAATAAATTTGTCAGTAATATCGGTATACCGGTATTATAAACTCGATAACGGTATGTACCGGTAATACCGATACCGAAATAAAAAAAATACCGATACCGCTACCGATACCGAAATTTAAAAAATAATTGTACCGGTATCAATACCGATACCGTTATTTGTTTCGGTTTCCAACCTTGGATGTGAGTAATAATTTGAATAATTGTGAAAGTAAACTGGTATAAACTTGGGAATTTGGTAATTTCAATTCAGTTATTGTGGGCTGCACCTCTAAATTTACCACTAATGTGGCAATGATCTCTAACACGATCTTTGCCTAGAAATTTTTGACAAATATGACAATTCACCGCACTATAAAAATTATAAATATCAGAAGGGGATAAAGTATCAATTTGTTTATTGTTTACTAAGTGGTTATTGTATATTTCCTCATGATCCTTAATTAAATATGATAAAAAATTTTTTGAGGCATCTTCCCCTGTATATATCCTTAACTTATCTAAATTATTGCTATGGAGACACTTAATATAATAACTAAAGGCACAAGGTGTGTCCTTTTTTACTAAATTTGTTTTATTACTTGCATTATCACTAATATCTTCTAAGATGCACTCGAACATCCATTTTTCTTTGATGTTCCTTAAAGCTAAGAATGGCATCCGGACCTGATGGTATAGTTGTAACGATTTTGCCACATTCCGCCTTATTATTATTGCTCATGACGTTCTCCCTATGAGTGTACTGGAGACAGCTGTTGCAAAGAATTAATTTATTGTGGTTTTTGGTAGTCTAACTCTGTAAAAGTCTGTGAATGATAAAAAATAAAATAAAAGTTTATAAGTAAAACGTATATATTATAAAATATATAAAACAAGTATATATATCATTAAATTAAAGTGTAGTATAATTTTCTAACTTACTTTGATATGTTCTTTATCAAAATGTAATGATGAACATCACCATTCTCCAAAAGCAACAAGTTGATATGGTTAATTTTCTCGTCCTTAATGACATAACAAGGACCAATGATTTGATTGGCCCCCTCATCATACCCAAATACGTTTACACCTATTGCTGGATTGTTCACCTCGAACTCTTTGATTTTGTCTAATCTTAATAGGAAGCTTAAATTTTTGAAATTTAACGCTACACCATTTCGCGTAACAATCGTCTTTGCAGCAATGTCCTGAATATTATAAGAACTGCAAGGTTCTATATGTTTGTATTTGGTGGTATCCATGGCAGCGATTAGGCACCACTTGAAGCAGTAGTCATCATCATTTTCAATGTTGATGCAAGATTTTCTTCTTTCTAATTTTCCAGGTGTGGATATCCAATTCGATCCTTTGACGAGCGAAGATTTGTTGATGTTGATTTCTGCTCGGACTATGCGTGACAAAGTCCAACCAGAATCTCGCTCTTTAAATTCGGACATTTTGGTTGAAATCTCCTCAACCTGTTTACGGAATAATTCTTCAATGCTATCTGCCTTCGTCAGCAAACTCATTTTGGCTACATGTGATATTATGCACAACTCCAATTCTTCTTCAACAATTTTGATATACTCCTCCACAATACTCACATGAAATTTAATTATTGAATGCTTAGTTAAATGCACTTGATGTCTCTCCATAAAAACATTTTTATTTTCTTCAACAAATTCTTCCAAGAGAAGTTGGTCTTTTTTTATTTAAAATTGCATATGTGGCAATATGATTTTCGAATGCTTTCGATATTTTATAATATCGCACATTCTCTTCGACTTCTTCTGTCCTAGCATGCGAAGTACTCATTGGAGTTGGCAGAGTTTCTTCTCTTCTTTCTTCTACTTCCCCATCACTTTCCGGTAAACTTATTTCCATAGCATCGTTGAATAAAGTCCCTCCAAGGATATACACACCTTGTTCAGCTTGTTTTTGATGCTGCTCTTTTTGATGGTAATTAAGAGGTTGCCATTGCATCAAATTGGGATTATAATTATAATTTGGATCCTCATATTGCATTGGAACTCCTGATCCCAAAAACTGATTATTCCATGGCATACCGTATTTTTGAAAATTTAATGGTAACTGATGTAGGGGGTACTGTAGAGAAGGATATTGCTGATGATGAAATGTATTTAGTTGCTGTTGATGATTTTGAAGAGACGTCTGCGGTTGCTCTTGATTTCTGCCCCGGCTTAGGGGGGGGGGGGCATGTAATATGGTATTTGTATACCTTATTATATGTATTACACTGATAACCTGTATAACTCATTTTTAATTATTTTATTATTATTTCACTTTAACACAATTGCTGATGACACTTCTTGTAAATACAATAAAGTACTGATGTGTTGGTTAGAAGAGTTGGCGTATGTATACTAAAATTAGAAGCAGTATCCTTGCAACATTCATAAACTTTACTTTTTGTTTCTCTGCTGATGACTGTACTTAGTTTGCTGCTTTAAAATAATCGTAGACAAAGAAAATGATTACGTTGCAAAATATTTATGTAACCTACAAAATATTCCACGCACAAGTAATCACGATCGCACATTCATACATACATACATACATATACATACATACATACATATACATACATCCATACATACATATTTCTTAAACAAATACACAAAATATTATATTAGCAGCGACAATCAAGCTGGACCCCCCACACACAATATTAGGGGTGTTCACATACATGTGAACACATAAATAAAATAATTAAATAAATTAATTTAATTATTTTGTTTATAAACAATTTATTAGCGTGAGGAAATCACACATACACATACACATCAAATCTATTTTCTCTGATATTACTGAATAGTATTACGATAACAAATTTCTACAGTCTGGCAACACTGGCAATTTTCCCTTTGGTATTAGAAAATAATAATCATATTTTACCGTCGGCATTTAAAAAAATAATAATCATGTTTTGCCGTCGGCATTTGAAAAAAATAATAATCACGTTTTGCCGTCGGCATTTGAAAAAAATAATTATGCATTGCCGTAGGCATTAGGCAAAATAATCATGCATTGCCGTACGCATTAGGAAAATTAAGCATGTATTAAAAAAAATTAATTTTTACTATTTCACCCCCATTAGTATTAGGAAAAATTAATTTTCACTATTTCACCCCCATGAAATGATTTTTCCGTTGGCACTAGGAAAAATCATTTTCATGATTTTCCCGTCTGCATATACATACATGCATACATACATTACAAAAAAGAAAAACCTCCAACTTATGAATCCACTTAACGTATCCCCACAAACATACACACATTCAGATTCCCACGGTCATAAAAAACCGGAATTATTTAACCACGATCGTATGTAGTAAACAAACAAAACTCCTTATGTAAACAAAAAAAGTCCTTATGTAAACAAAAAATTGGACGGACTTATTGAACCACCCTCGTAGGTATCAAATTTCACAAATTTCCAAGAATTTCAAAATTTGGGTAATTAAAATTTTAAAATTTCAAAAGTTTAATTGGGGCAGCAGGAACAGTTCACTACTACTCCCTTCATAAAATAAACATACACTCGTACCTTATTAATGTAAACATATTATCAGTATGAAGTAACACAATTTAAGGAAATAAAATTTTAAAATTTAATTACCCATAACGCTGACAAAGAGAAGACAGAAATGGTGACGTACAAAGTCAGCTTGTATACTAGAAGAGCAGTTGAGAGGCCAGACCTAAATTGTAAGAAAACGACTTCGTTTTCTGTTGATCGCTATTCAAAAAGAAAATAAAATTTTTCATTATGATTTAACTAATTTAAAATCACAATTAATTTCAGTATCCATATGATGCTGATCTTAACATAAAATTTAAAAATAAACCTTATGCAATTCTATATATTATATGTATCTAAGATTCCAACAAAGCTATTATATGAAAGAATGTTATGCGCTTCTAACTGTACCAGAGTTTAAGATAAAAAACCTCCTTTTATTCAATATCGGGCGAATTGAATAAAATTTCAATTTGAAACAGTAAGCAAAGACATCAGCTTACAGCATTATTATTCATGATTATATACTAGAATATATACATATATATACCTATCAAAGGTCAAATTCTAAAAGTTTTATAAATTAAGCAATATGAAAAATAACATAACTTCCCAGTAAAAAAAGACACTCCAAAAAAGTCATGAAAATGTAGAGTTTGCGATCTGGAAGTAGTGCAAATTTCGATCCGATCTAATGATTTTTACATAGGGTTGTCATTGCAAGAAGTTCTCTTTTTCGCTGCCTGGTCACCGAATTGGAAGTTCTATCATAATATTTTCATCTAGGAAAAATGGCTAATAGTTACCTATTTTAACAATTAGTTTTTTTTATAGGAATTTAAACGCGAAACAGTAATTTAATGTAAATTTAAGCAAATAACTTTAAAATTTTAAACCAAAAATAGTTCATAAGTTTCTTCAAAAAAATAAATTTTTTAAAAATTCTGGTGAGTAATTTCTAAAACCAGAGAGGAATTACAAGGTTTTGTATGACTAAAATAAACTTCTACTTCTATCGATTTTTTGGAAGCAATGAAAATGTACTTCCTTTAGAATGACTTCCAATTTTTTTTTACTGGGTTTTTATAGTCGCGTAAGGTTCAAAAGTAATTCAAATGATTTCATTGGAAAAGAAGTAGCGATTGTTTTCAACAATTAAGAGTATAATAATTTCAATATAAAACTCCCTCTTGATTTTAAATGTTTATCAATAAAAAAAGAAGCAAGCTGGCTAACAAAAAAATATCATTACCTAAGCTGGACTGCCGGATTAGTTTAATTTGAAAATTTTTGTAAATGTATAAAAGGCAATGCAAGATGTTATAAAATAAATGTAAAAGGTGGTGAAAAAAGCCTACGGCTGGAAAAAATTAAATATCAAAATATTTCTAAGAATGACTATTAGTCTGCATCAACTTTAAACAAATGTAAATTAAATATAGGAAATATTTCTATTATAGTTACTATTACTCTAAAGTATGTATCTTAAGGAATTCAGTTTTACTTAAAACAGAAAATCCTCACAAGCTTTTAAGTAAATACAGATAAAAATTTAATTTCAAATAAAAAAACTATGAAGATATTTCACATCCATACATAAAAGACCAGGCGAATATTTACAACAACAACAAAAGATTTCACATGACAAAAAAAAATAAAATGTATTCAAGCGCGGACAAAAACACAAATTTGTATGTACATACATAAAATCAATTTGTAGATATGTATGTATACATATTATCAAATTTCTTATCAATACTCCAGTATTTATTAGATCTTAACAATCACACTTACATTCAAAGCACATGCCAAAGCTAAACGAACTTATTATGGACAGAGAAACTATAAATTCCCATGATCGTATGAAAAGAAGTTCAGCCAAAGATGCCGGACGTAGTTAAATAAACAAAATCTGTAATATAAACAAATTTCTCACAGGCAGACTTTAATTTTTAAGAATGCGAAAATATAAAGCAGTCTTATAGTGTTTTCACACAGACTTGATTTTAATAAAAATTGGTTTTAATGTTAAAACCAACTGTTAAAACCTGGTTTTACCATACAAATTGTTTTTGTTAAATCCAACTTAAAACCATTTCTGAATTGGTTTTATTTTGGTTTTATGAAATGAAACCCTGTTTTCGCTGTGGTAAATTCAGTGCTGCCAAGTTAAAATGACCGGTAGCAGCTGATAATGTTTATGCAAGTGAATAACAAGAGATGGCGCTTGAAAGAAACTTAAACATGGATGCAGCAGCAAAAATAAGTTAAAAATTATAGAAAAATAAGAGTTTTTTGGAAGGAAAACAACAAAAATATTTTCATTGACATCTGGAAAGTGAAAATAAACGACATGACAAATCGATCCACGGATGAAAAAGTTGTATTTTGTGATTTATTTGTGCATTTTTTATATAAAATAACTTGATTTCCAAGCACTTCTTCACTTTGTATTAATAGTTCCATAATTTTAAAATATTAATGTACAAAATATAAAATAATTTCCATTTTAGAGCGCATTGTAAAGTTTCTTAGTTTTTCATACAAACAAAAATAGTTGTACAGTTTGTCAAATAAGTGTTATAAAAAGCAGAAAAAAGTACAACAACAAACACACGCATTTCTGCAGGAGATTTATTTTATTTTGAGCAAAGTTATTAGACAGTCTGTGAGTTAAAACCTGAATTTAGCAAACTGGCAGTGTGAATGCAAAATCAGCTGTTTATGGTTTTAACGTTAAAACCAGGTTTTAACTTGCAGTGTGAAAACACTATTAAGTATAAAAACATACTACGATTAAAAAAAAGTTCTGATATATGCTAATATATCAGATGTCCAAATGTCTGGCATGACACACAAAGAGGTGATGACGTAATACACTAACACAAACATACATAAGGAAATTTTATAATATTATGAAATTCATACACACACACACATACATGCACACTCACATACACACACACATACCAATTCCCACAACTCATATGAAATCATGTAGTAGTCGTCAAATCTAATTTATCTGATGGTATTACGATATATGATGATATTCATATACACAGCAACACCCAGAACAAAATCGCTAGCATCAGTTTATAATACAAAGGTACGAGAAAAATCGGGACACGTAAAAGTAGGTGCTTCTATTAGTTTTGGTGTATGTCTCCAAAAGCTATTTCCTATAATTGTTACATTAAAGTAAAATATACTGAAATAAAAATATCATTACCCCTATTCAAAAGCTCTGCTTATCAACCTGATTGGATTCAATCCAATCATACTGGGAGTAAGTGTCTTTGTGTCAACACTAAAATTCTAGTTACAACTTTGGTATAAAAAGTTTTCTTCTATCCGTCAGTATAAAAGAAGGATAGAGGTGGAATTGTCAATATACACACATTTGTATGTTCGTAAATTATAGAAATGTACCAGTAAATAACTGTCTGGTTAGTATGTCTCATGACCCCATAAGAACTACGTAGTCACTACCTAGTGAATTGTATTTTTATTAGTAGGGTTTCAAAGTATTGTATGGGGAATAATTAGAGGGTAGTACTGGTGACAAGTCAAAAGCTAGTCAGCACATTTTCACCATCGACATTTCCTACTGGGTGTAATGATTGTCTGCCACTACAACAAAAGTATCGGACACCATCAAAACATCCCTCTAGTCAGCCTAGAACAATATGTCTCTATGTCAACACTCTTTTCTCTAGCGACAATTGCACTAGTTGAAATGTCGACAACTTTCCTTTTATGCGCGAGTAGATACGTTGGAGACAACAGTTCTAGTGTATTTCTGGTGACATTGTCAATGAACGCGTCAATAGTTTTTCTTTTTATTATGCTATGCAATAATGTTAAAAACTGACGTACATACATATGTATTTATGTGGGTATGTATTTAAGTTTGTTTGCCCCAACGCTTTTAAAATTGTAGACGAGGGTCACTAAAATGTACTAGTGAATCTTTAGTTCAAATGTCTCCATATGGTCGTAAAAGAATAGTGCTAAAGTCTATTGGTAGATTTTCAATGATAAGCCTATGTTATATGTCAATAGCCAATTACACAGCCTGCGGTACACCTATTCAGTTGTACTATTGACAATGTCACTAGTGAATCACTACAATTTTACTATTTACATCGAGCTAGGAAATATCGATATTGTAGACTAAAGCCCCTAAAATTTACTAGTGAATCTTTGTTGCCAATGTCTTCATGTGGTCCCAAAAGAACTACTTAGTCAGTAGTGCTACAGACTAGTGGTGGATTTTCAATGACAAGCTAATGTGATATGTCAGTAGATGATTACATTGGCTGGGGTACACCTGGTCAGTAGTACTACTGACAATGTCACTGGTAAATCACTACAATTTCACTATTCGGATTTTCTGCAGGGATACAAGTAAATACAAAACACATACACATACACACACACACACACACCCACATATACATGCATACATTCATACACTGTAAGCACAACGCTTCTCTACTATAACAACAAAAGCTGTACACACAAGTATACATACATACACATACACAAAGAACTACTACACTACTTTAGTGAATTGTGACATTGAAACCCGTGCCTACTTGAATAATAATTTCTCATCTGCTGCAAGCAAACTCAACTTCATCTGTCGCCGTCTTCTTCAAGTTAAAAAGATAAGAAAATTTAAAGTTATTAATTCAAACCAACTTAAGGCTAATATAACCCTTGCAAGTGCTGTACACGAAACCTATAGTCCTAAAGAATGTGACGCGTTGATCTGTGATAATGAAGCTGACAACAGTGGGGAATTATGATACATATTACTTAAGAAATTTATTATTTGACATATTGTCATTAGTTTATTTTAAGTGAAATTTATTTGCTGGTGATTGGGCATTGTTTATGTATTTCGTTGGTGCTTTGCTGGATCGTCGGTGGATTTCGGATGCCAATTTTGGGTGGTTGCGGGCCTCTTGTGCTCGGACCTTTGGTTATTGTTTTAAGAGTTCACAAATGGTAATATAAAGGTTTTGAAAATTAAACAGATCTGTAAATCAACAAATTATTGTAGTTTAAGGTAATTTTATTTTGCATCTTTCAGTATTTAGTTGAATAAAATCGAACAAACCGTTCTCGAGTGATATTGAAATAAGTTACGGTGACTACCTTGTTTAAGGTGTCTTTACACGGTAATACGAAGTATTACGACTTTGTAGAATCAAAATATTATGAAATCCTCTCCGTGTTTAAAAAAAACAGAACAAGAATCTGTTGTAGGTATTTTTCATGTTTATACTGATAATATAAGTAAAATGCAAGCAAACTGTTGCAAAAAAATAAAACTGAATATTGGAGAAAACATTTTATTACAGTCAAATCCCGATAATTCGTAATCGCAAGGGACCGGCCATTTCTTACGAATTATAGGGTTTTTCGATTTGGCGGGGTTTCGATTTAACGGGGTTAAAATAAAATAAATACGAATTAACGGGGGTTTTTCTAAAACTATAAAAAATTAACATAAAAAACAATTGTCAAAAATAAAATACAAAATAAATAAAATAAATACATAAAGTAAAATAGCAAATTCATTTACTTATCGTAAAATACGTGTAATTTTAATAGCAAACAAAAAACAATAAAATAAAAATAAAACTGACAAATCCATTTCATCATTCTTTCCATGTTTTTGTTGTTTTTATTACGAATTATAAGTGGTAGTTAGCAAACAATTACGATTTATAAGAGGTAAAGAAGATTTTATTTGCAAAAAAAATTACGAATTAGCGAGGGGACCAAAATGTATGGAAATTTTACGAATTAACGAAATTTTTTCAAGGGACCGACAGTTTATTACGAATTATCGGGAATTACGATTTATCGGGGTACGAATTATCGGGATTTTACTGTATTTCAATGTAATTTTACTACAAAATATAATTTTTTTATAGGTTTGTTTATTGTTTGTTTGGTTTTGCTGTACCATCTGCTACTTGATGGTTGCAGTATTACAATATTTAGAAAAACAACGTGAAAATTTCCTGAGTTGAATTTGGTTGCTTCTGCAAAAGTGTTAACACCTTCAATAGATACAATTAGTGCTGCCAATGTTTATTCAGAAATACACCTCTGGTGTGATGAAAATACTTAAGTTTCTAAAATGGTTTAGAAAACAAAACATTTACCGACAGCTTGTCAAATTTTCTATCCGTATTCTCTCCTACTCGATACATTTTGCGTTTACATAATAAGATTTTGTACATTATACATAATTTTTTGACATGTCGTAATACATTGCATTACCATGTAAGGACAACTTCAGCGATATGTGATAAAAACCAGTGTTCGAAAATAAACATTATTTAATGTACTTTAATGTTCTGTAAGGTACAACCTCACACGCACAAGCGCTAATAATGTACGTATACCGAGTACATTAAAATTATAAGTACTTACAATCTTAGTTAACTTGTGCCCAACGAGAATCGTTATTTAACCTAATCAAAATTATGATGATCAACACTACGTTTTGTAATGTTAAAGACATTATTATTAATGTACATTTAATGCATGTAGGTTACACTCAAAAAAGTTTTACAATAACTGAATATACAAGAAGTTTCTGTTAACTAAAATTAAAGTAAATCTTATAGGTAGGTAAATTTTTACTAAGGTATTTGTATGTAAAATCTTTTTTGTTTATTGTTTAATAAGCAAACCACAACATATTGATGATTTTCTGTGCACTCAATATAATAAATTATTTAGAAAAACAGTGGTAGACATGCCACACCTGCTTGAGTTGAAATTTGGAATACACAAATTAATACTTGTGTCCCAAATTAGAAGAAAAATATTTTGAAACAGACGATTTAAAATCAATACTTTTAATTATGTGCAGGTTGTTTTTAGCTATTGAAAATAAAAGAAAAAAAATCTTTTTTACTGAAATTTGAAATTAAAATAAATTGAAAATCATTCGGCAAATAAAAAAACACGTGCGCATGTAGCTTGGGCTTAATATTGACGTCACTATGAAGCTGCATATGCTACATACCACGTAGTTATGTCAAAATAATAAACATAGCTGAGAATCTATTATTATTTAATGACTTTTTTGTTTGAGCAGATCTTCACATGTATTTACACACAAGTGCTGCCTACGTTTGGATTTTGACACAAAAATAATATTAAAATTTTACGCCGATAATGCAACCAATGTGTTGGAAATTCTCCTGGCGTCATAAGTGTCTTTCTACGTGTACTATAGGGTTAGTAGAGCGGTTTTTAAATCAAAATAATATTGTTTGAAATGATGTTTAATTTGAATTTACTAACAGCATATTTTGAGTGTAAAATGTATCAAGAGCTGTTGTGTCCACACAACCACTATCTTATTCTTTGTTAGTATATGTGCTTCGCGGCAGTATGGATAGGCTGTGAGCATCACTCATTATACTCGCTTTGCAATGTTGTCAGCTTTTAAAATTTTAAACGCGAAAAAATATGAAGATACTTCTAGTGCTCAGTGCTTTTTAAATTAGTTTATAATTTTTTTTGCTTAAGAGCTCTAAACTCAAAATTTGAAATCAAATTTGTTTTGAGCATGCTTGTCATTTAAAAATTTAAATTGTGCATTTCAAGATGTTTTTTGTATTGTTAGAAGATTGATTCAAGGAATACGCGCTATATCAAACTCTGACTTTAATATTTAATTTAATTAATGTAAAAAATGTTTTGTCTAACAAGAGATAATTATAATGTCATCAGCATTCCAAATAGAGTCGAATAGCGAAATTTGGTCTGTTATAGACAATATACGGAATATGATTCAATTAATACAATTATATTGAGAAACATTGAGTCTTTATGGATTCAGTTGATATAAACCTATTTGAGAAATTAGTAAAAATTGCCATACAAGTTCTGTCACATCCATATTAACATGTAGAAATAGAATGGGTTTTAAGCTCTATAAATTTTTTAAGGTTTACCACAATATTTTTGCACACGTTTAACGCTTTCATATAACAAAGGTCTGAAACGATAAAATTTTTGTTGTGAAATCAATGAAATAACAAATAATAACAATTTTTATATAAATAGCAATGTAATGTATATAACTTTAAAGTTTAAAAAAAACTATGTTATGCTCAGGTGATCGGGTATGTTCTGTAAACCGAATCGTTTTCAAAACGAGAAATTTTCAAAAACGAGTAAATGTTTATTTGGTGCTTTACAAATTACTCGAAATGGTGACATTCGAAATTAATTTGAATAAAATATTTGAATGTTAAAGTCAGTTGTTAATAAAACAAGTCACATTTTAAACAAAAGTACGCATTTAAAATGTCCGGCTCTAAATCTTTGACAGAAAAAGTGTTTATTTCATTATTATAAAACTTGATGTGTCATACATTCACCCACCAAATCATTTAATGATATATTAGTCGGTTCAGAAGTTAGCAAAAGTATACTGCATATTTATGAAAAAATATTCAACAGAAACTGTTATGTGTTAAAATAAAAAACTATTCTTGAAGCTGAACAATAATATGAGTTATGTGTAGTTTTTGAGGCACTTCCGCTATACCTCTCAAATCTACAATTATTTAAGATTAATTTTACGAAATACTTATATAAAAACATTTACATGTTTCAAAATAACACAGTTTTTTTGCTCTCCTGAAAACAAACCTGATTTTGTCGGAGAAACGATGATATCTATATCTCTTTAGTACTTTAAACTTATTTTTTACTTATTGTAATAGACATTTTTCTATTTTTTATAATTTTTTTATATCAGTTTTTTTGTTAAATAAGTTCTTTTTTCAAATAGGGACTGTAATATTTTTATGAAATGAAACCTTGTTATGTTCGATTTTTTTTTATCTTTGCTATATACATGTTCCTTAATATTTGATTTTTTAAATATATGAGTGGGTTTCATAAAAGTTAAAAATATTGGGCCTGATAACGAGTATCGTATTTCGACTACGAAGATTTCGTAATAGATTGAAGAAAAAATCTTGCAATGTTCCTTAGTCTACTACAAAATCGTCGTAGCCGAAGTCGTAATACGACACTCGAAATAAGGCCCAATTACATTGAGTACATCTGTTTATATAAATTAAGTGCTTTTCATAGTTGCAGTGCTTTTCGAAATTTAAAAGTTGATAGCACTGTCCCAATTATAGAAAATTGAGAGTATGACCACCGCCAGTGTTGTCGGAGCTTTGTTTTAAAATAATAATTTTCACGAGCCTTTTGTTCATTTATATATTTCAACTCATTTGCGATTATTTTAGCTAAACACACATATGCAATTTAAACAATGTAGATTAATGTTAAAAACATGGCAAATTTTACATAAGGAAGGTTTTCTACAACATAAAATAATTAATTAAAAGAGATTTGTTTTCTATATCTAAAGTGTGGTTTTTATAAAACATAGTGGGGAAAACTTCTTTT
Source organism: Tachina lurida (assembly GCA_944452675.1). Lineage (NCBI taxonomy): Eukaryota > Metazoa > Arthropoda > Insecta > Diptera > Tachinidae > Tachina > Tachina lurida. Next base: position 62,408,217 of record OX101756.1, read on the forward strand.
TATTAATTTGGAACTAGCATTTTGGATAATGATGCATCAATAGCCTTATGCATCATGATAAGGATATATGTAAATAACTGAAAATAAGATTCATATTGATGTAATTCATTTTTAGTATATATACACCAGTATGTTTGTATGTATGTATGTCTGTTTTATAAATGAAATACACTCCAAAATATTCCATGCTTAAAAATACGAAACACTTTTTCTTAATTTAATTTTTGTACAATAAACTACAAATTTTTAAATTTTACTAAAATATTTGTAGCTTTGCAGGATAAAGGCCATTTCCCACTATCATACAAGGTCGTGCGATCTACGAAAAAAGTACAACCCTTGTGAGATGAATTCTTATTGTCTTTTGAAATATTTTATAAACTCCATCATATCAGGGTTGACTTTGTATGATAGTGTATCACGGCCTTAACAAGTTTCATAATTTTACGAATGTCGTTAAGTTACAAAAACGATTTCCTAAAATTATTTTCGTATATAGTACCACATTTTTCGTTTATTTCATTGAATTTAGGAAGAAATAAAACATTCTTACAAAATTGGAAATTTCGTGAAATAAATAAATTTTGTTTTGTTATCATTTTGTTTACATTACTAAATTATTCTTAAACCTACACAAGTTTCGTGAATTTTACAAAAAATAATTTAGACATATAATAAAAACTGTTGTTTTGTTTTACTTTTTATTATATCCCCCATTTATTTTCCTATCATTGTATAAAAAATTATTGTAATAAAAAATTTGTTTTTAGTTCATTCTAGGAACACAACTGGGACGAACGACGAATTTCGTCCACGCAGAGTTTGCTGCGTAAATTCGTCGTGTGAAACACAACAACAACGAATTTACTCAACGAATTCAGCTGTTATAATTTATAAAGTTGTTTGAAGCATTTGCAAAGGCAGAGAGAGAGAAAATTTGTATTTCATAGTTCGTCGGTGTACAAAATAGAAATAAATCTATCGCAGAGCTCGTCACGCTCTACAAATTTCGTTTTATGGAGGCGTTGTGTTAATTTTAATATGAACAAATATATTTTATTTTCCATGACAAAAGTTCGCAATGAAAACTTCGTCTTCGTCCCAATTGTGTTCCCAGTTTAATTCGTGAGTTTCATTGCAAAATATTCATGTATGTATGTGATGTGTGAGGAATGCAGAGGCTGTAAAAACTTTCCTTAAGTTATCTTTTTATTTTCATAATTATTACAACCTTCAATTCTAGGAATTAAAGATTAATAAACTATTTTCCAAGAATATATAAATTTTTTGAAGATTTTTATATTCCATGATTTTAATTTTATACAAAATTTCGCATATAACACAAACTTGCTTTTCATGATTCACTAATTTATTTTGTATTATTAACATTGTGTTTTTTATATTTACGAAAAAAAATTTGAAATACAAAATTTTGTTTGCAGACAACATTTATTTCGTAAAATAAAGAAATATCACATCTACTACCAGTGTGACCAGATTTTAAAATAATATTAAGCTAAATCACGTTTGAAAAAAAGCTAAAATAAGCTAAAAAGTCACATTTTAGGCTAGAAAATAAAGCTAAACTTTTTTCCACTTCTTTGATCACTTTTCAATAGTTTCTTATTGCTAAACTAACGTTAAATATTACACAAACATATTTTTTTATTATACATATAGAATATTTGCTTAATGAAATTATTTATTAATTATTATATTTTAGATTCAATGAAGAACAAAACAAAAACTTCCCCAAAATAATCTTAAAAAGTTTTTAAAAATGTAAAAACATTTATACTAAAATACGAAAGCTTTTTAAGTGAATTAATGCTATTGCAGGTAAAGCATGGATCACACTATCTGCACAATGTACCGAGTTTCGTCAGATCAGTGAAATAAAGTCATAAGTAAAGATTTTGCTCTAATTTATCGACTACTTGAAATACAAGGACACAATTGCGCCACACTGCATTGGTAATAAGCCCATATAGACTTATTTCAGAATTAATTGACTAATAATGCCATTTTGGCTTATTACTTATGACTTTATTGAGGTGGCCGACGAAAATCGGTACATAGTGTTATCCAGGCTTAAGGCTATTTCAGGTTTTTGTTTTAAGTTAATTGATGCCGCTGAATGAACGTTCAACTCAAGTCAAATAATTTTATACCCAAAAAACTCAAAAAGTGTTTTGGCCACTAATATGAATTTAACTTTTTCCATTGGAATTCTAACCATTCTGCCATTATCTACTATTTTTCTTCTTTCCATTTCTGTTATAAAATTGTCGTATAATTTACATTTTGTATTTTTTGTAAACTATTTTACCATGCTAAAAAATTATAATTTGTATGAGTTGTTTATGTTTTTAATATATTTTTATAGAACACGCAATTTAGACTAAAAAAAGGCTAAAAAAGCTAAATGAGTTTTTAAAAAAAGCTAAAAAATAAGCTAAGAGCTAAATGAAAATTTTAAGGCTAAATCTGAAACAAATAAGCTAAATTTAGCTCAAAATAAGCTAATATGGTCACGCTGTCTACTACATATCTACGAAGCATTTCGTACCCTAAAATCAACGAATATTTCCTAAAATTAACCACATTTTTCTAAAAACCTAAAAATATGTACATACATACATAAAATTATATTTTAAATAAAAAATGTTGTGTAGCTAACTAATATTTAATGTTGTATAATATTGACGATAAACGACAAATGTGTCAGCGCTGTGGCTAAAAATCAATCTGACAGCACTGGTTAGCATCGATCAGGTATGATACAGATATGTATGTATGCATCTTTTAAAGGATTACGGTACTTGTTGACGCATAATGCATTGCTATTGGCTGAAAAATATAAGGAAAAAACAAGCAAAAAAACTGGGAAAACATCACAGTGGAACAAATTATAATTTTTCTCCATAAATTTTGAAAGTGAAAAATTAAATTTTTTTATAATTGTCTAAATTTGTGAATGCTAATGAAAATACAAAAAAATATAAAAATATATAAGACCTTTAATCTTAACGAATTTTACGGTTTGCTTATTAATCCACCTTCACTCATATGATTAATAAATATTTTTAATTTATAACAATAATAGCCGACGGAATTCTACACACTTCATACTGCAAATATTCTAACTCGTTGCCTATATATGTATATATTTTGAAGCATATCGTCAATGCTATTAATACTTTTAAGTAGATACATACATATGTATATTACCCAGATAGCCACAACTGATATTAAACACTGTATTGTTTAAAATCGTTTGCTTACATGTGTCGGCTATACGAATTATTAACATATTATCAATTTCTACTTTTGAATAAGAACTTGAAACCCCAAAATGTCATTAGTTTCAACTTTCTGATTTTATATTATTTTCAATATCTGCCTTTTGAAAACAAATTCTCTAATTTTAAGAATCTACGGCATATCTTTGATTGCAACAATTTCCAATTTCCAAAAATATGTGCGTATGTACATATGTATGTACAGTTAACAAAGAAAAAACTTGTACAGCAAACGCTCCGCTCTTCTAATCAAAATATCTCTGTTGCTTTGTAAGATTTTAAGATAAAACCAAAAGCGATTTCAAGGAAAATTAATCAGCTTTCTATGAAAATCTTTAATTTTATTAACAAAATTTATTTTAATGCGAAAAAAATAACCTAAAATATAATAACACTATTTTCCAGAGCAAAAAAAAACTTGTACACTAACTCTTCTTTCAGGAAGGAGCTATGAAATAAGGAATACACTAAAAATTAGTACTAAATGTGGCCACGTCTAGCATCTAATAGATTATTTTCATAGAATGAAATGGGTTTTTGGTAATTTTGGGAGCTATATGGTCCAATATGCCCTGGAGAGCACTTTTGAATTAATTTTTACACATAATCTACAGCTCGCGTAATTTTTTGTTCACATACGCCCACAGAATTTCATTTGTACTAAGGCCAAGGATCTAGGGAGGATGTGCCTGCAATTTTTTTTCCATTGAATGGAAGCCATTCTCTTATTATTGAAGACGAATGTTTCGGGTATTTAACTCTAACTAATCAATAGTCTCCACTTACATTATTATCGTTAAGGCTGGAGCTTTTCTTTGTCACGCAAAGAAAGATTATATTAATCACTATGATGACTTTTGGGACACTGCTGAATCCAAATTTAATATATTTGGATGTTATCGTTGTAGATTTTTGTGGCGAAGAGGAATTCCAGCATTAGTGATAAAAACCTGAATAACACGGTAAAGCATGGGGGGTGTAATATGATGGTATGGGTCCCAATGGGATCGAGTGGTGTATGAAATCCGGTTTTTATAGAACGTACAATAAATAAAATGTATTATTTAAAAATACTAAGAGATAATTTAGCACAGTTAGCTGCCAAATTAAATGTAAGTGGAGACTATTTAATTTATTATTTACATGTATTTAATATATCGCATACTAAATCATAGAGAGTCACAACTCAAAATTATAGAAGTGACTTTTCTTTTTTAGAAACCAGTTAATTGAAGAAATCTATAACGACCTCAACAATTTCTTTTGCAATACAGTCTTCTTGAAGAATATAAAATATCGTTATGCTTGTTTTTATGTCACATGCTTGCGTCATTTGTACAGTATCATCAGTTGTTTGCAACTACTCAGCATCTGACTCTTTATGATTTAGTGTGCGATATATAAATGACAAACAAAATACTTTTCATATAAATTTTTAATATAACACGAAATGTGTCAAAATATTTATGTATGCAACGTGATTATCAAAAGTGTAAACTATAATATTCTTTCCACTGAATAATTCTAGCAAAATTATATTAAAATTACTTATATGTATATTTTGTAATTCAAATATAGTTGTGGAAAAATTGGTTTGTTCCATGTATAGATAATATCGCAGAATTCGGCAACACTGATGTTTTGTCGTCGGTTGGCTATTGGTTTGCGGCACGGTATATTAAAAATACAATCTATTTGCAGCAAACCAGAAACCAACCGACGATGTGTTGCTTTATACTCTCAATAATTTTCTCTCTTAGTTACTTTCCTCCCACCGAAAACCAATTTTTTTTTTAAATTTCACATCTTTATATGAACATCCATTCATACATGCATGCATACATGCATGCATGAATGGATGTACATATCTTTACAGGGTTTGCTTATGAAGCACTAACACTTTGACAAAGAACACTAAAATATAATTTACTTGCACATAGATGTACACAACAATTTTAATTTCAGTGCTATGACCGTCAAGCAGAGTGCATTATAAAGTATTTTACTTGAGTTGAAAAATCATTGTGATTCTAATCGCGTAGTGTACATGTAAACATACACAAAGTAGAAAGTTGTCATATCTTACCCTTTGTATAATACATTAAATAATGTACAGTTTATTTTCGAACACTGATAAAAACTGAAAACTGATTTGAATTTGGGGCATTAATGTGTCTATATAACACATATTTTCATTTAGAACAAATTTTTTTGCAGAACAGTGTTATAGGCAAATTAAATAGATCGTTTTTTTGGAAGCAATGAAAATCTAGTTCCTTCAGAATGACTTCCAAATTTTTTTACTGAGTAGATGATAAAATGTACATACATACATATTTTTTTGTAGGAAACAAAAGATGTCATTGAGCATCACATACATATTTTGATTCGTAATAGTGTTTTCACACTGAATTGGTTTTAATAAAAGTTGGTTTTAATGTTAAAACCAACTGTTAAAACCTGGTTTTACCATACAAATTGTTTTTGTTTAATCCAACTTAAAACCATTTCCGAATTGGTTTTATTTTGGTTTTATGAAATGCAACCCTGTTTTCGCTGTGGTAAATTCAGTGCTGCCAAGTTAAAATGACCGGAAGCAGCTGATAATGTTTATGCCAGTGAATAACAAGAGATGTCGCTTGCAAGATTTTCAACTTAAAAATGGATGCAGCAGCAACAATAAGTAACAAATTAAGGAAAAATAAGAGTTTTTTGGAAGGAAAACAACAAAAATATTTTCATTGACCTCTGGAAAGTGAAAATAAACGATATTACATAACGATCCACCGATAAAAAAGTTTTATTTTGTGATTTATTTGTGAATTTTTTATATACAATAACTTGATTTCCAAGCACTTCTTTACTTTGTATTACTAGTGCCATAATTTTAAAATATTAACTTACAAAATATACAATAATTTTCATTTTAGAGCGCATTTTAAAGTTTCTTAGTTTTTCATACAAATAAAAACAATTGTACAGTCTGTCAAATAAGTGTTATAAAAAGCACATAAAAATACAGCAACAAACACACGCATTTCTGCAGGAGATTTATTTTATTTTGAGCAAAGTTATTAGACAGCCTGTGAGTTAAAACCTGAATTTAACAAACTTGCAGTGTGAATGCAAAATCAGCTGTTTATGGTTTTAACGTTAAAACCAGGTTTTAACTTGCAGTGTGAAAACACTATAAGAGCATTTGTTTGTTGCTTTTAATAGTACGCAAATATATTCCTTGCATGTACTCGTATGATTTTGTTAAAAAAAAACATTTCCTATTTAAGAGTGCGAAAAAATATATTGAAATTCCGCATGAATTTAACTAATAATTAATTTTTATAACAATTATAATGGGTTGTAACTGATAGAATATGATATGAAATACTTACAAAACTTTAAGTTTGGCCAGCCTTTGAAAATCGGACTCAAAAACCACAGTGATGTTATTTCCTTGTAAGTCTCTGAAAAGAAAATAATTTCATATTTGTGAAAAACATGTTCTTGATTACACTAGTTTACAAAATAAAACTTTTTTCATGTACATTTGATAAGATTTATATTTCCTTATGTATTTTTTTCCGCTGAATTCGAAAATCAAGGTTAAATTTTTTTTTATGGAACAGTTTTTGAGATATCGTGATTTTTTCAGTTTTTCGACCTTTTTTCACCTGACCCATAATATCTCGAGCTAGACTTGTCCGATTGGGTCGTTGTTGGTACTCAAATGAAAGGTATTGAGATGACAAAGAAATATGTATAATTGGATCTTTCATTGGTATAGCGGTTCAAAATATATCGATGAAAATAGGGCACATTTCCACAAAAATCATATTATACAGTGATTATATACTGACAAAAAAGTACAAATCGTTAAAAAATAGTCTGGTTTTGGTCCATGTACGTAAAGATAATACTTTGACGTAAGAACTAAGACCAACCAAAAGAAAATCGACCGAAAAATTACAAAAATATAAGCAATGGATTGAATAAATCCAAAGTAAAAATACATAAAAATAACAAATAACACAGGTCAACAAAATGAAATTTATTATGTAAGGTCAAAGGTTTCATAGTCAATTTGTATATACTAACTACTGAGTATCAATCCCTTTAAATTAGTTTTTTTGAATTGGCTCTGTATCTCGAGATTTTCCGTTATAAAAAAAAGAGGATGCGTTATCACATAATTGGTATTAAATCGAGAACCAGTTCTTCACTTCAATAACAAATTACACCCACGGATAGGAAACAAATTTGCCTTTAAATTACATCGTCATGAATTTTTCCACAGTCTTATACTTGCAGAGATATTCAGAAAGTTTTATACAAAAAAATACATTTTTTAAAAAAAAATTTAGAAAATCGTTTGTTTCTTAAAAGACTCATTAAAATTTTAAACTGAAGAAAATTTTATATTTTATTACTAATTGTGATACATTCATATGTTATAAATAAAACGAGCCAAATTTATTAAAAATCATTCCTCTAATTCTGAATTTATTCACAATTAAGTGCTACCATACGAGTATATTTTACGGAATTTTTTAATTTTTATTTATTTTATTATTATTATTTTATTCTTTAAAATATACTCGTATGGTAGCACTTAATTGTGAATAAATTCAGAATTAGAGGAATGATTTTTAATAAATTTGGCTCGTTTTATTTATAACATATGAATGTATCACAATTAGTAATAAAATATAAAATTTTCTTCAGTTTAAAATTTTAATGAGTCTTTTAAGAAACAAACGATTTTCTAAACTTTTTTAAAAAAATTTATTTTTTTTGTATAAAACTTTCTTAATATCTCTGAAACTATAAGACTGTTAAAAAATTCATTTAGACGTAATTTAAAGGTCAATTTGTTTCCTAGCCTTCTGTGTAATTTTTGATTGAATCGAAGAACTGGTTCTCGATTTAATACCAATTATGTGATAACGCATCCTCTTTTTTTTTATAACGGAAAATCTCGAGATACAGAGCCAATTCAAAAAAACTTATTCAAAGGGATTGATACACAGTACTTAGTATATACAAATTTACTATGAAACCTTTGACCTTACATAATAAATTTCATTTTGGTGACCTGTGTTATTTGTTATTTTTATGTATTTTTACTTTGGATTTATTCAATCCATTGCTTATAACTTTTTAATTTTTCGGTCGATTTTCTTCTAGTTGGTCTTAGTTCTTACGTAAAAGTATTATCTTTACGTACATGAACAGAAACCAGACGATTTTTTAACGATTTGTACTTTTCTGTCAACATATAATCACTGTAAAATATGATTTTTTTGAAAATGTGCCCTATTTTCATCGATATATTTTGAACCGCTATATCAATTAAAGATCCGATTATACATATTTATTTGTCATCTCAATACCTTTCATGTGAATACCAAGAACGACCCAATCGGACAGTTCTAGCTCGAGATATGATAGATCAAGTGAAAAAAGGTCGAAAAACTGAAAAAATCACAATATCTCAAAAACTGGTCCATAAAAAAAAATTTAACATTGATTTTCGAATTCAGCGAAAGAAAATACATAAGGAAAATCACCTCTCGTCAAGTGTACATTTTCAGTGTAAACTAGTGTTACAAATGAGTAAAAGCATGCCAAAATAAGCGCTTGCTACTAAGTTGGAGATAAAGATTAACATAACATTATTCACAGAAAAAGTCTCAAGTCAGTCACAACTTTTGTTATGAATGAGTTCGATATTTACTCTTGTGAATCGGTCTTAATTTTTTATTCTCCTGACAGCCACAAAAATTCAAAATTTATAGTTAACATTCATGTTAAATGAAAGTTATGACTATAAAAATTATGACATTTGAATATTGAATGAAGTTAAATAAAAAATAAAAAAGTTAATAAATTTAAAATCTTTTGGGTTGAAGTCTACTGATGAGTCCCAGAAATGGGATCGAAATGCAAATAGACAATGCTTAACCATAAAAACAAGAACAAATTTCTTAATAAAAAAATCGAAAGATATGATATTGAAGGGTAAAATCTGGTAGATAGTGGAAAAATCTTACTCGGTGTTTAGCACAGCTTGTTCTTCGATTGATTGTGGAAATTTAATGTCATGAGCTATTAGCAACAATGTGATTAGAAAAAGTGAGGACTGACTCATTGACATCAAATAGCTGTTTGAAATGGATTTTTGGTATGCTCCATGGGCATAAAAACAATGTACATAGATACGAATTTTACTATAATATCATTTGCATTCTTTGGTTATCAAAGGGTCTTAACATTTTAATTATTTGTCTGCAGATTGCGTTTGGCAGCCGATGAAACTTTTTTAAGTGTGAACTGTTGTAAAGCAAACGGATTGCTTTTATCACGCAATAACTTATGTCCCTTTTTCTTTTAATGACTTGGTTTCGGCGCTACTATTCAGACATATTTATATGTATATACCACCAGCGTTGCCAGCTTTTTTTCTAGAGCTTATCCCCAATTTTTTATTTCTCATCCCCAAAAATCATCAACTTGAGTTTTTCTGATTCAAATTTTTTCTTTTTTGAAAAAAATGAAAAAAAAATTAATTTTATTTAAAAAGCAATAACAAAAATAACATATTTATTCAATAAAATTCCTTTATATCGATAGCTACAAGTATATTTACATTTATATAAATCTAATTTGCACTTATAAAACTTGTAAAGAACAAATTACACATAGTTTAATATACACAAGTATAAAAAAATTTTAAACAAGGTTTACCATTTCAAAAACATCAGGGGGCAAATTACGGTATTCGATACGATTCGAAATCTTAAAATATTTCGATATAAACTCTATTGAAATATTTCGTAATTTCGTTCGATAACGAGTGCCGTAATTCGCCCCCAGAGTCGAAATCTTCTGATTCATCAGCCTCAGAAACTTTGTTGTACATAGTACTTATATTAAAAAGTTTTAACATTTCAGCAGAAGGATTAAATTTGTCACAACAAATTGAATTATTTTTAATGTGTGTTCATTCTAAAAAGTGCTTCCAAAAAGTCGTATTGCATTTTCTTATGAATTGAATTGAATATTCTGACAACAACACATAGTTGAACGGAACAGCCAGCCGTTTTTGAAGGCCACTAAACCTCATCAGCGTTCTTCGGTGTTTTGGTCCACTGTGTGTGGTGTCAGTTGATGTAGGTTTAGTGGCCTTCGAAAACGGCTGGCTGTTCCGTTCAACTATGTGTTGTTGTCAGAATATTTACAGCTAACTTTGATGTTATTTGTTCATTAATAATTATCACATGTAATTTGGCTTAAAAAGCGATACGAACATTAGCCTGTTCAATTCATAAGAATATAGAAACAAATGCAGTTCAAAAAATAATAATTAAATTAACGTATTGCATTTTGTTGCGTATTTTTGTTTTGGTAGTATTCATTATTGGTTAATCTGCCTTGATACTTCTTCTTTATTAGAAACCATACACTATGAATAATAACACACATATTTAGACTTGCCAACCGCATATTTCTTAGTTCAAAAATCATTCTTGTTTGACCATCAGTTATAAAAAAATCCCCTCAAATTTGATTACATCCCCAACAAATCGCCAGATCCCCAATACGAAATTTTCATCCCCAATCACGAAAAAAAAATCCCCAATTTGGGGACAAATCCCCTAAACTGGGAACACTGTATATGATTGTCTACATTCCTACCGCTTTAATAAAAAAATATTTTACTTGAGCTTTAAAGTTCATAGTAGTTACCAAGCACTTTAATGCTAAGATTGCTTTATAAATAAATTGTATTCAAAAGACAACAGTAGTAGGGAACTGCCAATCCTGCCCCAATTAAAATTTTAAAATTTTGAAATTTTAATTACCCAAATTTCAAAATTCTTGGAAATTTGTGAAATTTGATACCCTACGAGGGTGGGTCAATAAGTCCGTCCAACTTTTTGTTTACATAAGGAATTTTTTGTTTACATAAGGGGTTTTGTTTGTTTAATACATACGAGGGTGGCTCAATAAGTCCGGGTTTTTTATGACCGTGGGAATTTGTATGTGTGTATGTTTGTGGGGTGGATTAAGGGGTTTCATCGATGTCACGTGCGACATTGAAGAACAATATTGGTTATCAAAGATATTTAATACAGTTAAAACTAATAATTTTTCCTAATACTAATGGGGGTGAAATAGTGAACATTTATTTTTCCTAATGCCTACGGCAATATATGAATATTTTTCCTAATGCCTACGGCAATATATGAATATTTTTCCTAATGCCTACGGCAATACATGATTATTATTTTTTTCAAATGCCGACGGCAAAACATGATTGTTATTTTTTCCAAATGCCGACGGCAAAACATGATTATTATTTTCTAATACCAAAGGGAAAATTGCCAGTGTTGCCAGACTATAGAAATTTGTTATCGTAATACTATATCAGTAATATCAGAGAAAATATTTATTTATGTGTTCACATGTATGTGAACACCCATACTTGTGTTCACATGTATGTGAACACCCATACTTGTGTGTGGGGGGTCCAGCTTGATAGTCGCGGGTAATTTAATATTTTGTGTATTTGTTTAAGAAATATGTATGTATGTATGTATGTGTATGTGTATGTATGTATGTGTATGTATGTATGTATGTATGTATGTATGTATGTATGTATGTATGTATGTATGTATGTATGTGTACATGTATGAATGTGTGATCGTGGGTATTTGTGCGTGGAATATTTTGTAGAATACATATATATTTTGCAAGGTAGTCATTTTCTTTGTCTACGATTATTTTAAAGCAGCAAACTAAGTACACTCAACAGCAGAGAAACAAAAACCAAGAATTTGCAAGTAAGCAAAAAAGTTAATTTCTCCTTCTCCCCACTTCCTTCTCTTTCCTTTATGTAGTTTTTATTTGAAATAAGAAAACACATTTTATTTCATTTTATTTTTTATACATTTATTGTTTAAAATTTTATAAAATTTTATAATAATACATACATTCATATTTTAAAAAGTGAAAAAGTTTAATTAAAGCAAGACATTTCTTTTGTTAGTAAAATAGCATTTTTTAGTGCGCAAGCACCAAATTTATGATAATTACAATAAAAATATTCTGGATACTTTATCCCCTTCAGATACTTATAATTTTTATAGTGCGGTGAATTGCCATATTTGCCAAAAATTTCTAGGCAAAGATCGTGTTAGAGATCACTGCCACATTAGTGGCAAATTTAGAGGCGCAGCCCACAATAAATGTAATTTAAATTACCAAATTCCCAAATTTATACCAGTTTACTTCCACAATTATTCAAATTATGACTCACATCTTTTCATTAAAGAATTAGGTGAAATTTCATTGCAACTGAAAGTACTCCCTCTCAATAAGGAACTTTATATATCCCTCTCCCAATTCACAGAAATGAGTGATGGCCATAAGCTTGAAATAAGATTTCTTGATACTATACGCTTTATGGCTGAGAGTTTGGAATCATTAGCCTGCAATTTGTCGGATAATGATTTCAGCACTATAAGGTCCTTATTTCAATCAGAAAAAGAATTTCAGCTTATTAAGAAAAAAGGTATTTTCCCATATGAGTACCTAAATTCATTCGAAAAATTAGATGAATGCCAGCTGCCTTCACGCAGTGATTTTTTTAATAAGTTGAATAATAAAGAGTGTTCTTTAGAGGAATACTCACATGCTGTAGAGGTATGGAATACTTTTGGTTGTGAAACAATGAAAGATTACATGGAACTTTACTTAAAAACAGACGTCCTCTTACTGACAGATATTTTCGAGAACTTTAGAAAAGTTTGTAAGGGTATTTATGAGCTCGATCCTTGTCAGTATTATACAGCACCTGGCCTTTCCTGGGATGCAATGCTCAAATATACAAAAATTGAGTTAGAATTATTGACAGACATAGACATGTACAATTTTATGAAAAAAGGTATACGTGGGGGGATAGTACAGTGTAGTCAAAGATATTCGAAAGCAAATAATAAATATTTGCAAGATTTCGACAAAGAAAAGCCCTCAGAATTTCTCGTCTATTTAGACGCTAACAATTTGTATGGATGGGCGATGTCGGAATATCTTCCTCATGGTGGGTTCAGATGGTTATCACAAGACGAGTTGAATCTGGATCCAAACAGCATAGCTGATAATGGAACAGACGGTTATATTTATGAGGTTACGTTGGATTATCCCTCTCATTTACACGACTTGCATAATGATCTTCCTTTTTGCGCTGAAAATAAGAAACCTATGCAAGCGAAGTATAGCAAGTTGATAACCGATTTCTCTACAAAGCAATCATATGTGATACACTTTAGAGTTCTAAAACAGTGCTTAGAATATGGTTTAGTTTTAAAGAAAACTCATCGTATTCTAGCATTTAAACAATCTCCATGGTTAAAAGGCTATATTGACCTAAATACCAGACATAGAGCCACTGCTAAAAATGCTTTTGAAAAAAATTTTTTCAAACTACTTAATAATGCAGTGTATGGTAAAACCATGGAAAATGTGGATAAGAGGAGAGATGTTAAAATTGTTAATAATTGGGAGAGGACGAATTGCAATCATTTAGGAGCCCAAGATTGGATATCAAAACCAAATTTTCATAGTTTATCTATATTTTCTGAAGATCTTGTAGCAATCGAAATGACTAGAGTCAAAACCTGCTACAATAAACCAATTTACTTAGGATTTTGTGTACTCGAGCTGTCCAAATGGAAAATGTATAATTTCCATTACGGGTACATGCAACCTAAGTTTAAGACAAACCTCTCATTAAACTATATGGATACTGACTCTTTTATATATTCAATAAAGACTGACGACTTTTACGCTGACATAAAAAATGACATACATGAACAATTTGACACATCGGACTATCCTACAGACAATATTTATAATTTCCCAATAGTAAATAAAAAAGTAATTGGTATGATGAAGGATGAAAATTGCGGTAAGATAATGACAGAGTTTGTTGGGCTGCGCTCAAAAATGTATTCATTTAGTGTAGAAAACCAAGATGATATTAAAAAATCGAAGGGGGTAAAGAGAGCCATATTAGATAAATATAGTTTAGCTACATATAAGAATTGCTTATTTAATAAGATTAATGTATATGATAGTATGTTAACATTTAAATCTAAGCTACATCAATTATATACTAGCGAATTAAATAAGGTAGTATTAAGCTATGGAGATGATAAGAGAAAAATTAGATCAAATAATATAAACACTTATGCATGGTATCATTTTCGTATTAAGGAAACTAACCCTGAATACGAACTTGACATGTTGCTAGATGAGATTGCTAAAATGCAAGAAAATCTTAGTTAATTAGTTAAGAAAAAATATTGTATATAAAATCCTATTTATTAAGAAAAATTGTTGTATATAATATCTTAGTTAATAAGAAAAAATATTGTATTTATATCCTATTTAATCAGAAAAATTGATGTATATAAAATCTTATTTATTAAGAAAAATTATTGTATTGTTGTTAAAATGAATGTAAAAAAAGTCTAAGAAATATTATTGTATTTAAATTCTATTTATTAAGAAAAGTTATTGTAAATAAACTATTGAAAAAAGAATGGAAAATGTGAGTGGTTTTTTTTTTTTATTTCTTTATTGACTTTACTTCGTTGGATCAAAAATTTTTGTTTTTTGCTTATTTGCAAATTCTTGTTTTCATGTCGCTTAAACATGCACAGTCTTGTTTTCAGGTTACTTAAACATGCACAGTCTTGTTTTCTTTGAGAGGTTCTGCACAAGAGAAATTGAATTTCACAATATTATGAAATTCAATTAGATATTTTCATAAAGAGAAATAATTTAGATAATCGGATAAAATCCTCATATTTTTTCACTACATACAAGTTTCTGTTATTTTATATTCGAACAGATGATTCCTAGTTTTCCTTTAGAAAAAAATAATACAAATCAAGGAATATTTTTATAATTCAATTTAATTTTATTTTATTATTTATACAATTTTATTTCATTTTTATTTAATTTATTTATAATGATGGAAACATTTCGTAATAGCCAATTATTAGATGTTCTAGTATATTTTTTCTTAAAAAATATATGGTACATCTGCAAGTATCAGGTCCCTCCTCACACTCAGGATGATACCAAGGACAGCTTGGGAAGTGTCCTTCAGTGTTGTCTTCATCTTCCATGACACCATATTCTTCGTTCTCATCCAGCATATTTTGGAAACATTTTATCATCTCCCAATGATCAAAAAGCCTGAAGCTTTCAAAATCTCTTATAAATTGATTAAGAGTACGTCTAATTTGGCTCATTTTATTTGCTGATGAATGAATGATGATGAATGTTGGAAGGTTCCTTTAAGACTAATTTGTTCTGTAAATTTTTAAAATATCTATATGGTCTTTAAAATATCTATACTATCATCTCTATGTCATATTTCTTTTTAGCAGTCTATCTCTCTCTAACCCTTTTCTCTCTATTCCATATTTCTTTTTTACTACTCTATCTCTCTCTAACCGTTTTCTCTCTATAACTATCTCTTTCTGTCTATCACTATCCCCCACTTATTCACTATTTCACCACAATTATTTTCGATTAGCCTTTTTGAAGTCATCATCGCTACTTTTAAGATCATTTCCAGTTAAACATTCAGAGTGACAAGAAGTATCTAAATAAAAAATAAAAAAATGGACTCCACAACAAATCTAATTGCAAAATTTAATGCTCTAAATAACAAAACTTTAATACACGTAAAGGAGCTTGATTCTTCAACGAAATATACTATTAGAAATGTGGTACGTGTAACAACTAAATATGGACCAACCCTAAAAGTTGAAATGAATAAACACATAATGTTCCTGCCCAAACGATATAATATTTTAACTGATGACGATATCAAAGATCTCTCAAGCGGATCATATTGCCTAAGTAGAGAAGGTGAAGAAAACCTAATTGTCGAGAGTGAGCTGAGTGAATTTCTAATTCAAAATTCCCAATTTCCTGTTTGGCAATAATATATTAATTATGTATTTTAAATTATGAATAAAAAGACATTAAAGAGTTTTGTAAAATATAAATTTTTGTGTTTTATTTAATATTTTCAGTTATTTCATAAAGAAATTTAAGACATAAATGTCCACAGGTAAATGTATTGAAATTCTGATGCTGATTATAGTTGTATTTTATATTTGCACCAAGATATTTGACTACTTCCCAAGGAGGTTGTAAGTTTCCAAAGCTGTCGAAATATTCTTTTTCATTGTTGTTTTTATAGTATGCTACCCAATGTGTACCAGGTCCTGTTGATACATCTAAGTTGATTATTCCACATTCAATTTTCTTTGTTCGTTTTGGTAGAGTATTCAACATGAAAACTCCTCTAAAATATGGAATTTTTATAGAGAAACGGTTTAGGTCCACATCAGATAGTGGTCTGTTGGGCAGCATCTTTAAGAGTTTTTTGATTCCTCTTTGTGAACTAAACCATAACCTTTTTTATATGGTTTTAAGTAAAGTCCTTTTCCCACTGCTATAGATTCCATCGCTTTATTATGTCTAGTTGCTTCATCAAGTTGAATTTTTGCATTCTTTGTTGCATTTACAGCTTTAGCTATGGCAGCACCACCAGTTGTTAGACTACCAATTGCACCCAGAGCAGTTAAAATCGGTATTAGAGGTAAAAAACCACCGATTTTTGGAACACGTATTACACGTGGAACTACAATTTGAGACTTTCTTCCTTTTAATGATTTGTTAATAGTTTTTCGTGCAATTTTAATAGCTGAGTTAATATCTAATGGTTTTTCCTTCTTTAGTATTTTTGTTGCAGCTCTAATTGATGTTCTAAATAGTTTTTTATCATTTGGCTTGTTCTTTTTAGCATTTTTCTTTTTCTCCACACCCATACCAAATTTAGTTTTGGTTTTCATTGCGTTAGTAACCATATATGCAAATGATTTTTCTGCAAGACTACTGTCTTTTGCTAAAACTCGATTCCAAGCTGAATTTTCAAGTATTTTATCAGCTTTATGTCTAGTACTTATATCCTTATTTTTTGAATACGCAATATCGTGATTTTTACAAGCAGAGTCCAATAAATTAATACCTTTGTCACCTCGATTTAAACGTTTTTGTAGTTTTGTTCCAGGTCCACAGTACTGATACCCCGGAAGATGAAGCTCAACAGGTAGAGAGTTTATTATTTTATCTACTATACCTCCTCCAACGAAGGTGTTTTTATGACTAAACGTTTTCTGATATCGTATAACCATATTATCTAATTTTTTCTATAATAAGAGGTAACATTTATAAAATGTATTTAGTTACAAAAATGCAGTTAGTGAAACAACATAAAAATATTTTAGTTCGTAATATTGACGATTCAGTGAACATCACTTCAAAAATAAAGCATAGCCCCCTCTTACCAAATTCTATTCGTGCTCTAATAGTTGGACCATCCAATTGTGGAAAGACTAATGTTATGATTGGCTTACTAGAAAGTCCTAATGGACTCAAGTTTGAAAACATCTATTTATACTCAAAATCTCTATATCAACCCAAATATGAATACCTGAAGAAACTAATTTCACCAATTAAAGGAATGGGATATTATACATTTACAGATAATGAATTAGTTATTCCACCTGACGAAGCTAAAACTAATTCAATTATGATATTTGATGATGTTGCATGTGAAAAGCAGAATAATATACGTACATATTTTTGTATGGGGCGACATAGGGATGTCGATTCATTCTACTTGTGTCAAACTTATACTAGAATTCCCAAGCATTTAATAAGAGACAATGCCAATGTTATTATAATGTTTAAACAAGATGAGACAAATATGAAGCATGTTTATAGAGATCATGTTGGTGGCGATATGAGTTATGAAAAGTTTCATGAGATTTGTCGAGAGTGTTGGAAGGATAAATATGGATTTTTGGTGATTAGCAAAGATAATGAATTAAATGATGGACGCTACAGAAAGCAATTTGACTATTTCATAACTATATAAACTACTCTTCATAAACATTTACTTTAGTTATTAATCTAACTTTAAGCTTGATACATCTATTTGCTATAACCTCATCTGATACCTGATAAGCTGATCTGAAAACCAGACCAGCTACCTAATAAGCTGATTTGATACCTGATAACCTGATCTGAAAACCAGACCAGGTACTGATAAGCTGATCTGAAAACCAGACCAGGTCCTAAAAAGCTGATCTGAAAACCAGACCAGGTCCTGAAAAGCTGATCTGAAAACCAGACCAGGTCCTAAAAAGCTGATCTGAAAACCAGACCAGGTCCTAAAAAGCTGATCTGAAAACCAGACCAGGTCCTGAAAAGCTGATCTGAAAACCAGACCAGGTCCTGAAAAGCTGATCTGAAAACCAGACCAGGTCCTGAAAAGCTGATCTGAAAACCAGAGCAGGTCCTGAAAAGCTGATCTGAAAACCAGACCAGGTCCTAAAAAGCTGATCTGAAAACCAGACCAGGTCCTGAAAAGCTGATCTGAAAACCAGACCAGGTCCTAAAAAGCTGATCTGAAAACCAGACCAGGTCCTGAAAAGCTGATCTGAAAACCAGACCAGGTCCTAAAAAGCTGATCTGAAAACCAGACCAGGTGCTAATAAGCTGATCTAATAGCTGATACCTCATCTAATAGCTGATACCTTTTATTTATTAAACATGGATGAGAAAATTTTAAAACAGTTGGTGTTGACAAGAAATGTCTTGAAGAAAAAGCTTCGTAGTATAAAAACTGGTGAAATAGATACACGTGAACAACTAAGAGATACATTTAAACCTATAACAGAACCACTGAAAGAATTCATAAATAGTTCTAAAAAAATTAAAAGAATTCCCATTAAAGAAGAAAATAAAATGAAGACAGAATTTGAAAATAATACAAGTTTAAAGTCTGAAAAACCATCACTCAAGTTAGAGACAAGTACACCAAAGAAACTAGCAGAAGGAACAATATCTGATAGTACCATATTATTTAACGAAACTAATACTAAAAATGATGATGATGATGATGAAGATGATTTTTACTCACAAACTTCCAATACAGAAGATACTTATACTGATTTATCAGTCTTGGAAGAAAGAAATGAATTAGATACAAACTATGGTCCACATAAAGATTTCAATAATGAATGGAAATTCGGTGATAGTAAACTTACACTTAGTGAACATAAAATACAAGTTGGTGGTCAAATATGGGCTCTAACACCAGGACTATTTTCTCTAATGTTTCATAAAATACCAAAAAATTATGATAAATTTGAACTCGAAATCTATAAAAAGATTTTAATTACTACTAATGCATATAGAAGAGACTATAAACCTGATGGTCAAATTAAGGGTACTAGAGGATATAAATATAAACATATTATTAAGAAATTTATTGACGAGAAAAACCAGGATAATTTACCCGAATCAACAGGATCTAAGCCAAAAGGTAGCTACTTAGGTGATGGAATGATGGAATTTAACATCCATAAGCCCCACTATATATACTGGGATGGTCCAAATGAGCTAGTAGATCGACTTCGACTACTGCTCGCATCACAAGCTGCAGGTCATAATAATCACAATAACGAGATTATATCAATTATTGAAGAACTACGTGAAGCTAATATAATACATTAACTTTAATAAAGTATATAAAGCATGTCTGTTGATAAATTTGGACATTATTTAAACGATACTAGCAACATAGTTTCTTTGAAAAATGCACCTAAACTGCTGGGGTTCTTTGTGGATACGAACAACAACATTGATGTCCAAAACAAAAGGATCAAAAATGTTGCAAAAGCTGTGGAGGAAAACGATGTTATCAATAAATTGTTTCTGCAAACTCAAATCGAAAAACTAGAAGAGAAATTATTAGCATTCTTTAAGAGAGACAGTACTTTAATTCAAGAAAATATTCAAATACAAATTGAGGATCTACATCGCGAAACAAAATTAGATATAGAAGAAAATTATAAAATTGAAAAAGATATTCTAAAAATTAAAACATCCTTTGAAGAGCAAATTGAACAGCTTAATGAGAAAATTTATAGATTAGAAAATTACATGTTTGTATCAATAGCTGAAAGTGCTTCAACTAGATCACAACACTCTCCAAAAAATCTCTAAAAACAACTTAATGTCTTCAAAAAGAAATTTAGTAAACGAACTCCATAAGCAAGCACGAAAACATTTTGTGCGTCGCAGAGTTGTAATGAAAGGAATAGATGATCTTTGGCAAGCTGATTTAGTTGAAATGGGGAACTATTCTAAAGAAAATAGAAATTATCGATTTTTGCTGACTATAATTGACACATTCTCAAAATTTGCATGGGCAGTACCACTAAAAACAAAAACTGCACTTGAAACAACCAACGCAATGGAAAATATTTTTGAATTGGGGCGAATACCAAAAAACATACAAACAGATGATGGTAAAGAATTTTTCAACAAAAACTTTGAAAAATTAATGCATAAATACAGCATTAATCACTACTCAACATATAGCATTATGAAAGCATCAATAGTAGAACGATTTAATAGAACACTGAAAGGAATGATGTGGAAAGAATTTAGCTATAATGGTTCTTATAAGTGGATTGATATATACAAAGATTTACTTAATACCTACAATAGAAAAGTTCATCGTACCATTAAAATGCCTCCAATTAAAGTCAACTCAACAAATGAGGAAAAGCTGCTAAATACAGTATACAGTCATATGAAAATGTATAAAATGTCAAAATTTAATGTAGGAGATCATGTACGCATAAGCAAATATAAGCATACATTTGAAAAAGGTTATACTCCAAATTGGACTACAGAAATTTTTACAATTACAAGAGTTCAAAATACAAATCCTGCAACATACATATTAGAAGACTATCTTGGTAATCCTATTAAAGGTGGATTCTATACTGACGAACTTTCAAAAACCAGATTTCCAAATACATATCTAGTTGAAAAGGTGCTTAAAATTAAAGGGAAGGAGGTATATGTTAAATGGCTGGGATTTTCTAATCAACACAATTCTTGGATAAGTAAAGATGAAATATTATAGATGAAAGAAAAACTAAATCAACAACAACATCATAGCAAAACAATAATAGCATTAATATTAAGAAACAAATGTTAATTTTAAAATAAGAAAATGAAATAAATATGTAAATTATGCTTATAAACCATACTGTCTACTAAACTTTATTTAATTGTAATCAGTCTGTTATAATGTCAATAACACTTACTCTGAGCTCTAACTCATCAGAATTATCTGCTAGTTACTTTCCTCCTATTGAATTACATGATGCATATGAGTGTGCTCTAACTGATTTTCATTCATACAACAGTATTCCAAATGTAGACACCTACAACAATATGTTTCATATAGGAGAATATACAATAGAAATACCAATTGGATCTTACGAACTAAATGATATAGTTGATTTTATAGAAGAGCAATACAAACTACTCTGTCCAGCAAATAAGATTTTTATTGAAGCTAATAACAATACAATGCAAGTTAAAGTTAATAGTTCCAAGGATACTGTATATTTTAATAAAGACAATACAATTGGAAAACTTTTAGGATTCAATAGCAAAATCCTAACACCAAACCAATATTATTATTCAGATCTTCCAGTTAATATTTTTAAAGTAAATCTCTTGCGAGTTGAAAGTAGTATCGCTATTAACACATATATGAATAGCTCCAAATCGCATACACTTCATGAATTTCCGATTAATGTGCCTCCAGGCTATAAAATAGATGAGGTTCCAAGAAATCTTATCTATTTACCTGTGAACACCAGAGAGATAAGTTCACTAGCGCTGCGCGTAGTTGATCAACACGGTGATTTAATTAATTTCCGAGGAGAGGAAATTACAATACGAATACATTTAAGGCCAACTAAATAATGCTAATATACAACACAAATACCTTAAAAAATATAGCAACAAGAACAACATCAACATTAAAGCGATCAGTACAACAGAAAGCATTAACAACATCAAATAAAAATTTTCTAAAGTCCTTGAATTTTAAATTGAAGACAAAATGAGTTCAATAATAGATGTCTTAGATAAGCCCTTGTCTGATGAGAATATAATCAAAAAGGACTATCATACATATGTACCATACTTACAATCTTACAACAATAATGATGAAATTAGAATTTCAATACAAAATCAAGATTTGTACGTGCTACCCAGTGAAAGCTACATTTATGTAGAAGGTTTTGTTGCTGATGATAATAACTCTAAATCTTCTTCATCATCGGACAACTTTATATTAAAAAACAACTTTGTGGCATATCTATTTGATGAAATTCGCTATGAGCTCAATGGAATTGAAATTGATCATACAAGATATTTAGGAGCCACAAGCACCATAAAAAATTTGGTTTCTATGTCACCAACAGAAAGCAACGTGATGCAAAATGCTGGATGGAACAAAATTGACGATGTCACTCTTGTAAATGGCTTTTTCAATTTCTATGTACCTCTAAAAATGCTTCTAGGATTCGCTGAAGACTACAACAAAGTTATACTAAATGGAAAACATGAATTGATACTCTTGCGCAATAAGAACGACGAAGATCTTGTACGCTCGAGTGTTTCTACTAAAAAAGCTAAACTTACAATTTCACTAATCTCATGGAGAATCCCACATGTTCAATTATGCGACTTTAGCAAATTGAATATGATTAAAATTATTAACAATGGTGCTTCTATACCTATGGCATTTCGCAGTTGGGATTGTCATGTCAATCCACAATTAAATATGGGAACTAGCCATATTTGGAATGTTAAACTAGCTGCAAATAGAGAACGCCCTCGTTTTGTATTGATTGCTTTTCAACAAGAAAATAAGTTTGTTCATTGTGATTTGACTAATTTAAAAGTACATTTAAATTCAGTCTCATATCCATATGATGATCTTAACATAAAGTTCAAAAATGAACGATATGCAATTCTATATGATATGTATCTAAGATTTCAACAAAGCTACTATATGAAAGAATCTCAACCGCTTCTAACTGCATCAGAGTTTAAGACAAAAGCTCCTATTATTGTAGTAGATGTCAGTCATCAGAATGAATCACTCAATAATGGACCGATTGATATAAAAATAGAATTTGAAACAGCAACTAATATTGCAGCAAAAACATCAGCTTACTGTATTCTTATTCATGATCGTATAATAGAATATGTACCCATCAAAGGACAAGTTCGAAAAGTCTTATAAATTGACTAATATGGAAAACAATATAATTTTCATAGACGTACAAGGTTTCAAAAATAATTCAAATGATTTCATCGCAAAAGAAGTAGCAATTGTTTTCAACAATTATGAATATAACAATTTCATTATAAAACCCCCATTTGATATCAAATGCTTATCAATAGAAAAGCAAAGAGAAGCAAAGTGGCTAACAAAAAACTATCATCACCTAAGCTGGACTGCTGGATCAGTTTCATTTCAAAGCGTTTGCAATTTTATAAAAGCCAACGCAAGATGTTCTAAAATTTATGTAAAAGGTGAAGAAAAAAGACGATGGTTGGAAAAAATTTTATGCCGAAAAATTTTTAACGTTGAGGATATAGGCTGCATCAACTTTAAATCAGAGTTTAAGACAAAAGCTCCTATTATTGTAGTAGATGTCAGTCATCAGAATGAATCACTCAATAATGGACCGATTGATATAAAAATAGAATTTGAAACAGCAACTAATATTGCAGCAAAAACATCAGCTTACTGTATTCTTATTCATGATCGTATAATAGAATATGTACCCATCAAAGGACAAGTTCGAAAAGTCTTATAAATTGACTAATATGGAAAACAATATAATTTTCATAGACGTACAAGGTTTCAAAAATAATTCAAATGATTTCATCGCAAAAGAAGTAGCAATTGTTTTCAACAATTATGAATATAACAATTTCATTATAAAACCCCCATTTGATATCAAATGCTTATCAATAGAAAAGCAAAGAGAAGCAAAGTGGCTAACAAAAAACTATCATCACCTAAGCTGGACTGCTGGATCAGTTTCATTTCAAAGCGTTTGCAATTTTATAAAAGCCAACGCAAGATGTTCTAAAATTTATGTAAAAGGTGAAGAAAAAAGACGATGGTTGGAAAAAATTTTATGCCGAAAAATTTTTAACGTTGAGGATATAGGCTGCATCAACTTTAAATCAGAGTTTAAGACAAAAGCTCCTATTATTGTAGTAGATGTCAGTCATCAGAATGAATCACTCAATAATGGACCGATTGATATAAAAATAGAATTTGAAACAGCAACTAATATTGCAGCAAAAACATCAGCTTACTGTATTCTTATTCATGATCGTATAATAGAATATGTACCCATCAAAGGACAAGTTCGAAAAGTCTTATAAATTGACTAATATGGAAAACAATATAATTTTCATAGACGTACAAGGTTTCAAAAATAATTCAATTGATTTCATCGCAAAAGAAGTAGCAATTGTTTTCAACAATTATGAATATAACAATTTCATTATAAAACCCCCATTTGATATCAAATGCTTATCAATAGAAAAGCAAAGAGAAGCAAAGTGGCTAACAAAAAACTATCATCACCTAAGCTGGACTGCTGGATCAGTTTCATTTCAAAGCGTTTGCAATTTTATAAAAGCCAACGCAAGATGTTCTAAAATTTATGTAAAAGGTGAAGAAAAAAGACGATGGTTGGAAAAAATTTTATGCCGAAAAATTTTTAACGTTGAGGATATAGGCTGCATCAACTTTAAACAAATGGAAATCAAGTATCCCGAATATTTTTATTGTAATTATCATAAATTTGGTGCTTGCGCACTAAAAAATGCTATTTTACTAACAAAAGAAATGTCTTGCTTTAATTAAACTTTTTCACTTTTTAAAATATGAATGTATGTATTATTATAAAATTTTATAAAATTTTAAACAATAAATGTATAAAAAATAAAATGAAATAAAATGTGTTTTCTTATTTCAAATAAAAACTACATAAAGGAAAGAGAAGGAAGTGGGGAGAAGGAGAAATTAACTTTTTTGCTTACTTGCAAATTCTTGGTTTTTGTTTCTCTGCTGTTGAGTGTACTTAGTTTGCTGCTTTAAAATAATCGTAGACAAAGAAAATAATTACGTTGCAAAATATATATGTATTCTACAAAATATTCCACGCACAAATACCCACGATCACACATTCATACATGTACACATACATACATACATACATACATACATACATTCATACATGCACACATACATACATACATACACATACATACATACACATACACATACATACATACATACATATTTCTTAAACAAATACACAAAATATTAAATTACCCGCGACTATCAAGCTGGACCCCCCACACACAAGTATGGGTGTTCACATACATGTGAACACAAGTATGGGTGTTCACATACATGTGAACACATAAATAAATATTTTCTCTGATATTACTGATATAGTATTACGATAACAAATTTATACAGTCTGGCAACACTGGCAATTTTCCCTTTGGTATTAGAAAATAATAATCATGTTTTGCCGTCGGCATTAGGAAAAATATTCATATATTGCCGTAGGCATTAGGAAAAATAACAATCATGTTTTGCCGTCGGCATTTGAAAAAAATAACAATCATGTTTTGCCGTCGGCATTTGAAAAAAATAATAATCATGTATTGCCGTAGGCATTAGGAAAAATATTCATATATTGCCGTAGGCATTAGGAAAAATATTCATATATTGCCGTAGGCATTAGGAAAAATAAATGTTCACTATTTCACCCCCATTAGTATTAGGAAAAATTATTAGTTTTAACTGTATTAAATATCTTTGATAACCAATATTGTTCTTCAATGTCGCACGTGACATCGATGAAACCCCTTAATCCACCCCACAAACATACACACATACAAATTCCCACGGTCATAAAAAACCCGGACTTATTGAGCCACCCTCGTATGTATTAAACAAACAAAACCCCTTATGTAAACAAAAAATTCCTTATGTAAACAAAAAGTTGGACGGACTTATTGACCCACCCTCGTAGGGTATCAAATTTCACAAATTTCCAAGAATTTTGAAATTTGGGTAATTAAAATTTCAAAATTTTAAAATTTTAATTGGGGCAGGATTGGCAGTTCCCTACTACTGACAACTTTAATTATTTTGTAATTTAGTAATAAATACTGGTAACTCCACCGTGTTAATCAACCTATTCAAAACTTATGATGTTCAACATCGAATAGAATTTCATTCGAGCATTAAAATAATTCTTTATTTTATTAAAAAAAAATTTTATTATCTTGAAGTAAAGCAACCTACTTTAAAAAATATGAGCTTCTGACATGGAAGGAAAACAGATAAACATTTCTATGAAGTTAAAGTAAAAATAATATGATGAATAAAGAAAAATTATCACACTTTATTTTATTCGAATGAAATGAGTATTTGAATATCCACCTTTTTTCGATTCGTTTTAACTGTATGCACATCACTAAAACATTTTTGTATAATTGTATTTATTTTAGTATTTTTTATGGATTTTGTTATGTATTTCGAATCAGTTGAATAATTTGGTGATGTTTTCCATAACATGACAGAAATAATAAATTTAATATAAGAGCTAACACTTCTAGCTTTATTTTCAGATGTATCATGAATCAATATGTGCTACATATATTAACAAAAATATTTTAGGTACAAAATACATATTTTGGAAATATCAACTTACAGTAGTTTTAATAAACGTAGGTGCCTACTTTAGAATTTTGATAAAATAATTTTTTTAGAATACAACTTTACTTAACATTGCTTAGCAAAGCTTTGTTAAGTTTTTTTGAGTAAGACCATTAGTCTTTATTTTTAAAATTTATGATGATAGAATTTTGTTTTGAGAATCGGAAATTTTAGTCTTTAGTCACAATGTTAAAGTTATGACTGTCACAATATTTTCTCTGAATAGGCATGTAAATTAAACATTTTTGACTGTACTTGGTAGTTGACAATTATTTAATTTTGATTGCTAGTTTGATCAGCAAATCATTTTTTTTAATACATGATTTTTATTTATTGTATCTTCATATATGAACTAACAATAAGTATTCAAGTCTTAAATTTAAAATATAATTAGGCCCGACCAGTGTCGGGCATAAGCTTAGTAATAGTTATATATAATACATAAGTAGTGATAATCAAAAAGAAAAAAATAAAAAATAAAAATATTTTCAAGAAGTCCCATCTGGAGTGCTGTGAATAAGAGCCCTTGTGTCCCTCTTTTTTAGGCGGATGTGCCCAGTAAAATTCAAAATATTAATAGCAAGCGGATTAGGATGTGACTCGAGTTTTGTTAAATATTTTCCTGCGTATTTTGCAATTTCTTCAGTCACTAGTGGCATATTTAAATCACGATGTATATTTGAATTTTTTATATACCATGGAGCCGATGTTATTAGCCTTAAAATTTTGTTTCGCCTTCGTAGCACCATATAGGTTGTAAGACCGACTTGTATATTAAAAGCTAGGGTGAGGGTTGAACTTCTACCAACCAGCCAATGTATCTGAGTTAGTTTAAGTTTCATTTGCGTTAGCTTAGAGTCAATGTGGTCTTTCCATGTGAGCCTTCTATCAAGATGTATAACAAGGTATTTCACATGTAAATTTTGAGGAATAATTTGATTATTGATTGTAATGCGGGTTCAAGTGTCTTTTCTTAGGGTAAATGTTACCTGAGCACACTTCTGTTCGTTTACCTTTATTCTCCACATGTTTAACCATAGTTCTAGCTGGGTAATATGTTGCTGAAGATATCGGGAAGCCTCGTGAGGGATTTCGTGCAAACTAAGGCAGGCTGTATCATCAGCAAATGTAGATGTGTGAACATTACTGCTCAATGGTATATCACAAGTATAAATCAAATACAAAACTGGCCCCAGTATACTCCCCTGTGGCACACCGGATGAGATTATTTCAGGCGTACTCATAAAGTCTCCCTCCACAACAGTGAACTTCCGGGCAATAATGTAACTTTCCAACAGATTTATAACACCGCGTTACACAGATTCTGTCCTATGAACCAAATATACTTTTTCGGAAATGGGAGAAAAAATAAAAATACACCTGTATCGGCGATTTTCATGTACACATCAGAATTTTTTTTCTTTATTAAATATAAAGCTCGTAGTGTCCGTCTGTCTGAAAAACTTTGGATAAGTTTTAAAACGAATCTCTGCTGGGGTATTTCTCAGCGGGTACCCAGGATAAATAAAAACCACTTTATTTAAACGTTATAAATTCAAAAGGTTTTATTTAAAAATTATTTTAAAGGTTTATTTCAAGATCCTTTACAATTAAAAATAAGACAATCAACCAGCCGGACAATAAAGAAAAAAATGACGGGAAAAACGAGCGTCGCGGTTAACCGGTCAAACGTGTGGTCAGTGTCGTGGTCGGAAAATCAATGCCCGCCACCCATACAACAGGCTCTCGAAATTTAAAAAGATTGGTATTAGTGTATTAGTAAACGCTACGCCTGGGACCTATGGCTGTTGTAACCAGTAGTCTCCCTGTGTACTACTACATATTGGCCTGAGTACCATGGCTGTAATAACCAGTAGGTACCCTCTACCACTACTACTATTTGGCCTGGGATCTATGGCTATGAAAACCAGTAGAAACCCTCTACCAATACTCCTATTTGGTCTGGGAACTATGGCTATAAAAACCAGTAGAAACCCTCTACCACTACTATTATTTGGTCTGGGGACTATGGCTATAAAAACCAGTAGAAACCCTTTACCAATACTTCGAATTGATTTTGCGTTCCTAAAAGTACTTCCACAACCGAAGCTATAGAAACCTGCGGTAGTGTCTGTCCACTCAGACGGCGCAAACTCAACTAAAGTTGTAGTGATAATTTAAACCAAGCTGTAGTGATACATACACACACTGGATCACTGCTATGTATTGATGAGAGCAGTTAACAAATGACAACTACCACTTAAAGCTTTAGTATACTCTTGATCTGGTTGATTCTCTTATACTACTCTTCTACTTCTTCTCTCTGATATAATCATTTACATTTCAAGGTAACATAACTGGACTAAAAGAAATTGTTATTTACATTACTGTGCGAAAATATAGTATTAAATGGTTCCATACTAATTAATAGTAACGTGATATTCAGATAATAATAATGGTAATAATAATAATTATAATAGTAATATCGATCGTACAATTAATAATAATCATAATAAATTAATACACAGGGTAATAATAGTACTAACAAAATGCCCATTCTTGAGGGAATAACATAATATACATAACTTCACTAGTTTATGTTTTGTTTAAAGAAAATATTGGTTGCAAAATAAAATATTTTTATGAAACGAAGATTACTTCGTTACAGTTTTTAACCCTTTTTCCGTGATCCAATCGAGCTGAGTTTTTGCAGGCAGACTCGTGGAAATGTCTGTATCATGTCAAATTTAAAAAAAAATTGATTTTTATCAATGCTCAGATTTTTTTTTGATTTTTTTTTGAAAAATTTGTTATCGGTTTTTTTTGTAACGGTTTCAGCTCCTTAAAAAACCGATTTTTTATTCAGTTTGTTATATTAAAATTGAAAATTGTTACATTAAAAATTTTAATGCTTTTAAAGAAACTTCGGCCTTTTATTCTTGCGTTTGTAAGCATTTGTGTGACCATCGCGACAAAGAGACCAACAGTATTCGCCAAGCATATTCGTAATATCTTGTCCTTTAAAGCGCTTTTCAATAGCCGCAATGTCCTGATTGAACCTTTTGCCATGCTCATCCCTACAAGCTCCTAAATCATCAGGGAAAAAATCTAAATGATTGTGAAGGAAATGGATCTTTAGCGACATTAATATGCCCATTTCGCCATATGCCGAAATCATTTCTGCGACAATATTTTTATAATTGGCAGCTCGTTTGTTGCCAAGAAACTGCTCAATAACGGCAACTGTGCCTTTCCATGCACGTTGTTCGATAGCATTAAATTTAGATGAAAATTCATAACTTGCAACTATTTTTTTTTATCTGCGGACCATTGAAAACACCTTAAATCATACACATCATTAAAAAAAATTTATTGAATGACTTCTTTAAAAGTACCTGCATGAATCTTTGCGCCGCTCAATTTTGGAAAAATTTTGCGCAAACTTGCAATCGCCTCGCCCTCACGATCCATTTTTTTTTAAACAAACTTTGATACGAGACCGAGCTTAATGTGTAGTGGTGGCAAAATGATTTGAGATGGCTGCACCAATGGTAGATGCTCTATACTTTCTACGCCTACTTTGTAGCATGTTCGCGGCTTCCACTTAAATTCAGTGTAATGCTGATCTCTTTTGCGACCTTACCATGTACACAAAAAGCACTGGTGAGTTGGAAATCCACGCTTAACACCCATGACTAATCGGACCACTTTCAGATCGCAGCATATTTTCCAAGTATTCTCTTGGTACTTTATCAGCTGCAATAATAATTCCATGCCTTCGTATGTTTCTTTGAGGTTTGTGGCATATGCGATCGGGACAGATGGATGTTTATTACCTATATGAAGCAGCACGACTTTAAGGCTGTTGACCGATGCATCGATGAAAAGCCGCCACTCACTCTGAAATATGAGGGTAACCAATTTTTGCAAACATCGAACCAATATCATAACAATAAGCCAGTTTTTTTCCGATCTTCGTGCAATTTAAAAAATTCGTCATATGGAATAGTGCTACATCGATCACGAGCGGATGTTATTTTAAAATCAGCCGCCACTATATTCCACTGCTTAAAGCGTGATGCAAAGAGTTCCGCTGTTCTCCTCGACAAATTTCCGTCTCGTACAAGGTCATTGAAGTCGGCTTGTGTTATTAAATGCGGCAATGCAGTCACTGGATGTTGGTACATATTCCGATACTTCTGAACTCTCGCATCTCGCATTCGATGCAAGAAATGTTGATAGCATTGTTGGAACTACTGTTGATTTTCCATCGCTTATTTGGGGAACATCATCAAAAATCTCCACTGAAGCCGCTATACCTTCTTCTGGTGAGTACAGAACCGCTGGAATAACCGATTACACATTAGCGTAGCGAACTTTGTTGCGGCGAAAGTATTGGTACCCTTTAGTTTGAGGAAAAGTTACGCAAAAGTAGCACAATTCATTGCAGTGCTCCGTACGTGGTAAACAAATTGTTGGTACAGCGTACTTTATTGTTGACCTTCCATTAGTAAACATGCATAAATTTCTATAGCAATAGTCGCACTCGACTTCCGGAGTATACCGCAAGTAAGGAACATAAGTTTGCACCAGATTATCAATAGTAGCTTCAAGGCGATTGAAATTAAAGTTCGAGTTTGTATTTGTTGAATTATTTGGTGGTGACATTTTGTGTATGAATAGAATTTGTCTTAGCAGCATCGGCATACGATACACGGGAACTAACTGGTTGGCTCACTTGCGCAATAGTGGCTGATAAAGCGTTTGCTGATTGGGCTGGGGCCAATTTATGTTTTTGCCTCATAGTCAGTTTGACGAAAGAGTACACAGGACAACCTCTGTAGTTAGCGGTGTGATTACCTCCACAATTACTGCCTTTTTTGTCTGCTTGATCTTTTGGTTTAGTACAACTAGCAGTACCGTGCAATTCCCCGCAAATAACACAAACTGTAGGTAATTTACAGTAAGTTTTTGTGTGGCCGTATTCTTGACAATTAAGGCAATGTACGGGCCCAGAACGTTCAACTGTTATTTTTCGGTATAAAAGGTATTTAAGGCTACAAATTGCATGTGTCTCGTTTTTTTTCAACTGTATATCATTCGGCTCAAGTTCAACGCGAAATAGAGGTTGAGGGATCTTTTCCCTATTTATTATATTGGATACATTTTTTACCTTAAATCCCTGAAGGACGAGTGCATCTTTTATTTCTTCGGGAGCAACATAGGAATCTATGCCCTTCAATACAATCTGCAGACCTTTAGCACTCTTGAGCTGATATGTGTAGAAATTTGCTTTACTTTTTTAAAATTCAGAAACCATTTTGCGAAAATCTTTGTCTTCACATATTTGAATTTTAGTTTCATCAATATTACCACGTTTTATTGGAACATGTGAAATTTATTCTCACCAATGACCGAAACCAATTTTTTAATAAGAGCGTTTGAGTTTTTTTCTCTTAAATAGATTGGTGGCAGCTTGGAGGTTTTGTTCGCAGATTCAGCGGGTTGGTCATTGTCATCTTGCAATATTTTAAAACGGTTTTTCCGCTTAATAGAGAATGCGCTGTCCCTAGACATCTTTGCAGCAGATGCAATTTTAGTAGAATTTGGGCTTCGCCCGCGCTTTAAAATTGTAATGTATCTGTCCATTCCGACTTGAACCTTGGGTTTTGGGCTACTTTTATCTTCAGTGACAACTTGGTTAAGTGATGAAAAGATTATTTATCAAAGTTAATATGTACTACGAATATTTTGTTGTATGATTTTTTTTTTATTAGTTTATATGTAAGAAAAATTCCGCTATTACGTCTGTTCACTATGAAGGTACAACGAGAACAAATCAGCAAATCATAAGCAAAAAAATGTTTTAGAAAGACAAGTCTTATTAGTTTTTTGTTTATAACCTAGAGGGCCCCTTGGGAATCTGTTTATTATATTTACAACGCTTACAACTGTCACTGCAAACTGACTGTACCTTTTGTTTTCTATTAGCTATTTATACATTAATATTTTACTTACAATTAATTTTATTATGCTAACTAGACAATAACTTATTTCATAAATATTAACTAGCTTTTGACCCAATTACAAAATATCGATATTGCACAATTTGTCAGCGCAAAGAAAATAAGAAATAAGTCAGTGTTCAGACAAAGAGATTCTTATTTTTAACTTTGCTACTTTATAGGCGAGAGAGACCAGGGGAAAAGAAACGACTACTAAGCTTCATGTACTGTCGATACGTTTTACTTTCTCATTCGTAATTTAAAAAAAAGCATACATGCATACACAAAACTATGCATACAAAATATGTGCTTAAAAATAAAACTCGCATTGTGTAAACACCGAAGATAGTTCAAAGAAGAAAAAGTGATAAGTTTATCAATAAGACATGACTGGTGTGAACTGGGACTAACCAAGTCAATGAACTGGTTGCTGCTGCGTCAACAAATTAGTGCAATGCTTGGGTACGAGGGTTGTTCAAGTATGATTCACAACATCCCTCCCCCACTCGGCGGAAGAAAACATCTAGCTATAGATATTTTCTAAATATAGTAATTGGATCAAATTCTTAAATGTTAATGTAATAAGTAAGTGACATGTAGGTGATCTATTCTATAAAATATATAAGTAAGTGCCTTGGACTCACAACATACTTCCCCCCTGACATCTGAGTCAGATTGACGTGATTTTGTTCATACTTATGTATTGAAATTTGTGGCAACTTTAAGTATTAAGTGATTTTCTTCTTTATGCAGGGACGCTCTTGTGGTTTTAAAATATAAATCAGCACCATCACGAACTATGTCTTCAGTTGAGTTATGGTGTATCAATAAACCAGTATCGCCAATAAAGATTTTCTCAGTTGAGCTGAGATTTGTTAAGGGTCAAAAACTATGATTTATGTAATGTATGGACAGTTCACCTGTAAAATTACGGTATCACAAACGTGAGCACTAGACCATTGCACAAAAAAAAATGTATGTCAATGGCACAAGCTGTTTTCTAATTGTACTTAATAAAAGTAAAATTTTGGTATATTAAACATGAAAATTCATCAAGGTTCAGGGGTCGCTCAAAATCGATAAGGGTTTTTGGCTAAAAAATGGCATGTTTCAAAAATACGTTTTTACTTGGTTGATAACAGCTTTTGATACGCTTAACCGATTTTGATCGGAGTAGACTTGTTTTAAAGCTAACAATATTTCACTTATTTTTTATGAATAGATTGAAGCATTTAAGGAAGAAGTTTCAGTTCTATAGCCTTTCAAACCTAATAATTTAAAAATTTTTCTTCAAAATTTACATACTTTCGTCCATTAAATTTTTTTTAATTTTGGCTCAAATTTTTGTGCATCTTTAAATGTACTTTCAACGACGGCTTCTTTACAAAACTTTTGATGTATGACAATACCATTTAAATTTCAAATTGGACACCATACCATCTTTATTGTTGTTTTTGTACGTTTGATTGCGTTGTTCGATAACTTGGATTAAATGAAGTAATAGCAAATATTGCACTCAAAACTTTTTTACAGTATTTATCGTACATAAGTGACATCGCGCTCGGCTTTTCCTTTTTTTGAACCTAGGCATACCGAAGAAACTTTGATAAAAATGACAGCACAATTAAAGCATTCTGGTGACCAAAAATATTTATTTCGTTATATTATATTCGTTATATATTACTCTCGATTGCGAACAAAATATCGTTGTAACGAAATTGGTTTCACAAAATACTATGAAATTCTTTGATATTATTGGAGTAGGGAGCAGTTTATAATTTACAAGTTAATAATGTTTCTTAACTTTTTGAAATTTATACAGGGTCATCGGTGACGATCATAAGTTTGGCAGACGTAAAAAAACATTTTGGGAGATTAACTATACACTCTACTGACATTACCCTTTTCAGTTATTGCAATACACCACTCGATTGCTTCGGTTACATCGTTGTACGCGTAAAAACTGCTATTCCTAGTCCCAATGTAAAATTATATGTCCTACGCTCTGAAAGGAAGCCGTTGTTAGGAAG
This sequence comes from Tachina lurida, assembly GCA_944452675.1. Lineage (NCBI taxonomy): Eukaryota > Metazoa > Arthropoda > Insecta > Diptera > Tachinidae > Tachina > Tachina lurida. Next base: position 62,443,348 of record OX101756.1, read on the forward strand.
GGAATAATTGAGCAGCATTAGGTTGTATTGGGCGCAGATCTTGAGTGAGCAAGTACAGCTAAGTAAAAGCTGCGTGAACGAAGTTTCAATAGACGACCGGACGGATGACCTGAAAAACATTTTCAGCAAATATCCAACATTATTTTCAATCACAACGGGGAAAATAAGTGGATACCAAGCCAGAATTCATGTTAAAGAGGGTGCTGTAAAAAGGTCTTCAAGGCCAGGAGAATTCCCTTTGCTTTATTAGAAGCCGTAGAGCAAGAACTTGAAAAACAAGTATCGGATGGGCTTCTGACACCCGTGAATACGAGTGAATGGGAGACACCAATTGTTGTTGTTCCGAAAAGGGACCAGCAAGTCAGATTGTGTGGAGATTATAAAATCACTCTTAATCCTGCTATAAAAATTGATGAGTATCCGCTACCGACCGTGGACGAATTGTTTAGCTCAATGGCAGGGAAAACCAAATTTACAATAAATTGACCTGTCTTAAGCATACTTGCAGCTTGAAGTCCATCCCGATGATCGCCACTTATTGACCTTAAATACGCATAAAGGACTTTTTAAACCAACTATTTTTGGATGACATTTGAATTACTGCAAAAACAGATTTGGAACACTTGGCCAGAATCCATGAGGTTCTTAAACGGTTGAATGACCACAATATACGCGTAAACTTGGAAAAATCAGAATGAATGAAGGATCAAATCGAATATTGCGGATATCTTGTCAATAAGTCGGTCATAAAGAAAATGGAAAACAAAGTAACGGCGGTTAAGGAAATGAAAGAACCCACCAATATAGATGAAGTTCGTGCCCTATGAGGTCTAATTAATTATTTGAGCACAATAATATACCCCATAAATAAATTGATACAGAAAAGCGTGACTTTCATATGGGACGCAAGATGTAAAGCCTCATTTTTGAATATTAAGCAGCAAATGCAATCCAACACAATTTTAGCTCACTACAATTCCATGAGTGTCCCGATGGATCGGAAAGGCCTATAAAATTTGCTTCTCAGATTTTATCCAATGTTCAACAGAGATACTCCCAAATTGACAAGGAGGCATACGGTATAATTTATGGGGTGAGCAAATTTTACCAATACCTATATGGGAGAAAATTTACCTTGGTAACTGACAATAAGCCCCTGGCACAAATATTCTCCCCATATAAAAAACTTCTGGAAAGTTACATTATTGCCCGGAAGTTCACTGTTGTGGAAGGAGACTTTATGAGTACGCCTGAAATAATCTCATCCGGTGTGCCACAGGGGAGTATACTGGGGCCAGTTTTATATTTGATTTATACTTGTGATATGCCATTGAGCAGTAACATTCACACATCTACATTTGCCGATGATACAGCTTGCCTTAGTATGCACGAAAACCCTCAGGAGGCTTCCCGATATCTTCAGCAACATATTACTCAGCTAGAACTATGGTTAAACATGTGGAGAATAAAGGTAAACGAACAGAAGTGTGCTCAGGTAACATTTACCTTAAGAAAGGACACTTGTTCCCCCATTATAATCAATAATCAAATTGTTCCTCAAAACTTACATGTGAAATACCTTGGTATACATCTTGATCGAAGGCTCACATGGAAATACCACATTGACTCTAAGCTAACACAAATGAAACTTAAACTAACTCAGATACATTGGCTGGTTGGTAGAAATTCAACCCTCACCCTAGATTGTAAACTTTTAATATACAAGTCGCTCTTAAAACCTATATGGTGCTACGGAATTCAGCTTTGGGGTACTGCTTCAGCTTCTAATGTCGAGAGAATCCAACGAAGGCAAAACAAAATTTTACGGTTAATAACATCGGCTCCATGGTATATAAAAAATTCAAATATACATCGTGATTTAAATATGCCACTAGTGACTGAAGAAATTGCAAAATACGCAGGCAAATATTTAACAAAACTCGAGTCACATCCTAATCTGCTTGCCCGTAATATTTTGAACTTTACTGGACACATCCGCCTAAAAAAGAGGGACACAATGGCTCTTATTCACAGCACTCCAGATGGGACTTCTTGAAAATACTTTTATGTTTTTCCTTTTGATTATCACTACTTACATATGTATTATATATAACTATTACTAAGCTTATGTCCGACACTGGTCGGGCCTAATTATATTTTTAGATTTAAGATTTGTGTTCAAACTACATGTTTGAACAATAAAACTTATAATGAATTTCGTATTTTTATTGTGAATTAATTATATACTTACCATTGATAAAGTTGACCACATTGTCTTTTAGTACAAAATGTCTAACGTTAGCCATAACTTCGGTTCTTAAAACCGACGTTTCGTAAAGCTGTAACAGAAGAAATTTACTCACTTACAACTCGATCATTAACCAAGAAAGTTCCCTTTTTGCATATACATATCTATATTGTAAAGTTTCTTATATTGTAAATGAATTATTGAATTGTATAAATTAAAGAAATCGTGTGAAGAAATTTAATCTAAATTTATCTACTTGGTTACCCTAAAAGGAAGGTGAGCTATCGTACAATTCCTTACCCATCACCCCAATTGACAAGAAGATTAATCATCTCCCTTTACATTTTTTCTCCCAAACAAATCCCTAAAATTATAACCACTTATGGAGTGGTTATAATTTACTATTCTCAAAAAAAAAGAAGATTGGCCCTAATCCCTCTCTTTTCTCCAATCCTCTATAAAAAGAGAATAGTTTTAAGTTTTTTAGTGTCCACAAAATACTAAAAAATACATGGTCCTGTAAAAAACGGAAGAGAACTGAAAGCAACAATTGCAAGAAGTGAGCAGAATACTAATCTCAACTATAAAAAAGCAGAATGAGGTAAATAAGAAAAAGACACATCAAAGCGCATCAGTATTACGCGGAATATCAGACTGTAAGTAAGCAAACACAAAATAATCGTAAAGCAATACATAGAACAACAACATACCTACATAAGTAAAAAAAAGTGAAAAATAAAATAAAATCTACATTACTCGTAACATACATACGTACTTATGTAGCTAGATACAAAATATAAGTATATACAAAAACGTGAAAAATTATAAAAACACCCTTTTTAAAAGAATAAAATAAAATAAAAATTGCAAATATACAGTTAAAACCGTGAATAAAAACCAGTTTCAAAAAACGGATTCCATAACTATATACATACATACATAAGCACATACATAAGCACATACATAGGTATGTACATAGAAAGTGCCGTAAAAACTACTGATATAGAGGTCAAAAAAAAAAATAAAAAAAATATATATATATATGTAGATATGCTCAGCTACACTGAGAAAACTAAAAGCTTTAAAACCAAAGAAAAAACGTCTTTGTAAAATTGTAACGAAAATATCTTTGTTAGAAGGAAAAAATCCTTGCATCAATGATTTATTCTTTAAACAAGCAAATGGTGCGTCTTTAACACAAACGACTAAAATTCTTTGAAGCTTAATCAAAGAAATTATCTTTTCCGTAAAGATAAAATATTTGCTACAACGATTAATTTCTTTGCTAATAAGGGATTGAAAAACGTATTTAAAATTAAAGACTTTTCTTTGTTTTTTTAAAGCTAAGCATCCTTGCTACAAAGACAAAGTCTGTAACTTTAAAGAATTTTGTCTTCATTGCATAAGTGAACATTTTTGCTTGTTCACACATGTTTGCTTGATACGGTAAACAAGAGCGGTTATAAAAAATAAAGATAAAGTCTGTACCTTTAAAGAATTTAGTCTTCAAAGTTAAATTTGTTTACGAATGCATAACGAAACTTAACCTTAGTCTTAAGACTAACGAATGAAAGTCTTTGTGCCAAAATACTTTTTCCTTAGTTTAAGGGTTTTTTTTCACGTGTTTCCAAAGACGTACATCCTTGCCACAAGATTTAAAGTCTTCGATTTTAAGTATATATTTCATGGGAATCTAAAGAACTTTGCGTCTTTCTGGTAAAGTTGTTTTGTCTTTGGGCACAATCTGACCAATAAAAGTCTTTGCAAAAAAGTGTATTTTCTTTGATTTTACGATTTAATTTTCTCAGTGTATATACACATGTACATATGTGTGGATGTATCAAAAATTATTTGTCATAACCTCAAAATTTAAAAAATTCAGATATACATACATACTTACATACTTATATACATAGATATACATACACGTATGTATGTACATACCGGTAGTTACACACTTATGTTGTCAAGTACATTCAAAAAAAAAAAATATATGTATGTAAATTCGTGACAAAAAACATAAAACAAAATAATTTACACAAATTGGTTCAGGTTTGTTCAATAATTATGTATGTAATTGTATAAATCATAGCTGTTATATGCACACACATACATAATACAAATATACCTACATATGTACATATCTAAAAAATTTTGCACAATTTAAGAAAAAGCAAGAAGTAAAAAGTGATTTGCAAAAGAAAAAAAAAAAAAATTTACAATTGTACAAAATTTTCTCATGCTTTAAATTCTATGCTCATTCGTTTCGTAAAAAAAAAAAATCTTACAAAGAATAAAATTAAAACAAAAATTGGATAAAACTCTTTCATCGTATACTCTTCATATTCACAAGTAAGTTCGTTTTCTCTTGAGAATATTCTTGTTCTATCTTTTCTCATAGTAAGAGTTGCGTCTTCAGTTGTGCGTTTCTTAACGACTCAAAGAAAAAGCAAAAATCAAAAAAAGAAAACTCATACAGTCCACTACACAAAAAAAAAAATTAAAAGAAACAATCAACTGAATAAGCAAAAGTTATTACAAACATACATCATCATACATACATACACACATAATTTTATCAAAACAATATTAGGAGTAATAATCAAAAACCAACAATTTAATACCCAGCAGAACAAAGTGAATTCAAATATTTGAAACAAAAAAATATTTTAGTTCTCCATACATCAATAAAAAACAAAAAGTAAACAAACAAAAAAAAAAAAATAATATATATAAAATATTAAGAAGACGGATGCAGCGTGACTTTTCCGACTGCCTTGCCACTTTTGTTAATTTTTTTAGAGTGAATTATATAAAAATACATTAAAAATAAAAAGTTTATTGTAGTTTTCTCGTTTTTTTTAATTTTCCCTTTTTTTGATAAACCCCCTATTTACTGTCTTCGGTCACCCTGGACAGATGGTAATATTTCACTCAAATTTTTCTACACAGTGAGAGTAGCAACAAAGTAATAATAAACTCAAACAAATTTAAGATTATTAGCTTGCGAACATACATACATACAAATTTATGAGTGTTGCCAGCAAATTTTGTTTGTAATCACAATCCATGAATTTATCCCCGCTGTTGATATAAATATCCAAAAATAAAAATAAATAAAAAATAATAGCATTCATTTAAAAACTGTTTCGAGATAATACCAAAAGAACAATTTAGGAAAACACACCACAACCAATTTACACATATGGACTAATATTGAATTCTTACCCCTGTGTTAACAAAATTTCTCAAACTCTTATTAAAAAAATCTGTTTGAACTTTTAACCATTACCTGATCGTAAATAAATAACATCAGCAGCCAATTTTATTTAAAGCAAATATTATTATTTTCTTTACCCGGAATAAATAGCAAACGCCTATTTAATTCTATATTCAGTAGACCCGTATATTACAACAACAAAAAAGTATACAAAGTATACCGCAGTTGCAATAAAAAGTTAACTACTTACTCGGTTTATAACTCCTTGTCTGGAATAAACCATTACTTTGTTAGCAAGTTCCCTATTGCTTTCCTATTTTTAAATATAATAAAACATAACTTAACACATCTTGTAACAAAATGCCCTCCACATCCTATGAAGCTACTCGTCCAGTCAGAGAACATCTAATCTTTGACTGCGACCACCTAATCGCATTCAGCGACAGGTTCCTGGCAACTGAAGTCGGGGATCACACAGAATCGGTCCTGGAGGTAATGTTGAAGGATCTGGAAACAAGATGGGATAGGGTTCATGCCTCTTATCAAGAATTTACAATATCCAAAGACCCTACAATCACTACAGAGCATAAACAGGAAGCTAAAGAAAGAATTGAAGAGTGTACAAAAGCATATTATGAGTGCACCTCAAGAATTCTCGATCAAATTAGAATGATCCGCTCCGATACTCCAGGTAACCCAGTTTTTCAGTCGACTACTCGTTACTCTATACCTAACCAAGCTTCCACCCAAACTTTCGTTCAAAATACACCCAGTGACTGCATAAAACTCCCCCCTTGCGATACGGAGGTATTTCACGGCAGTTATGAACAATGGCCCTCATTTCGTTACATGTTCACAGCAGTGTACATAAATCACTCCAAGCTCACCCCGGTCACGAAACTGTATCACCTTCGAAACAAAACGAAAGGTGAAGCAGGTGCCATTGTAAAAAGATACACCCTCTCGAATAACAATTTTGAACTCGCATGGGATGCATTAAAAACCCGATACGAAAACAAGCGTGTTCTCGTAGATAATCAGATAAAAATTTTATTTGATATCCCAAGTGCAAAAAGTGAAGACAGTGACTCCATAAGGAAAATACAATCAGCGGTAAATGATTCATTAGCCACCTTAAGAACACTTGACGCGCAGGTAGAAAGTTGGGACCCAATTCTCATTCGGTTGATATCGACAAAACTACCGGATTTAACTCTAGCTCTGTGGGAACAATCTCTCACATCACCCCGTGAACTCCCACAATGGTCACAAATGTCACAGTTTCTTGTTGACAGATATGAGGCGGTAGAACGCCTAGCAAGCATAAAAACCTCAAAAAACTGCTTCTCTTTGACAAAAACACCTCAAACCAATGTCCAAACATACACATCTCATGAAAATTTAAGTAGAGTTTCCTGTAAGCTGTGCAACGAACACCATTCTCTGAGAATGTGCCCCAAATTCAAAAGTTTTACTGTACAACAAAGAATTGATTACGTGTATCAAAATAAAATTTGCAATAATTGCTTAGCCTCATCTCACTTAAAGGCAAATTGCAATAGCAAACATACATGCCTTCAATGCAAGAAACCCCATCACACCATGTTGCATATGAAACAAAAACCTCAGAGCTCAACACAAAATATAGAAACCTGTCATAACACAGAAAACTATAATGAGCATCAAACATTCTCGAAACCATTTTTCTCAAACTCTGCGCAAGCTATGAAAAATAGCACTGAAAATGAATTTCCTCAAAGTGCTCAGCAAATTCAAGCTAATTTTTCAACTAATAGCGAAAATATTTTACTGCGCACTGCAATAATGCAAATTGAGCACAGAGGAGAGCTATTCACTATTAGAGCGTTGATTGATCCCGGCTCTCAAAGAACATTCCTAACAGAAAGAGTACGCAATCGCCTAAAGCTCCCACATAAAAATTCTCACTTTGAAATAATTGGCATTGGTGGTCAAAGACAGTCCGCAAACAAAGAATGCGAACTTGTTTTGTATGCTAAGAGGTATAATTTACATGTTCCTATTAAAGCTATTGTACTTCCAAAGGTAACAAAACAAATCCCAGATTGTAGCTTTCAAATCCCTTACTCACAAAAACTTGCAGAATTAGATCTCGCGGACCCAACGTTTAATAAAGCTGCTCAGATTGACTTAATTTTAGGAAATGACTACGAAAACTTGCTAAATATAGATGGCATAAAGAAAAATGTTTGTGGTCAAACATCCGCTTACAATACCATTTTCGGATGGGTGCTCAGTGGTCCCATAAAAAGTCATACAATTCAATCCTTTACAACTTCAGTTGTTACATCAGAAAGGGATGAACTAAATAAAATCTTAAAAATGTTTTGGGAACAGGAAGAAATTCCCTTAAAACGGCCAAATTCCGCAGAATATGAATTTTGTGAGAAACTGTATTCTAATACAACAACTCGTAATGAGAATGGTAGATATGTCGTACGCCTACCATTCAAGGAAGAATTTCCTGAAAAAGTCTTCCTCGGCTCTTCGCGATTTATAGCGCTAGCTCAATACTCCAGAATGGAAAAAACTTTAGCAAAAGACCCCGACCTCCAGGCTCAATATAAGGCAGTGTTAAATGAGTACATAGAACTTGATCACATGGAAGAAACCCTACCATGTGAAATAACCTCTCAAGGTAAATACAGCTCATACTATTTACCACATCACGCGGTTGTTAAACCAGAACATAAAACGACGAAAGTAAGAGTTGTTTTTAATGCGTCAAGAAAGTCAAAATCCCAATTTTCTCTTAATGAGGTTCTGCATACAGGCCCAACATTACAAAACGAATTGATATCCATAATTCTCAATTGGAGAAAATACAAATTCGTTTTCAGCGGCGACATTCAAAAAATGTATCGGCAAATACTTGTGCACCCTGCTGATAGACCCTTTCAGCGAATTTTATTTCAACCTCAGTCAGACGGCCCAATTAAAGACTTTCAATTAAAAACTGTAACTTTCGGCTTAAACTGTTCCCCTTATCTCGCGATTCGAACCCTTTTACAACTCGCTACAGATTCCGAATCCATGTTCCCAAAAGCAGCCTCAATCCTACGCACAGAAACCTATGTTGACGACATACTCTCAGGAGGACACTCAATAGAAGAAGCTCTTTCGGCTCAGGTTGAGCTTACAAATGTATTAAATTCAGCCGGGTTGCCATTAAAAAAGGTTACTGCAAATGATACTCAATTACTTGCACATTTTCCAAAAGAAGACCTTTATGATTTAGACTTTCTCCGCTTCCACGACACAAGTTCCACAAAAACCTTGGGTATTAAATGGAACGCTCTAACGGACTCTTTCACATACAATTTTTCCCCAATTGAACAATCTGCAAAAATCACCAAGCGTAAAATTCTCTCAGCAGTTGCAAAACTTTTTGATCCAGCAGGATGGCTAGCACCAATAGTCATCCGAGCTAAACTAATCATGCAACAGCTATGGTTAGAAGGACTAGATTGGGATGATGAAGTCTCATGTGAATCCTTACAAAAATGGAACAGTCTGGTCCAAGATCTATCTCATGCAGAAACAATTTCCATCCCTCGTTGGTTGCAATATGCACCTTCAGACACGATTCAAATTCACGGGTTCTCTGATGCGTCAAAAGCAGCCTACTGTGCTACTATATATATTCGGTGTCAGAATAATAACTACAACACATTCACAAATTTGCTAATCGCCAAAAGTAAAGTAGCCCCCATACAGACAGTTTGTCTTCCACGACTAGAGCTCAACGGTGCACTGCTACTGGCAAATCTCGTTAGTTATGTAAATTCAACTAAAAATGTCAATAGTTGCGAGGTACATTTGTGGACGGACTCGTCTATAGTGCTGGGATGGCTCTCAAAACCACCTTCGTCATGGGAAACCTATGTAGCGAATCGAGTTGCCCAAATTCATAGCTTAGTGCCAAATGCAAAATGGCAACATGTTCCCACTCACGATAATCCTGCCGATCTCGGAACAAGAGGATGCAAGCCTCAAGATCTCGTACACAATCCCTTGTGGTGGCATGGACCACCATGGCTACATAAACCCGCTTCTGAGTGGCCAAAGCGAAAAACATTAAAAATTATCGACATACCTGCAGAAATTCATACCTTGCAAACCGAAGTTAACGACGATATTTTGAGTAGATTTTCCTCTTACAATAGGGCCTTACGTGTTTTATGTTATGTATTCCGATTTGTCAATAACAGTCTCAAGAATATCAGACCAAATAATCATATTGCACAAAAGGAGTTCACACAAAAGGAAGTAGAAGATGTTAAGAACAGACTCATTTCTCTGGCTCAAAGGTCGTACCATGCAGAAGAATACAAAAGCTTATTAGACTCAAAGCCTGTGCCAAATAAAAGTTCTCTAAAACCTCTAAATCCCTTTCTAGATTCATATTCAATTCTAAGAGTAAACGGTAGACTTTCGCAATCATCGCTCCCATATGGTGAGCGGTATCCTATAATCTTACCCGGGAAATCACGATTCTGTCATCTTTATCTCACGCATTTACACCAGTTTCTCGCCCATGCAGAATGTAGACAGATATGCAGAATGGTGCAAATGGAATATTATATATCCAGACTCAAGCCTAGAATCAAGACTATAATAAGGAACTGCAAAACTTGTGTAATCTACAAACAAACCCCATGCTCGCAAATTATGGCCCCCTTACCATCGGAAAGATGCAGTTTGTCACCCCCGTTCCAAACAACGGGAACCGATTTTGCCGGCCCGTTTGATATAAAAGCCTCATCCTTGCGCAAATCGACTTGCATTAAAGGCTATGTTTGCGTGTTTGTGTGTTTTAGTACAAAGGCCATTCACCTCGAGCCATGCTCAGACTTATCTTCAGCTGCATTTCAAGCGGCATTCACTCGCTTTGTCGGGAGGCGGGGGCTCCCCAAAAGGGTCACTTCTGATAATGGTAGGAATTTTCTAGGTGCCAGTCGCGTACTAGAACGCGAATTTGCAGAATTCATCAATAGTTCAGCGCAAGATCTATCCCAAAAGTATATTACCCACGGGTTTGAATGGAAATTCATACCTCCACACGCTCCTCACATGGGCGGTTTGTGGGAAGCTGCCGTGAAAAGCTTCAAATTTCACTTTAAACGTATCGCAGGTACTCAGAAGTTTACCTTTGAAGAATTTGCCACTATTTTAGCTCGAATTGAAGGAGTACTCAACTCTCGCCCAATATCGGCACTTTCAGAAGACCCTGAGGATTTCACAGCATTGACTCCCGGTCACTTTTTAAGAGGCGCTCCCTTAATGGCATTCCCTGAACAAAACTTTCAAAATTTGTCACTCATCAACAGGTGGGAAAAACTAAAAGCAATCCATCTTCAATTTTCTTTGCGATGGAAAGAGGACTATCTCAAATCGCTACATAAACGCTATAAATGGAGAAACTCATCTCCTAACTTGCAAGTCGGTGACCTCGTTATCATAATCGATGACTTACAACCTCCTCATGAGTGGCGATTGGGCAGAGTAGAAAAAACATATGTTGGCTCAGACAGTTTTATACGCACTGCAGAAGTACGCACCTCCACGGGAATATTAACACGGCCAATAGTTAAACTTTGTTACTTACCCTTAGCAAATAACGACAATTCTTTGTAAACTTACTCTCACAATCATTCATTTTAGCTCAGAACTTAAATCACTAACAGATAAATACTATAACACTCATATTGCATCATAAAATCCACTTTACACTAAATTTCCTAGTATCCAATTTGATTTCTTGTGTTGTTTCATTTTATTAGGAAAAATACAAAACTTTCACCTAGACGTTCAACCAAAGGCCGCACCTCTTCAAATCGTCGTGTGAAGCGGAATGATCCAGATATATACCAGTGTGCACTGTGTAAGGGTTTTAATGCAATAAGGTTCTGCCGCTAATTTCTCAAGATGTCCATTAAAAAAAGGGAAGAAGTGGTGGACCGATACCGCTACTGCGTGAATTGCCTGGCACGTAGTCATAATTTAAAGGGTTGCACCTCGATGGACACGTGCAGGAGATGTGACAGCTTTCATCACACTTTACTACACCAAAAAACTGAAAGGCCTAACCATTAAAAGGGTACTGGCACTAGCCAGTCTCATAAATACGAAACCAAGTCAACCCGACAACAAGCAAAAAACTCAACAAAGGAATTGCCCTCATCAACTCAACAGCGAACGGTAACAGCGACACCAGATGCCAGAATAATAGTGGAAGCAATCAAATCACTAGCCCAAGTGCTCTGCACTACTGACAAACTGTAGAGATGTGTCAAACTTCGGGGCCGGCGCCATGTTCAAACTACATGTTTGAACAATAAAACTTATAATGAATTTCGTATTTTTATTGTGAATTAATTATATACTTACCATTGATAAAGTTGACCACATTGTCTTTTAGTACAAAATGTCTAACGTTAGCCATAACTTCGGTTCTTAAAACCGACGTTTCGTAAAGCTGTAACAGAAGAAATTTACTCACTTACAACTCGATCATTAACCAAGAAAGTTCCCTTTTTGCATATACATATCTATATTGTAAAGTTTCTTATATTGTAAATGAATTATTGAATTGTATAAATTAAAGAAATCGTGTGAAGAAATTTAATCTAAATTTATCTACTTGGTTACCCTAAAAGGAAGGTGAGCTATCGTACAATTCCTTACCCATCACCCTAATTGACAAGAAGATTAATCATCTCCCTTTACATTTTTTCTCCCAAACAAATCCCTAAAATTATAACCACTTATGGAGTGGTTATAATTTACTATTCTCAAAAAAAAAAGAAGATTGGCCCTAATCCCTCTCTTTTCTCCAATCCTCTATAAAAAGAGAATAGTTTTAAGTTTTTTTGTGTCCACAAAATACTAAAAAATACAATTTGAATACTTATTGTTAGTTCATATATGAAGATACAATAAATAAAAATCATGCATTAAAAAAAAAAAAATATATATATATAAAAAAAACTTCCATGGTTATCAAGCAACAAGAATGCAGCATTATGCAATATTTTTACAATCCTTCGACTATGAAATACGTGTAAAAAGATTTAAAGACAATGCTAACGCGGATGCGTTTTCGCAGTTACCAAGTCGTGACAAATATAAAAATTTAGAAGGTCGTTATTTTAGAAATCGAAGCTATTCAAAATTTGCTCGTTACGGTAGTTGAACTAGGTGAATGTACAAATAAGGACCCAGAAGTACGTGCACTGCTGGAAGCGTTAAAACATGGACTTGAGTGCGAGGCAAAGGGCCGTTTTGGTGTTCCTCAAACTGAATTTACTTTACAAGGATGCTTAATTCGTGGCATTAGGGTATACATTCCGCACATTTCTGCATAACTAAAATGAAATCTCTGGCTCGTGGGCATTTTTGGTGGCAATAAATGGATAAAGATATTGAAAACCTAGTGTTGAACTGTGCACAGTGTCAGTCGGTGCGACCAATGCCCGTTAAAACAACACCAGTTCATTCGTGTAAAGCCGCAAAAAAGCCATTTGGAAAGTACTTATTTATTATGGTAGATGCATTCAGCAATTGACCCGAAGTCCATGTAGTACCAAACATTACAACAGAATCAACTGTACAAATATGTCGTGAAATTTTTGCGAGAATGGGAACGCCAAATATATTTGTAAGCGATCACGGGACGTAATTTAAATCCACATAGTTCAGTTCAGGTCAGTTCTCGTTGTACCTTCATAGTGAACAGACGTAATAGCGGAATTTTTCTTACATACAAACTAAACAAAAAAAATATCATACAAAAAATATTCGTAGTACATATTAAATTTGATAAATAAGCTTTTTTGCTTTGCTAATATTTTTATATATAGAAATAACAAAATCAAAAAAGAACGGTAAACAAAAAACATACAAAGTACCCTTGAGGAATACTCTTTATGAGTACCCCAAAGGAAAAAAATAGTGAAGTGAGTTCTAACGGCAGAAATGCCTATTTTACTGTGAGTTTTGATGCTCATAATGATAACAATAAAAATAAAAAATCTGATAATAGACTTGCTGTGAGTTCTGAAGCTCTTAATAAAAATCAAAAATCTGAAAATAGACTTTTCCTAACGGCAAAACCACAGTTTCATCAACGATCAACTTCGCTTTGTCCAATGCCAACTAGTGAATCTTTGATATTATTGCCTAGTACTTCCACATTTAACTCAGCGATATCACCCGCTTCGGGCTCGAGGTCATCACTTAACCAAGTTGTCACTGAAGATAAGTTTAGCCCAAAACCCAAAGTCCAAGTCGGAATGGACAGATATATCACAATTTTAAAGCGCGGGCGAAGCCCAAATTCATCAAAAATTTCATAGTTTCCCAAGATATCCAGGGATAACGACGCCGCAGCCGTTAACCGTCAAAATCGTTTTTCAATATTGCAAGCAAATAACGACCAAGATGATGTTTCATCAAAAAAAACTTCCAAGCCACCACCAATATACCTGAGAGAAAAAAATTCGAATGCCCTTATTAAAAAATTAGTCTCGGCAGTTGGTGAGAACGCATTTCACATTATTGCAAAACGTGGTAAAATTGATGAAACGAAAATTCAAATATATGAAGAAAAAGATTTCCGCAAAATTATTACTGAAAAAAATAAAACAAATTTTTATACTTATCAGCTTAAAAGTGCTAAAGGTATGCAGATCGTATTGAAGGGCATTGATTCTTATTTTAATCCCGACGAAATAAAAGATGCACTCAACATACAAGTATTTAAAGTAAAAAGTGTTACTAATATAATCAATAGAGAGAAGATCCCCCAGTGTTAAACTGGAGCCAAACAATATACAATACAAGACACATCCAATTTATAGCCTAAAATACCTTTTATACCGAAAAATTACAGTTGAAGAGCCACATAAGCGTTCAGGTCCCGTACAGTGCCACAATTGCCAAGAATATGGTCATACAAAAACTTACTGCAATTTACCTACAGTTTGTGTTATCTGCGGTGAATTGCATGGTACTGATAGCTGCACGAAGCCAAAAGATCAAGCAGAAAAAAAATGTAGTAATTGTGGAGGTAATCACACCGCTAACTACAGAGGATGCCCTGTATATTCTTTTGTTAAACAGGCTATGGGTCAAAAACCTAAACTAACTCCACCGATGCTGCTAAGACTAGTTCTATTCCCACGCAAAATGTTCCACCGCCAAATAACTCAACGAATGCAAACTCAAGCTTTGAAGCTACTATTGAGAATCTGGTGCTGACTATTAATAGTTTTACAACAAATATGACTAGCATGATGCAAGAAATGCTGCGAATGCAGAATACACTGCTTCAGGCATTAGTTAAGAAGCCATGAACACGTTAAAAATATGTTTCTGGAACGCAAACGGCATTCGCCAACATAAAAATGAACTTGAGCACTTCCTCACGAAAAAAAATATTGATATAATGTTGGTCTCAGAGACTCATTTGAAGCCTTTTTTAAAATTCAAAGGACCCGAGAGGAAGAGCATGCGGTGGATCAGCAATTCTAATAAAGTCTAGACTTAAACATTATATTATTGACAACATTTGTGAGGAATATCTACAAGCAACGAATATTTGTGTTGAAAATTTTTGCACAAATTTTGTGATATCATCAATTTGCTCCCCTCCCAGATTCGCAATTACTGAGAATCAATACGAGGATTTCTATTAATCTCTTGGCCCTTGTTTCGTAGCAGCTGGCGACTATAATGCCAAACATACATTCTGGGGTTCTTGTCATATTACACCCAGAGGTCGAGCTTTGTTCAACACAATTTCAAAAATGGGCTTGGACGTCATTTCGAGTGGGGAGCCTACTTACTGGCTACTGACATAAATAAAATTCCGGATGTTATAGATTTTGGCGTCATGAAAAACATTTCTAGAGAATTAATTAACGTTGAAGCTTCTTTAGATCTCTCATCCAATCACTCTCCCACGATCGTTACAACCTGTAGCCCACAGAGAAGTGATTTACCTCACTCGTATGTGAAGATGATCAGTCGTGTAAATTGGCTGCGATTCAAAAAATATCTTAGTAGTCATTGCACGGAAAACATTACGCTAAGAACACCCGAGGATATTGAGGCTAACATCGCAAACATTAACGAAATGATTACACAGGCCGCTGACCATGCTACTACCTTCCATCCGCAGACTGGATTTAATAAAATTTATTCTACCGATATTGAACGTGCCTTATGTGAAAAAAGAGGAGCTAGAAGGGAATGGCAACAGCACAGATCACCACAACTTAAAATCAGATTTAAAGAGTGCACTAAACGACTCCAAGAGTTACTTGCAATTGAAAAAACTGCATCTCTTGAAAATTATCTGGAAGGTCTTGATGTCACACCAGCATCTAATTACCTTTTGTGGCGCGCTGCTAGAAAGCTGAAAACCCCCGTTGAGCTTAAACCACCTCTGCGCACATCTACCGGAGGTTGGGCAAGAAGCGATACTGAAAAAGGTAACATATTTGCTAATCATTTAAAATACGTATTTACCTCAAACACATGTACTGGTGTTGCTGATTTGCCAAGTGTAGTTGCTCTACCCCCGCGACCCATAAAGTTTAAGACGCGCGATGTACAAAAACTAATTGCTGAACTTAATCCGAAGAAAGCTCCAGGTATTGACGGAATTCGAATCAACAATCAAAATATTCCTCAACATTCTCAAGTGAAATACCTTGGCATACACCTTGATCGAAGGCTTACATGGAAATATCATATTGACTCTAAGTTAACCCAAATGAAACTTAAATTAACTCAAATATATTGGTTAATTGGCAGAAATTCAACACTCAGTCTAGACTGCAAACTTTTGATATACAAGTCGCTTTTGAAGCCAATACGGTGCTACGGAATTCAGCTATGGGGCACTGCTTCAGCTTCAAATGTGGATAGAATCCAACGACGGCAAAATAAAATTTTACGTTTGATAACAGCGGCTCCATGGTACATCAAAAATTCAAATATACATCGAGATTTAAATATGCCACTAGTGAGTGAAGAAATTGCAAAATACGCAGGTAAATATTTAACAAAACTCGAGTCACATTCTAATCCGCTTGCTCGTAATATCTTGAACTTTACTGGACACATCCGCTTAAAAAAGAGGGAGACAAGGGCCCTAATACTCAGCACCCCAAATGATACTTCTTGAAAATAATTATTGTGCTTAATACGAAATTTATGTATTATTAATTACTATCTCTAAGTTTATGTCCGATACTGGTCGGGCCTAATAATTATATTTAGATTTAAGATTTGAATACTTATTGTTAGTTCATATTTGAAGATACAATATATAAATATATGTGTGTATAAAAAAAATCTACATAGTTCCAGAATTTTTTGTTAAATAACGACAGACAACATAAACTTGGAGCGCCCAGAAATTAATGGGTTGGCGGAACGATTCTTTCAAACTATAAAAACCAAGCAATAAAATGTACACGAAACAATTTGAAAAACGAAATCTCAAAAATTCTACTAGCGTATCGCCGGGCTAATCATGCTACAACTGGGAAATCCCCTGCAATGATTATCTTTGGAAGATGGATACAATCTAGATTGGACTTAATTATACCAAATCAACAAATCGTCTGAGTATATGTTACCAAAAAAAAACAATTTATTGGAGGTAAAAGAGTGGCAGATTGAGTTAGATGATTAACGGATTTGGAAGCGTCATTTAGATCAAATTCGTAAAGTAGGGGATGACCTGACAACAGTCGCATCTAACAAATCGAGTATTCTTGAAACAGAAGAAATAAAACTTCCAAACATTTTAGACATGGACAACTCGGTACAGCAAAGCGGGGAAAAAGTAGTGGTGAAGATGGTGGTTTGTCGAAATGTTCAGCACAATGTGACAACACAGTGATCGTCCCGGCCCCAATAGTGGAAGCAAAGTCTGTGGATGAAACAGGTCCACGGCGATCAAAAAGTGTTGTTAAACATCCCAATCGTCTGGATCTGTAATGAAAATTTGTAAGAAATCAAGTTTTAGGGGGCGAAAAGTTGTCAGATGTCAAGTTTGGTCAATACCAGAGACCTGCAACGGGTGATTGGTAAAATAATCATACGCAATCAATATCCTAAAAACATGCTATTTTTTTTTTAAATCAAACTTGTTCAAACACGTATATTCATTGCTAAGTTTTAATCGCTCAAGTGAGTGGAGTATTGTTGGGTTTGAATTATAATCATGCGTAGCATCATACCAATCAGTTTGGATGATTGGTATTTGGTTCGACAATGAGTGTTTTGAACAAGAATATAATGCGAAAGAAAAAAATGTTCATTTTAAATCAGCATCAAGTAGTTGATGCAGAGTAAAAGCGAAAATGAAAAAAATCATTGTGTATGAATGTGGTAATTATTAAGACCCAACGCAAACTGCTGTCATAATAACATAAGTATGTATGTGTTTGTGTAGTTAAGTTGGGTGTTTTATATCAGGGATGGTAAAATTAAAGAAACTGTCTAATAGAGCTACTAGCTACGAACTTTTTGAAAAATATTAGAGACAAAATTTTTTTTTTAATTTCTGAGATTAATTGTTAAAAAAATGCATTTTAAAATAAAATTTTAGGAGGATTTTCAATACAAAAACTAACTAACTAAAACATAAATACATACATATCGTCGGTTGGTTTCTGGTTTGCGGCACAGTATAATCAAAATACATTAAGTCTGCAGCAAACCAGAAACCAACCGACGATATGTATGTACAAATTTACAATGTTACGTTCTACAAGACAAATACAAAGTACATATGCTGAATATAGTTTTATGCTAACTTTATGTAAATTTTTCATTATAAACAATGGTGTATTAATCAATGATAGAACTTAAAATTTTGCTGTCAAATTAGTTAATCTTGCTATTTTTTTTTGCTTCTACTACATTATCTACATCTTTATTATGTTTCATTACAATAAAACGGTTCAACTTTAAAACTCATTTTATGTATTTTTTTATTACGCAGTAGACTAATCAAACATGTATACCCGTTGATTTCGAACCTTTTGCGTAATTATATTATCCCAGTAAAAAAAGACACTCCAAAAAAGTCATGAAAATGTAGAGTTTGCGATCTGGAAGTAGTGCAAATTTCGATCCGATCTAATGATTTTTACATAGGGTTGTCATTGCAAGAAGTTCTCTTTTTCGCTGCCTGGTCACCGAATTGGAAGCGATTTTAAGAAAAATGTCCTTTTTTGTGTTCTATGATAATATTTTCATCTAGGAAAAATTGCTAATAGTTACCTATTTTAACAATTAGTTTCTTTTTAAAGGAATTTAAGCGCGAAACAGTAATTTAATGTAAATTTAAGCAAATAACTTTAAAATTTTAGACCAAAATTAGTTCATAAGTTTTTAAAAAAAAAATAATTTTTTTAAAAATTCTGGTGAGTAATTTCTAAAACTAGAGAGGAATTACAAGGTTTTGTATGACTAAAATAAACTTCTACTTGGTTTTCTGCTAACTATCGGCAAATTAAAAATATCGATTTTTTGGAAGCAATGAAAATGTACTTCCTTTAGAATGACTTCCAATTTTTTTTACTGGGATAGAATGTGTGCGCCAGTGATGACATACGATTAAAAAGTAAATGTGCTAAATTGAGAAAAAAATGGCATTCCTGGTGACGTTTCATGCTTTAAAGTTTAATGCCGGAGCACAATGTCAGTTGAAAAAGGCGAAGTTTAACATATGACGGATTCATTGTGCCCCGGCCTTTAGAGTCTAAGGGTGCGATCAGACGTGACATAACCATAGCCATAGAAAACAGCCGTTCGCACAACAATAATTGGCAACACTGCATTTGATTATACGTGAATCGCCATAACGCCATAGCCATTACCATAAAACCAATTGAATTTTGGTTTGGTTAAGGCTATGGCATTATGGCCATGTCACGTCTAATTGCACCTTTACACACAGCAACACGGCTACATAGCTACACGACCACCGTTCTAGCTGTAGCCAATTTAGACAAATTTCTATTTTTGTTGGCGACAATTAGTAAATACAGCAAATATAAAACAAAATGTAAAATTAATTATAACTTGAAATTATTGTATATTATTTAATAGAAAGAAAATCTTAAAACTCATATACATATGTAAAGGTCTACATTATATATATGTATATATATTGATTAATTTTTATACTTTTACGCGATATAAGAACAATTTAAATGAGTAATTTTATTTTTATACATGTGAAGTATTTGAATGTGTATATATTTCAATATATACACATACATACATATATTGCTGCCGCTTGCAAAATAATTAAGTTGCTGCCCATATGGCTATAACTTCATAATTTGCACAATAGTGCGATTTCAGATAGTTAAGAAATTGCAACAACAAAAATTGCAAGTGTGGAGGAGGACTAAGTTTTCCTGGTATATTTGCAACCTGTCTTGCTTTTATTAATTTCCAAGTACAACAATTTCATTCATTTATTGTCATGTATGTATAGCAGGCAATTTACTACCCAAAATTAATGTTAAACATTTTAACAGCATTGTTTATAAAATATATGTACTTACATATTAATAAAGGTCTTTCGACAACTATCGTAAAGAAAGTTGTTAAATCAGCTCTAAATAAGCATCAAATATTTTTTTAAAACAAGAAAGTTAAACTTCAAAAGGTATATAACAGGTTAAATGAGTTCCCCTTATGTAAGTTCTTTTGAAGATTTACCGCCATATTCATAAAAAAATATTTTAGGTTAATTACAGGTTTATTTGACAAATTTTCCATAGAATTACGTCAAATAAGCACTTCATAAGCCTCAAATATTTTTTATGAATATGCCAGTTAGTTGTTAATACTTAAAAAAATTTTGCACCTTTTTTATAATTGGAACAAATACAAACCTCCAATTTTCCATCCCTGTTTGACACGTTTATGTGTGTGAGTTTTAAAATAAATTGAACGAACTTTACTACTTTGATTTTATTCAACGTCATCGCTTGTTCACGTAGAAGTTTGAATAAAACCAGTTCGAACACTCCACTTACAATTATTCAAACGATGCGTTCGTTTGTACGATGCTGATTAAATTCAACATTGAGTTTTGTTGCATGATTAAATGTGAATAAAACATTTCTGGTATGGTGAGTGAATTGATTTAAACATGTTCGATCGCTACACTCACAATCACTCCAATGAACAGATATTACTACGACGCTGATTTTATTGAACGTTGAATGTTTTGTACGTGATTAAATGTGAGTAAAAATTTTAATGTATGAGTAAATCATCAAAAAGCATGAAATTTGCAGGTCTCTGGTCAATACCCATAAATGGCAGATCTAAAATTAATGAACGATTGTAAAAGCGCTAGAGAATTATCGGTTTCATTTAAGAAAATAAAAATAAGAAGAAACATGTGCTGATTATTTAGTGGCACTACGCAGATAGTCAGCTAATTGCTGTTTTGGCAGTTATTTAGATTCAGCCTTAAGAAACCAGTTTGTGTTCGGACTTAGAAACCCAAAGATTAAAATTTGTCTGTTGGAAAAGCAGAAATTGACGCACGAAGATGCCATTAACACTGCCAAAACATATGAAATTGCCGAGAAAGGCGGGTTGGAATTGCACCAGCGCGAAACTAAAGGGGTGGTGGACTCAATTGTTGATAAAAAAAGGGATACAAAAATCCCATAATCAAAAAAAAGAGACCAGTAGGAAATATTACCGCTGCACAGTGGTCCCAATGACAAATTTAGCGCGAAAAAAGTCGAGCTCTCTTTTAGAAGTACCTAGAAGCATTCAACTTTGTATAAACAAATGACTTAGCATGGCACGATCTCACGCCAAAAATGGGAGAATTCTATTGAATGGGTGTGGCACTTTCCATATAACAATTAACTTACATAAAAAGTGCAAAATCAATTCATAATCACGGACATTAATATAATCTAATTTCTGTGTTTTGTGTATTTAAAATATTAAGTATTCACTGCAAACACAAAAAATAAGAAGTAATTAAAAAATACACAAAAAGATAAGTTTATTGTGGTTTCAGACATTTCGTATTTTTTTATATTTAACATGTGCCATTTCATATCTATTATTTAATAACTCGGCAGTAACTCGTTCACCTGCCTGACTACTTGCAGCAGCAAATATTAACTCTTCTGGGAAGTAAGGCTTCACAAGAAATTTCAATTTTGATTGTTTGATCCTTACCCCGTTCTAAAAACAGCTTGCAAAATCAGCCGTATTTCTATGTTGAGGATCCATCCACCTTGTCTTCATCCAAAAAAACTCACGAGGCTTTACTGGGAAATAGAAAAATATCACCCAAGCAACATTTACAATTTTACTCGAACACCTTCTTTGTTTGATGTGATTTCATCCACTTCTTCGACAGCTTGCTAACAAAATTTCGATATGCTGGCTTTAGTTTATTTGTATAGTCATCATTTTTCATCATTTTGTATATCACTTTTGATGAAAATGTAAAATACATCTGCATCATCCTTTTTTTTTGATCCGTTTCAGGATACCAAACATCGAATAAATCCCTTTTGGTGCTAGACCTTGTAACCTAAAGATTCGGTATGATGTGGTTAGGCAAATATCAGCAGCTGATTTCTTAAATATTTAACAATTCACATGTTATAGAATATGACGACACAAAAATTAGAGCGAAAGCTGGTGAAATTCACTTTTAAAAGTCTAACACAAATCTTAATACAGATTCAATTAGTAGTATAGAAATGTATGTGCCCGGGCCATTAAAATTGTCAAATTTGGGTAATTAAAATCGAAATTTTGTAATTTATGGGCTAAAATTTACATTTTATGTGAATTACTGTCAATGGTATGAAGTGACGAGGGTTATGGATGGTTTGTACATAGATAAGGATACTTTGATGTCGGTGCGTCGATGTGTTTTTGTTTTAATTTTATGGTTTGATCTCCGCCCGTCTATGTGCATAGTTATTTATGTAGGCACGCAGATGCGCTTGTTTGTACGTAGTATGTTTTTTCGTTTTTTTAAGCGGTTGCAGTAGCTGTATGATTTTAGATTGTGTGTGCGTGTGTGGATAGAGAAAATGTTGCTTTAGTTTTTTTGTATTATTCTTTTGTTTGTACGTAGTATGGTTTTTCGTTTGTTAAACGGTTGCAGAAAGAAATTATGTATGCTTGTGGGGGAATCTAAGAATGTTTTTGTTGTTGGTTTTATTTAGTTAGATTTTTCTATTTCCTATGTTTAAAGAGTTTGAAGAGATGAATAAAATATGTTATTTATGAGCAATGAACTTATTTGAAGGTTGGACAAATTGAAGTGTAACATATTTAGGATTGTCAAAGGGAATTAGAGATGCGTGATCATGGGAGCTAACGTTATGCTCGTGCGTGTGTATGAAGTTTGCGATATTAAGGATTGTCAAAGTTTGGCTGTTATTTTTGTTTGTACGTAGTATGGTTTTTCGTTTGTTAAACGGTTGCAGAAGGGTATTTGAGAAAGAAATTATGTATGCTTGTGGGGGAATCTAAGAATGTTTTTGTTGTTGGTTTTATTTAGTTTGATTTTTCTATTTCCTATGTTTAAAGAGTTTGAAGAGATGAATAAAATATGTAATTTATCAGCAATGAACTTATTTGAAGGTTGGACAAATTGAAGTGTAACATATTTAGGATTGTCAAAGGGAATTAGAGATGCGTGATCATGAGAGCTAACGTTATGCTCGTGCGTGTGTATGAAGTTTGTGATATTGAGAATTGTCATAGATTGGTTGTTATTTTCACTGCTTGCTGACATTTGTCTCTGTCTATTGACTCTTAAAGACTTGATCGTAATTCGTTGGCAGCATTTAACTATATGCCAGAAGATGTGGAAATCTTTATGCAAGACGAAGAGGGGGATGCATTATTGGCGGCCTTAAATTTAAGATTTTGATTTGATTAATTTTTTAAACATAAATTTTACTAAAAACGTAAAAAATGTGTGAATATATTTTTTTTGCATTGTCGTTTTTACACATTTGCCTCTGTCTCGTGTACATACCATATACATATAAAAAAAATGATTGAACAAAATTTTGTATATTTTAAATCTACATATTTTATTTAAAAAAAATTTCGTACATATATGTTGTAGCAATATAAGTATAGAAAATTAATATAAATTTTTTAGTTATATATATGCATTTCTTAAGGCACATACTCCATAATTGTGATAGCTGCAGTAAAAATGTTTCGGATATTTAAGTTGTATTTGCTTAAAGTTGATGCAGCCAATATCCTCGATGTTGAAAACTCTAAGTTGAAGTAGTTTCTCAAACCATTTCTTCTTTTCCACACCCTTAACATAGATTGAAGAATAACTTAAATTGGATTTTAAAAATTTAACAACACTCTGAAATGATATTGATATGTCGTTCCAATTCAGATGATGAACGTTTCTTGTTAGCCAATTCGCTTCTCTTTGGTTTGCTATTGATAATCTTTTGAAGTTAAACGGTGGTTTAATAATAAAATTTATGTGCTCCTTGTTGTTAAATACAATTGATATTTCTTTTGCATAAGTTCTCGTTCTACCTTCATAGTGAACAGACGTATTAGCGGAATTTTTTTTTTTTTTTACATACAAACAAAACAAAACCCTACAAAAAATATTTGTAGTACATATTATTCGTTGTACATTAACTTTGATAAACAAGCTTTTTTGCTTTGCTAATATTTTTTACATAGTTATAACTAAAACAACAAAAAAAAAAACAACCGTAAACAAAATAACTCAAAGTGCCCTTGAGGAATACACTAACAAAGTGCCCTTGAGGAATACTCTATATGAGTACCTCAAAAACAAATAATTGTAAAGTGAGTTATAACGGTAGAAATGCCTATCTTACTGTGAGCTCTGATGATCTTAATGATAACAATAAAAATAAAAAATCTGATAATAGACTTACTGTGAGTTCTGATGATCTTAATTTAAATAAAATAAATAAAAAACCTAATGATAGACTTTTTTAACGGCTAAGCCAATTTTTCGTCAGCGATCAACTTCGCTTTGTCCAATGCCAACTAGTGATTCGTTAACATTACTTCGTCATTTAAATCAGCGATATCATCCGATTCATCACTTACCCAATTAGTCACTGTAAATAAAAAAAGCCCAAAACCAAAGGTCCAAGTCGGAATGGACCGTTATATTATTGTGGGAAAGCGCGGGCGAAGCCCAAATTCTACTAAAATTGCATCTGCTTCAAAGGTATCTATGGATAACAGCGCATCCTCCACTAATCGTTTTCAAATATTGCAAGATGACAACGAAACACCTGATATATCCGCGAACAAAACTTCCAAGCCGCCACCAATCTATTTGAGAGAAAAAAATTCAAACGCTCTTATTAAGAAATTAATTTCGGTCATTGGTGAGAATAAATTTCACATTGTTCCAATAAAACGTGGCAATATCGATGAAACGAAAATTCAAATTTATGACGAAACAGATTTCCGCAAAATGGTTTCTGAATTTGAAAAAAATAAAACAAGTTTCTACACATACCAGCTTAAGAGTGCTAAAGGCCTGCAGATCGTATTGAAGGGCATAGATTCTTATGTTGTTCCCGAAGAAATAAAAGACGCACTCGTCCTCCAGGGATTCAAGGTGAAAAATGTTTCAAATATAATAAATAGGGAGAAGATCCCCCAGCCTCTATTTCGCGTTGAACTTGAGCCGAATGATATAAAATTGAGAAAAAATGAGACGCACCCAATTTATAATTTAAAATATCTTTTATACCGAAAAATAACAGTTGAAGAACCACACAAGCGTTCTGGACCCGTATAGTGCCATAATTGTCAAGAATATGGCCACACAAAAACTTACTGTAAATTATCTACAGTTTGTGTTATTTGCGGTGAATTGCACGGTGCTTCTAGTTGTACGAAACCAAAAGATCAAGCAGAAAAAAATGCAGTAATTGTGGAGGTAATCACACCGCTAACTATAGAGGATGTCCTGTATATTCTTTCGTTAAAAATACTATGGGGCAAAAACCTAAAGTACCTCCAGTACAAACAGCAAACACTTACTCCGCCACTCTTGCCCAAGTGAGCCAAACAGTTAATTCACGTGTATCGTATGCCGATGCTGCTAAGACAAGCTCTATTCCCACACAAAATGTTTCACGGCCAAATACTTCAACAAATACAAACTCAGGCTTTAATTTTAATCGCCTTGAAGCTAATATTGAAAATCTGGTGCAAACTATAAACAATTTTACAACAAATATGCAACGAATGCAGAATACATTGCTTCAAGCTTTAGTTAACAAACCATGAACACGTTAAAAATATGTTTCTGGAACGCAAACGGCATTCGCCAACATAAAAATGAACTTGAGCACTTCCTCACGGAAAAAAATATTGATATAATGTTGGTCTCTGAGACTCATTTGACTTCGAGAAGCCTTTTTAAAATTTATGGCTACACCTTATATGATTCAAAGGACCCGAGAGGAAGAGCATGCGGTGAATCAGCAATTTTAATAAAGTCAAGACTCAAGCATTATATTATTGACAACATTTGCGAAGAACATTTACAAGCAACGAATATCTGTGTCGAAAAGTTTTGCACTAATTTTGTCATATCATCAATTTACTCCCCTCCTAGGTTCGCAATTACTGAGGACCAATACGAGGATTTCTATAAATCCCTTGGCCCTTGCTTCGTAGCAGCTGGCGACTACAATGCAAAACATACGTTCTGGGGTTCGCGTCTTATTACACCTAGAGGTCGGGCATTGTTCAACACAATTTCAAAAATGGGCTTGGACGTCATTTCGAGTGGGGAGCCCACTTACTGGCCTACGGACATACAAAAAATTCCGGATGTTATAGATTTTGGAGTCATGAAAAATATTTCTAGGGAATTAGTTCATGTTGACGCGTCTCAAGATCTTTCCTCCGATCACTCTCCCACGATCGTTACAATTTGTAGCCCACTAAGTAGTGCCTTACCTCACCCGTATGTGAAGACGATCAACCGTGTTAATTGGCTGGGGTTCAGAAATTATCTCAGTACTCATTGTACGGAAAACATTACGCTAAGAACATCCGAATATATTGAATTTAACATTGGCAATCTTATCGAAAATATAAAACAGGCTGCTAAACATGCGACTACCTCCTACCCGCAGACTGGATTTAATAGAATTTATTCTACGGATATTGAACGTCTCGTAAGTGAAAAAAGAAGAGCTAGATTCCCTTCTACAACAGCACAGATCGCCCCAACATAAAATCAGATTTAAAGAGTGCACTAAACGACTCCAAGACTTGCTTGCATTTGAAAAAACTGCATCTTTTAAAAACTATCTGGAAGGTCTTGATGCCACACCAGCATCTAATTACTCTTTGTGGCGCGCTGCACCTTTTGCGTTTAAACCACCTCTGCGTACATCTACAGGGGGTTGGGCAAGAAGCGATACTGAAAAAGGTAAAATATTTGCTGAGCATTTAAAATCAGTATTTACCCCTAACTCATGTACTGGTGTTATTGATTTGCCGAATGTAGTGGCGCTACCCCCTCGACCCATAAAATTTATAACGTGTGACGTACAAAAACTAATTGCTGAACTTAACCCGAAGAAAGCTCCGGGTATTGATGGAATTAGTAACCAGATGCTAATAAAGTTGCCTCGTATTGCAATTAGAATCCTGTTATTTATTTTTAACGCCATTTTACGACTGGAGTATTATCCAAATAGCTGGAAGCTTGCCAAAGTTAAAATGATTCCAAAGCCGGGCAAATACCTTGCCAAGGCTGAGTCATACAGGCGAATAAGTCTGCTATCAACAATGTCAAAACTTTTCGAAAAACTGCTCATGACAAAATTGTCCCCAATTCTAGTTAGTAGTGGGTGCATACCGGACCATCAATTTGGTTTTAGAAGTCAGCATAGCGCCATTGAACAAACTCATAGATTGGTTCAATTTATAAGAAAAACTTTTGAAGAAAAAAAGTATTGCTCTGCGCTGTTCATTGACGTTTCTCAGGCATTTGATAAAGTGTGGCATGAAGGCCTAATTTTAAAATTAAAAACATACCTGCCAATAAACGTTGTAAGTCATTTGGAAAGTTACATTACTACCCGGAAGTTTACGGTTGTGAAAGGAGACTTCATGAGTGTGCCTGAATCTATATCATCAGGTGTGCCACAGGGTTGCATACTGGGGCCAGTTTTGTATTTGATTTACACTTGTGATATGCCTTTGAGCAGCAATATCCATACATCTACGTTTGCCGATGATACAGCCTGCCTTAGTATACACGAAAACCCTCACGAGGCTACCCGATATCTACAAGAACATATTACACAACTGGAACTATGGTTAAATTTATAGAGAATCAAAGTAAACGAGCAAAAGTGTGTCCAGGTAACATTTACCCTGCGAAGAGATACTTGTTCGCCAATTCGAATCAACAATCAAGTTGTTCTTCAACATTCACACGTAAAATACCTTGGTATACACCTTGATCGACGGCTTACATGGAAGCCCCATATTGACTCAAAGCTAACACAAATGAAACTGAAATTAACTCAGATACATTGGCTGATTGGTAGAAATTCAACAGTCTAGATTGTAAACTTTTAATATACAAGTCGATTTTGAAACCAATATGATGCTACGGAATACAGTTATGGGGCACTGCTTCAGCTTCTAATGTCGAGAGAATCCAACAAAGGCAAAACAAAATTTTACGGTTAATAACATTGGCTCCATGGTATATAAAAAATTCAAATATACATCGTGATTTAAATATGCCACTAGTGAATGAAGAAATTGCAAAATACGCAGGCAAATATTTAACAAAGCTCGAGTCACATCCTAATCCGCTTGCCCGTAATATTTTGAACTTTACTGGATACATCCGCCTAAAATAGAGGGACACAAGGGCTCTTATTCATAGCACTCCAGATGGGACTTCTTGAAAATACTTTTATTTTTTTCCTTTTGACTATCACTACTTATGTATTATATATAACTATTACTAAGCTTATGTCCGACACTGGTCGGGCCTAATTATATTTTTAGATTTAAGATTTGAATACTTATTGTTAGTTCATATATGAAGATACAATAAATAACTTATTTATTAATAAAAAAAAAAAAAAGATATTTCTTTTGCAATGAAGATGTTTGAATTGGATTTAAATCCTTGCATATCGATGAAAACTTTATCCCCAATCATCGTATTTTTTTATTTACATTATCTTGCAAACTTGACCTTTTAAGGGCATGTATTCTATTATGCGATCGTGGATGAGAATGCAAAAAACAGATGTATCGGTAGGAATTTTGGAGTCCGTTTCAATTTCAATTTTTATATTAACAGGACCGTTAGAGAGGGCTTCGTTTTGGTGACTGACATCTACTACCACTATCGGCACACTATTTTTAAATTCTTGAGCAGTCAGAAGCGGTTGTGATTCCCTCATGTAATAGTTTTGTTGAGACCGTAGATACATATCATATACGATGGCATACCGATCATTTTTAAATTTTATATTTAGATCATCATATGGGTACGATTCGGAATTTAAATGCACTTTTAAATTGTTTAAATTACAGTGAACAAATTTATTTTCTTGTTGAAAAGCAATCAATACAAAACGGGGTAGTTCTCTATTTGCAGCTAATTTAACATTCCATATATAGCTAGTTCCTGTATTTAGTTGAGGATTAATGTGGCAATCCCAACTGCGAGATGCCATCGGTATAGAAGCACCACTGTTAATAATTTTAATCATATTCAATTTGCTCAGATCGGATAATTGTACATGCGGAATTCTCCATGAGATGTTTGAGATACTAATTTTTGGTTTGTCGGTAGCAACAGGTGAGTATACGAGTTTTTCATCGTTCTTACTACGTAGGAGAACCAATTCATGTTTGCCGCTGAGTATAATTTTATTACAGTCTTCAGCAAAACCTAAAAATAGTTTCAGTGGTACATAGAAATTATCAAATCATCGAGTTTGTTCCATCCAACATTGTACAAGCCAACACTTTCCGTTGGTGATAAAGAAACAAAGTTTTTTAGGCTGCTTGTAATCGCTAAATGTCTTGTATGATCAATTTCTATGCCCTTAAGTTCATATCGAATTTCGTCAAGGAGATGTGCCACAAAGTTATTTTTTTAATTTTAGATTTAAAAACGAAGATATTTTGCTGTTATTATCATATACAATACTTCCCTCAACATATATGTAACTTTCGCTGGGTAGCACATATAAGTCTTGATTTTGTATTGAAATTCGAATCTCATCATTATTGTTGAAGGATTGTAGGTATGGTGTATATGTGTGATAGTCCTTTTTAATTATACTCTCGTCTGATTGAGGTTTTTCTAGAACATCTAGTATGTAACTCATTTCTTTGTCAACTTCAAAAATTTTTTATTTTCTTGCGTCAAATGTTTTTTGTGTAATGATCTCCTTAATTATGGTTTGGTTTGCAATAGTGTTTTATGAGTGTATCCAATTTTATCCTTAGATTGCTAGATCTCAAATGTATTCGTGTTGTAATTTCCTCGCCTCCGAAATTAATTGAATCACCGTTCTGATCAACTATGCGTAGAGTAAGAGAACTTATCTAGGCAGTTAACTGGCAAATGGATAAGATTTCGAGGAATCTCAACAATTTTATACCCTGGAGGGACATTGATCGCAAATTCATGCAATGTGTGTGCTTGTGAGTTATTCGTATATGTGTTAACGACTATACTACATTCAACACGCAAGATATTCACGATGAAAATATTTACTGGTAGATCTGAGTAATGGTCTTTGTTAGGAGCTAGAAATTTCTTATTGAATCCAAAGAGTTTTCCAATTGTGTTATCCTTGTTAAAGTATATGGGATCCTTAGAGCTATTAACTCTAACTTGCATTGTATTGTTATTAGCTTCTATATCAATTTCATTTTCCGGACAATACTGCTTATAGTGATGTTTAATAAAATCAACTATATCACTCAATTCATAAGATCCTACTGGTATTTTAATTACATGTTCACCAATATGAAATATATTGTTAGAATCATCTACATTGGGAATGCTATTATATGAATGAAAATCAGTCAGAGCACATTCATATTCACCATCCAAACGAATAGGAGGAAAGTAATTAGCAGATAACTCAGATAAGTTTGAGCTGAGAGTAAGTGTTGTTGACATTATGCTTGTCTGATTACAAATAAGTGAAATTAAACACAACACTTTGTATAAAAAAGGAGTTTATATATATAAATAATTACATCTTATTTAATATATTAGACTTACTATATATACACTTAACTAAAATATTTAATTTTTATGGATCCAAGAATTATGTTGATTGGTAAATCCTAACCATTTAACATATGCCTTCTCGCCTTTAGTTTTAATAACTTTTTCAACTAGATATGTATTTGGATACCTGGAGGGTTACTCTCTATTGCGATGCGAAAGCAATTACGATGCGAAAGCTAAATGCGTTGATATGCAAATTTGGTACTCTCTATTACTTTCGCAAAAACTTTCGCAAAATTGTTTGAAAAAGTGGCAACATGGACATTGCAAAAGAAAATATGGCAAAGGTTGGCAGTACTGAAATGTCAAAATATGTATAAAAAACGACATTTAAAATCAAAATTTAAGAAAAAGTGAAGTGTAACAGCTTTCAATTGAAAATAAAGTGATGGATTCTGTAGCGTTATGGTTTTATGAAGAAAACGTCCAT
Organism: Tachina lurida; assembly: GCA_944452675.1. Classification (NCBI taxonomy): domain Eukaryota; kingdom Metazoa; phylum Arthropoda; class Insecta; order Diptera; family Tachinidae; genus Tachina; species Tachina lurida. Next base: position 62,474,663 of record OX101756.1, read on the forward strand.
GTATAACGAGTTGCAAGAAGAGTCTTAAAGGTTCAATTAGCCATAGAAAACAACCTTATCGCCATAACTGTCACCATAGAAACCAATTAAATTTTGGTTTGGTTATGGCTATGGCATTATGGGTATGTCACTTCTAATTTAAGCTTAAGAGATAGTTCCGGTATACTTTCCTTAAATGACCGCAGATAAGAAAAAATCTGTAGCGGAATATGTTATTAAATACATTGTGAGGACCCCAAAATTTATATATAATTTTGGCCACACAAAGGCAATTTGGATTTAAATCCATGTCAAGGGGTGGCAGATTTATATCTGCCAAGTCCAATAGGTATATGAAGTTCAATCGCGAAGCTATGGGTCAATTCTAGAAAAGCGAAATAAAAGGGTTAAAATTCAAAGTAAAACTACAACGACGACAACTTACATACATACGTCGAACATGTGAGGAGAGAAGATTAGTGGTTCGAACATCAGAGAGGAGAAAGCTGCTAAGCGACAAACAAATACCATCGTGTCGGACATCGAACATGTTAGAAGAGAGGTGTAGCGGCTCGAACTCATCAAAAAAAGCGACAAAGCAACAAATGTGTAGCCGGCAGAAGATATAAAAGGAAACAACACCACGAAGGAGGGGCTTTTTGGTTTTTTGAGTTTGGTGGTTCTGCAGCGTGATTCAGAGGAGTGACGACGGCAAGTGGTAAGTGGTAACAATTGACCAAGTGCCATAGTTTTTTTTTTTTGTATAACCGGCAAGAGGGATTTTTATCCAACTTGCTTTATAATTCAGATTAACTTCTTGAAGAGGCAGGGTGGTAGGAATTCCCGGAGGTTTTCACCCGGAATACTAGGTCTCCAGCTTGTTAGCGGAGTGAGTAGTCGTCGGATTGTTATCCGCAAGTGGAGGAGCTAGTACCTTGTAGCTTAGGGTCTTGCCTTGGTCACCAGTTGCCCTAGCTGAACGAAAAAAAAGAGAAAAAATATTTCACGTGTATAATTCATAAATTTGGAAGTGAATCCTGGACGCGGTGAGCATACCTCAGCTTCAAACCGGAGTAACCGTGGTACGTTACATTTGGCGCCCGAGCAGGGACCCTTCAGGTCATAAAGAACTTTTTTTTTTTTTTGGTGGCTAAGACATCATGGTACGCACATCGTGGGTCTATACTCTACATAAGGATGAATTAGTCCAATATCTGGAGGAGTTCAATGTTGATGCCAGCGGCACGGTAGAAGAAATGCGGAAGAGAATGGCTACCTTTATTTCCGGTGGTCACGAAGGTAAGGTGCAACGTCGTCTTGAAGAACTTGAGAATATCCACGGGCGTGGCGCAACAGTGTCATCACCCAAATTAACCATGCAATTAGAAGTACCAACGGGATCGGCGTCGGCAATATCGAAGGGGCAGCAGGCAACCACAGGCCACCTGTTGAGCCCTTCCCAACCGGCAGCCAGCACCCAAAATCCAGAGTGGCCACCTACAACAGTGAGCACTCAACCGTCACCAGACTTACCGTATGCGGCCGTCATCGATGTCGTCAGGAAGTGGTCATTCCGCTACGAAGGAGGAAGGGACCCCATCGCGTTTATCGAAAGGGTTGAAGAACTAGCTGAGGTATACGGGCTAAACAAAAATATGTTACCCCGAACTATGCCAGAGTTGTTGAAGGACTCTGCCCTACTTTGGTTCCGCAACAACAACAGGCAATGGCAAACGTGGAGGAGTTTTCGAGAAGACTTTCTCAAATTTTTTCTCCCTCCAAGGTACTTCGAGGGACTAGATGATGAAATAAGAAGAAGACAGCAGAAACCCCGAGAAAAGTTCAAGGATTTTGTGATAGTGCTCCAAAATATGATGCGACATGCTGGATACAGCCCTGAGCAACAGGTGGAACGCATATTTAGAAATAGCCTCGTCGATTTCCAAATGTATATAAGGAGAAGGGATTTCCAGTCGTTGGAAGAGCTGATGCAGATAGCAGAAGATTTAGAAGTTATCCGAATGAACCACCCAGATATAAATCGCGACCATAGAGAGAACCGCCAGAACCAGCGGCGAGATGACCGAGCTCGACAGGTAATACACACGGAAGAAGAAGCAGTTATCAACCCGACCACGGCATGCCGAAGGTGCGGCAGAGAAGGCCATGGCTACCGATTCTGTCAGAACGACAGCGTAATATTCTGCTGGCAGTGTGGAAGACGAGGTATCCGAACCAGGGATTGCTGCCGAACGCAGGCGGGAAACGCCAGAGGCTCGCGCCAACAGCAAGGGGAGGCAGCGACCAGGAGCAATCATCCCTTGCAACAATGAACGCATTTAGCCAGACAGAGACGAGATTGCTGGCCAATGTGCATATTGGAAACCAGCTCAGGAGAGCCACTATCGACACGGGTGCCTCCAGGAGTTACGTGAGTGAGGAGTTGGCAAGGGAACTAAGGGAGTGCCATGAAGTAGTCCCTATCGAGAGTCGGATAAGTCTGGCAAATGGGACAACAGTCGTAGTGAGAGAAAAGGTAAAAGTAGAAGTACACTTGGGGGGAAGAAAATGTCAATTGGAGGTCGGCGTCATGCTTAGTATGCTTGATGAGGTGCTTCTAGGGTTGGATTTCTTAAGAGCAATGGGGTTTGAAATACAGTGTGGTGACCAAAGAGTGAAGCTTATGGCGGTGAATGAGCAGGTAATGACAGCGATGGAAGAGCAGGTGACACAAGGAGAGGACAAACGTGAGGACGAAATAATCAAGGACTTTCTGGAAGAGGAGTTAAAAAGGTTCGAGGGGATCAAAGGTCCTACCACATTAGCTGAGCACAAAATAATACTTAAGGATGACAGACCGGTCCGACAAAGGTATACGCAGAGAAACCCCGAGATGCAGAGGAAAATTAATGAGGAAATTGAAAAGTTGCTAGAGAACGAGTGCATAGAGCCATCGAAGAGCCCCTACAGTGCTCCAATTGTTATGGCACCAAAGAAAAATGGTACGCTGAGATTGTGCATTGACTACAGGCAGCTCAACGCGAAAACAGTAGCTGACGCTTACCCATTACCCCGAATAAACGCGATACTAGACCTGCTACGGAACGCACGCTACATCAGTAGCATAGACCTTAAAAATGGCTATTGGCAAATACCAATGGCCGACTGCAGTAAAGAATACACGGCATTCACTGTGCCAGGTAGGGGACTGTTCCAATGGAAAGTGATGCCTTTCGGATTAACATCCGCACCAGCAACTTTCCAGAGGACATTAGACAGAGTAATTGGCGCCGAAATGGAGCCGCATGCATTTGCTTATCTTGATGATATTATCGTCTTAGGCAGTTCACTTGAGGAGCACATTAAAAACTTAAAGGAAGTCTTTAGGAGACTGCGGGAGGCCCGCTTAACCATAAATCGGGAGAAATGCAGTTTTTTCCAGAAGGAAGTTAAATATCTTGGCCATGTAGTGAACGGAAATGGGATCCACACCGATCCGGAGAAAATCTCTGCTATTCGGGAGTTGCAGCCACCAACCAACATACGAGAACTCAGGAGATGCCTAGGTATCGCCTCGTGGTACCGACGCTTTGTCCCAAGTTTCACCCAAATAGCACATCCGCTAACAGCTTTGTTAAAAAAGGGAAAACATTTCCGGTGGGGACCAGATCAACAGGAAGCCTTTGAACTACTTAAAAGGAAATTGACAGAAGCCCCGGTACTAGCGTGCCCAGATTTTTCTCAAAAATTTACCCTTCAGACAGATGCGTGTGATTATGGGCTAGGGGCGGTATTAACCCAGGAGTTAGAGGGACAGGAACGAGTAGTTTCATACGCCAGTCGTCGGTTAAACCCCGCCGAAATGAATTACTCGGCCACTGAAAAAGAATGTTTGGCAATTGTATGGGCAGTTAGAAAGTTGAGACCTTATTTGGAAGGCTATCATTTCACCGTAATCACGGATCATCTAGCACTAAAATGGCTCAATTCAATTCAAAGCCCTTCGGGTAGAATAGCAAGGTGGGCACTGGAGCTGCAACAATATAGCTTTGATATCCAATATCGACGAGGTAAATTGAACGTTGTAGCAGACGCCTTATCTCGTGACCCAATCAACGTATGTCAAGCCGTGCCCGGCGAAGATACCTTGTGCAGATGGTGGCAACAGCGACGCAAGGATATAGAAAGGGAGCCAGAGAAGTTTCCAGACTACACAATTATAGGAGGGCAGTTATATCGACATCTCCCTAGAGCTGAAGAGGACGAAGAGGACACGCCGTGGAAACTTTGCGTGCCATCGTTTCAGAGAAAACGAGTGCTGGAAGAAAATCATGATTTCCCTACGGCAGGGCATCTTGGCATAAGGAAAACTCTGGCACGTGTAACCAACAAGTATTACTGGCCAGGTATGTTCAGAGATATAAGATCATACGTACTGAACTGTCAACGATGCCAGCAATATAAAACAAGCCAACAGCTTCCCGCGGGGCAGATGCTGTCTCGTATAGCGGAAGAACCCTGGGCCATCGTGTGCGCCGACTTTGTAGGACCCTTACCGCGGTCCAAACACGGCAACGCAGTCATGCTGGTGCTTACGGATAAATTCTCCAAATGGGTGGAGTTGATACCATTGCGTAGAGCGACGGGAGAAACCCTGCGTCGAGCATTTCGAGAAAGAATCCTTGCAAATTTCGGTGTTCCTAAAATGTTAATCACTGATAACGGGGCACAGTTCACCAGCAAAATGTTTAGAGATTACCTAAAGCAACTCGGAGTACATCATCAGCTAACCGCACCATATACACCTCAGGAGAACCCGACAGAACGCGTAAATCGCACAGTGAAAACTATTATTGCACAGTACACAGGGAAAAATCAGAAAACCTGGGACGAATACTTACCGGAAATTCAGTTGGCCCTCAACACTGCAAAATCTGAAACTACCCAGTACAGTCCGGCCTTCTTAGTACAAGGAAGAGAACCAAGGCTCCCCGCAACCTTATACGACGAGGTAACCCCAGGAACAGGAACCTGTGACCGTAACCCGGAAAAGAACGCCGAGATGCTGAGACAAGTTTTCAGTCTGGTAAAGAAGCAACTTGTGAAAGCCGCAAAGGACCAAGGCCGGTATTATAATTTGAGGCACAGAAAGTGGAAGCCGAAGGTGGGAGAACTTGTGTGGGTGAAGGCACATCACTTGTCCAGCGCAGCTGACAGTTTCGCAGCCAAACTGGCTCCCAAGTTCGAAGGACCGTATCAAATCCACCAAATTTTATCCCCAGTTATCGTGGAGTTACGTAAACAAGGCGAAAAGTATTCCCGTACAGCGCATATAAGCGAGCTAAAAGCATTCAGTGGCTCAGTCAACCATGATACCAATTCCAAATAATAATAATAATAATAATAATAATAATAATAATAATAATAATAATAATAATAATAATAATAATAATAATAATAATAATAATAATAATAATAATAATAATAATAATACTAATAATTATAATAATAATAATCACAATAATAATAATAATAATAATAATAATAATAATAATAATAATAATAATAATAATAATAATAATAATAATAATAATAATAATAATAATAATAATAATAATAATAATAATAATAATGATAATAATAATAATAATAAGAATAATAATGATAAAAATAATAATTACAATAATAATAAAACAATAACATAATAAAATAGTCAAAATGATGATGATAATAAACTTTGAACAAATACTATAGTAATCAACTATAGTAATCAACTGGAAAAAAAAAAAACGCTAAAATAACCACAGTGTTCGATGCAACAAAGAAGTGCATAAACAACCAAAGGGTATTACAACAACTACAACCCACAATGCAATGCAAGCAAGTAATTAACAAAACAACAACAACAATTACTTCAACAACAAGCAATCAATGTTCGATGTAACAAGAAAGAGATAAGCACAAACAATGTATTACAACAACTAAGATCTATAATACAATCCAAGAAATGAGTGCAGGCAATTGAGTAAGAACAATCACAAAATAAATAACAACAACAACATCAATACGACGAGTTCGTAAGCAAGCAAGCGAGATCGGGCAGTGCGTATGTAGTTACAGCAGTAAACAACAAAGCAACCAAAAGTCTGATCGGACATGGCGAAGACTTAAAAATACCAATTAGAGTAATGTAAGTGACACCTAATTAATGTAACGCGAGTGAGTTACATCACTAAACGTATACGGTCGACGTCCAACAAATTAATGAAAACTGAGCAACAACAGTCAACAAGGGGTTTATTTTTATTATTTAATTGGATATAACAATGTAAGTAAAGAAAAAAAAAAACAATTTAATAAGTAACGGTGTGGAGTGTCAAATTAGTAAATGTGAGTTTAATAAGATTTTTTTTTTCACATTTTTTATTAAGTATTTATATACTTAAGAATAATTTAATGGAAACATACTTAATTGTATTTACATACACATAAGTAGTATAGAATAAAATCATAGTTTAAAATGGATATACATAAGTATTTACATACTTATAAGAAAAAAAAAAATCCAGCAATTACTTGTATATATTTACATATATATAAGTAAAAGAATAACTAATCATAATAATTATTAAAAATAGTATTTATAATATAACAAGAAATATGAAATTGATAATAATAATAATAATAAGAAAATATATAATAATAAATAAAAACTAAAACATAGACCTACTCCAACTAATCCTTCACGTGCATGGTAGTAGTAGAAATGAATGGAAAACCATCCAAGTGAAACCATTAATCCTAGGTAGACGCGACCAAGGATCATAAGTACGAGTGTTTAGATACTTACCTGCTTAAATAATTCAATGTACCTAGAAATTGTTTATATGTATTCACATGCATATAAGTCATCCTAACAGTGATGACCATTATGAGGGCGACAACGATTAAATAAATATGCGTGGGCGCAGTAGAGTAGTAGTTTGTGACTGAACCAGCATTTCTAAGTAACGTGTAGGCTACAATTTCCGTATCATTACAGATGGAGAGTGATGGCTCCCAAGAACCAAGAAACCCGCTTTTGGCCGGAGAAATAATTACCATTTCGGACTCTGAAACCGAGCGGGAAGAAGAGGAATTTTGTTTATCGCAGGAATCAGGGGAAAGTTTACGTACGGAAGTGAACGGTGGGGGTTATAATCCACACGAAGAAGAAGACGTATGGTCCCCACGAACGTCAGCCCGAATTGAGGTAGAAGATTGTAGTGAACCCGAGGGTGGATGGTTTGACCCGGACGATCAAGTGACCAGCTCACAGGGGTCACAAGTATCGCAGCGCACAGAAGATGGGGAGGGGTTGAAAGTCTATTTTGCAGCGAGACTAGATCGCCACATTATTAGGCACCGGAAATACCGGCAATATGTCGCACAAATCGGTCTCACGTGGACCGTGGAGGTAACGGACAAAGAGGTGGAAGAAGAACCAGACCCCTTAGTGGAATTTCCGGTGTCACCCAAGAAACTGGCCATTATGGATGGCAGAGTAACTCCAGAGCAGGAAGTTATCCAAAACGACCCACTGTTACTTGGAAGTGACGACGAGTTACGATTAAGTGGTTTCGACGAGGATGCCGTTTCCCTGGGAGGAATGAGTCTAGGAAGCTTGGAAGAAATCATTCACCAAGCCCTCCACGGGGAAGCCATAAACGAACCAGAAAACGCTGCCTTCAAAACGTCTGCTGAAATGCCTGTTGAAACAACGGTGGACCAACTTCCTTTAGAAATTCAAGAAGAAGTTTGGTCGGCATCTATGAAAAGAAAACGTATAAGTTTTCGTCGTGATGTGGGGAATCGATCGTACCGGATCCGGATTTCGGCATCGGGGCAGGTGACCATCCGAGTTCTACCGGTAAAGGGGTAGGTGTGTCGAAAAAAAAAAAAAAATTTTTGTAAATAAATAAATTGGACTACATAGAAAATAAAAAAAAAAAAAAAAAAAAAAGAAATATATATATATAATAATACGAAATAGGCTTCTCGAAGAAAGGGGGGAGTGTGAGGACCCCAAAATTTATATATAATTTTGGCCACACAAAGGCAATTTGGATTTAAATCCATGTCAAGGGGTGGCAGATTTATATCTGCCAAGTCCAATAGGTATATGAAGTTCAATCGCGAAGCTATGGGTCAATTCTAGAAAAGCGAAATAAAAGGGTTAAAATTCAAAGTAAAACTACAACGACGACAACTTACATACATACGTCGAACATGTGAGGAGAGAAGATTAGTGGTTCGAACATCAGAGAGGAGAAAGCTGCTAAGCGACAAACAAATACCATCGTGTCGGACATCGAACATGTTAGAAGAGAGGTGTAGCGGCTCGAACTCATCAAAAAAAGCGACAAAGCAACAAATGTGTAGCCGGCAGAAGATATAAAAGGAAACAACACCACGAAGGAGGGGCTTTTTGGTTTTTTGAGTTTGGTGGTTCTGCAGCGTGATTCAGAGGAGTGACGACGGCAAGTGGTAAGTGGTAACAATTGACCAAGTGCCATAGTTTTTTTTTTTTGTATAACCGGCAAGAGGGATTTTTATCCAACTTGCTTTATAATTCAGATTAACTTCTTGAAGAGGCAGGGTGGTAGGAATTCCCGGAGGTTTTCACCCGGAATACTAGGTCTCCAGCTTGTTAGCGGAGTGAGTAGTCGTCGGATTGTTATCCGCAAGTGGAGGAGCTAGTACCTTGTAGCTTAGGGTCTTGCCTTGGTCACCAGTTGCCCTAGCTGAACGAAAAAAAAGAGAAAAAATATTTCACGTGTATAATTCATAAATTTGGAAGTGAATCCTGGACGCGGTGAGCATACCTCAGCTTCAAACCGGAGTAACCGTGGTACGTTACAACATATTGCTTTATTTTAACTTTGTACAAAATTTGCGTTTCTGTATGTTCTAAACACTGTTCAACACTAGCTAAAAGTTTATAAAACTAGCCGCTGCCTTAAAATTACTTGGCCAAGCTGGATACCAACATCAAATTGGCCAGGACCATACCTTAGGAATATAGCAGCAGTCAATGTCCCGTCACTTAAAAGAGCTCTACGTAGCGATTGAGAAAATACAAAACTGAGAGGGACCACCATCTGTGCTGGAAATGCTTAACTTATTTTTACGCATTTTCACTTGGTGTGATTTCTTAAATCAAATATGAATACATGCATACAAACATACATGTGTAATATTATAAGTACTATTAGTGTCACATTTCATTATAAACAACCAGCTATAACCCTTACAGGAGGTTCATTAGAATTTAGGTCGCTGACAATTTTGTCCACAAATTCTTTGCGGCTTATTTGCCATTTGCTCACATGCAATCCACTAAAATTTCAAACTGCCGTTCTTTTGTTTGTAATTTTTTGGCTTTTTCCCTAAAAACTACGATTTAAATATAAATATTTTGGTTTTATAAAAGGTTAAGTAATCAAATTTCCATAGAAAATTTGTTTAATAAACCTCTTATAAAACAAAAATATTTTTTTATGAATAAAAGGCAGTCAATATATAAATATTTTTTTCAACGTACATGTTTTTCGCACTTTGCGTTTGGTATTTAGCTAACGCAAGATATTTGCGCTTATCGAGCGATTTTGACAGGCGCTTTCGCATTGTAGAGTACGGTGATACCAGACTTGCGAAACGGAAAATAAAAGATGCGAAATGTAAATGCGCAAACGCATTAGAGAGTACCAATCGTTCGATTTCGTACCATTTTTCTTTCGCATCGTAATAGAGAGTAACCCCCCTGGTTTTTGAAAGTTCTTCACCATAGAATCCAACTTTAATAGGGTTACCATGATAGTCTTCTAATATGTATGTAGCTGGATGTGTATTTTGAACTCTTTTAATCGTACAAATTTCTGTGGTCCAATTTGGTGTATATCCTTTTTCAAAAACATGTTTATATTTACTTATGCGCACATGATCTCCCACATTGAACTTTGATAATTTGAATAGTTTTAAGCGGTTATATACCGTGTTTAATAATTTTTTTCTCATTTTTATAGTTAACTTCAATCGGTGGCATTTTGATGGTACGATGAATTTTTTTATTATATGTATTAATCAAGTCTTTGTAAATGTCGAGCCAGTTATAAGACCCATTAAAGCTAAACTCTTTCCACATCATTCCTTTTAATGTTCTGTTAAATCGTTCTACTATTGATGCTTTCATTCTGCTATATGTTGAGTAGTGATTAATGTTGTATTTATTCACCAATTTTCCAAAGTGTTTATTGAAAAACTCTTTACCATCGGCTGTTTACAATTTTTTTTAGTATTCGTTCCAGTTGAAAAATATTCTGCATAGCCTGGCTTGTTTCCAATGCAGTATTTCTTTTCAGGGGTACCGCCCAAGCAAATTTTGAAAATGTATCAATTACAGTCAGCAAAAATCGATAATCTCTATTGAATGTAGAATAGTTCCAAATTTCAACTAAATCTGCTTGCCAAAGATCAGCTATTCCTTTCATAACAACTCTTCGACGAGGAAAATATTTTCGTGCTTGCTTATGGAGTTCATTTACTAAATTTCTTTTTGAAGTCATTATTTAACGTAATTAGAATTTTACGGCATACGTTGAGTTCACTGTAAGTTCATTTAACTACTGTCGGCCATCATATTTCATACATACCCATAAATTAACTCATTTATCTTTCTAATTTCTTTTTCAAAGAATAATTTCATACTTGAAATTGTTTCCTGAATTTCATTGAGTTTCTGACTTAAACTTATGTTGATTTCATCTCGTAACTCTTCAATTTGACTTTGCAGAAACAATTTATTAATGTCGATCTCCTCCAAAGCTTTTGCCACATCTTTGATTCTTTTGTTTTGAACCTCAGTGTTATTAGTTGTATCCATAACGAAGCCCAGCAGCTTAGGGATATTTTTCACAAAAACTGTACCACTTGTATCATTAAGATAGTGCCCGAACTTATCGATATGCAGATAAATATTATTCTATAATGATTGCTTCATAAAATTCTTCGATAATTGAGACAATTTCGTTATTGTGATTAGTATGACCTGCAGCTTGTGATGCTAGCAATAGTCTACGGCGATCTACTAACTCATTAGGATCATCCCAGTATATATAGTTAGGTTTGTATGAGTTTAGTTTCATCAAACCCTCACCCTTGTAAGGACTTTTTATTGCATGTAGTGATGATGCAGTTGATGAGTTCTTTTCTATTTCTTTCTTAAACAATTTACTGATAATATGCTTATATTTATAAGCTCTCATTCCTTTGATTTGTCCATCAGGTCTATATTCTCTTTTGTATGCATTTGTGCTTACTAAATTTTTCTTATATATACATATCTAATTCATGTTTATCATAATATTTTGGTGTTTTGTGAAACAGTAAAGAAAATAAACCTGGTGTAAAAGCACATATTTGATTTCCAATCATTATTTTATCTTCAGTAAGTTTAATACTACTATTGCCAAACTTCCATTCATTATTAAAATCTTTATGTGGGCCGCATAGAGTATCTAATTCGTTTCTGCTTTCCAATAGTGCTAGGTCAGTATAACTTTTATTATTATCTGAATTGTCTAGAGTTTCCGATTGAGAGTAAAAACCATCGTTGTCATCATCATCATCATCAGTATCAACATTATCAACTTTATTTGAGTTTCGATTACTAAGTAAGATATTTTTATTGCATAACGTTTCTTCAGCAAGTTTCTTTGAGTACTTGTCTCTAACTTAACTAATTGTTCGTTGAATGGAAAATTTGAATTTTTATAAACTTTCGTTTTAAATTCATCTCTTTCTGCTTTAATACTTCTTTTATTATTTTTAGAACTGTTCACAAATTCTGTTAATGGTTCTATTATTGGTTTAAATGTATCTTTGAAGTGCTCATGTGTATCTGCTTCATCAACTTTTATACTACGAAATTTTTTCTTTAAAACATTTCTTGTCTTTATTAGCTCTTTTAAAACTTTTTCATCCATTTTCAACTATTAGACACCAGATCAGGTATCAGATCAGGTATCAGCTATCCGATCAGGTACCACTTATCAGATCAGGTATTAAATCAGCTATCAGATCAGGTATCAGATCAGGTATCAGGCATCAGATCAGCTATCCGATCAGGTATCACTTATCAGATCGGGTATTAGATCAGCTATCAGATCAGGTATCAGCTATTAGATCAGGTAGTAAATCAGCTTTCAGATCAGGTATGGTAAATACTTTAGGAAATAAGTAGATGTACTATGCGCAAGGTCAAATTTAGTACTAATGTTTTACTTTTATGTAGAGTAATTTATTTCGTTATTAAATAGTCGAATTGCTTTCTATAGCGACCATTGTTTAAGTCATTGTCTTTGCTTATCATCAAAAATCCATATTTATCCTTCCAACACTCTCGACAAATTTCATGAAACTTTTCATAACTCATATCGCTGGCAACATGATCACTATAAACGTGCTTCATGTTTGTCTCATCTTGTTTAAACATTATAATCACATTTGCATTGTCTCTTATTATGTGCTTGGGGATTCTCGTATAAGTTTGGAAAAAGTAGATAGAATCAACATCCTTATGTCGTCCCATGCAAAAATATGCTCGTATATTATTTTGCTTCTCGCATGCAATATCATCAAAGATTATAATAGAATTAGTTTTCGCTTCGTCAGGAGGAATAACTTTTTCATTATCTGTAAATGTGTAATATCCCATCCCTTTAATTGGTGAAATTAATCGCTTTAAGTATTCATATTTTGGTTGATAAAGGGATTTTGAGTATAAATAGATGTTTTCAAACTTGAGTCCATTTCTAGCAAGCTAATCATAACATTAGTCTTTCCACAATTTGATGGTCCAACTATTAGAGCACGAATAGAATTTGGTAAGAAAGAGCTATGTTTTATTTTAGATATGATGTTCGTTGAAGCATCAATATTGCGAATCACAATATTTTTATGTTGTTTTACTAATTGCATTCTTATAACTAATTGCATTTCATAAATGTTACTTTTATTATAGAAGAAAAAATAAAATAAGATGCTTATACATTATGACAAAACGTTTAGTTATAAAAAACCAGCCGTTGGAAAAGGTTTAGTGAATAGAGTAATTAACTCTCTGCCTGTTGAATTACACCTTCCTGGATATCAGTTTTGTGGACCCGGAACAAAATTACAAAAACGTTTAGATCGCGGTGACAACGGAATTAATTTATTAGACGCTGCATGTAAAAATCATGATATTGCTTATTCCAAAACAAATGATTTAGATAGTAGACATCAAGCTGATAAAATTCTTTAAAATAAAGCTTGGGAACGAGTTATTTCAAAAGATAGCAGTCTTGCAGAAAAATCATTTGCATACATGGTTACTAACGCAATGAAAGTCAAAAGAAAATTTGATATGGGATTGAAGAAGAAGGTTGCAAAAAAAAGTGAACAAAATGGTAAAAAGCTGTTCAGTACATCAATTAAAACTGCAACAAAAATACTGAATGGAAGCAGTAGCAATGGGGAAAGGTTTTTACCTTAAACCATATAAGAAAGGATATGGATTGGTTTGTCCAATAAACCCCTATCTGATGTTGATCTGAGAAACTTTTCAACACACATTCCATACTTAGAGGAGTTTTCATGTTGAATACACTACCAAAACGATCGAGAAAAAGAGATTGCGGAATCATTAATTTGGATTTATCAAGAGGACCTGGAACCCATTGGGTAGCATATTATAAAAACAATGAACATAAAGAATATTTCGACAGTTTTGGAAATTTACAACCTCCATTAGAACTAGTTAAATATCTAGGCAAAAATATAAAATATAATTACAATCAATATCAAGATTATAATTCATTTAAATGTGGACATTTATGTCTTCAATTTCTTTACAAAATCAGTTTAAAAAATAAATAAATACAACACACGAACAATTTTTAAATTTTTTTCTGTTTTATTAATAAAAATGTTTATAAAATAATAGTTTCTACATATTATTCCCACTGTGGGTATTGAGTATTTGTTAAAAAGATATTTATTTCAGCAGCAGTATCCAATTTTAAGCCACTGTCTCCTTGCTTACATATGCAATATATCCCGGATGCCAGTTCTATTATATCATCATCCGATAGCGTGTTGTACCGATTTGGTAAAAACGTCATGTTGTTTTCCAGTTCAATTTGAATTGTGGTGCCGTATTTACTCGTCACACGCTTAGCGTTTTTAACTGCATACTTAGTTGAGTCCTGGAGCTCTTTTATATGTAATAATTTTTTTTATTCAATGTGTTGAATTTCGTGATCAAATCCGGAGGATTCATTATCACAATATTAATTAATTAAATTTAATTTTTATATGTATTTTTTTGTTCTCTGACAGATAGCTCAATCTGCTTTTGTAAACTGATGTTTTAAATATTTCTATCAATCTTTAATTTTATTTTTTAGGTAAAAAATAGTTCTTAAAAGAAAGATCAGTTTCGTAGCTATCTCTTTTTCTCATATTGTAATTATGTTTTACGTACATTTTTTGTTTTGTCACTGATAGAATTGTGAGTGGACATTTTGCCAGCTGTCCCTGGTATAGCGAAGGATGCGAGGAAGGGCTGGACACTTGTAGGAGTACAATGTTCCACATACGGAAAAAAATAATTTTTAAGATTATTGACACTTATAAAAATTTATGTAAAAAAAAAACAATCAATAAATAAAAAATGTATTTGTATGTGTATGTGTATGATTTATTATTTACTTTAATATACATATTTATATATATATAGAGATTAATAGACTGAGAAGCTATTAGTTTAAATGTTATTTTCATTGAGGATGGATAAACGTACTTTAAAGAATATATTTCACAACAATCAAGAACGAAAACCTCAAATATATGATTTGGTTTTTGGGTTTGAATACTTGCTCAATTGGAAATTAAAGATTTCATGTGGGTTTTCTACAGCTTTTGGTTTTAAACCAATGATATGGTTGAATTATAAAAATAAGCAATACATTGGACTGGATCGAGAAGAGTGGTTACATCTCATGTGCTATAAGGAGTATATTCATGATATGCTTAATTGTCGAGATTTTTTAAATTCTATAAATATAATTGATAATGAAAGTGAGAGAGATGTTGAATATAAGTTTCAATATAAAAGAGGTGTTTGCTTCTTAGTTATCATACAAGCAAACTTTAAAATAAAAATCGATTCTGGCACTTGGAGATCACTAACTCAAATTCGATTATTTTTTACATCAACTTTATGTTGGAACAACATTCTGAGAAAACAAATCCTTCATTTCTATCATAAATTTTATATACCAATCTGCTCCGCTTTAAACAAAACAAAACTTCAAATCAATGAAATACGAGAAATACACGAAAGGGATGTAAAGATTGAACTGACACGACTTTGTTTTGAGATTGGAGAAAAAATGCAACACAAGATTCTAACAGATGTGAAAATTCATAAATTATATTTAAGGATGGATAATAAATATAAAAAAAAAACTACACAAAAATATTTGTTTTTAATGCTATTTTTTATTTTCATATTACTATGTTTTATTT
Organism: Tachina lurida; assembly: GCA_944452675.1. Taxonomy (NCBI): domain Eukaryota; kingdom Metazoa; phylum Arthropoda; class Insecta; order Diptera; family Tachinidae; genus Tachina; species Tachina lurida. The sequence continues at coordinate 62,490,251 of OX101756.1, forward strand.
AAAGACTAATCTTGCAAATAATACATACAAATTTGGAATACAAATTATGTAGAGAAACATAACATAGGAAATATTACATTTTTTCTTTTTGTTATCTTAATAACTAGACAACATTTCTTAAATAAAAAATAATTTACAATAGACACAAAAATTTTGGCTTAAAACTAATTATAATTGTAGAAATAAATTACACAAACATTAATTTGTATATATATTTTGCTCATCGCCTTGAAGTTTTTCTATTTCTAAAAGTAACATATCAAGTTCATAATCTGGATTTGTTTCATCAATTTCAATATGATGCCATGCATATGTGTTTATACCATCACTTTTGACTTTTCTCTTGTCATCTTGATAACTTAATATTACTTTATGTATTTGCATAGTGTATAAATCATGTAACTTAGACTTAAAAGTTAGCATATTATCATAAACATTTGATCTGTTAAATAAACAATCTCTATAAGAACTTAGGCTATACTTATCTAAAACACATTTTTTTACTCCTTTCGATTTTTTAATTTCATTTCCATTTTGTACAGTAAAGGAGTACATTTTAGACCGTAGTCCCACGAATTCTTCCATAATCTTCCCACAATTCTCATCTTTCATCATACCCAGAACTTTTTTGTTTACAAGAGGAATCCCGTAATCATTTGTTTCTGGATAGTCAGAAGTGTCAAATTCATGTTCTATATCATTTTTAATGTCTGCGTAAAAGTCTTCAGTTTGTATCGTGTATATGAATGAGTCTGTGTCCATGTAATTTAATTTCAATTTTGACTTGAACTTAGGTTGCATGTAACTATAATGAAAATTATACATCTCCCATTTGGAAAGTTCCAGCACACAAAATCCTAAATATATGGGCTTATTATAACATGTCTTAACTCGATTCATTTGAATCGCTACCGTATCTTCTGAAAATATTGCTAAGCTATGAAAATTTGATTTAGATATCCAATTTTGAGCACCCAAACGGTTTCGGTTTAATGTAGTCCAACTGGTAACAATCCTCACATCTTTCCTTTTATCCACATTCTCCATGGTTTCCCATGTACTGAGTTGTTGAGCAATTTGAAAAATTTTTTTTCAAAGTTATTTCTAGCTCGGGTCTGTATTTAGTATTAAGGTCTATATAATCTTTCAACCATGGAGACTGCTTAAAAGTTAGAACTCTATGTATTTTTTTCAAAATCAAACCATTTTCTAGACATTGTTTAAGTACTCTGTAATGAATGATATAAGAACGTTTTGGCGAAAAATCAGTTATTAGTTTTTTATATTTTTATGTTCCAATTTCCTTGTTTTCGGCGCAGAAAGGAAGATCGTTATGCATATTATGTAAATAAGAAGGGTATTCTAAGTCGACCTCATATACATAGCCATCATTTGAATTATCATCTATTAACTGAGGATTAATAATATTTAGTTCTTCGCTTTCTAACCATCTGAATCCTCCATAAGGAAGATGTTCAGACATGGCCAACCGTAAAGATTGTTTGCATCTAAATACATAAGAAATTTGGAAGGTTTATTTTTTATCAAAAGTGTCTAAATACTTATTATTTGCCTTGGAGTATCTTTTACTACATTGGACAATTCCACCTCGTATCCCTCTTTTAAAGAAATTGTACATGTCGATATCGGTTATTAGTTCTAATTCAATGTTTGTATGCTTAAGCATAGCATCCCAAGATAGCCCTGGAGCAGTATAGTATTGACAGGGATCCAAGCTATAAATATTTTTACAGACATTTCTAAAATTTTCAAATATATCCGTTAGGAGAAGCACATCTGTTTTCAAATACAATTCCATTTAATCTTTCAAAGTCTTACAGTTAAAAACTGTCCAAACTTCACACGCATGCGCATAGTCTTCAATAGAACATTCTTTGTTATTTAGTTTATTAAAGAAATCTTTTCTAGGTGGAAGTTGCGTTTCATTAAGTTTTTCAAAAGAATCAAGATAATCATAGGGAAAAATTCCCTTTCTCCTTATGAGATTAAATTCTTGGCTTGTTGGAAATTGTGCTCTAATAGTATGAAAATCGTTGACGTTGAGATTATTTGCCAACGATTCCAAGCTATCGGCCATAAAACGCATTGTATCAAGAAACCTAAGTTCAAGATCTGTACCATCACTCATATTAATAGATTGAGATAGAGATATATATAATTCTTTATTTAACGGAAGGACTTTTATATTTGTCGCAACTTTACTTAATTCTTTCACAAAAAGATGAGAATCATACGATGAATAGTTATGAAAATAAATTGGAATAAACTTGGGTACTTGATAATTTAGGTTGCATCTGTTATGCGCTGCACCTCGATATTTACCGCTTATATGACAATGATCTCTCACACGATCATTGTTTAAGTATTGTCCACATATGTGACAAGTTATCGCACTGTAAAATGTTACATTTTCTTCATCTGTCAAGTTCTCCATTTCAATTGTGTTTGTGAGATAATTGTTATATATATGTTGACAATCTCGATTCAAAAATGTAACAAATTTTTCAGAAGCATCTTTACCCGTATAAATTCTTAGCTTATCCAATGTATTGTCATGCTTACACTTAATTAAATAGCTGAATGCGCAAGGTAAATGTCTCTGATTTAATTTAGTTTTAGTACTTACATTAAAGTCTATCTGTTGCAAAACACACTCAAAATCGGCGTATATAACACAAGGGACATCTATTTTTCTATGGTGGCTCTTATGGAGTCCTCTGCTTTTGGCATTGTAGTAACTATTTTACCACACTCCATTTTATGTTTCTCCATAATATTTTTATGATGAGTGTATTGGAGACAGCTGTTGCAAAACAAAACTCGTTCACAATGTATCGTTGTTTGCCTTTTTAGTAGTCTGTAAGACATCAAACACCCGTATTTTATTATTTAATTTTAAATACTTTCCAATATATGTATTACTTACTTTGAAATATCTTTTATAAAGATATAGTGATGCCCATCCATGTTTTCCAATAGCAATAAGTTAACATGCTTTGTCTTCTGATTTTGTGTTATGTAAAATGGTCCAATTAGTTCATCACTCTAGTCGTCATATCCAAACACATTCACACTAACATCATTCCACCCCTCAAATTCCTTAATATTTTTTATTGACACCGGAAATCTTAAATTTGAAAAATCAACTATTATTCCATCTTGTAGCGAAATTATATCCGCACTAATATCTTCAATATTATATGAAGAGCATCGAGGTACTCATTGCCGCAATTAAGGCCCACTTAAAACAGTAATTATCACTGTTTTGAATGTTAATGCAAGCTTCTCCGGTGTGCTAATCCAATGAGCTTCTTTTACTAAAGAAGATTTATTAATATTTAGTTCAGCTCGAACTATGCGAACAAGAGTCCATCCGGAATCTCTCTTCTGGAACTCAGACATTTTATTTTGAATTTCTGTGACCTGCTTACAGAACAATTCTCTCACGTCATCTGCTCTAGTCAACAAGCTCATTTTTGCTGTATGTACTATTGTAATTATTTGCAACTATACCTATATTAAATTTTAATATAGTATGTTGCTTCAAATGGTATTCAAGCCTCTCTATAAAAGTCGATTCATTTTCGACAATGAAATCTTCAAAGAGAAAATGATCCTTTTTATTTTGTATTCCATAACAAATAATATTGTTTTTAAATGCTTTCCTAATTTCATAATATTATCCATCAATGTTGATATTATTATTTGTTGATCTACTTCCATTCCATTAGAGTAGCAGTTTGCTGCCAATACATTTGTAGTTGTGGTTGTTGTTGGTCTTGATGAGGATATTGCTGATGAGCATATTGCTGATGAGGATAATGCTGATGAGTATATTGTTGATGACGATATTGATGTTGTTGGTGAAGACATTGTAGTTGTTGTTGTTGTTCTTAATGAGGATAGTGCTGATAAGGATATTGATGCTGTTCTCGATGAGGATATTGTTGATAAGGATATTGATGCTGTTCTTGATGAGGATATTGTTGACAAGGATACTGATACTGTTGAGCATATTGCAGTTGTTGAGGATAAGTGAAGGATGTATATTGATGACTATTCAGTTCTAGATTTGAGTCTCGACTTATGACCACTCGGTTCTCCACACCATGATTTTGGATATGGTCTAAAAAGCACTTTTGGTATTTATATACCTTGTTACATATATAACATGTATATACCAAAGTATACATTTTATGTGATTTATATAATATATAATATATATTTTTAATATTATTATATTTATTATTTTTTATTCAAAAGTCACTTTCATCGTTTACTATAACACGTTTCACACTATTAAAAGCGAAATTATTGAGGATTTAACACGACTCTTTGTAGATACAATGCTGTACTTGCTGCTAGATTAGAAAACTTCTCAATTTATACTAATTACGATTAGGTCTTTAAGAGTCAATAGACAGAGACAGAGACAAATGTCAGCAAGCAGTGAAAATAACAACCAATCTTTGACAATGCTCAATATCACAAACTACATACACACGCAAGAGCATAACGTTAGCTCCCATGATCACGCATCTCTCATTTCCTTTGACAATAATAAATATGTTACACTTCAATTTGTCCAACCTTCAAATAAGTTCATTGCTCATAAATTACATATTTTATTCATCTCTTCAAACTCTTTAAACATAGAAAAATCAAACTAAATAAAACCAAAAACAAAAACATTCTTAGATTCCCCCACAAGCATACATAATTTCTTTCTCAAATACCCTTCTGCAACCGTTTAACAAACGAAAAACCATACTACGTACAAACAAAAGAATAATACAAAAAAAAAACTAAAGCAACATTTTCTCTATCCACACACGCACACACAATCTAAAATCATACAGCTTCTGCAACCGCTTAACAAATGAAAAAACATACGACGTACAAACAAGCGCACCTGCATGCCTACATAAATAACTATGCACATAGACGGGCGGATATCAAACCATAAAATTAAAACAAACACACATCGACGCACCGACATCAAAGTATCCTTATCTATGTACAAACCATCCATAACCCTCGTCACTTCATACCATTGACAGTAATTAACATAAAATATAAATTTTATCCCATAAATTACAAAATTTATTTTAATTACCCAAATTTGACAATTTTAATGGCCCGGGCACATACATTTCTATACTATTACAATTGCGCAGTTAACGAATACATTTTAATTTTCACACATATTTTTCTAAACGGAATGTTAAATCAAATGACATTCACAATCAAAAAAATACGATGTTTTCGGTTTATATTATAAGCAATAACATCCACACTTCTACATTTGCCGATGATACAGCCTGTTTGAGTATTCACAAAAACCCTGATGAGGCATCCCGCAATCTCCAAGAACACATTACCCAGCTTGAAATATGGTTGAACTTATGGATAATTAAACTAAATGAGCAAAAGTGTGTTCAGGTAACTTTTACCCTGCGAATCACCTTGATCGAAGGCTTACATGGAAATATCATATTGATTCTAAGTTAACCCAACTGAAACTTAAATTAACTCAAATATATTGGTTAATTGGCAGAAATTCAACACTCAGCCTAGACTGCAAACTTCTGATATACAAGTCGTTTTTGAAGCCAATATGGTGCTATGGAATTCAGCTATGGGGCACTGCTTCAGCTTCAAATATTGAGAAAATCCAACGAAGGCAAAACAAAATTTTACGTTTGATAACATCGGCTCCATGGTACATTAAAAATTCAAATATACATCGTGATTTAAATATGCCACTAGTGAGTGAAGAAATTGCAAAATACGCAGGCAAATATTTAACAAAGCTCGAGTCACATCCTAATCCGCTTGCCCGTAATATTTTGAGCTTTACTGGACACATCCGCCTAAAAAAGAGGGACACAAGGGCTCTTATACTCAACACTCCAGATGGGACTGCTTAAAAATACTTCTTTTTTTTCCTTTCTGATTATCACTACTTATGTATTATTTATAACTATCACTAAGTTTATGTCCGATACTGGTCGGGCCTATTGATTATATTTAGATTTAAGATTTGATTACTTATTGTTAGTTCATTTTTGAAGATACAATAAATAAATATATATGAAAAAAAAAATATTATACCTATAAGCTCTCCAAACCACACACAATTATCGACTGGTTTCTTATTAAAAACAAAAAAAAATTAATAAGGGTCCTGCAGACGTGTTTAAAATCATACACAATAATTTTCTTTCCAATATGATATTTGAGAATCTATATAATAAAAAATTTTAAAAAATCTAATAAAATATTTATATTGTCGGAGTTAGTTTTGTAAAATCGTGCGGTTTCAAATCGATCGGTTTACAGAACAGGGTCGAAAATAAGGCAATTACTTCTGTTTAAAACAATACTGCAGTTATAATATTGCAAATATACAAAAAAAAAATTATACCGTTGTGCACGCTGGAGGCTTGTAATTAAAAAACCATTTAACATTTTCACTTTTGTACCATTAAAAAAGTAATTTTTTCGCCCTAAATTTGGTTTTGGGACCATAGTGCGCTGCTGCAGTACAATTCTTCTCGCCCATCAATACAATCAGAAGGATACGATTTTTGGATTTTGTAAAGGTAAAGGTCATATCCGGCGAGTGTGTCCGAATGCTACACGGCAAGTGCATCACATTATGAATGACGAGGAAAATGCGGATGTATGCGGGAACGCGGAATGATCATGACAGATAATCATGGTGTGGAAGAGATATTGCAAATTCATGAGGGAAAGGTTAAATATATTTGCACTAATAGGGTAAATCATTCCAAAATATTTTGTAATTTACAACTTAATCACCCTTATTCCATTTGTCGACATCGACGTCACTTTAACAAAATACCAAAAAATTTGGGCTTGTTTCGTCGACAAATGGAATAAGGGTGAGTAATGTTTCTTAACGTTTTGAAATTGATCCAGAGTCATCGGTGACTATCATAAGTTTGGCAGACGCAAAAAAAAACATTTTGGAAGATCAACTATACACTCTACTGACATTACCCTTTTCAGTTATTGCAATACACCACTCGTTGCTTCTGTTACATTGTTGTACGCGTAAAAACTGCTATTCCTAGTTCCGATGTAAAATTATATGTCGAACGCTCAGAAAGGAAGCCGTTGTTAGGAAGGGAATAATTGAGTAGCATTAGGTTGTATTGGGCGCAGATCTTGAGTGAGCAAGTACAGCTAAGTAAAAAGCTGCGTGAACGAAGTTTCAATAGACGACCGGACGGATGACCTGAAAAACATTTTCAGCAAATGTCCAACATTATTTTCCACCACAATGGGGACAATAACGGAATACCAAGCCAAAATCCATGTTAAAGAGGGTGCTGTAAAAAGGTCTTCAAGGCCAGGAGAATTCCCTTTGCTTTATTAGAAGCCGTAGAGCAAGAACTTGAAAAACAAGTATCGGATGGGCTTCTGACACCCGTGAATACGAGTTGTTTTATTCCGAAAAGGGACCAGCAAGTCAGATTGTGTGGAGATTATAAAATCACTCTTAATCCTGCTATAAAAATTGATGAGTATCCGCTACCGACCGTGGACGAATTTTTTAGCTCAATGGCAGGGGAAACCAAATTTACAATAAATTGACCTGTCTTAAGCATACTTGCAGCTTGAAGTCCATCCCGATGATCGCCACTTATTGACCTTAAATACGCATAAAGGACTTTTTAAACCAACTATTTTTGGATGACATTTGAATTACTGCAAAAACAGATTTGGAACACTTGGCCAGAATCCATGAGGTTCTTAAACGGTTGAATGACCACAATATACGCGTAAACTTGGAAAAATCAGAATGAATGAAGGATCTAATCGAATATTGCGGATATCTTGTCAATAAGTCGGTCATAAAGAAAATGGAAAACAAAGTAACGGCGGTTAAGGAAATGAAAGAACCCACCAATATAGATGAAGTTCGTGCCCTATGAGGTCTAATTAATTATTTGAGCACAATAATATACCCCATAAATAAATTGATACAGAAAAGCGTGACTTTCATATGGGACGCAAGATGTAAAGCCTCATTTTTGAATATTAAGCAGCAAATGCAATCCAACACAATTTTAGCTCACTACAATTCCATGAGTGTCCCGATGGATCGGAAAGGCCTATAAAATTTGCTTCTCAGATTTTATCCAATGTTCAACAGAGATACTCCCAAATTGACAAGGAGGCATACGGTATAATTTATGGGGTGAGCAAATTTTACCAATACCTATATGGGAGAAAATTTACCTTGGTAACTGACAATAAGCCCCTGGCACAAATATTCTCCCCATATAAAAAACTTCTGGAAAGTTACATTATTGCCCGGAAGTTCACTGTTGTGGAAGGAGACTTTATGAGTACGCCTGAAATAATCTCTACCGGTGTGCCACAGGGGAGTATACTGGGGCCAGTTTTATATTTGATTTATACTTGTGATATGCCATTGAGCAGTAACATTCACACATATACATTTGCCGATGATACAGCTTGCGTTAGTATGCACGAAACCCCTCAGGAGGCTTCCCGATATCTAGAAGTATGGTTAAACATGTGGAGAATAAAGGTAAACGAACAGAAGTGTGCTCAGGTAACATTTACCTTAAGAAAGGACACTTGTTCCCCCATTACAATCAATAATCAAATTGTTCCTCAAAACTTACATGTGAAATACCTTGGTATACATCTTGATCGAAGGCTCACATGGAAATACCACATTGACTCTAAGCTAACACAAATGAAACTTAAACTAACTCAGATACATTGGCTGGTTGGTAGAAATTCAACCCTCACCCTAGATTGTAAACTTTTAATATACAAGTCGCTCTTAAAACCTATATGGTGCTACGGAATTCAGCTTTGGGGTACTGCTTCAGCTTCTAATGTCGAGGAATCCAACGAAGGCAAAACAAAATTTTACGGTTAATAACATTGGCTCCATGGTACATTAAAAATTCAAATATACATCGTGATTTAAATATGCCACTAGTGACTGAAGAAATTGCAAAATACGCTGGCAAATATTTAACAAAACTCGAGTCACATCCTAATCTGCTTGCCCGTAATATTTTGAACTTTACTGGACACATCCGCCTAAAAAAGAGGGACACAATGGCTCTTATTCACAGCACTCCAGATGGGACTTCTTGAAAATACTTTTATGTTTTTCCTTTTGATTATCACTACTTACATATGTATTATATATAACTACTACTAAGCTTATGTCCGACACTGGTCGGGCCTAATTATATTTTTAGATTTAAGATTTGAATACTTATTGTTAGTTCATATATGAAGATACAATAAATAAAAATCATGCATTAAAAAAAAAAAATATATATATATATATATAAAAAAACTTCCATGGTTATCAAGCAACAAGAATGCAGCATTATGCAATATTTTTACAATCCTTCGACTATGAAATACGTGTAAAAAGATTTAAAGACAATGCCAACGCGGATGCGTTTTCGCAGTTACCAAGTCGTGACAAATATAAAAATTTAGAAGGTCGTTATTTTAGAAATCGAAGCTATTCAAAATTTGCTCGTTACGGTAGTTGAACTAGGTGAATGTACAAATAAGGACCCAGAAGTACGTGCACTGCTGGAAGCGTTAAAACATGGACTTGAGTGCGAGGCAAAGGGCCGTTTTGGTGTTCCTCAAACTGAATTTACTTTACAAGGATGCTTAATTCGTGGCATTAGGGTATACATTCCGCACATTTCTGCATAACTAAAATGAAATCTCTGGCTCGTGGGCATTTTTGGTGGCAATAAATGGATAAAGATATTGAAAACCTAGTGTTGAACTGTGCACAGTGTCAGTCGGTGCGACCAATGCCCGTTAAAACAACACCAGTTCATTCGTGTAAAGCCGCAAAAAAGCCATTTGGAAAGTACTTATTTATTATGGTAAATGCATTCAGCAATTGACCCGAAGTCCATGTAGTACCAAACATTACAACAGAATCAACTGTACAAATATGTCGTGAAATTTTTGCGAGAATGGGAACGCCAAATATATTTGTAAGCGATCACGGGACGTAATTTAAATCCACATAGTTCAGTTCAGGTCAGTTCTCGTTGTACCTTCATAGTGAACAGACGTAATAGCGGAATTTTTCTTACATACAAACTAAACAAAAAAAATATCATACAAAAAATATTCGTAGTACATATTAAATTTGATAAATAAGCTTTTTTGCTTTGCTAATATTTTTATATATAGAAATAACAAAATCAAAAAAGAACGGTAAACAAAAAACATACAAAGTACCCTTGAGGAATACTCTTTATGAGTACCCCAAAGGAAAAAAATAGTGAAGTGAGTTCTAACGGCAGAAATGCCTATTTTACTGTGAGTTTTGATGCTCATAATGATAACAATAAAAATAAAAAATCTGATAATAGACTTGCTGTGAGTTCTGAAGCTCTTAATAAAAATCAAAAATCTGAAAATAGACTTTTCCTAACGGCAAAACCACAGTTTCATCAACGATCAACTTCGCTTTGTCCAATGCCAACTAGTGAATCTTTGATATTATTGCCTAGTACTTCCACATTTAACTCAGCGATATCACCCGCTTCGGGCTCGAGGTCATCACTTAACCAAGTTGTCACTGAAGATAAGATTAGCCCAAAACCCAAAGTCCAAGTCGGAATGGACAGATATATCACAATTTTAAAGCGCGGGCGAAGCCCAAATTCATCAAAAATTTCATAGTTTCCCAAGATATCCAGGGATAACGACGCCGCAGCCGTTAACCGTCAAAATCGTTTTTCAATATTGCAAGCAAATAACGACCAAGATGATGTTTCATCAAAAAAAACTTCCAAGCCACCACCAATATACCTGAGAGAAAAAAATTCGAATGCCCTTATTAAAAAATTAGTCTCGGCAGTTGGTGAGAACGCATTTCACATTATTGCAAAACGTGGTAAAATTGATGAAACGAAAATTCAAATATATGAAGAAAAAGATTTCCGCAAAATTATTACTGAAAAAAATAAAACAAATTTTTATACTTATCAGCTTAAAAGTGCTAAAGGTATGCAGATCGTATTGAAGGGCATTGATGCTTATTTTAATCCCGACGAAATAAAAGATGCACTCAACATACAAGTATTTAAAGTAAAAAGTGTTACTAATATAATCAATAGAGAGAAGATCCCCCATTGTTAAACTGGAGCCAAACAATATACAATACAAGACACATCCAATTTATAGCCTAAAATACCTTTTATACCGAAAAATTACAGTTGAAGAGCCACATAAGCGTTCAGGTCCCGTACAGTGCCACAATTGCCAAGAATATGGTCATACAAAAACTTACTGCAATTTACCTACAGTTTGTGTTATCTGCGGTGAATTGCATGGTACTGATAGCTGCACGAAGCCAAAAGATCAAGCAGAAAAAAAATGTAGTAATTGTGGAGGTAATCACACCGCTAACTACAGAGGATGCCCTGTATATTCTTTTGTTAAACAGGCTATGGGTCAAAAACCTAAACTAACTCCACCGATGCTGCTAAGACTAGTTCTATTCCCACACAAAATGTTCCACCGCCAAATAACTCAACGAATGCAAACTCAAGCTTTGAAGCTACTATTGAGAATCTGGTGCTGACTATTAATAGTTTTACAACAAATATGACTAGCATGATGCAAGAAATGCTGCGAATGCAGAATACACTGCTTCAGGCATTAGTTAAGAAGCCATGAACACGTTAAAAATATGTTTCTGGTACGCAAACGGCATTCGCCAACATAAAAATGAACTTGAGCACTTCCTCACGAAAAAAAATATTGATATAATGTTGGTCTCAGAGACTCATTTGAAGCCTTTTTTAAAATTCAAAGGACCCGAGAGGAAGAGCATGCGGTGGATCAGCAATTCTAATAAAGTCTAGACTTAAACATTATATTATTGACAACATTTGTGAGGAATATCTACAAGCAACGAATATTTGTGTTGAAAATTTTTGCACAAATTTTGTGATATCATCAATTTGCTCCCCTCCCAGATTCGCAATTACTGAGAATCAATACGAGGATTTCTATAAATATCTTGGCCCTTGTTTCGTAGCAGCTGGCGACTATATTGCCAAACATACGTTCTGGGGTTCTCGTAATATTACACCCAGAGGTCGAGCATTGTTCAACACAATTTCAAAAATGGGCTTGGATGTCATTTCGAGTGGGGAGCCTACTTACTTGCTACTGACATAAATAAAATTCCGGATGTTATAGATTTTGGCGTCATGAAAAACATTTCTAGAGAATTAATTAACGTTGAAGCTTCTTTAGATTTCTCATCCAATCACTCTCCCACGATCGTTACAATCTGTAGCCCACAGAGAAGTGATTTAACTCACTCGTATGTGAAGATGATCAGTCGTGTAAATTGGCTGCGATTCAAAAAATATCTTAGTAGTCATTGCACGGAAAACATTACGCTAAGAACACCTGAGGATATTGAGGCTAACATCGCCAACATTAACGAAATGATTACACATGCCGCTGACCATGCTACTACCTTCCATCCGCAGACTGGATTTAATAAAATTTATTCTACCGATATTGAACGTGCCTTATGTGAAAAAAGAGGAGCTAGAAGGGAATGGCAACAGCACAGATCACCACAACTTAAAATCAGATTTAAAGAGTGCACTAAACGACTCCAAGAGTTACTTGCAATTGAAAAAACTGCATCTCTTGAAAATTATCTGGAAGGTCTTGATGTCACACCAGCATCTAATTACCTTTTGTGGCGCGCTGCCAGAAAGCTGAAAACCCCCGTTGAGCTTAAACCACCTCTGCGCACATCTACCGGAGGTTGGGCAAGAAGCGATACTGAAAAAGGTAACATATTTTCTAATCATTTAAAATACGTATTTACCTCAAACACATGTACTGGTGTTGCTGATTTGCAAAGTGAAGTTGCTCTACCCCCGCGACCCATAAAGTTTAAGATGCGCGATGTACAAAAACTAATTGCTGAACTTAATCCGAAGAAAGCTCCAGGTATTGACGGAATTAGTAACAAGATGCTGACGAACTTGCCTCATATTGCAATAGGAATCCTGCTATTTATTTTTAATGCCATTTTGCGAATGCAGTATTTTCCACATAACTGGAAACTTGCCAAGATTAAAATGATTCCGAAGCCGGGCAAAGATCTTACCAAGGCTGAGTCATATATAAGCTTACTATCAACAGTCTCAAAATTTTTGGAAAAGCTGCTCATGACTAAATTGTCCACAATTTTAGCTGATAATGGGTGCATCCCGGACTATCAATTTGGCTTTAGAAGTCAGCATAGCACTATTGAGCAAACGCATAGATTGGTTCAAGGAGGACTTTTGAAGAAAAGAAGTATTGTTCTGCCCTTTTTATTGATGTTTCTCAGGCATTTGAAAAAGTATGGCACGAAGGCCTATTTTTAAAATTGAAGACATATTTGCCAATAAATATAGAAAAACTTTTGGAAAGTTATATTGTTGATAGGAAGTTTACTGTTGTGGAAGGAGACTTCATGAGTGTGCCCGAATCTATATCTTCTGGTGTGCCACAGGGTAGTATTCTGGGGCCAGTCTTGTATCTAATATATACTTGTGATATGCCTGTGAGCAATAACATCCACACTTCTACATTTGCCGATGATACAGCCTGTTTGAGTATTCACAAAAACCCTGATGAGGCATCCCGCAATTTCCAAGCACACATTATCCAGCTATAAATATGGTTGAACTTATGGAGAATTAAAGTAAATGAACAAAAGTGTGTTCATATAACGTTTACCCTAAGAAAAGATACCTGTGCCCCCATTCGAATCAACAATCAAAATATTCCTCAACATTCTCAAGTGAAATACCTTGGCATACACCTTGATCGAAGGCTTACATGGAAATATCATATTGACTCTAAGTTAACCCAAATGAAACTTAAATTAACTCAAATATATTGGTTAATTGGCAGAAATTCAACACTCAGTCTAGACTGCAAACTTTTGATATACAAGTCGCTTTTGAAGCCAATACGGTGCTACGGAATTCAGCTATGGGGCACTGCTTCAGCTTCAAATGTGGATAGAATCCAACGACGGCAAAATAAAATTTTACGTTTGATAACAGCGGCTCCATGGTACATCAAAAATTCAAATATACATCGAGATTTAAATATGCCACTAGTGAGTGAAGAAATTGCAAAATACGCAGGTAAATATTTAACAAAACTCGAGTCACATTCTAATCCGCTTGCTCGTAATATCTTGAGCTTTACTGGACACATCCGCTTAAAAAAGAGGGACACAAGGGCCCTAATACTCAGCACCCCAAATGATACTTCTTGAAAATAATTATTGTGCTTAATACGAAATTTATGTATTATTAATTACTATCACTAAGTTTATGTCCGATACTGGTCGGGCCTAATAATTATATTTAGATTTAAGATTTGAATACTTATTGTTAGTTCATATTTGAAGATACAATAAATAAATATATGTGTGTATAAAAAAAATCTACATAGTTCCAGAATTTTTTGTTATATAACGACATACAACATAAACTTGGTGCGCCATACCACCCAGAAACTAATGGGTTGGCGGAACGATTCTTTCAAACTATAAAAACCAAGCTTAAAACAATATAATGTACACGAAACAATTTGAAAAACGAAATCTCAAAAATTCTACTAGCGTATCGCCGGGCTAATCATGCTACAACTGGGAAATCCCCTGCAATGATTATCTTTGGAAGATGGATACAATCTAGATTGGACTTAATTATACCAAATCAACAAATCGTATGAGCATATGTTACCAACAAAAACAATTTATTGGAGGTAAAAGAGTGGCAGATTGAGTTAGATGATTAACGGATTTGGAAGCGTCATTTAAATCAAATTCGTAAAGTAGGGGATGACCTGACAACAGTTGTATCTAACAAATCAAGTATTCTTGAAACAGAAGAAATAAAACTTCCAAAAATTTTAGAGATGGACAACTCGGTACAGCAAAACGGGGGAAAAAGTAGTGGTGAGGATGGTGGTTTGTCGAAATGTTCAGCACAGTGTGACAACGCAGTGATCGTCCCGGCACCAATAGTGGAAGCTAGTTCTACAGATGAAGCAGGTCCACGGCGATCAAAAAGGGTTGTTAAACATCCCAATCGTCTGCATCTATAATGAAACTTTGCAATAAATCAAGTTTTAGGGGCGAAAATTTGTCAGATGTCAAGTTTGATCAATATCCATAAATGGCAACTCTAAAATTAAAGAACAATTGTAAAAGCGAATGTAAGAAAATAAGCGAAATAAATACACACTTGAAGTTTAGTCTTAGAATAGAACGTGTTGTCTTTAATATACTACACATACACACAAACAAAAGCTCAGACTGAAAATCCCCAAAATCTCCTATTTGTAACAGGGTTGCCATGATTTTTATTTTTTCCCGGTTTTTAAATTCCAAAACACGACTATCGTCCCCATTACCCTTCTACTGACGGTGTAAAATTTGCTCAATTTAAATGAACAGTCCTCAAGATTTTTGGAAATATGTATCTTTGTGAACTGCCAAAATAAACATGTTTTTCGCGAATATCTGGAAAACGCATCTTAAGAAAAATAAATGAATGACATATTTGTGTTCAGCGACCCTGAAAAATTTGTTGCAGTGTAATTTATTACAGAAAAAGTAAATATTAAAATTTACAAACAGAATGGCTCTGCACAGAACAGCAACAGGAAGTTAAAAATAATGAAGCCACAAGGAGCTAAAGTAGGTTTCGTATACCTTAACATACATACATATGTAGTTATTTTGTATTAAATTTCTTAAAAAGACTATTTGTTCATTCGAAATTAATGCATACTTTTCTATGGTTTTCCAGAAATTATCTTATAATACAAATTAAACATACAGTTGTATAGATAAATTTGTTTCCTTTTTCGATATCAATATCAATTTGGGTTTTCTTCGCTCAACCGACAAAGTTTTTTTTACTTCGTTTTTTTCCGAAAATATATTATTTACGATCGCAAATTATCGATTTTGATAAAAAAAATAAGTTCCAAAATTATGTCGCTTAAACTTTTTTTTAGCGGTTATGGCACGATATGTTATTTATAAGTATTTATTTTACATTTGGAATATTTTTTCAACATTTGTAGGCAAAAAATATCTATGTATCGAAATAGCGATGTTTTAAAAATATATAAATCCATACTGTCGTGTGTTTCAACAGGACAATGACTCGAAACACACATAGAAGAGAGAAAAAGAGTTTTTCAAAGCCATGAAATTAAGGTTTTAAGCTGGCCTGCATAGTCACCAGACTTAAATCCTATAGAAAACATTTGGCAAATTGTTAAGTTAAAGCTTCTAGGCAAAAATCCGTCCAATAAACCCCAACTTTGTGCATTAATTCAAAACGCGTGGGAAAATATCCCAGTCGCCACTTGCCAAAAATTTGTGGACTCAATGCCTAAGCGTTGCTTAGCCGTTATTAAAAATTATGGTTATTTTACTAAATATTAAGGTAAACAAAGACAATTTTACAAATATGTGTGTTTTATAAACTTGCGAAACTTCCATTTCAGATAACCAAAACCGATGGCTCTATTTTTATTCATACCGAATATTGAATTTTTTTTAGGTATATGTATGAGAAATTTTTTAAGTTTTAAATTTTCAATTGTGCGCTGCAATTTTTTGTGAAAAGAAGAAAAACAAAATAAAAAATTCTTTTGTTAAACTTTTTGACCATTATTTTTAGTTTGAAATAAATATGAAATAGGGTGGTGGCTACATTTCATCGAACATCTCTGTATATCGATACATTTTTTGCATTTGCCCATCTCTAATACATACATACAGTGATGCAACGAATGTGAATTTTTGAAACTCGCGAATATGAATACGAATATTTGAAATTGGGGTCCTATTTACGGCTACAAAATTAAATATGAAAAATTGTTTATGAAAAAAATGTCATACTCCTGCTCGCGTACATTAAAGTAAATAAAAACTATCCAGAATTTTAAAGTTCGTCATAAAATAATATTTTTATTTAAGATATATGTATATAATATAACAAAAAAATAACGGCCACTCTAATCTACATACTTATTTTATTTATTTCCGTTATTTGAGAAAAAAAATTATTAAAAAAAATATGAAGCAAATTAATTAAAAACAAAAATTGTAGTAACTTGAAATTAAAATTTTTCAAATCGAAATATTTGAAATTTAGAATACACTTATATACATTTTGGCTATTCAAACGGTAGTGTTAAAGTCATAATGTCCTAAGCTTTTAAAATATGACTGCTGTGAGCGACCCCTCATATCTTAGTATGTTAGTTGAAACATAAACAAGATTTTTTTTAATACATGATTTTTTATTTATTGTATTTTCATATATGAACTAACAATAAGTATTCAAATCTTAAATCTAAATATATAATTAGGCCCGACAAGTGTCGGACATAAGCTTAGTAATAGTTATATATAATACATAAGTAGTGATAATCAAAAGGAAAAAAATTAATAATAAAAGTATTTTCAAGAAGTCCCATCTGGAGTGCTGTGAATAAGAGCCCTTGTGTCCCTCTTTTTTAGGCGGATGTGTCCAGTAAAGTTCAAAATATTACGGGCGAGCGGATTAGGATGTGACTCGAGTTTTGTTAAATATTTGCCAGCGTATTTTGCAATTTCTTCAGTCACTAGTGGCATATTTAAATCACGATGTATATTTGAATTTTTAATGTACCATGGAGCCAATGTTATTAACCGTAAAATTTTGTTTTGCCTTCGTTGGATTCTCTCGACATTAGAAGCTGAAGCAGTGACCCATAACTGTATTCCGTAGCACCATATTGGTTTTAAGAGCGACTTGTATATTAAAAGTTTACAATCTAGGGTGAGGATTGAATTTCTACCAACCAGCCAATGTATCTGAGTTAGTTTAAGTTTCATTTGCGTTAGCTTAGAGTCAATGTGGTATTTCCATGTGAGTCTTCGATCAAGATGTATACCAAGGTATTTCACATGTAAGTTTTGAGGAACAATTTGATTATTGATCGTAACGCGGGAACAAGTGTCTTTTCTTAAGGTAAATGTTACCTGAGCACACTTCTGTTCGTTTACCTTTATTCTCCACATGTTTAACCATAGTTCTAGCTGAGTAATATGTTGCTGAAGATATCGGGAAGCCTCGTGAGGGTTTTCGTGCATACTAAGGCAGGTTGTATCATCGGCAAATGTAGATGTGTGAATATTACTGCTCCATGGCATATCACAAGTATAAATCAAATATAAAACTGGCCGCAGTATACTCCCCTGTGGCACACCGGTAGAGATTATATCAGGCGTACTCATAAAGTTTCCTCCCACAACAGTGAACTTCCGGGCAATAATACAACTTTCCAGCAGATTTAGAATGTTTATTGGTAGGTAAGTCTTTAATTTTAAAATTAGGCCTTCATGCCACACTTTATCAAATGCCTGAGAAACGTCAATGAACAGCGCAGAGCAATACTTTTTTTCTTCAAAAGTTTTTCTTATAAATTGAACCAATCTATGAGTTTGTTCAATGGTGCTATGCTGACTTCTAAATCCAAATTGATGATCCGGTATGCACTCATTATCAGTTAGAATTGGGGACAATTTTATCATGAGTAACTTTTCAAAGATCTTTGACGTTGTTGACAGTAAACTTATTGGCCTATATGACTCAGCCTTGATAAGATCTTTGCCCGGCTTTGGAATCATTTTAACTTTGGCAAGTTTCCAGCTGTGTGGATAATACTCCAGTCGTAAAATGGCATTAAAAATGAATAACAGGATTCTAATTGCAATACGAGGCAACTTCATCATCATCTGGTTGCTAATTTCATCAATACCCGGACCTTTTTTCGGTTTGAGTTCTGCAATTAGTTTTTGTACATCATGCATCTTAAACTTTATGTGTCGCGGGGGTAAATCAACTACATTTGGCAAATCAACAGCACCAGAACATGTGTTTGGGTTAAATACGGATTTTAAATGCTCACCAAATAGTTTACCTTCTCAGTATCGCTTCTTGCCCAACCTCCTGTAGATGTGCGCAGAGGTGGTTTAAACTCAACTAGTGTTTAAGCTTTTTAGCAGCGCGCCACAAAGAGTAATTAGATGCTGGTGTGACATCAAGACCTTCCAAATAATTTTTAAGAGATGCAGTTTTTTCAGATGCAAGCAACTCTTGGAGTCGTTTAGTACACTCTTTAAATCTGATTGTAAGTTGGGGCGATATGTGATGTTGCCATTCCCTTCTAGCTCTTCTGTTTTCACATACGAGATGCTCAATATCTGTAGAATATTTTTTATTAAACCCAGTCTGCGGATGGGAGGTAGTGGCATGTTCAGCAGCCTTAATATTTTCATTAAGGTTGGCAATGTTAGATTCAATATTATCAGGTGATCTTAGCGTAATATTTTCCGTGCAATGACTACTAAGATATTTTTTAAATCCCAGCCAATTAACACGATTTATCAAATTTGCATATGGGTGAGGCAAGTCACTTCTTAATGGGCTACAAATTGTAACGATCGTGGGAGAGTGATCGGATGAGAGATCTAGAGAAGCTTCAATTTGAATTAAATCCCTAGAGATATTTTTCATAACGCCAAAATCTATTACATCCGGAATTTTATATATGTCAGTAGGCCAATAAGTGGGCTCCCCACTCGAAAAGAGATCCAAGCCAATTTTTGAAATTGTGTTGAACAATGCTCGACCTCTGCGTGTAATAAGACGCGAACCCCAGAACGTATGTTTAGCATTATAGTCGCCAGCTGCTACGAAACAAGGGCCCAGAGATTTGTAAAAATCCTCGTATTGATCCTCAGTAATTGCGAATCTAGGAGGGGAGTAAATTGATGATATGACAAAATTAGTGCAAAAATGTTCGACACAAATATTCGTTGCTTGTAAATGTTCTTCACAAATGTTGTCAATAACATAATGCTTGAGTCTTGACTTTATTAAAATTGTTGATCCACCGCATGCTCTTCCTCTCGGGTCCTTTGAAACAAGATGATACAAAACAAGTGAGAAAAAATATTACAAAAATAAAATAATATTTGGTACGAATATGCAAAATTATGAGAAAATTATTCAACGGCTTCTATCTGCATTCAAAAATTATTTGCGTATTTTTGTATTTTTCACAATATGTAAAACAAAAGGTTTTCGAGCATTTATCCTCTTAAAATTTTAATGCTTTGGAATTTATTTGAATATTTTAGTATGTTTTGCGAATCAAGTGAATTTGATAAAACTTATGCTCTTGTGCATAATTTTAACAAATTTGGGGTGACTCAAGCCATTTCAAAGTATGATAGAATTATTTTTTTTTTCAGTTTTTGCCCTTTTTACATTTTGCTATCTTTTTGATATTAGCAAGATTTCGCAAATTTTAATTTTCGGGAATTTTTCCAATTTTTGGAATTTCTTACATGTTTGGGTATTTGTAAGTTATGTAAGGGCTTGTTTGCAATTTCTCGCCAATTTTCGCAATTTTTTTTTTTTTAGGTAGGACCAGCACTCTCAGGGGATAACCCCTACTCATGCAATGCATTGTGCTACAACTAGGAAAATAGATTATGGAGAGGAGGATAGATGGAGTAGTGTCTGTGGACATTCGATTTAAACTTTTCAACGTTGAAAGTGACAGGAAACACTTCCGCAGGTAGATTATTCCACATACGAATAGTACGGCTAAAAAAGGAATTCTCTCTGTAATGCGTATTGCGATTTATTGGCCAATCGACCACAAAAGGATGTGCCCTGAATGAAGCTCGTGTTGTGCGTAAAAATGTTCGGGTTTCAGGAACAAGTTCCCTTTCATTAGAACACATTCCATTGTAGTAGCGATAGAACAAGGAAATGCACCCCACTTGCGTCCATGCTCCAATGAGTCAATAGAGTTGGATACCCTTTTGCCACCAATAAGCTTCTTCGCCCTCTCCTGTACGTGGTCGAGCAACCCCAAAATAGACTTTGAAGCGCCGGCCCATACATGAAAGTTGTATTCCATTTTCGGTCGGATATAAGTGATATAAATAGTAAGAAGATCAGATGGAGTGAAGTATTGCTTGCACCGTTTTAAAAATCCTTGAATGCTTCTTTTGAGACCTGAAAAATGTGTTCAGTCCAACGAACATCATACTGAATTTTCATGCCAAGAACATCAAGAGCTTCCTCGATTCGATTCGATTCCTTAATATTTATACCACCCATAGCTACAGAGGCAGCAGCATTTACGGTCATGCGTCTGTGAGTAATCGTACAGCATTGGGTCTTACGGGCGTTAAAATCGACCCTATTCGCATGACCCCATTCAGAAATTTTTTCTAAATCGTAGTTTAATGACTCATTCATTGTTTGTCGCATATCCTGAATGAGAAAGAATGGCAAATGCTGCTGTCGTCCGCGAAAGAATAAATAGGGTTGAAAGTTTTACAAAAAAGGTCATTTAGAAAGATTAGGAATAGATTTGGTGAAAGAACAGAACCTTGCGGTACCCCTGAATTTAACTTGAACTCATTTGATGAGATCCCATCTATAACAACTCTTATAGTGCGATCCCTGAGGAAACTCGATAAGAATCGAGAGAAGTTATCACCAACATCAAGGGCAATACATTTTGACAAAAGTGCACCATGCCACACTCTATCAAACGCCTTGGAGATATCTAGAGCCACCACCTTACTTTCGCCAAAATGGTGGATTGAATTACACCATTTCTCCGAGAGGAGGGCAAGTATGTCTCCCGTAGAGCGGCCTCTACGAAATCCATACTGCCGGTCGTTGAGTAAGCTGTTGGACTCCAGATACCTTACAAGATGGAAATTCACCATACTTTCCATCACATTGGAAAGTGCAGAACATATTGCAATTGGGCGATAATTATCAGGGTTATTTGCTTCTCCTTTTTTAGGGATTGACGTAACATTAGCAACCTTCCAACACACTGGGAACTCACCAGCATGGTACAATGTGCTGAAGAGGTTAGTTAATGGACGTGCTAGCGTCGAGGAACACTGCTTCAAGACCACAGCTGGGCTTGTTTACAATTTCTCGCCAATTTTCGCTATTTTCGTGATTAATGTGATTTTTAGTTTTTACCATTTTACCGATTTTTAATCCATATACATATATATTTGATGTTAGCAAATTTGTGCCAATTTTCACCACTTTTCCAATTTTCTGCAATGTTTTGGAATTTTTTTTATTTATTTATTTGTAAGTTATTTTAGGGCTTGTTTGCAATTTTGCAATTTATCGCGAATTTTTGCAATAAAAGTGATTGTTCCCAATTCTTTGCCAGTTTTAAATTTTGTTAATAAGTATTAAACTGATATCTTTTTTATGTTCCCCAGTTTTTGCATATTTTCGTAATTTTTGCGAATTTGTAAAGGTTTTTTGCATTCCTTACAACTTTAGCGTTGTTTAAAATAAATTTTAAGGTTTTCCACTTCAAAAATTTTTTGCACATGAAATTATTTTTGATTTTTAAAATCTACTGAGTGTGCTCGTTTACAGTATTTGCGGTTTTAGAATTTTTTTTTTTAATATATTCGCATTATTTTTCCCTTATTTTTCCATTGCAAATTTTTATATATTTTGCAATATACATATAATGATTTTAGTAGGAATTTGCTAAAGAAAAACGCCACGTATTTTAGCATAACATTTTGTCGAAAAAGAAAAGTAAAAAGCAAAGTAATTAGTTATGACCAGGGAAACCGCAAATATGCAATTGCATGTTTTTTCTTGTATGACGTATTAATGCGGGGAAAAGATAATTTTTCCATTTCAGAACTTTTTATGAGTTTTGGCATCTATTTGTTAGTGCATATTTTACCCTTGAGGGTATGTTTTTGCATTTATGAGTCTTAAGATACGGTCACACTTTTTTTTTTTTTTTATGCATGATTTTTATTTGTTGTATCTTCATATATGAACTAACAATAAGTATTCAAATCTTAAATCTAAAAATATAATTAGGCCCGCCCAGTGTCGGACATAAGCTTAGTAATAGTTATATATAATACATAAGTAGTGATAGTCAAAAGGAAAAAAATAAAAGTATTTAAAAGAAGTCCCATCTCGAGTGCTATGAATAAGATCCCTTGTGTCCCTCTTTTTTAGGCGGATGTGTCCAGTAAAGTTCAAAATATTACGGGCAAGCGGATTAGGATGTGACTCGAGTTTTGTTAAATATTTGCCAGCGTATTTTGCAATTTCTTCAGTCACTAGTGGCATATTTAAATCACGATGTATATTTGAATTTTTTATATACCATGGAGCCAATGTTATTAACCGTAAAATTTTGTTTTGCCTTCGTTGGATTCTCTCAACATTAGAAGCTGAAGCTGTGCCCCATAACTGTATTCCGTAGCACCGTATAGGTTTTAAGAGCGACTTGTATATTAAAAGTTTACAATCTAGACTGAGTGTTGAATTGCTACCAATCAGCCAATGTATCTGAGTTAATTTCAGTTTCATTTGTGTTAGCTTTGAGTCAATATGGGGCTTCCATGTAAGCCGTCGATCAAGGTGTATACCAAGGTATTTTACGTGTGAATGTTGAAGAACAACTTGATTGTTGATTCGAATTGGCGAACAAGTATCTCTTCGCAGGGTAAATGTTACCGGACGGTCACACTTGACAAACATTTGCTCAAAAAAGCGTAACCAGCAAATACTAATGTGAAATCTTTTGGTTCAGACGCGTGTTTATTAAGTACAATAGTTTCCAATAATATTGTATTCTTTAACTTTGCCTATTTGTTAAATACGAAACCAATTATTTATTAACTTAATAAACACGTGTTTGAAGCAAAAGATTTCTCATTAGTATTTGCTGGTTACGCTTTTTTGGGCAAATGATTGTCAAGAGTGAACCTACCTTTAGACGCATATTTTCGAGTTTTTAAAGCATTATTTACGCTTTTAGGGCATATTTTGAGACTTTACAGCAATTTTTTTATTTTAATATGCTCACAAGGTTGTGTTGGTAAAAATTTTCATTTCTATTTTTCGCTATCTAAATCTCACTTCCAATGCTTCAAGTAATGTATACATTTTTCTTATATAGGTTAAGTTAGGAAGGGTGGTGCTACACATCACCTCGACTCGGAGACCCAATTGGGTCCATTGTGATTCCCTTCTGTTGACCAAGTAATATTTCCCCCCATATGTTACCAGAAGTGACCCTATTATCCTCCATTTAGTCGCCGAATTCCCATGATGATGCCCCTGATGTCCTCTAGTTTACACTTCCCGATATCAGTAATGCTTTCATGAAAACGTCTGCTCAGCCATCTAAGCCTATGACGTTGCAGCTTTGGGAAGTGACAGATAATTTGTTGAATGGTTTCTGGTTCCTCTTCATCCCCGCACATCCTACAAAAATCTGGAGTGCCAGTTTCCCAAATGCTGGTTCTTGCTCTGACTGAGCACTGACCTGTCAACGCGCCTATCAATATTCACGTTGCCTTCCTATTCATGTCCAGTAGCAGTTTGGATCTTCCGTTGCTTGTTTATCGATAAATACAATACACATATCTAATGTTTAAGTCAGCTGATTAATTTTGGTTACTATTTTTATAAGTGTTTTTGAATAAATAAAAGCTTTGTACATAAATTAAAATAAAATGTTTATTCTTTCCGATTGGGACGAAGAAAAAAAAATTAATAGTGAAAAAAAAGACTTCTCAACCTTTTTTAATTTATACCTCAAGTCCCGATAGATAAAAATAATTCTATCATACAGCATACTTTCGCAACACACTATTTAGCTTACTTTTTGGTCTCCATCAAGCATTTCAAATTGGTTGGCGTTGGTAATTTTAATTTTGTCCATATTATATAATTCACTTTTTTAAAGGAATTTTTTCAAATAAATATATCTGGTATTTCTTATCTTTCACTTTTTTACTATTTAAATTATTTTTCAAATTCGTTGAGACATACACACAACAGAACACAATACACGATTAATTTTTCTTACAGAACCAATCATATGTTGACAGTCATGGATAAATGGCAATAGTATCTACTAGAATACGTATTTTCAAAAAAAAAAACATTAAAAACGACGTCGTGTTACGTCGCCGACACCAAATAGAACAGGGGTGAGTATTAGATTTTGCTATTGTGCTGCTGTTAGGAAGTTATTACGAATTTTCGACATTTTCGCGATTTTTACTGAATATTTAGCATTCCTTAGAGTTTGAACGATTTTAATTTAGTGCTTGGTTCCAATATCACGAATTTTCAACATTTTCGTCATAGGTGTGATTTATTCGACTTTTAATCAAGTTCATGACTTGATATAGAATTTTGCGTTTATTTTTCATAATTTTTTTGTAGTGAATATTTGCATAATTTGATATCCATGGGCTATAAAGATATCCATTGCAAGGCAGAGATTTTGAGTAGAACTGTTAGATCATCAAATTTAATTGTGTTTCAAAAGACGAATTTACGCTACGAATTCTTGAAGGCAAGTTCGTCAAACTATGCGAAGTTCGTCGTTCGTCCCAATTGTGTTTATTGCATAATACAGTTTTTTTCCATGTTGCCTAAAACATTTATTTGAAATAAACTGGGAACGAAATCGTTGTGGAAGAAAAGTTTCATTACTTTCCTAGACTACAGTGATACCGCCTTTGCAGAATTAAACACGTTTTCAGTTTCATATTGTAGTGGAGTGTAGAACTTGGGCGATAATTTCAGTAAAAAAGAACACCATTTTGTTAAAATTTAATCGCGTTTGGTGCGTAAACTTTTTTAACTATTGCGAAAAAGTAAAAGTGCAGTTCTTAGTATTTTTCTATGCCCTACACGATTTTACATTGAGGTATGATATTTGCAAAAATATGCAAACATTATACCCTAATGTACATACAGTGTACGAAAAACATACGCACAAAGTTTTAGTTACTATCATATAGGAGAGATGGGCAAAATATATCGATATATTAAAATATCGATATATATCGCCGATGTTTCAAAAACCGATATATCGATTCTTATTTACGAGTATTGGGTTTCGAGATATTCGCGAAAAACGTGTTTTTTTTGCAGTTTACAAAGACATTTCCAAGAATCTTGAGGACTGTTTATCTATATTTACAAATTTTAAATCGTTGAAAACATATGTTTTTCTTTTATCTCCACATATTTATACTGTGTTGATCGGATAAAAATTAAAAAAAAAACTTTGACGTTTTTAGGTCTTTTTTAAAATTTAGTATTTTATATTGCACCCTTAAGCCAAAAATAAAATTCTAAAATTTCTAACCAACTTATGAAGTGTGAAATTATTATCATCGGACAAAACATTAAAAAGTTGCAACACATTTACTGAAAACATCAATAAAAATTTAATTTTTTTAAATCTAAGGTTCCGTAACTCAGTGAATTTTTATCCGATCAACACACTATAAATGGAGAGATAAAAGAAAAACATATCTTTGCAACGATTTAAAATTTGATCAATTGAGATAAACAGTCCTCAATATTTTTGGAAATATGTTTGTACACTGCAAAATAAACACATTTGTCGCAAATATCTTGAAAACGCTTCTCGAGAAAAATAAATGAAGGGCATATTCGTTTTCTGCCTCCCCAATTTAATTTAAAAAAAACATGTAATTTGAGAAGTTGATTTTTTGTGGCATCCAGCAGGAGTCACCCACATAGCTGTAATAAGTGAATAGAATTAAAAATTATAATATTTTTATTTCAGTTATAGTTTTTATTTTAAATTAGAAATAATGAAAATTCAAATAATTATTTGTTATGTGAAAATTCAATACAATTTATTTATTTTAAAACGATTAAAATTTTTTCAAATTCATACATTGCTCAAATCAATTTTTTAGACTATTAAAAAAATTTACAATATTCGAAATACAATTTTGTTCATATTTTTAAAACAAGCAAAAATTTAAGGAGATTGAGTTTTAAATATTTGAATAAAATTCATTTTAATATTATTTAACTACAAAAAAATCAAATTGTTTTTCTCAGAATTTAATTTGAAAAAAAAATTAATTAAAATTCAATCAGGCTGTTATTTCTTGAATAGAAACTATTTCTGAAAAATAAAATGAAATATTTATTAAACTTAGGTCAGAGAGTTCTATAGAGGAACTTTTTTTAAAAGCGGACTCATGGTATCAGCAATGCAAAAGAGCACTTTTTGTGCTTATATCTTTTCTTACTACTGAGCCTCTGGTATTCATTAAATTTTTGTGCAATGAAATCTCCTTAGGTGTGCAATGAAATTTTAATTTGATTTGGACCTAGAACGTAATTGTTTCGCTCAAGTTTTGCAAACACCCAATACCTTGTTATTTTCATTGCGCTAAATATTTTGTTACTGTATTTTTCAATTATCAAAAGTCAGAGATAATTGAGAAAAAGGTGGATTCCTCTCGAGGTCGTCGCAGGAAAAATCTTCATTACTAGAAATATTCATATAAGGACTACATATTTTCAATAATAAAAGAAAAATTTTTTTCACAATTTACAACTATTTGAAACTATTTTTATGAATTTGAAATAATCAATAAAGTTTTTCTTGAATAATATGAATTTGACTTATTAACAAAAAATTATTTGAATTTTAAAAACTCAAATGAAATAAAGTAAAATTTTATTCAAACTATAGAAATAGAATTCAAAAAAATTTCAATCGCTGTATTCAAATAAAGCATTAATTTGTTATGTTATTATTTGAATTTCTGAAAGCATACATTTTTTTAAATTTTCTGGCAAAAAAAATAAGTTTACATTTGAAAATTTTTATTTCAAATTAATAACAACAATTTTATGGAAAAATTCAAATTAAAAAATTATATTGAACAGCTATGGTCAGCCATCATGGATATTTTCACTAAGTATGTGGGAAGTTTTTAAATTTATGTCCGATGATAATAATTTAACGCATTATACGTTTGGTACAAAATTTTATTTTAGAGACATGCTTAAAATTTTTTTTGAATTTTTGTCAAGCTTAACGGCGGAACTTAATAGTGAATTTAAGAACAAAAACCTAAAAACAAACACAACACACACAACACACTATAAATATTGGGAGATAAAAGTAAAACATATCTTTTCAATGGTTATGGCGTTATGGCGAGTCTTTCTCAGTCTCACCATAGAAACCAATTGAATGTTGGTTTGGTTATGGTTATATCATTATGGCTATGTCACGTCTAATTTAAGCTTAAAGGTTTCGTATACCTTAAATTTTTTAAAGTGACTACTTGTTCATTCGAAATTAATGCATACTTTTCTACAGTTTTTCAGAAATTATCTTACAATAAAAATTAAACATACAGATGTATGGATAAATTTGTTTCCTTTTTCGATATTAATATCAATTTGGGGTTTCTTCGCTCAACCGACAAAGTTTTTTTTACCTCGTTCTTTTTCGAAAATCTATTATTTACGATCGCAAATTATCGATTTTGATAAAAATAAAATAAGTTCGAAAATTATGTCGCTTAAACTTTTTTTAGCGGTTATGGCACGATATATCGAAACATTTATGGATTTGCCCATCTCTATCATATAGCATCATAGCTAGAGTTTTTTCCCGGACTTTTTCATTTCCCGGGAAAGCGGGAAGCTTTTTTATATATCCTGGGATCCCGCTCCATAGAAATAATAAACATTAAATTTGCCAGGCATTAACAGAAACTTGATTAGAAAGCTTAAAACACTAACTAAAACACATCTTATATACATAAATACTCTTATGTTAATTCAAATTGGGTTTTAAAACAAAAAATTTATTTTATTTTAACTTTTAGTTATTAAATTCCTTAAAGGTTTTTTCCAACACTTTGTTATATGACACATCTGGCATCACTGCCTTGACTTGTTAACAACGTAGTTTTTTGCTCCAAATAATATAAAAACATTTTTATTTAAATAAATTCTTGTACTTTCGATAATGAATATTCAAAAGCGAAAGAAATTTTGGGGTAATAATCCCAAATATAAAATACCCAAAATAAATGACGGGACCAATTCTAGTAACAGATTTCATCCGATGATGATGAAGATGTCGTAACCAAAAA
Source organism: Tachina lurida (assembly GCA_944452675.1). Classification (NCBI taxonomy): domain Eukaryota; kingdom Metazoa; phylum Arthropoda; class Insecta; order Diptera; family Tachinidae; genus Tachina; species Tachina lurida. The sequence continues at coordinate 62,519,448 of OX101756.1, forward strand.
GGAAAGAATGCCACCAATCATAGTGGATTCCAACGTAAGTTTCAACAAAATACTGGGTATTTTCGGTGAAAATTACTTGTATAAAGGGATGTCAATCGGCACAAAAATAATGTCCAGCTCGATCACACTTTTCAACGAGGCGATGGATGAACTCAAAAAGAGACAAATGAATTTCTACACACATGAGGTAAAAAATAACACAATTTTTAAGATGGTGCTATTTGGTCTTCCTAGACAAACCAAGGAAATTATAATGGACGAATTCAAAAAAACCCATAACATTACGCCCGTAAGCGTTAAAGAAATCGAGACAAAAAGATCGAACGATGACGATGCTCTCTATCTTATAGAATTTGATAGGCAACTCGTTTCAAAACGTGAAGTTTTAAAAATTAAATATTTTTGCAACATAGCTGTTTACTGGAGAAGGCCATATAAGGGTAATAAAGGTCCTACGCAGTGTACGAAGTGTTCTATGTATGGTCATGGTGCCAAAAACTGCAATAGAGTATTAGTATGTGCAGCCTGTGCGGGTAATCACGACTACGCTGTTTGTGTATTAAGGAAAAGCTCTCCTGATAAAAGTGTTGTGTACAAATGTCATAACTGTGCTAAGAAAAACTACAGAAGTGTTAATCACAGGGCAGATGATCCCAAATGCCCGTGTCGTAGAGAATATCTAGAGATTCGGCAACGATTAACTTCCAAATCCAGAACAGCTGATATGAGACGTATCTCTAATTTTACAATGGACGATAGTGATTTCCCGCATCCATCAAGTCAGGAGCAACAAGAAAATGCTCAGAACGTGTCATTCCAAGGCAAAAGGTTGTTTTCAGACGTGACCAAAGGTAAAGCCCGCGACAACAGCGATGATTTATCCAATGAGAAATTATTGGAAATATTTTTTAATGCCGTAGACGCATTGGAAAAGTGTCAAACCAAGTTTGACAAATTGAGAGTTTTAGGTATGATGCTCAAACATGCCATATAAAACTTTTGTTTTTCACAATGTTCAGGTTATGCACTGGAACGCTCAAGGCATAACAACCGAGTCAGCAGCTTCACAGCTCGAAAAAGTTCTTCATGACAAAAATATTGATATTCTCTTGCTAAACGAGACATTTTTAAAACCGCATCACAAACTTCAACTAGGAAGCTACAAAATCTACCGTGAAGACCGGCAAACACATGGCGGAGGAGTACTCATAGCAATAAAAAGTAAAATAGTTCATAAGTTATTACCTAAAATAAACACAACTGTCATTGAAAATATATCCATACAGGTTATGATTAATAGACTTCCAGTAGTTTTTACTGCTGCTTACAATCCAAATTACACCCCGGATTTTAAGGCAGACTTAGAACTTCTTACAAACTTCTCCTGTGAGTTTTTCATTTTTGGTGACTTTAATGCTCAGCACACTCATTGGAACTGTGTATCCAATAACTCAGCTGGTAACGAGCTCTACAGGCATTGTCTGCGTTCTAACTATTATATCTATTTTCCATGCTCTTTTACCCGATTCGGTCAAAATTTAACCCATGTTCAGCCTTCTACTATAGATATTTTACTAACGAACTCCAGTATTCCCTTTTCAGATTTAGAGTCTCATCCAAATATTGCTCGATCAGATCATGTTCCATTAACCTGTTCCATTTACGGTCAGTTTGAAAATAAATTAAATTTGGTGCCTTTATATACTCGTGCAGACTGGCCAGCAATTAGACTTTGGGTGGAGAGAGAAATTAGACGTCTAACTATTGACCAATCGGATTTTACTCCTAACAATGCAGATTTGCTATTAGATAGACTAATTGTAATTGTTAATGATGCATTCGGGATGATTCCAGTAGGAAGTAAAAACTCGTGGCAAAGAAAAATTTCTGATACATCAAAGAAACAAATTCAAACGCAAACTCCAGAGATGTAGGGATTCAAATTACAAGGCCCATCTAATTTGTATCTTAAGACATTTAAATAGACTAATTGACTTTCACCTTGTTAAAGACAGAAATGAATCATGGTCAAGATTTATTTCAAAGCTGCCCACAGGATCTAAACAATTTTGGAAGCTAACGAGAGCAATACAGGGTAAGAACCCCACATTTTCAGATCTGAACATTAGTGGTTCAGTTCTAAAAACTGGAGCAGATAAAGCTAATGCAATTGCCGAGGTATTTGGAAATTCACATACTATAACTATCAATAATCCATCCCCTTTGGATAGTCTTGCTACAAATTATTTGAACTGTCTTGATGATATTTCCCCAATTGGTAGTAGTATTGAACTTACAGATACCTCCGAAGTTAAATCGTTTATTATGTTACTAAAAAACAATAAAGCTCCAGGTCTAGATGGTATAAACAGTATTATTCTGAAAAATATGCCAGATTGCTTTTATTTAATATTTAACTGCTGTTTAAAGTATGGCTACTTTCCCTCGACCTTCAAAATAGCGAAAGTAATTCCCATCCATAAAAAGGGAAAAGATCCCAAATTGCCTACCAGCTACAGGCCAATAAGCATTTTGAGTTTACTGGACAAAATATTTGAAAAAATAATTCTCAAAAGGTTAGTAGATTTTGCTGACCAAAACAATTTAATAAACTACCAACAGTTCGGATTTCGTAAGGAACATTCCACGGTACACCAATTAAAGAGAGTAGTTAATTTTATCGAAAACAACAAAAGAAATCGCAGGAGCACTGGTGTTATTTTCCTTGATATTGAGAAAGCATTTGATAGTATCTGGCACAACGGAATGATATTCAAGCTCAGTTCTTTTAATTTTCCAATTTACCTACAGAAAATTATTAAAAGTTTTTTAAATAACCGCTCTTTTGTCGTTCATGTTGATGGCGAAACCAATTCCTGCAGGGTTACCTCAAGGGTCAGTGCTTTCACCGATACTTTACTCTTTATATACGACCGATATTATTGTTCACAGAAATCAAGAAGCAGCATTTTATGCCGACGACAGTGCTTTCATATGCTATGGAAAAGCTTCAAATGCAATAGTCAAGAGATTGCAAGAGAGCCTCACGTCAAGCCAAAAATACTTTGACAAATGGAAAATCAAAGTAAATGATAATAAGACGCAGGCAATTATATTCCCTTTTAATAAATCGCCAAAACGTATTCCTACAAAGATTTTGTACGCCCGTGGAAACATTATACCCATTAAAGATTATATTAAATATCTAGGTATTATACTAAATAAAAAACTTTTGTTTAAACAACACGTCAATCATATCTGTGATAAAGCCATAAAGTGTGGACGTGCTCTGTACCCCATACATAACAGGAGGTCTAAACTCAATTTAAGAAATAAAATTTTGCTGTACAATATGTGTATTCGACCGATCCTTACCTATGGATGTCCGGTCTGGTTCCAAAAAGCTGCCAAAACCCATACGAAAAAGCTTCAAATTATTCAAAACAAAAACTTAAAAATAATCCATAATCTCCCTCCAAGATTCCCCACTGACTTACTTCATGATAGATTTAATTATAAAAAGATACACTCGTTTGCGAACGATCTCACGCTGTCATTTAATGAAAAATGCAGAGTGTCTAATTTCGAAACAATAAGAAATTTAGTGAACAATCACTAAGACTCTTTTGCTAAAAAGAGACTCGCTAGTGGTTGTTTTGTCAAATTTCATTATAACATTTTTCTAAACTTTGTAAGAGGTTTTTGTGACAAATTTTCCTCAAGTCTGTGTTATTAATAGTTTTTCTGTTTTTTCCAACTATTAGATTTAATTTGCTGTAATACAATTAAGTAATATCTCATAACTCTGTACCTTATTAGCTTATAAGACTTGTAAATAAAAAACATTATTTAAAAAAAAAAAAAAAACTTTGTTATATGAAATCAAAAAAGTAAACTTGCAAATATACATAAGTAATAACAGAATATTTAATAAAAACAAACATAAAATAAAATATACTCGAGGCTTGAGATCCCAAACAGATCAGTAGATTTGTTCTTAAAAAACGTCTTTACAATTGAGTTTTCCATGTAAAAAAATTTTATTAAAAACAAAAAAAGAGAATAATGATTTCAATAAATTACTTTAAAACCAGGGTCCGAAAATAATTGTTATTTTTTTCTTTCTGAAGAAAAGATTACTAGAAAATAACCATTATCTACTTTAGGTTATCATTAACCATTATCGTGAGATATCCATATATTATTATGACCGTTTTGTTAACTTTTCCAAAGACATTTTAATATCTTGCCCTAGAAATGCATCCATTACATCTAAAATACGATGTGTATTCTTGTATGGTCATTGGTAACCAAAAAACTTTTTTGGTTGCTGTAATAGTTATTTATAACAAAAAAATATTCCTCACTTACATATATTGGTTACGATTATAAACATTATTTAAATTCAATAAAGGTTATAAAAACTTTCGCCATTTCTCTTATAAATGTTATATTCCTGCTTAAAACATCAATTTATGTGACAAGATATATCTTTAAATATAAAATTTGTTAGAAAAAACGCTGCTCGCAATAAATTTTCACAAATCCCAAAGTGAAAGCAGTTGTTTTTTATATGTAAAGTAGTCAACTATTCCCGGGACGGGAAATCCCGGGAAAAACCCCTAATCATAACATAGTAAAACTCTATTGAATTCAAATTCATTTCATATATTTACAATGATGATATATACCCTTCTTAGTTTCAGTTCACACTAGTCAAGTCTTATTGCTAAGCTTATCACTTTTTCTTCTTTGAACTTTCATCGGCGTCCACACAATTCAAGTCTTATTTTTCAGCTCATATTTTGTATGCATTGTTTTGTGGATTTTTAACATTACGAATGGGAGAGCAAAACGTATTGACAGTACATGAAGCTGAGTACTCGTTTCTTTTCCCCTCGCCTCCCTCTCCGACAAACTAATCAGCTTAGCAATAAGACTTGCATTGTGTAAACTATGACATACCATCACAAGACTTAACAATGAATAAAGTATTTAACAGGATTAAATTGGATTAAATTTACAACATAAATTTTTTGAGCGCGACAAAACAAATGCACAAAATAGTTCAGTTTTATTCTTCATTACTTATAAAAGAAAAATAAAAACAAAAAGTACCGCGAAATAAGAGAAACACTTTTTTGAACATTAATAGAACAATTGGAAAAAAAGCACGTGTTTATACTAGTAATTGTCCTGGATCTTTCAAGGTAATCGGTCATAACGTGCAATATTTTTATTAAAAAATGGCTAACAATAAATACTCTATGCAAATAAAACAAAAAATAATGAATGATTATAATAAAGGAGAGGCAGTGACGTCAATTTAATAAAAAAAATTGCAATTAATCAGTGTTATTTCACGCATTATAAGCCGTTTTCGTTCATCAGTACCCATACACAACGGTGTTCGAAAATAGAAAACTAGTAAATGGGGACGACCAAAGAATAATCATATTAATAAAAAGGGTTTCCTTTATATTAGCAAGGTTAATTGCACTTCAATTACAATTGAATATCGCAATAAGATCCATCCAAAGAAGGTGGAGTAAAATCATACTGCAATGCAAAAAAGCCACTAATTTCTGACAAGAATAGACTAGCCAGACTTTAATTTGCAAAGGAATATGAAAACTGGAGCTCAACACAATGAACGATCGTAGTCTTCTATGATGAGCTGAAGTAACCAATAAGATCAACGTTTTGAAATAGCCTGCGCAATCTCAATCCCATAGAAAGTCCATATGACATTGTAGATCGTGAAATAAATCGCGATAACTGTAAAAATACGGATGCACTTTTCCAGAAAACACAAATCGCATGGGATGGAAATGGCAATGCAATTATTTGAAATCTAATACCAACAATGCCACGCAGATGTCAGGAAGTTATTTGAAATAAGGACTATGCAACATAATACTAAAGAAATTTATATTTGTAATGAATTATTAGAAATGTGCTTATGTTTTGTCGCATATAAGAAATTACGCTGAAGATTAATTGCGATTTTTAATCATGTTTTGAAAGAATTTCCGTTTATTTTCTTTTGTTTGAGTAAATTTAGTTTATTAGTTTTGTAAATAAATAAAATAATTTGAAATCCAAATCTGTTTTAATTTATTAATACAATCTGCCTTATCGTGGTTGGCGTATTTCAAATACGACTACGACTGTTTGGTAATAGATTAAAGAATACTTCAACAGTTTTTCTTTAATCTATTATCAAACAGTCGTAGTCGTATTTGAAATACGCCAACCACGATAAGGCAGAATATAATGCATTCACCACAAGTTCGTGCATATGTTTTGTCGCACACTGTACATATTTTACAGTAGGAAATTTAATAAGCAAGATGTAAAAACCAAGTAGTATACATATTTATAGGGATTTTAAGAATCATAATGTGTAATAAGTAGCTAAATATCTGTGCAAACAGTAATAGGTATCGGAATTTCGGTTTATATTATCAGTTGATTTGATTCAATAACAAAAAGTTTTAATTACAAAGTTACTTACAGTCTTTCAACATCTGCTGCTATCTTACGAGGCACCTGTGCTAGCCCCCGATGCGAACAATCGACTGTCAACCCATTGCATGTGCACACCCGGGGGCAACGGGATTCACTAAGAACACCTAAATTACCACCTGGTATATGTATTCCTAGCGGCGATCCTCCAAAAGGTTCTGATGATACCATTGTATGAACACATGTCTGTACCATGAAGATTAATAATACTTTACGGAATAACCATCCAACATACCACCTTGGCCGTTTACAATGTGTTATTGATTTACACCGAGCTTGATGTGTCATTATTTATCATTAATATGTATATTGTTTTTATCTTAGCACTTTTGATGAATGTAGTATGTATGCACATAAGTATATTTCTGTTAACTTCAGTATTATTTCACAACTGCATTCTTTTGGTTATTATAAATATGTAACTTCAAAAACTGTTTCACGTTCGCTTTGAATTTTTATATGAGTATGTATATCTTCAATGAAATTAATCAAAACCATTTTTGTTACATCCACTATGTATATAAATTTAATTTGAGCAATTTACATATTGGTGACGGCAATAATTGTTAGCTAAGAATTTTTATTGCAGTCAATTGAACAAAAGTTCTTTTAATTTATATCGCAACCGATGAACGTTCGTACACTATGGACGCTGAGAATTGAAATATTTTGTATATTGATACAAACTTTATACATGTCGACAACGACACGTGAGCGTAGATGCAGAAATCGAAATCATTACATTTCAAAGAGAGGATTTTCGAGATGTACTTATGTGTGTCTGTTGTTTATATCTACGAGTGTATAGTATAGCAAGTTGTTGAGAAGTTGTTGCTTGCTGCCAAGTATTGTGTGTGATTTACCAATCAAATGTTTACCGGAGTGTTTTATAATTTTTCTTTATTATTTATATTTTTTCTTAATGCTCTTAGGTATGCGTTGCTGAACATCTGAAATAAACAAAATATATGATTTTTATTTGTTATCTATTAGTTCGGCAAAAAAATGTTTTTCATTGCAGGATATTACATAAACTTAGAATACGCATATGTATATTTAAAATCAATGTCTGCATATATGTACTATGTATGTATGTATATATGTAAATATATCCGTGCATACATATATACATATGTAAATATGACCACCCTGCAGTCAGACTGGGTACAAGTGTCTTTATAAAGTGACAACTTTAGTAGTTAAATTGTCTACAAGTTTTCTTCTATCCGTCAGTATAAAAAAGAGAAAACACACGTGGTGTATTTCTTTTGGATTTTTCAACAACTTGTTAATATACATAAATTTGTATGTACGTAAAAGTATAGAAATATACCAGTTAATGACTGGTTGGTATGTATCAATGTTCCCATAAGAACTACGTATTCGCACTCAATTGTTTTAGTGTTACCAAGGCGAATTCAGTATCAGGTGACCTCTTCCGCCCGGCTGATTACACTATGCAACAAATTTTTATTTTTTTGCCGTAACCTCAAAAATTAGATGTTTTCTTAGCTAATTTAGGGTCGCTGAACACGAATATCACATTTATTTATTTTTCTTAAGAAACGTTTTCGAGATATTCGCGAAAAACGTGTTTTTTGCAGTTTTCAAAGATATTTCCTAAAACCTTGAGGACTGTTTGATGTTATTTGATCATTAATAATTATCACATGTAATTTGGCTTAAAAAGCGATACGAACATTAGCCTGTTCAATTCATAAGAATATAGAAACAAACATAGTTCGAAAAATAATAATTAAATTAACTAAAATTAATAGTCATTGGCTTGTGGCAAAAATTAAATAAATATATACTTAATAGTAACAAACCAAAAAAGTTTGTCTTAAGTAGAACAAAAATAAGCAAATTAACTAACATGTGCATAATTAGTAAAGAACAAACGACAATGGTAAGACTGTTGTAAATTTAAAGATGGTAACTTTGAGCCTTCATTACAAACACATCAGCAAATTGAAATACGATGAATCAAACCAATTCACATATTTCATTTGCAATAAAGTTTCGTATATAAGGCAGAACTCTACATCAACTGACACTACCCAGCAAAAAATTTTCGAAATTTTGTAATGGGTAGTACTCTTTTAATGGCTTACAAAGTAATGACTGATACTTATTTATGTAATTATTTTATGTGCATAATAATGACTGCCTTGTAATGAATGAAATAAAAACTTATTTACATCATTACGTGAAAGTACTTATTGTAGTGTTTTCCAGTTAATAAGGAAATATATCTAGAGAAAAATTTATTGATCTTGAAAATTATTTTAATTAGAAAAACTAGCAAATTAATATAGAATAAGTTTAAGCAAAAATTAATCTATAAAATTTTGCATATTTGTAAGCAAAAAATAACCCATTAAATTTCGAGTACTTTTAGGCAATCAGTAATATATTAACTTTTGCATGTTTGTAGGCAAAAAGTATAGGGTGCCGCATACTTTTTGAACTTCTCAAACAAAAATAATGGGTTATTCAGTCAAATTGTAAGTACTTACGACTGAGGAGTACATACACTTTTTTGCATTCTAGTAGGCAAAGTTTTTTGCTTGGCACACACAGTGGACCAAACACAGAACACAGAGCTGATGAGGAAGGTTTAGTGGCCTTCGAAAACGGCTAGCTGTTCCGTTCAACTATGTGTTGTTGTCAGAATATTTACAACTAACTTAGATGTTATTTGTTCATTAATAATTATCACATGTAATTTGGCTTAAAAAGCGATACGAACATTAGCCTCTTCAATTCATAAGAATATAGAAACAAATATAGTTCGAAAAATAATAACTAAATTAAAAATATTTTTGTTTTTGTTGATCTATTTGGCCCATTAAAATCTTTCGTTGTTTATATAATTCCTTTAAGCTATCAGGCCTACCGTATTCAATGTCAATAAAAATGCATTTATTACATGTTGTCCCGACGTTTCGTGAATTTTTTGTTCACTTTTTCAAGGGATGTCGTCTATTTAATAAAAATAAGAAAAAACAACAACAATATTGTGGACATTTACATATATAAAAACATTTTTTATATAAAACAATATAAAACTTACTGTATTTTTTAAAATTTACATGAATACTACTTGAAAAATAAATATATTTACAATAACTTTTGTTGAAAACAAGTGTATTATGAAAAATTAAAATTATAAAATGTTTTTCAAATTTTCTTTTGTATCACAGGTTTTTGACAATTGCTAATTTGTAGTTTGCGCTCAGATTGTCCGTGTCTTCTTTGATATTCATCGTTTTGTTTATTTTCTGTTGAATTCTTAAACTTCCTGTTATGTATCTCTTTCTGTCGTTGTTTACTTTGTCCAGTATTTTTATACCGTCAAAATCTGCTTTGTGTTTAGTATTTGTTATATGTTGTGACAGTGCAGTATTCTCTTTGTTTTTACTGATTTCTGCTTTATGTTCGTTCACTCTTGTTTCTAAGCTCCTCTTTGTAGTTCCTATATACACAAGATCACAGCTGACGTTATCGTTACCTTTACAAGGAATTTCATATACAACGTTGTTTTGTTGCAATTTTTCTACAGGTGTTTTTGTTTTTGTAAAAATTGTATTTAATGTTTTATTTGGTTTATATGCCAAACATATGTTATTGTTATCTATTGTTGTTTTTATGTTTTTATTGTCGGTAAGTCCGGGTATATATTTTATACTGCAATACCTTTGGTGTTCTGTGCTAGGGTTGCTAGGTTCGCGGTTTTGTGTAGGCGTGTAGGATGAAATGAACGATTGTATTAATTTCGTGGGAAAACTGTTGTTTTTTAAAATGTTAAAAAATTTTTCTATGTTGTGCGTGTGAAATTGACTGTCACTGATGTCCAGTACTCTACGAACAAACTTTTTGGCGGTGTTAATTATCTGCGTTTTTGGCTGTGTTGCGTTGAAATTTATTATTCTGCCCGATGATATATCCTTTGCGTACCAATCAAACGTTATTTTCTCTGCATTCCTGTATAATTTTGTACCGAGATATACAATTTCTTTATTTCTTTCCACTTCGATAGTGAATTTTAATTTTGGATGATATCCATTAAATGTTTTTAGAATGTCATCCTTGTCGTCGATTTTTATGATAGCTAAAAAGTCATCAACATATTTTGCTATGTATTTAATATGAATATTTTTGTTTTTAAGTTCAGCTATTGCTACGTCCAGTAAGCTATCTAGCACAATGTCTGCGATTGTTGGAGAGAGAGGGTTACCCATCGGCATACCGAAGATTTGATTATATATTATGTCTTTGTACATAAAATAGTTGTTGTCATACAAACAATTTTTTCATTATATTATTTATTATTGACCTGCACAAGACCATTTATAAGACCTTTCAAGACATGCGACATTTTTTAAACGCTTTACTACAGCGAAATATTCTTAAAAAAACGATAAACAACACTGTTGGCAAGAGTTTTTTTTGAGTTATTTGTCTTGCCAACAGTGTTTTTTAGCGTTTGTTTTAGAATATTTCGCTGTAGTAAAGCGTTTAAAAAATGTCGCATGTCTTGAAAGGTCTTATAAATAGTCTTGTGCAGGACTTTATTATTTATAGCAGTGTTTATTGGTATATTAGTGAAGAGGGAAACTACGTCCAAGGACATTAAAATATCTTTTTCATCCAACTTTATATTTTGCAGCTGATTTTTTAGTTCGAAAGAGTTTTTGATGTTGTATTTGTCTGATATTATGTTCTTCAGAATTTTTCCTATATATTTACTGAGTTGGTAACATGGGACTTGTACTGATGACACGAATGCAGAGAAAAATAACGTTTGATTGGTACGCAAAGGATATATCGTCGGGCAGAATAATAAATTTCAACGCAACACAGCCAAAAACGCAGATAATTAACACCGCCAAAAATTTTGTTCGTAGAGTACTAGACATCAGTGACAGTCAATTTCACACGCACAACATAGAAAAATTTTTTAACATTTTAAAAAACAACAGTTTTCCCACGAAATTAATACAATCGTTCATTTCATCCTACACGCCTACACAAAACCGCGAACCTAGCAACCCTAGCACAGAACACCAAAGGTATTGCAGTATAAAATATATACCCGGTCTTACCGACAATAAAAACATAAAAACAACAATAGATAACAATAACATATGTTTGGCATATAAACCAAATAAAACATTAAATACAATTTTTACAAAAACAAAAACACCTGTAGAAAAATTGCAACAAAACAACGTTGTATATGAAATTCCTTGTAAAGGTAACGATAACGTCAGCTGTGATCTTGTGTATATAGGAACTACAAAGAGGAGCTTAGAAACAAGAGTGAACGAACATAAAGCAGACATCAGTAAAAACAAAGAGAATACTGCACTGTCACAACATAAAACAAATACTAAACACAAAGCAGATTTTGACGGTATAAAAATACTAGACAAAGTAAACAACGACAGAAAGAGATACATAACAGAAAGTTCAAGAATTCAACAGAAAATAAACAAAACGATGAATATCAAAGAAGACACGGACAATCTGAGCGCAAACTACAAATTAGCAATTGTCAAAAACCTGTGATACAAAAGAAAATTTGAAAAACATTTTATAATTTTAATTTTTCATAATACACTTGTTTTCAACAAAAGTTATTGTAAATATATTTATTTTTCAAGTAGTATTCATGTAAATTTTAAAAAATACAGTAAGTTTTGTATTGTTTTATATAAAAAATGTTTTTATATATGTAAATGTCCACAATATTGTTGTTGTTTTTTCTTATTTTTATTAAATAGACGACATCCCTTGAAAAAGTTAACAAAAAATTCACGAAACGTCGGGACAACATGTAATAAATGCATTTTTATTGACATTGAATACGGTAGGCCTGATAGCTTAAAGGAATTATATAAACAATAAATATATTTTTATTTCAGTTATAGTTTTTATTTTAAATTAGAAATAATGAAAATTCTAACAATTATTTGTTATGTGAAAATTCAATACAATTTATTTATTTTAAAACGATTGAAATTTTTTCAAATTCATACATTGCTCAAATCAATTTACAATTTTCGAAATACAATTTTGTTCGTATTTTTAAAACAAAAGAAAATTTAAAGAAATTGAGTATTAAAATTTTGAATAAAATTCATTTCAATATTATTTAACTACAAAAAAATCAAATGGTTTTTCTCAGAATTTAATTTGAAAAAAAAACAATAAATTATAATTCAATCAGGCTGTTATTTCTTGAATAGAAACTCTGAAAAATAAGAAAAAATATTTATTAAACTTAAAAATATATAACAACAATTTATGATATATTTAGGCCAGAGTTTTATAGAGGAACTTTTTTTAAAAACGGACTCATGGTATCAGCAATGAAAAAGAGCACTTTTTGTGCGAACGGGTTGTCTTACATATGCTACTGAGCCTCTGGTATACATTACATTTTTGTACTATGAAATTTCCTTAAGCAGGTCGTACACGACATGTTTTTTACGTCTGACATTTCAACTTTTCAACTCAGATGTAATTCTGCATGTCTGTCAAAATTGTTGTTTTACAGACGGTTTATAATATTTGCTCACAAACGTGCATGTACAAATACATCTGACATTGTCTGTGTTTGTTTTTTTTTTTTTGCTTTTGCACAAACATATGTCGGCCTCTGTTTCAAAATGGAGTGTTGCCGGCACAAAAATTTTTCTTTACGCCGTAAAAACTTCAGTCATTTTAAGGAATTTTTCTTTAAATTCGAAGAATCATGTTAGAATATAAAAATGCAACGCAATTTTATTGCATTATTGTTATTTAATAGTTTAAAAAAACATAAATATATAGGCTAATCCTTCCGTCAATAGCGGAACGCCGCTAAATGTTTCCTCACGGCATAGATTTTTGCCGACATATTTTGCATAACAAAAACAACTGATGTCAGAGGCTTTGTCAGAAGAAAATAGAACACGCTCTAATTGAAATTTTGTCAGAAGACTTTTCGTCTGATTTTTACAGAAGCAAAGTTTTAAAGGTACCACACGACATGTACATGTTTTACACTGGGAAATTTGACAAGTCAGACGCAAAAAACATGTCGTCTACGGGGGCTTTAGGTGTACAATGAAATTTTAATTTGATTTGGACCTAGAACGTAATTGTTTCGCGCAAGTTTTGCAAAAACCCAATACCTTGTAATTTTCATTGAGCTAAATATTTTGTTACTGTATTTTTCAATTATCAAAGGTCAGAGATAATTGAGAAAAAGGTGTGTGACAACCAAAGTCATACTTCGTTTTGGCCCACAACGTCCCTAGAATTGGTTGGTTACTTATTATTATTATAGTATACTTATTTTGGCTTGTTAAAAAAATATTGTTTGAATTATAATGAATTATCCATTTTTCTCTCCTAATTATCTTCTATATAATTAATAGGCGAACACGTTTTTTGTAATCCCTTTTACGCCGGGAATACTGCACCGATTTTGGAAAGATTTATATTATTTTAAAGGAATTTCTACACAGATGTGCAGAATCTATATTTTATTGAAATCGGTTTACTATTTTGGGAGATATAAGCGTTTAAAATTGCTACTACTACATGCAAACATAGTACACACGCATTTGTTAGATTACACTGTGTGTGTGTGTGTGTTTGTATATTTGTGTAGTATTTTTCTTGCTACTCCAATTTTTTTTCTTCTTTGTTATTGTATGAAAGCCATAAAACTATAGGAAGAGAGTTCAATAAATTGAATTAGGTTTAATAAAGAGATTTTGTTTCTGTTTAGAATACGGACGATTGTGTCGTCCGTTTGGTATATCTAGTAATCATTATTATACCTAAGTGTACGAAACTAAAATTTTGAATCTATGTTTAAATTTAACGGAAATGCTGACACCACATACGGGTATACTACACAAATACACAACACTGAGTATACTACCATGCATGATAAATATGCTATCGGCAGCATATGGAGCATGATACAATTATACTAGGTACATGCACAACTACAACAAAATTCCAACACCAAAAAACACGTGTATTTTGTTGGTATAAACAAACGAAAAATTGTCAGAAACAAATGTCTTTTGTTTATAAAAAATAGCAATTGCAGGGTAACTAAAGTAAAATAGCAGACGCGGCATTCCTGCATGATTATAGTTATTCAGTGTTGCCAATCTGTGTGTAGTTAAATGGTGTGTAATTTCTACTCAGATGTGTAGGCCATGGAATTAAAGTCTTGTGTAATCTGTGTGTAATTCTACTTTGGGCTATATTTTAATTTATTTTTCTTTTAATTTTAACCTACACAAAAGATGTGTAGTGTAATTTTCTTCAATGTGTAATTGCAGACACAGCCTTGTGTAAATTCATTGGCAACCCTATAAACATTTTATTCACACACATGGACTAACATTTATTTTTACAGCTTGTAAACAAAGTTTGACATTTATCTGCAATGTATACAGTAACAGGCTGGGCTTGTGCATGTACCTGTTATAATTGTATCATGATATGGAGTGTGTAATATGCCTGTCACACACTAGACTAATTTTTATGCCGCTAAATTTTTGTTCTTTTAAGAACACACGAGACTAATTTATCCGGCATAAAAATGTATACGTATACATAGACTTGTGTGTGTTAGTGTTTTTTGTATGCATTTGATATTTGCTGTTTTTCTAAGTTATGTGTGTATTGGTTTTGTGCTGGTGATGCGGGGTTGTAGCTGGTTGAAAAATTATGCCAAACACGAAACCCATCTCTTTGCCTCTCTCACCCACAAACTGGCATGTTATGCCAGCACAATTGTTCTCGTGTGTGAAGGCCATACAGTCGTTTGTGTGGTTGTGTACTTGTTTGTGTTGCCTGGCACAAGTATAAAACGGCGAGACATCGTTGTATCGATGATTAGTGTGTTGGCAGCAAGCGCTGGCGAAAGAGGTAATAATAGAGATAGGACACTGTTTTATTATTAAATATTTTTGTTAGTAAATTTGAAGCAACCACTAATGCTAGGTTTTTCGTCATAAAAAATAAAACACATGTGTGCATATGAAAATAAACACAACACCACCGTACAACGAAATTCGTCGTGCGTGACGAATTCTGAGATAGATTTATTTCTAATTTGTACGCCAACGAACGACGAAGAAAAACCATTTTCTCTCACTCTCTGTCTTTATACACACAACAACCAACTTTATCAAATATAAGAGAGGAATTCGCTGCGTAAATTCGTCGTTGTTGTGCTTCACACGACGAATTTACGCTGCGAACTCTTATCGACGAATTAATTCGTCGACGTGGACGAAATTCGTCGTTCGTCCCAATTGTGTTCCTAGCATAAGATATTAAGTTTCTCTCTTTTTTTTGAGCATTTTTATTTATAAGTGGGAGAGGCTGCCTTTGGAAATTAGGACACTTTTTTCCAAAGGTGAATCAATACACTTATAAATAAAAATTGAGCTATTTGAGTAATAATAGAGATATGACACTGCTCTATTATTAAATCTCTTATTTTTTTTTGTTTGCAAATCTGAAGCAAACCACGGAGATATTAAGTTCTCTATTTTTGTTTTGTTTTGAGTATTTTTTATTTATAATTGCCTTTGGAAATTAGGACACTTTTTTCCAAAGGTGAATCAATACTCTTATAAATAAAAATTGAGCTATTTGAGTAATAATAGAGATAGGACACTGCTCTATTATTAAATCTCTTTTTTTTATTTGTTTGCAAATCTGAAGTAACCACCGGGATATTAAATTTCTCTATATACATATATATTTTTTTTGTTTTTTGTTTATATTTTTATTTATACGTGGGAGAGGCTGCCTTTGGGAATTAGGACACATTTTTCCAAAAGGTGATTCAATACACTTATAAATAAAAAATTAGCATTTTAGAATAATCGGATTTTGTTTCTCTTTCCACGAGTAGAAGATGCCTTTGGAAATTAGGACACTTTTATAATTTATTTTCCTTTTTTTTTAGTAAATAAAGGAGTATTGTTAACGTTAAATAAACCTGGTGTACTTGTTTTAATTTTCGTCCAAGTAACCAAGAGAAGGTACGTTACAGTTTCTATTTAATCTAGATGACTCACAGAGGAGAATTTGACCCAAAAAGCTGGCCAAAATTATTAAGTCTGTTTTTTGTTTTAAAAGTTTAACTTTTTTGATAGTTTTAGCTTTAGTTTGCTAGAAAAAATTTAGTGGCAAATTATTATTGGGTTAGTGTTATTTTTGAAACCGCCCCAGCCACCAACCCACCCACCTTTTATAAGTTTGTTTAATTTTTTTTCATTTTGAAGAGAATTTAATTTTATATATATATTAATTTATTATCCGTACACGGTATGCCTCGCTATACGATTGTTGTGTATTTTTAGAAAAATTATTTATTATTACGTTTGCAACTGTACTTTATTCTAAGAGCAACTCAAATTAAATTTAGATAGTCGAACTATTGTAGTTGTGTAAATACAGGGAAATAAAACATAGCTTATTATGGATGTTACAATGTCCACCTTGTCAAAATTGTAATTTATCCAATATTAAATATTAAATAAATAAAACATATTCACTTTTATTTATTATTTATTATTTATTAAATACTCATCACATGAAAAAATTAAACTAATTAAAAAGTTCAAAATTATGATCATGTCATACATATTTCATCATGGGCGGCGTCATCCGTATCAGGAAGAAGTAGTTTGATAGTATCTGATGAAAAAGGCTTTTTTATCTTTCGTGTTGTTTGTGTATTGCAGCTTAAAAAAGGGTCACTGCGCAAAAATAACCTATTTAGAACATCTCGATTTGTATCGATTCTGCTAAATTTTCTCGAATAATTAGCACGATATAATCTGAAGTGCTTATTTCTGGCTTCGGCCGCTTCTTCTGACAATTGTCCAATGGGCAAGATTGATTGCTTTATTACAGTACCGCCACGAATTAGAATCTTGTGCATCGTTGGACTCATCGGATGCCAATTGTAGAGCTGCACATACATTTCGGCTGTTTTATGTACATATTCATCAAATTTTTCAATATTAATGCGGTGCCCGCTAGTTATTGTTTCCAATATTATATTCAGGCGTTTGATTAGTTCTTCATTTATGCCAGTAATTTTCGAAACAGTTGCTGGATCCAAAAAAAATCTTCTTGATGCGTTGCCATCATTAGTGTTGTCATATCCCGGTTTTGGAATATCTACAAGTAGCCCCATCTCTTCCTTAAGCCTCTTCTGGATGATTATCTTTCTTTCTTTAACAAGTGCTTTATCTTCATTGCTCCTTACTTGCCACTTTTGAAGTGTCAGTTTATATGAAAGATGAAGTATCGATTCTAAAAAGCGTATCCGTGCGTGTAAAGTTGATAGCCCAAAATTTAAAGATTCAGGGTTTTCAGGAAGATTTTTCCACAATGTGTTAAAATTTTTTGAAGATTGTCCGCAAATGTAACACCGCATTGTGGATTTTGTGTCCGTTGCAGCATTGCAGACTTTTGCATCGACCATTGTTAATAGCATCGTGTGTTTAATTTGTGCAATATTTCCATTACATGGTACTTCACATTTCTTTAACAATTGAATTTGGTTATTTATGTATTCTATTTCTTGCTACGTGATATCAGTAGTTTCGTGCACAAAACGGATTCGGATTGGTCTACACAACCTAATTGAGGATGGTGTTGGATTTCGCCATATCGTTTTTATTTTTCCGTAAACTGTTGTGATTAATTTAATTGGCACACAACTACTTTGAAATATATTAGCGTCACTATCGTTTTCATTTTCGAATTTTTGCTTATAAGATGATTGGTGCGATCCATCACAGCCCCATTTGCTTATAAGTTCCAGAAACTTAAGTTCTTCATAATCCAACTGCTGTAAAACCTCATCAAGGTATGTACATAATCGTGTTGCTGTGTGGTCGAGGAGAAATTGCAGCTTCACTTTCGCTAATGTCTCAGTTACGGTTATTGCATCTTCACTAGGATAGCAATTTTTTTTGGCATTTTGTAGCAATGAGTAGCATGGATATACATTTTTGTTGGCATTGATAAAATTTCATATTGGTTTCTCGTGAGATCAGCATTTATAAACAATGCTAAGCACCCTCCGCTGAAAGCTTATTAACTGGGTTAACCTCGGAAGTTGTTAACGATCGCTTGCAAATTTTTGCTTTTCTTGGAGATCGTGTTATATCTATTATTAATTTAGCCGCATCATTATGTCCCGCTGCTCTCTGGCTCATTGATGCAGCAAATGTGATCTCCTCTGTTGTTAATTGCTGACGAATTTTTTCCGTTTATCTTTTGTTCTTTAGGTTGCTTCATTCAATTCTTTTTTTGGTCGCCCTGAAGATGAACTGCCAAATACTGGTATTGTCACAGTTCCTTCCAGCCATTTAGCATACGTGCTTAAAAATTTATCCTCTTTTCGTTGTGCTAAACCCCAATATCTTTTGAAAAAATTTTTGAAATTTATAACACACTGCTTTACTGCTTGTATATCCCCATCTCCTTGGCATTCTGAAATCGCACACAATTTACTAACTAAAAACTGCAACTTCTCGTCAATGGTTCTAGCATTAGATTCCTGTACTATTTAGAATAACTCAAATCTTGTGTAAATGTTATCTCTCAAAGTTGCAAAACTCTTATAATAAGAATTTTGCGAAATAAGCCATATATGTATGTATATATATATATATATATATATATATATATATATATATTTATATATATATATATATATATATATATATATATATATATATATATATGTATGTTTAATTCAGTAAATGAATAAGGTTAAACTATTTTGTTTAACCTGTTTGGGTAAAACAACTTTGTTTCTTTGCAAAAATGTAATTGAACAATATGTTTTATTTAACTTTCTTTCTTATATACTAACTTATTGATATGTCATTAAAATTTTCTACTATTAATTATATTGCTTAATAAAATTGAGGTCATAAAATTTTGCTTTATTAAGCGTATTGCTTAAGTACAAGTTCATTGTACAAAAAACAACCATTTATGCATGATTGCAAGTTTGCAATTATTTATGACCCAATTTTGATATTCTTATGCAGAGTAATTATAAACAGTGTCTTATTTCTTTTGTTTAATTTTGAAGTGCAATGAACGTTTTAAAATAATAATAAGTTTGTTTAATTGTGAGGTGCAATGAACTATAAGAGAAGTGAAGTTTAAAATATAGGTCA
The DNA here is from genome assembly GCA_944452675.1 of Tachina lurida. Taxonomy (NCBI): domain Eukaryota; kingdom Metazoa; phylum Arthropoda; class Insecta; order Diptera; family Tachinidae; genus Tachina; species Tachina lurida. The sequence continues at coordinate 62,539,217 of OX101756.1, forward strand.
GTGGTTTTTTCTTTCTTTTTGTGAAAGTATGAACATGCACCCCCTCGTTGAGGCTATGCTCAACAATTAATTATGTCATTAATAAAGTGCTTACTACTTGGATTTACAGTTGAATAAAAATTAACTTGTTTTTACAATTTGGTTATGATAAAGGCAATGACTAAGTAAATATAAAAAATATGTAACAAACTATTAAATTTATTATTATGTTTTCAAACATGTACGCTGAACTTCTGTCGTGGAGCTGGTGAAGGTGTTGTTGCTGGTTGTGGGTTACACCCAGATGATTGTGATCTTTCTGTGATTTGAGCGATGTTTGATTTCTTGCGTTTTATAGCTCTTACTATGATCCATATGATCGCCACTGCGCTGATGATTAGTGCTACATATGAGACAGTTCTGTCATGGTTTGATGAATGATGAATTTTGAAATGTGAACTGTTCATAGACTCTAATTTCTGTTGTAAGGATGTTAATTTGATGAGTTGTACTGCTATTTCGTCTGGCACAAATGACTGGTTGGTTTTGTTGATATGGTTGATGTGCGACAGGGGTTGATATGCTAGTTCTGATATGTTGCCAAGGCTCGTGTAAGATGAGACAGTTTTAGTTACGATTGATTGCTGGCCGGACATTTGGATGAAATCATGTATTCCATCTTCGCACACAGTCGGCTCAAGGAGCTCGTTCCATTTCCTAAAAACGCTGTGTCAGCCCAGTAAGCAGATAAGTCATAGTAAACGACCAGATTCCACTGACTTGCAGATATATACGTTGAGCCTACTTCTTCGAAATGAATACCCAACTTGGAACCGAAGCGCTCATTATCAATTGGTACTCCCAAAATAATTGGGAATATGAGCATTAGTGTCAACAGTGTGACGCCTAAATTATTTCCGAGTAATTTTGGACGTTTGCTCTTAGGCTCAGTGATTTCATCTTTGTTGTCGATTTCATTGAATTCATCATTCGGTTTGTTGTCGTCTTCTGTTTCTTCTAGACTGGCCTTAGGGAGTGGTGCCAGGTAATGGACCGCTCTTTTAAGGACTCCTGAAGCGGTTTTGACGTCTGCCACTCTAACTATGTGGTCCTCCCCCTTATAGATTTTAATCACACGTCCTAAAGGCCATTTCATTACGGGGCAATTATCTTCCTTAAGAATGACGATGGTTCCGGGTTTTAGAGATTTCGATTGCTCCTTCCATTTGTTGCGATATTGCAATTCGTTCAGATAGTCTCGTGACCACCTTTCCCAGAAGTTGTGTTTGAGACTGGACACTAGTTTCCACCGAGTCGCCAAGTTTGTTTTCGTTGATGTGGCCTGTGCATCTACTTGTGCCGTTAGCGGTTCCCCAATCAGGAAATGTCCTGGAGTTAACGCACCGAAGTCATTGGGGTCGTTTGACATGGGTGAAATAGGTCTGGAGTTGAGAATCGCTTCTATTTCGATAATCAGTGTTTCTAGTTCTTCGTAAGTTAAGGAAGCACTAGCTAAGCTCCTGATTAAAAGGTGTTTTGCAGATTTTACTGCCGCCTCCCAAAGGCCTCCAAAATGAGGTGCTCGAGGTGGTATGAACCTGAATTGTATATTCTTTTTGCTGCATGCATTTTCTATTGCTTCTTTTGCTTCGCTTGTAAAAATTGCGGGTATTAGTTCAGACAATTTATTTTTTGCGCCTACAAAGTTCGTTGCATTATCGCAATATAGGTTTTGGCAATGTCCTCGTCGGCCAACAAACCGTTTGATGGCTCCTATAAATGCGTCAGTGGTTAGATCGCTTACCAGCTCTAAATGTACTGCCTTCGTAGAGAAGCAACAAAATATGGCAATATACGCCTTGTGTGGTCGTTTTCCTCTCACCTTGTAGTGAACTGTCATTGGACCACAGTAGTCTACTCCAGAATTAATGAACGGCCTAGCTGGTGTTACCCGTGTGGAGGGCAGATTGCCCATAATTTGGTGAAATAGGGCGGGCTTAGCTTTACTGCATATTGTGCAGCGATGAATCGCCGCTCTTGCCATAATCTTACCTTTTATTGGCCAAAATCGTTGTCTCACTATTCCTAAGAGGGTTTGTGCACCACAATGCTTGTTGTCCTTATGTATCATTTCAAATATAAGCTTAGCGATTGGATCATTGTAAGGAAGAAGCAGCTGATGTTTGGAATCGTATTCCAATGATGAGGCTTCCAGTCGACCTCCCACACGTATCAAACCCTCACCGTCCAAATATGGTGAAAGGTTCGACAAATTGCTGGTTCCTCGCAACACTTTGTATTTAGCAAGCTGTTGAATTTCTTCTTTGAAATCTGATGCATGTATTTGCTTGATGATCAACATTAGTGCATTTTGTAGTTCCTTTGTAGATAGGGATTTTTGATGTTGTTTGGTATTGGTTACAAATCGTAAAATGTATCCAACAATGTGTTGAAGACGCCAGAATGAATTCTTATGATTTATTTTATAGATGAAATCGGGTTCTGTTGAAGTCTCTAAATTTGTTGGGTGGGCAAGGTTCGGCCTGAATTTAGGTGGCCAGGCTGTTTCTTGGCCGTGTAAAAATATGGGACCATAGAACCATAAAGAGCAATCTTTCAGGTGCCTGGGTGCAAGTCCTTGAGATAATATGTCTGCGGGATTACATTTTGTGCTGACGTGCCGCCATTGTTCTGGTCTAGTATTTTCTAGGATGGTTGAAATTCGATTGGCAACAAACGTGTTGAGAGACGCTGATGAGTTTATGCAAGACAGCACAATTTCCGAATCAGTCCACAACCAAACTTGGCTTGTAAACTGAAGATCAGCTATTATTCTTGTAGCTAGTACAGCTGCGCATAGCTCCAACCGTGGAATGGATTGAGCTTTGATTGGGGCTACTCGGGACTTCACACAAAGGATTTGTGACATGACTGTTCCATGTTTCATGGTAGATCGAAGATAAGCCACTGCACCGTAAGCCTTTTCTGATGCATCTGTAAATATGTGCAATTGTACAGATTCTGTGATTCCACCTTTGAAAATGTGTCTTGATATTTTTAGCGTTTTCAGTTCATTCAGGTCTGCGCGGAAAGTAATCCACTTGGTATGCATGGATTCGGGTAGAGCTTGGTCCCAATCGAGTTTTAGCTTCCACAACTCTTGTATGAATATTTTTGCAGTGACAGTGATAGGAGACAGAAGACCCAATGGATCAAAAATTCGTGCGAGATCCGATGTCACAGTCCGTTTAGTTACTCTTTTATTATCAATAATATTCACCTTTATGCTTAGTTGATCTTCTTTCGGCAGCCACGTAAGTCCTAATGTACTGATGGAATCTGATTTGCTGCTCTCGAAGTCCAAATTCAGTTCCAGATCATCTTTTGGAACATTTTTGAGCAGTTGGGGGTGATTGGCACACCATTTTCGCAAATTGAAGCCGCTTTGCTTCATGATCTGCTGAAGTTGTTCTTGCACCTGAATTGCGGTGTATAAGTTATCGCTTCCGCCTAGTCCATCATCTACATAGAAGTTTTCTTTTAGAAACTGTGATGCCAGAGGATACTGTCTGGCATTTTCCTTTGCCAATTCTTGTAGGCATTTAGTTGCCAAATAGGGAGCTGCTCTTGTTCCATATGTTACAGTGTTCAGTTGATAGTATGAGAGTGGTTCTGAAACATCTGTCCGCCAAATTATCATTTGAAAACGGCGGTCCTCAGGAGACACTAAAACTTGCCGATACATCTTTTCTACATCTGTGGAGAATACGAATTTGGGAAGTCGAAACCTTAATAAAATTGAAAATAGTTCACTTTTTACTATTGGTCCTGTATACATCAAATCATTTAAAGAGTGCCCTGATGTTGTTTTGGCTGAAGCATCGAATACTACCCTCAATTTGGTTGTGGAGCTGTCCGGTTTTAGAACGCAATGATGTGGGATAAAATAGTTTGGTGATCGAATAGAAGCTGATGATATCTTCGTCATGTGTTTCATGTTTTCGTATTCATCCATGAATTTCTGATATTGACTCCTCAATTCGGGGTTTTTCTGCAGTCGATGTTCTAACGACAAGAAACGATTTAGAGCGATTTTGTAAGAGTCACCGAGGATTTCAGGATCTTGGTGGAACGGGATCTTTACAACAAAACGATTTTCAATGTTCCGCGTTGTATGATGTACAAACAACTCTTCACATTTTCTTTCTGCTAGTGACAGCGCCCTTTCAGTTGACTTAAGTTCATCCAGTTCCCACAGTCTTGCAATGGAAGCTTCAAGGCTGTCATTAGTTGTGGATACTCCGCATATAAGCTGTGTAGGATTTTTTATTTCTATTTTTCCAGAAACTATCCATCCAAGCACAGTATTCTGGAGGGTTGGTAGTTGTGGAGATAATTCGATTGTCCAACTGAAAGTAGTTGAAGAAAGTGTTCAGCGCCCAATAAAATGTCGATTTTGTCCGGTCGGTTGAAATGTGGATCAGCTAGTACCAAGTTTTTGGGTAATGGCCAGTCATTTATGTTGATGAATTGTGCCGGCTGGGGAGAAATAATACGCGGAAGGACAAATGCTTCGAGTTGTGTTGTAAATCCATTAATTCTAGAATGCAGTGCTATGTTAACTCGGTGCTGTGTTTTAGTGGTGGTGCTGCCTATTCCACTAATGTTTGCTGATGACGGCTGCATTGGGATACCAAGTCGTTTGACTAGACGCTCAGTGATACAGTTTACCTGGGATCCTGAGTCAAGTAATGCGCGGCATTCAATTTCTGATGAATCAGTTTTGAGTTTAACTACTGCAGTGCCAAGGATCACAGCTGATGACGACTGTTGACTTGTTAAAGAAGTAGCTTTTGATTTGGTTGAGCACCCTGGTGTTGCAGGATAAGTCGTAGCTTCTACAATGGTCGTTGCAGAGGATGATTCTGCCTGTGGTTTTTCTTCATTTAATTGTTTTGACGGGTAGTTCTTGTTTTCTAGATGCAATAGCGAGTTATGTTTCTTATTGCATTTTGTGCAACCCCTTGAGGTACATTGTTTTGAAGAATGACCAGATTTCAGGCAATTTACACATAACTTTTGTTTTTGGATGAAATTTAAGCGCTCGTATGGCTTGAGTTGTTGAAATCGTTGGCAACGATATAGCTGGTGAGGACCTATTTTACAAAGCACGCACAAAGGCTCAATTGATGTAGATGGTGCAGCTGTTGCACATACCTTCGAAGATGGCTTTTCTTTTTGGCCCATTGCCTCCATTGATTGAAATCGAGTTTCCAGAAAAGCTAGGAAGTGTTTGATTTTCTGTAGCTGTTTTGGATTTGTGATTGATCTTTCATATTGGTTATGAGTGTTTCGATCCAGTTTCTTTACGAGGAGGTGCAATAGCATGGGGTCCCAGGATGTAGTGTCGACTCCAAGATTTTGCAATGCATGCAGACATTCCTGAGTTGTGTCATGCAGTTGCTTGATTGATCCAATTGTTGGTCCGACTGCAGGTTGTTCGATCAGCTGCTGTATTAATGATGCGACCAAAATTCGTCTATTGTCGTATCGATCTTTTAGCATTTCCCAGGCTGTCTCATAATTTTCTGCAGTCGCTGAAAGGTGACTTATGAGCCTTTCAGCTTCTCCTGCTACATTAGCCTTCAGGTACCACATTTTTTGGACCGCAGGAATCCGCTGATTGCCTACAAGTTGCAGAAATAAGTCATAGAAGGTCCTCCATTTGAGGTAGTCGCCGTCAAACCTAGGAATTGTTATCTTAGGCAGCGGTACTCCAATAGGCTGATCATATGGAGTCGGTGGATCGGGAGCCACTTGGGAAGCCTTCTTAAAATTTTCAAATATCCTTGCTTCTAAGGTAGTGTATGCAGTCATGTTGTATCCTTCTTGAACCGGATCATGACTGGTTTCCCATATGGTGAAATGTAGGTTCTGGATTTGGTCCCATAATTTTTTTTTCAGCTTCATATTCTCGGCTGTCGGATCCATTGTGAGCAATCGCTCTAGAGACCCCATCATTACACCTTGCCTTCTTATTAAAGCGATAGTTACAGATGTCTTACATCCTACCTCACCAGCGGGTTTGATTATTGGTGTGGGTTTGTCGGCGATTGGTTGTTGAACTGCCTCTCCTGTAGATGATTTCATTTTGGACGGTGAGGGTTTGTCGGCGATTGGTTGTTGAACTGCCTCTCCTGTAGATGATTTCATCAGAGCTGTCTCAAAAATATCCTTGTATTTGTCGACAAGCTCTGAGATGTTTTTGTAGTAATCTTTAGCAAAGTAGTCGTGGTCTAACGGAATTTGATCGAGGCAACGGATTTTGCTGTCCGTGGTCTCAAATTCCGACCAAGCGCTATCTAGCCTTTTGAGTCGTTCCTCATAGTAAACAACAGTTTTCCTGATAGCTGAGTCCTTTTTAAAATTGCGGACTATAGTTTCGATCAAGTCACCTGCTGCCAGCTGTGATTCTATCAGCTTGTTGAAAGTATCCATAGTTGGTTTCTCAGGAGTAACGATTTGAGTTGTTGAGTCTTCCAGCTGCCTGAAGGGGAATGCTCCAGTGTAGAAATTTGTTGATAAATATTGATCCTAGCTGCCTGAAGAGAATGTTCTAGTGTAGGAAGTTTACGATGTATGTTAATCCTAGCTGCCTGAGAGGAGTGATTTCAGTGTAGGAAGCTTCAAAGACGAATATCGATCCTGTGTCAGATCACGTCGGGGTCACCAATGTTTAATTCAGTAAATGAATAAGGTTAAACTATTTTGTTTAACCTGTTTGGGTTATCTTCAAGGCGATTCACCAGGAAGATTTATTGATGCAACTCAAGCACTTGAAACTTGGTTGCGTGGAGATGGTTAAATTACTTTTGGTAAAACAACTTTATTTCTTTGCAAAAATGTAATTGAACAAAATGTTTTATTTAACTTTCTTTCTTATATACTAACTTATTGATATGTCATTAAAATTTTCTACTATTAATTATATTGCTTAATAAAATTGAGGTCATAAAATTTTGCTTTATTAAGCGTATTGCTTAAGTACAAGTTCATTGTACAAAAAACAACCATTTATGCATGATTGCAAGTTTGCAATTATTTATGACCCAATTTTGATATTCTTATGCAGAGTAATTATAAACAGTGTCTTATTTCTTTTGTTTAATTTTGAAGTGCAATGAACGTTTTAAAATAATAATAAGTTTGTTTAATTGTGAGGTTCAATGAACTATAAGAGAAGTGAAGTTTAAAATATAGGTCAGTGGTTTTTTCTTTCTTTTTGTGAAAGTATGAACAGTGTATATAGACCGCAGGTAAACAAAAACAGTTTAATAGCTGTGTATGCGTGTGGTTGACTTATAAATATTCCTGATAATAAGCCAGGTAGAAAATTTGAATTTATGAACTAAGAACTGAATTTTAAGAAATTCCTTTTTTAAGGGCAGGCAATCCATCACATTGGTAGTTGTTAAAAGTGATGTAAATAAGATTTCAAATCAATAATTCGAAAAACACCACAGTTTATGACGACAATAAAGTATAAGTAAAAGTGCCTTATGAGCAAAAATAGAAAAGATAAAATTTTCAAGAAATCACTAAAAATAATGGCGCAAACTTGCGCAAACTTTTTTCTTTTTTCTTAAATTATTTGAACAGCTACCTTCACTTTCAAAAAACTTTTCCTTTTTTATTTTGGTAAGAATTTATATATACATACATATATGTATAGTTTTTTTTTATAATTAATATTTTTGAAATAAATATTTGAGATAATTTTTTCTTTTTAAATATTGAAAATAGCTGCTGATGAAATCTTTCAGGTAAAAAAAATATCAATGTAATACCTCTATTTGTTTAGCCACAAAAAAATATCATATAAATATCTTGAAATCGAAAAAATTCAATAAAAACGCATGCAATTTTCTTCACTTTCCTGAATTTAACAGTGTCCCACAACTACAAATCTTAACTTACAATCTTTAAAATGCGCGATATGATGTAGAATTTTGTTCTCTATCGATCTGCGTAATTACTTCTTAGGATTTCATCAAATTAATTTTTGCCTTTTTGGCCAGCTTTTTGAGTCAAATACTCCTCTGTGCGACTCTGGACTCCGCTGAGCCTACCCTAGCCACCAGCGAATCCGTGTCCTTACATTTGGCGCCTCAGCAGGGACTCTTTGTCCTTTAAACAAAGAACCACGAAGGGTAAATAAACATTGTTTAAATGGTTTCCAAGTTTTAATGAAAATCTCGTTCCATTTAAGCAGTGTATTTTCCCATTTAAATAACTATAAAAATTAAACAAAATATAATATATACAAAAATAATAAATTAAAAAAAAAATTAATTTAAAAAAAAATTTAATAATTAAATATTCAGGCTTATCACAAATAAAATTTCACATCGAAATTTCCAAACGTGTGAACAATTGGTATTAAAAAACTTCATACGATTGCGAAATATGCTGACAATTTATGAAAAAAAAATATTCACATAGATTTGTTTGTTGGAAAAAGTGGAAACTTGCATGTTTTTAATTTGATTGGAATTGACGATACGAAATTAAAATCCATGTGAACGAAAAATTTCATTCGGAAATTTTCACATGTGGAATTCATAATAAGGCTGATTAATTATTGCATAAATTTGTTTTATTTGGAAATTTTTTTAAACTTTTTCTTCTTAGAAACCCTGTTGTACATATCGGATGATAATAAGCTTTTTTTATTATAAATAAGTCTTTCATATTTCGTTTTGAAGAGTTATTATTTATATAAAGTATTATCAACATGCTAAAAACCAACATGCTAAAAACATCGTGGGTCAACTCCCTTAAAAAGAGGAGCTTATAAGCTACTTGGCACAGTGTGAGGAAAGCACCACCGGAATAGTGGAAGAACTGAGGAAGCGATTGGCGAAGCATCTGACTCTTGATCACGAAGAAGCACAGCTTCAGAAATTTTTAGCGTGGCAGGCCAGTCATGACACCAGCGCTACCACATCTACAGACATACGGCTGCTGCCGCCGGAGGAAGGTAATGCTAAGATGCGTGCCTCGCCCACAAAAATGGATCTTCCAGGCCCATCCAGTAAATAACTGCCCCCTAGTGTCACATCAAATGAACGAATAGCTGCCATTGAGCTGGTACGGAAATGGGGTCTAAGATACGATGGTGGGAAAGACCCCCTAGGATTTATCGAACGTGTAGAGGAACTAGCCGGTATGTACGAAATTGAACTTATAAATGTGTTACGGGTCATGTCAGAGCTCTTACGAGATAAGGCACTAATATGGTTCCGCAACCACCACGATATTTCGAAAAATTTGATGACGAGATTCGCAAGAGGGTGCAGCGACCCCGGGAGGCCTTCAAAGATTATGTGTTGGCCTTGCAAGACCTAATGCGGCTTGCCCAACTTAATACAGAGGAAAAACTTGAGCGGATTTTCCGAAAAGCCCACCCAGATTACCAGTGGTATACTCGTATACGTCGGAAAGATTTTGCTAACCTGGACGACCTGATTGCACTGGCGGCTTATCTGGAAAGTATTCCTGCCACGCCACATCACGTCCGAGGGAACAATATCGCTCGATAGTCAGCCTGGCACAAAGGCCTAGTCAATTGCGTCCACCAGCTCCATGTACAGTCGGAGTTTCTCAAGTCCAAGCCAACAATACAGAACTTATATGGGAAGATGAAAAGGTGAAAGCGGTACTTCAAGTCGAGAACTGTGCCGTTGCAGGCATCATATATATTGGAGCCACGCGCAGTTTCATCACACCTGAGTTAATTGTTTTAATTGTTCCGTGAGCCGCCATATGCGCCTGTAGAAATAGAAGTGCTCCTGGCCGACGGGTCAAAGAACATCATCTCCGAAGCAGTGCAATGTAAGGTAAAGCTGGGAAATCAGAACCGTATTCACAATTTCTTAGTGATGAAAGCAGCCACTGAACCGATGATAATGGGGGTGGTCTTCCTTGCAGCATTTAACACCAAAATCCTATGTTAACCAAAGTAAGCCAAATAAATTCCAGATTAATGCGTAGGCGAGTCGCTACCGTACGCACCGTACAAAAACCTACTCTACAAGAACAAATTCAGCGGTTTCTGGACACGGAACTGCCTAAATTTCAATTAATTAAGGGGCTATCGTCTGTCGCCACACACCGCATTGTAATGAAGGATGAACGGCCAATAGAGATCCGATATGCTCCCAGAAACCCAGCCATGCAGGCTATAATTGACGAAGAATTCAATAAATTGTTGGAAAACGTGTGCATTGAGCCATCGCATAGTCCATTTAGTTTTCCCATAGCACTGGTGAAAAAAAAGGATGGAACATGGCGCACCTGCATGGATTTCCGTCAACTTAATGCCAGGTCAGTGCCAGACGCATATCCACTACCAAGAATTGGCACTAGTCTTGACAGACTCCGCAACGCAAAGTTCATCAGTAGTCTGGATCTTAAAGACGGCTACTGGCAAATTCCGATGGATGACGACAGCAAGAAATACACCGCCTTTGCCGTCTCTGTCCGAGGACTCTACCAATGGAAAGTAATGCCATTTGGATTGCATTCCGCCCCAGCAACTTTCCAACGGGCTCTAGACACTGTCATCGGGCCAGATATGGAACAATTTGCTTTCGCCTATTTGGACGATATAATCGTTATCGGCTCCAACTTTGAAGAGCATTTACAAAATTTGAAGGAAGTGTTTCGAAGACTAAGGGCAGCCAACCTTCGGATCAATGTGGACAAATGTAAGTTTTTTCAAGCCGAGACGAAATACTTAGGACTGACCCAGACAAAACAGCACCGGGAGATGGGCGCTAGAATTGCAGGAATATAAATTTACCATCACTTATCGGAGAGGTAAGCAAAATGTAGTGGCAGACGCACTTTCTAGGCACAAACCATACCCGCGTCCTCCTCTAAATGGCTTGAAGGTAAGATGAACGCCGTGAGACAACAGCCAGAGAATTTTGATGACTATTCTATCGTAGATGCACACCTTTATAGATATATCAACCGAGATGTGAATGACGAAGACCCCACTCCTTGGAAATTGTGTGTGGCCACACCCGCACGAACTCAAGTGCTGCATGAGGCACACAATCAACTCACTGGAGGACACTTAGGGGTCAGAAAAACTGTAAATAAAATTGCCAGTCGCTACTACTAGCCAGGTATGGCCCATGATAATAAGAAATACGTCCGAAGTTGCGACATTTGTCAGCGGTAGAAAGTGGACCAGCAATTGCCAGCAGGGAAAATGTTGACACAGGTACCTTAAGAGCCATGGTCACTTCTGTGTGCGGATTTCATTGGTCCATTGCCACGGACTCGACATGGCAACTCGATGCTGCTCGTGTTCTTCGACAGTTTTTATAAATGGTGTGAGCTGATCTCCCTACGGAAGGCAACAGCAGAGGGAGTAGTAAAGGCGTTGCGAGAACGCATAGTGGCACGGTATGGCGTACCAAAGCTGTTTCGTACTGACAACGGAACCCAATTCACAGCGCAGGTTCTGAAGAAATATTTAAAAGACGTGGGAGTCGCCCAGCAATTCACAGCACCCTACACGCCTCAAGAGAACCCCACCGATCGGGCCAATCGTACAATTAAAACAATTATAGCCCAGTTTGTAAAGGAGAAGCATAGTACGTGGGATGACTTACTACCCGAAATCATGTTGGCCATCAAAACCAGCACTTCTGAAACGACTGGTTATACGCCTGTATTTCTAACACAAGGTAGAGAGCCGCGTTTACCAAGGGCCCTCTGCGATCAAGTGACTAGAGGCACTGGGGCCCGAACTGTTGAGCCCGATGAACGTGCGAGCGAGCTAAAGGACATATTTGCAATAGTTCGGCGCAACATATCGAAGGCCGCTCAGAAACAAAAACATCACTACAATTTGCGGCGTCGCCAATGGCAACCTAAAGTAGGGGATTGGGTACTAGTACGACTGCACTCACTGTCGATGGCAATTAACAATTTTGCCGCAAAATTGGCACCTAAGTTCGGAGGACCCTATGTCATTACGGGATTCGAGTCCCCCGTCATAGTCAAACTGAGTAGAGTAGATAGTAGCGAAAGGCGCACTTTTTGTAGAACAGCCAGGGTAATCAAATGTTTTTTTTCTCTCTATCCGGTCTAACGTAGGTCAACTGAAAAGAAAATAATAAAGGAAAATCAGCCAAGACGACGCTAGGAAGAATAGCCCAAAATGAGTGACGAACGGCAGAAATGGGTACGATCCATCCAGAACTTTCGGCGCAGACTAGAGGAAGAAAAACTAAAAAGAAGACGTATCATCATACTGCCAGGCGAACCAACAATTTGTAAGGTATCTGCCACCCGTCCAGATAACATACGACTAGGGTTTGAGAAACGGGAATTCCCGGGCGGGAAATCTCAGGAAGTGTCTGTCTAATATTCCCGGGAAATTTTTGAGATTTTCCCGGGAAAACGGGAAATTTAAAAGGCATGTTATTTCATAAATATATAGAATTTATAATCCAATTTTACTTTAATATAAAAACTTATTATTTTTTTTTATATTACAAAAGTTCGTTTGAATGATTGTATGACTAAATTTACACGAACGTTGACACGTTTTTCATCGTCTGTTTAAACACTTACATACATATACCTCGTTCGAAGGAAATTTTTTAATCTTAAAATTTAAATTGAGTTTTTGTTTTAAATGTAACTGTAAGAAAGAAAGAATTCTTTCGACGCCGATAAACAAGCAGTAAAATGTCCATATATTTTTAATATAAAATAAAAATGTGAGCTATTCAAATCTAGTCTGAAATTTCATAAAAATTACATTAAATTGAGGTCATACCATATCTCCTATAAAAAGTGGAATAAATTGTATAAGTATCAATGATTGCAATAATATAATTATTTCCTAAAGTAAATAATTCGATGCTAAGCGAACTTGAAGTGATTTTTCGCCGAATTAGTGAACAAATTTTGAAAAGTGTAGTGAAAATTTTAAGCTGTAAGAACTCTGAGTTGACAAAACTTAAATTTATTACAAGTAGACGCTATTATGGAAACCCTGAAGAAAATATTTTAGGAGAAATAAAATTAAAAATTAAAGACACTTAGACATATTGTGGCCCAGGGTATTCAAAATTCGGCGCAGCGCAGTAACCGCAGTAACCTGCTTGTACTTAACGATAAGAAACCGCTTGGAACTTTTTCAAAAAGAATGAGAAACAAGCAAAGCTAATTCTTATTAAAATGAAGGTAGGTCTTATTAGAAAATTGTCTACTAATTGTGTTAACAGTCGTCAATTGGTTTTTATATGATCTTTTGCTGTGTAATAACTTTATTCCATTTGCTTAAATTCAATTAAAAATTCTTAAAAATTTTTCTTAGAACTGCTTTTTTATTAACTTTTATTTTAAAAGAATGCTTACATTAATAAAACAATCGAAATTTCACGAACTTTCATTTAATAAATGTATTTAATTTGGAAAATTAGCTTTTCCCGGGAATTCCCGGGAACTTGATTTTTTAATTCCCGTTTCCCGGGAAGTGCAAAAGTCCGGGAAATCCCAAACCCTACATACGACGTAATGAGAAAAGAAAAACCTAATATTTGTTTGGCATATCGGCACCGCAACGTCCACAGGTATGTCCATCACCACCACCGCCGGTTTCTGAGGAGTGTGCATCTCCACCTCCATTATATGACGAATGTACCCCACTACCTCCATTGTATGAAGAATGTCCACCACCTCCGCCATTATATGAGGAATGCCCACCACCACCTCCGTTGCATGCAGAGTGTCCATTCCCTTTTGAGTTCCCTCATTTCCCAACAAAGTGCCGGTAAAATCACCACCGCCCGAGTTATTTCATCACTCGCTTGAGGTCCAAGATAGCCAATATCGCTATTTGGGAATGCGATATTGGCTATCATAGAGCAGCCACTAACCCTGACGATTGCAAGAAGATACTGCACAGCCCTTCGACGCCACCCCAAAAGGCCACGAACCTTCAGAAGTCCGCATGACACCATGCGGACCATGATGGCTCAGCTAACTGCATGAATTTTACAATTTCTCTCCACCACGCAATCAAAAAAAGTTCGAAACTCAGTCACCAATTTCTATTTCCTCCATTTCATCCCTAGGCAGCCCACAGCAACCATCACCCATCGTATCCCCCCTATCAACTACAACACGATCACAAGCCCACTATGACAATCATCAGGTAACATCACTATCATCGGCATCGACATCTGCACGCCATATCCCGTCCTCGGTCACTAAACCGGTAGAGGTGCACCTCAGTGAGACCCCAGAAGTGCTGCGAGGCGAAATCCAAGATCTCCTTAGCCAAACCCCAATACGCGCTGCTAGGCTGCTAAAAATAATCGAGAATAGATGCTACCGGATAGTCATAAGACGAAGCGGGAACATACAGATTTTTTGGCTGAATCCATAAGACAACAAAAGCACACTCACACACAACCCCCTCCCGGAGAAGGAAGGTAATGTGACGACCAAAGTCACTACTTCGTTTTGGCCCACAACGTCCCTAGAATTGGTTGGTTACTTTATTATTATTATAGTATACTTATTTTGGCTTGTTAAAAAAAAAAATTATTGTTTGAATTATAATGAATTACCCATTTTTTTCTCCTAATTATAATCATTATTATACCTAAGTGTACGAAACTAAAATTTTGAATCTTTGTTTAAATTTAACGGAAATGCTGACACCACATACGGGTATACTACACAAATACACAACACTGAGTATACTACCATGTATGATAAATATGCTATCGGCAGCATATGGTAAAGCATATGGAGTGTGTAATACAGTCGTTTGTGTGGTTGTGTACTTGTTTGTGTTGTCTGGCTCAAGTATAAAAGGGCGAGACATCGTTGTATCGATTATTAGTGTGTTGGCAGCAAGCGCTGGCGAAAGAGGTAATAATAGAGATAGGACACTGATTTATTATTAAATCTTTTTGTTAGTAAATTTGAGGCTACCACTAAGATATTAAGTTTCTCTCTTTTTTTTGAGTATTTTTATTTATAAGTGGGAGAGGCTGCCTTTGGGAATTAGGACACTTTTTTCCAAAGGTGAATCAATACACTTATAAATAAAAATTGAGCTATTTGAGTAATAATAGAGATAGGACACTGCTCTATTATTAAATCTCTTATTTTTTTTTGTTTGCAAATCTGAAGCAAACCACGGAGATATTAAGTTCTCTATTTTTGTTTTGTTTTGAGTATTTTTTTATTTATAAGAGGGAGAGGCTGCCTTTGGGAATTAGGACACTTTTTTCCAAAGGTGAATCTATACTCTTATAAATAAAAATTTAGCTATTTGAGTAATAATAGAGATAGGACACTGCTCTATTATTAAATCTCTTTTTTTATTTGTTTGCAAATCTGAAGTAACCACGGAGATATTTAATTTCTCTATATATATTTTTTTTTTGTTTTTTGTTTATATATATTTATATATATATATATATATATATATATATCTACCTCGCGATTAATAGAGCTAAACCTAAAGAGAACTTTTTTGGGATTTTTGAGAACAACGTACTCGCTTGTTTTTTTTTTCTTATCTAAAATTTTAGTTTCTTATTTTATATTTTTTATTTTTGTGATATGACAACGCGATTTAACAGCTGTAATTTATTTTCCTTATTTTTTTTTAGTAAATAAAAGAGTATTGTTAACGTTAAATGAACCTGGTGTGCTTGTTTTAATTTTCGTCCAAGTAACCAACAGAAGGTACGTTACAGTTTCTATTTAATCTACTCGACTCTGGACTCCGCTGAGCCTACACTAGCCACCAGCGGATCCGTGTCGTTACAGGTGAATTTCTCTCGAGGTCGTCGCAGGAAAAATTTTCATTACTAGAAATATTCAAAAAAAGCCTAAATATTTTCAATTATAATTTTTTTATTCTTTTTTTATACATATTTTTTATTTATTGTATTTTCAAATATGAACTAACAATAAGTATTCAAATCTTTAATCCAAAATATAATTATTAGGCCCGACCACTGTCGAACATAAATTTAGAGATAGTTATAAATAATAATAAGTAGTGATAATCACAAGGAAGAAAAATATATAACATAAAAAGTATTTTCAAGCAGTCCCATCTGGAGCTTTGAGTATAAGAGCCCTTGTATCCCTCTTTTTTAGACGGATGTGTCCAGTAAAGTTCAAAATATTACGAGCAAGCGGATTAGGATGTGACTCGAGTTTTGTTAAATATTTGCCTGCATATTTTGCAATTTCTTCAATCACTAGTGGCATGATTAAATCACGATGTATATTTGAATTTTTTTATATACCATGGAGCCGATGTTATTAATCGCAAAATGTTATTTTGCCTTCGTTGGATTCTCTCGACATTGGAAGCTGAAGCAGTGCCCCATAGTTGAATTCCGTAGCACCATATAGGTTTCAAAAGTGACTTGTATATCAAAAGTTTGCAATATAGACTGAGGGTTGAATTTCTACCAATCAGCCAATGTAACTGAGTTAATTTTAGTTTCATTTGGGTTAACTTAGAGTCAATGTGGTATTTCCAAGTAAGCCTTATACCAAGATATTTCACATGAGTACGTTGAGGGACAACTTGATTGTTAAGCCGAATGGGTGAACAAGCATCTCTTCGTAATGTATATGTTACTTGAATACACTTTTGTTCGTTTACTTTAATTCTCCATAAGTTTAACCATAGTTCCAGCTTGGTAATGTGTTGTTGAAGATATCGGGATGCCTCGTAAGGATTTTCATGCATACTAAGGCAGGCTGAATCATCAGCAAATGTGGAAGTGTGGATATTGCTGCTCAGAGACATATCACAAGTATAAATCAAATACAAAACTGGCCCCAGTATACTCCTCTGTGGCACACCGTATGAGATAGTTTCAGGCATGCACATAAAGTCTCCTTCCACAACAGTGAACTTCCGGGCAGTAATGTCACTTTTAAAAAGACTTACAACGTTTATTGGTAGGTATGTTTTTAATTTTAAAATTAGGCCTTCATGCCACACTTTATCAAATGCCTGAGAAACGTCGATGTACAGCGCAGAACAATACTTTTTTCTTTTCTTCAAATGTTCTTCTTATAAATTGGACCAATCTATGAGTTTGCTCAATGGTGCTATGCTGACTTCTAAAACCAAATTGATGGTCCGGTATGCACTTACTACTTACTAGAATTGGGGACAATTTTGTCATGAGCAGTTTTTCAAAAAGCTTTGACATTGTTGATAGGAGACTTATTGGCCTATATGACTCAGCCTTGGTAAGATCTTTGCCCGGTTTTGGAATCATTTTAACTTTGGCAAGTTTCGAGGTATGTGGATAATACTCCAGTCGTAAAATGGCATTAAAAATAAATAACAGTATTCTAATTGCAATACGAGGCAACTTCACCAGCATCTGGTTACTAATTTCATCAATACCCGGGGCTTTTATCGGGTTGAGTTCTGCAATTAGTTTTTGTACATCATGCGTCTTAAATTTTATTGGTCGAGGGGGTAGCGCAACTACATTTGGCAAATAAACAGCACCAGAACATGTGTTTGGGGTGAATACGGATTTTAAATGCTAACCAAATATTTTACCTTTTTCAGCATCGCTTCTTGCCCAATCTCCTGTAGATGTGCGCAGAGGTGGTTTAAACTCAACTGGTGTTTTAAGCTTTCTAGCAGCGCGCCACAAAGAGTAATTAGATGCTGGTGTGACATCAAGACCTTCCAAATAATTTTTAAGAGATGCAGTTTTTTCAAATGCAAGCAACTCTTGGAGTCGCTTAGTACACTCTTTAAATCTGATTTTAAGTTGGGGTGATCTGTGCTATTGCCATTCTCTTCTAGCTCTTACTTTTCCACATACGAGACGTTCAATATCTGTAGAATATAGTCTATTAAACCCAGTCTGCGGATGGGAGGTAGTGGCATGTTTAGCAGCCTGCTTAATATTTTCGTTAAGATTGGCAATGTTAGATTCAACATCATCATGAGTTCTTAGCGTAATGTTTTCCGTGCAATGACTACTAAGATATTTTTTAATCGCAGCCAATTAACACGACTGGCCATCTTCACATATGAGTAAGGTAGAGCACTTCTCAGTGGGCTACAGATTGTAACGATCGTGGGAGAGTGATCGGACGATAGATCTAGGGAATTCAACGTGAATTAGTTCCCTAGAAATATTTTTCATGACGCCAAAATCTATAACATCCGGAATTTTATGTATGTCAGTAGGCCAGTAAGTGGGCTCCCCACTCGAAATAACGTCCAAGCCCATTTTGGAAATTATATTGAACAACGCTCGACATCTGGGTGTAATAAGACGCGAACCCCAGAACGTATGTTTAGCATTATAGTCGCCAGCTGCTACAAAACAAGGGCCGAGAAATTTGTAGAAATCCTCTTATTGATCCTCAGTAATTGCGAATCTAGGAGGGAGTAAATTGATGATATGACAAAATTTGTGCAAAAATTTTCGACACAAATATTCGTTGCTTGTAGATGTTCTTCACAAACGTTGCCAATAATAAAATGTTTGAGTATTGACTTTATTAAAATTGCAGATCCCCCGCAAGCTCTTCCTCTTGGGTCCTTTGAATCATATAAAGTTAACCGTTAATTCTGAATAGACTTCTTGAAGTCAAATGAGTCTAAGAAACCAACATTATATCAATATTTTTTCCGTGAGGAAGTGCTCAAGTTCATTTTTATGTTGGCGAATAATAAAAGAAAAAATTTTTATTGGTATATTTTTTCACAATTTAAACTATTTGAAACTATTTTTATGAATTTGAAATAATCAATAAAGTTTTTCTATAATAATATAAATTTTACTTATTAACAAAAAATTATTTGAATTTTAAAAACTCAAATGAAATAAAGTAAAATTTAATTCAAGCTATAGAAATAGAATTCAAAAAAATTTCAATCGCTGTATTCAAATAAAGCATTAATTTGTTATGTTACTAGTTGAATTTCTGAAAGCATAAAT
Source organism: Tachina lurida (assembly GCA_944452675.1). NCBI lineage: Eukaryota > Metazoa > Arthropoda > Insecta > Diptera > Tachinidae > Tachina > Tachina lurida. Next base: position 62,558,248 of record OX101756.1, read on the forward strand.
TTTTTTAAATTTTCTGACATAAAATAAATTTACATTTGAAAATTTTTATTTCAAATTAATAACAACAAATTTTAATTAATTTCATGAGAAATGTAAATGATTTCAATGAAATTATATTTCTTAAACAGAAATAAAATTTAAGTTTATTTGAACTTTATGGAAAAATTCAAATAAAAAAAATCATATTGAACAGATATGATATGTACATAGGCAAAAAACTATGTATGTGTAGCTAAAACTGTATCTGTATCTATGTCAAAAAAAAAAATCATAACAAAAAGATAAATTTAATATTTATTTTTATGTCAATTTGTTCAAAATTCCTAAAGCCAGAACTTCTTTAGCTAGATATTGACAAAATGAATATATGTACTTATTAATGACAAAGCAATTAGTTGGATGTTGCTGGTATTGATGTTGGCTTCGAGTGCTCAGACCAATTAAAATTACTATCAATTTCGGAACAAAGAGACTTTAAAGAAATATGTCTACAATACCTAATTGTACTAGCAAAAGAAATGCAAAAACGATTCCCAGAAAATATGAATAACCTTCAACTTTTTAAAAATTTGCAATTTAAGCACATTACATAATATAGATTTGATTCGGTGTATGGAATTTTGAAAAATGTTATAGATCCAAAAGTAGCATTGAGCGTATATGAAAACTAATGGAATAAAATTGCTTATATAGACTGGCAGAAACAAACAAAACAAAGTTTTCCAAAAGACATATTTGGCTTTTGGGCAATAGTATATCAGTACGAAGATAATGCCTTAAATTAATTCTTTCGTGAAATTGCAGCTGCTGTGTTCAACCTGTTGATAAAGCCAATAAGTAATGCGTTTGTGGAGAGAATATTTTCTACATGAACATTACAAAAACAAAATTAAGGAATAATCTGCAATATGAAATGTTAGAATCGTTAATAAGAATAAAATCACATTTAAATATTTATAAGATCTGCTCCATAAATTTGAGGTTCCTCAAGAAATGATAAAAAAAAAGTTCAAATCGGAAGATATTTACAAGCGAGTTGTACTGAACGAATACAAACTTGATGTCTATGAAGTTTTGTATTGGGAAATTATTTAGAATATTTCGATTGCAAAAATGTATGTACATATGTATGTATGTAATGTCTTCATAAATTCGTATTATGTTTTTGCTATTATCTTCTATTTCAGAAAAAATCAATTAACTAGTTTTAACGTTTCGAGCGCTGGTTAATTTAGAAAATATTGTAAAGAAAATTTGTATAAAAACAGACATGAAGTTAGCATAAGAGACAAAATTGAACTAGGTGTCAACGAGTTCCTCCATACAATTTGACATTAAAACTTTGCGTATAATGTATATCAGACCCAGCAAAAAATTTTCGAAATTTTGTAATGGGTAGTTCTTTTAATGGCTTACAAAGTAATGACTGATACTTATTTATGTAATTATTTTATGTGCATAATAATGACTGCCCCGTAATGAATAAAACAAGAACTTATTTATATCATTACGTGAAAGTACTTATTGTAGTGGTTTCCAGTTAATAAGGAAATATATCTAGAAAAAAATTTATTGATCGGGAAAATTATTTTAATTAGAAAAATTAGCAAATTAATTTAGAATAAGTTTAAGCAAAAATTAATATATAAAATTTTGCACATTTGTAAGCAAAAAATAACCCATTAAATTTCGAGTACTTTTAGGCAATCAGTAATATATTAACTTCTGCATGTTTGTAGGCAAAAAGTATAGGGTGCCGCATACTTTTTGAACTTCTCAAACAAAAATAATGGGTTATTCAGTCAAATTGTATGTACTTACGACTGAGGAGTACATACACTTTTTTGCATTCTAGTAGGCAAAGTTTTTTGCTGGGGAGTAATGCAACGGGTGATTGGTAAAATAATCATACGTAATCAATATCCTAAAAACATGCTTTTTTGTTGAAAAAATCAAACTTGTTCAAACACACATATTCGTTGCTAAGTTTTAATCGCTCAAGTGAGTGGAATATGGTTGGGTGTGATTTATAATCATGCGTAGCATCATACCAATCAGTTCGGATGATTGGTATTATGCTCGACAATGAGTGTTTTGAACAGCGTTACCATATATATTTTTTAAAAAACTTCCTAAATCTGAAAAAAAAAAATTTTGCAAAACAAAAACTTTTTTTCTACAAAAGTACCAAAATTTTAAAGGAAAACAGCTGATCGATATTGTTATGTGAAAAGTAATGAAAATGGTTAGGCTAAAGGGTCAGTCCCTTTAGACACTGTTGCAGTAATATGGGAGTGAAAAAATATAAGATCGTTTTATTGCATACAAACATCACTTAATATTTTCATTCAATATACTGCAAAAGTTCAATTATGGACATATTTATAAAAAAACTTGAAAAAACTATATATTTTCAAAAAACTTGTTGGCATCTCAAAAAACTTCCAAAAAAACGGAAAACTTGACAAATGGTAACGCTGGTTTTGAACAAGAAATAACATAATACATAATAACATAATGCGAAAGGGAAAATTTTTCATTTTAAATCAGCATCAAGTAGTTGATGCAGAGTAAAAGTGAAAATGAAAAAAATCATTGTGTACGAATGTGGTAATTTTAAAGAGCCAACGCAAAATGCTGTCACAGTAACAAATCAATGTTTAAGTATGCATGTGTATGTGTACTTAATTTGGTTGTTTTATATCAGGGATGGTAAAATTAAAGAAACTTTGTAATAGAGCTAGTCGCACACGAACTTTTTTAAAAATATTAGAGACAACAATTTTATATAAATTTGTTGTGTTATGAGCAGGGAAACCGCAAATATGCAATTTCATGTTTTTTCTTGTATCACGTATTAATGCGGGGACAAGATATCTATCCGTTTCAGAACTTTTTATGAATTTTGGCATCGATTTGTTAGTGCATATTTTGGCATATTTTACCCTTTAAAGCATGTTTATGCATATATCAGTTTTACACGCATACTTTTAACATATTTTCGAATTTTTAGAGCATAATTTGCGCTTTTAGGGCATATTTTGATATTTTATAGAATATATTTTATTTCAACCCACTTGGCACCACCATCTTTTTTTTTAAACATCCCATTCCGAAAACAATATATGAATTTTTTTTCTAGCAACTCATTAAAATTTCATTTTCGAAATAAAAATTTAAGTTTTAAAGAAAAAATTTTCGCCATCTAAATCTCTGTTCCAATGTTCCATGTAGTGTATAAATTTCATGTATATTTAACGCAGTTTTACGGACGTTATTTGCAATACAAGTTCAGCTTAGCTATGTGTGATTTACTCTGCCCCGAGAAGACCTTGAAGGAACATTGTTAATGTATGAAAGTTCATTAATATGAGACAGAAACGATTTTTATTTGAAATTCTATGTCAATATTTTGTTATTTATAGCAATAAAAATTATAAATAGAAATTTTGTCTTATTTATCCAAAATACAGTTCCAAAGCCTTAATTCTGATATCGTGATCTTTCGAAATTGAAGTTAAATTCTTATGCATCCAATAAAAATTAATTTGTATTATTTGTTTTAGTCAAAATTTATATGGTAATTTTGTTTTAACCTGCACTTCCAACCCAGTTATTCTTTGTTAATTATATTTTCTGTTTTTGTTTATTTATTTTTTTCTTATTTTATATGCAAGTGTTGTTGAATTTTTGATTAAAAAATATATTTTCATTTACATTTTTTTACTTTTGAGTGCATATTTACAAGTTTTTAGTCCATATTGAATGCGCATAAAACACTTTTTTTAGAGCATATTTTTGGTTTCCCTGGTTATGAGTTTGTAGTGTGTCTGTGTATCTGTGTGTCTGTCCGTGTCCACGTACAGCCCCAACGGCTGGACCGATTTTGATTTAGTTTTATATGCTTGAAAGCTGACTTGATCGAGATGGTGTTTAGCCATGTTTGAAGAAAATCGGTCCATCCGTTTAGAAGATGTCACATCTTTTCTAAATATATCGGGGGTTTTTAAAATTTTAAATTTTTGTTATTAATTAACTTAAATTGTTATTGTTCTATTCATAACAGAATATACGTTTGAAATATTGAGCCCTATTTGCGATTTAATCGTAAGGGACAAAAATTAAAGTTTTCAGGAGAAGGTTTTTTTAAATATTCAAAAGTGTGTTTTGTACGTAAATTGTCGTTAACGATAAAATTTTACTTTTAAATTTTAAATTTTTTAAAAGTTATCAAAAGAAATAATTTCTGAAACTAACTTTACAATTCAGTACAGTTCAATTAAATCTAAAAATGTCTCAGTTATAAACAATTCTAATTTCAATCAAAAAGTCTATTTTCGAAATAAGGCTCGAAATGTTTTGCATACTTAAATTGTAGTTTACGATAAAATTTTACAATCTGTGTCTTAGAAGTTATCAACACTTTTGGCATTTTGATAATTCTAAGCTGGGTGGGACCATAAGCTTTTAGTTTCAATAAAAAACGAATTTTTTACTACATCTGGCTTACAACTAAGTTGAAAACAGGGCTCAAAATTCTAAAAAAATTTTTTAATTAAATTAATTTTTTTGAAGCGTGCAAAACTTTTGATATTCATGGATCTTACATACATATGTATATGTATATGAACATACATGAACATACATATGTATATGTATATGAACATACATATGTATGTATGTGTGTACAAATTTACCATGTGACATTCACAAGACAAATACCTACAATTTTTCGTTATAAACAATTCTATCAAATTAGTTAATCTTGATTTTGTTAGCTTCTACTTCATTACCAACATCTTTATTATGTTCCCAAATGAAACTAAAATTAACTCAGGTACATTGGCTGATTGGTAGAAATTCAACCCTCAGTCTAGATTGCAAACTTTTGATATACAAGTCTATTTTGAAACCCATATGGTGCTACGGAATTCAACTATGGGGCACTGCTTCAGCTTCCAATGTCGAGAGAATCCAACGAAGGCAAAATAAAATTTTGCGATTAATAACATCGGCTCCATGGTATATAAAAAACTCAAATATACATCGTGATTTAAACATGCCACTAGTGGTTGAAGAAATTGCAAAATATACAGGCAAATATTTAACAAAACTCGAGTCACATCCTAATCCGCTTGCTCGTAATATTTTGAACTTTACTGGACACGTCCGCCTAAAAAAGAGGGATACAAGTGCTCTTATACTCAACACTCCAGATGGGACTGCTTGAAAATACTTTTTATTTTATTTTATTTTTTCTTCCTTTTGATTATCACTACTTATGTATTACTTATAACTATCTCTAAATTTATGTCCGACAGTGGTCGGGCCTAATAATTATATATTAGATTTAAGATTTGAATACTTATTGTTAGTTCATATTTGATGATACAATAAATAAAAATATGTATTAAAAAAAAAAAAAAAAATCTTTGCACTCTCTGGGAGTCTTTCTTTGAGTTGGGCAAGAAGACGTCTCTTTCTACAAACAAAATTGTCCGTGGACTCAAAAGACTTTTGTTTGTCTGAAAAAATTTCACCGTATAATCTCGTCTGGCTTTGGAGGAGCAAATGTGGAACGTAGTAGTTCTATACCTTCGTTGAAATTTGTAGCCTCATGCATAACACCTTGCCACCAGGACGATGCATAGCCTTCTAATAATAGAGGTAAGCTTACTAAAGCCAATGAATCCGTAATATTTTCTGCCTCTTTGAAAACCAATATCGTAGCAATGAAGTCTTCTACTTTGGACGTGTTACGACCACCGTCAAAGCGAGCGCTGCATGAGCTAAATGTAGTTTTCCTGTCCCTCTGACCTCGTAACGTTCCCATTAATTCAGAAAACTGTTGTTCTGACATACTTATATTTGTCGAATTACCATTTTGGACATTTTGTGTGGTAAAATTTGCATGCTGGCTGTTAACCGTCTGTTTATTTGTAGACGTTGAAACGAGAGCTGCATTTGCCGAAGCAGCTGCTACGTTGGCATTTGAAATTTCAGCAACGTTTACGGAAGCTTGGGAGTTCATTGTTGTTCTAGGCATTTTAGAAAGTCGTATGAAAACACTTATTTATCTAGACCGTAAAGCAATATCTTTCCTCACAAATAATTTTATTCTTCCTTCAATGAATACAGCAATAAATATACGAGCTAAAGTTGTTAAAGAACCGATAAAAATTCAAAAACCAATCGCAGAATATGTCAAGCAACAGCAACATAACTACTGTACAAAACCAACGTACAGTTTGACAACAAAAAAAGAAGTTTCTAGTCTCAATTCGTAGAACTTTCCGAATATCCAATTTTCGTCCAGATAAACTTTTTTTTTTTTTTTTTTCATATACATTTTTATTTATTGTATCTTCAAAAATGAACTAACAATAAGTAATCAAATCTTAAATCTAAATATAATTATTAGGCCCGACCAATATCGGACATAAGCTTAGTGATAGTTATAAATAATACATATGTAGTGATAATCAAAAAGAAGTATTTTTAAGCAGTCCCATCTGGAGTGTTGGGTATAAGAGCCCTTGTGTCCCTTTTTTTAAGCGGATGTGTCCAGTAAAGCTCAAAATATTACGGGCAAGCGGATTAGGATGTGACTCGAGTTTAGTTAAATATTTGCCTGCGTATTTTTAATTTCTTCACTCACTAGTGGCATATTTAAATCACGATGAATATTTGAATTTTTAACGTACCATGGAGCAGATGTTATCAAACGTAAAATTTTGTTTTGCCTTCGTTGGATTCTCTCGACATTTGAAGCTGAAGCAGTGCCCCACAGCTGAATTCCATAGCACCATATTGGCTTCAAAAGCGACTTGTATATCAAAAGTTTGCAGTCTAGGCTGAGTGTTGAATTTCTGCCAATTAACCAATATATTTGAGTCAATTTAAGTTTCATTTGGGTTAACTTAGAGTCAATATGATATTTCCATGTAAGCCTTCGATCAAGGTGTATGCCAAGGTATTTGACTTGAGAATGTTGAGGAATATTTTGATTGTTGATTCGAATGGGGGAACAGGTATCTTTTCTTAGGGTAAACGTTATATGAACACACTTTTGTTCATTGACTTTAATTCTCCATAAGTTCAACCATATTTCAAGCTGGGTAATGTGTGCTTGGAGATTGCGGGATGCCTCATCAGGATTTTTGTGAATACTCAAACAGGCTGTATCATCGGCAAATGTAGAAGTGTGGATGTTATTGCTCACAGGCATATCACAAGTATATATTAGATACAAGACTGGCCCCAGAATACTACCCTGTGGCACACCAGAAGATATAGACTCGGGTACACTCATGAAGTCTCCTTCCACAACAGTAAATTTCCTATCAAGGATATAACTTTCCAAAAGCTTTTGTATGTTTATTGGTAGGTATGTCTTCAGTTTTAAAACCAGGCCTTCGTGCCATACTTTATCAAATGCTTGAGAAACATCAATAAAAAGGGCAGAACAATACTAGTAGTTAGATACTGCCGGTTCTATGACCATTAAAATTGTCAAATTTGGGTAATAAATGTCGAAATTTGGGTAATTAATGTCTAAATTTTGTAATTTATGGGCTAAATTTTCCATATTATGGTAATTAGTGTCAATGGTGTGGAGTGACGAGGGTTTGCATAACCCTTTTTTGTTTGTACATAGATAAGGATAGTTTGATGTCGGTCCGTCGATGTATTTTTGTTTTAATTTTATGGTTTGATGTCCGTCTGTTGCTGTGCATAGTTATTTATGTAGGCACGCAGGTGCGCTTGTCCCTTTTTTGTTTGTACATAGATAAGGATAGTTTGATGTCGGTCCGTGGATGTGTTTTTGTTTTAATTTTATGGTTTGATGTCGGTCCGTCGATGTGTTTTTGTTTTAATTTTATTGTTTGATGTCCGCCGGTCTATGTGCATAGTTATTTATGTAAGCACGCAGGTGCGCTTGTTTGTACGTAGTATTTTTTTTCGTTTGTTAAGCGGTTGCAGTAGCTGTATGATTTTAGATTGTGTGTGCGTGTGTGGATAGAGAAAATGTTGCTTTGGTTTTTTTTGTATTATTCTTTTGTTTGTACGTAGTATGGTTTTTCGTTTGTTAAACGGTTGCAGAAGGGTATTTGAGAAAGAAATTATGTATGCTTGTGTGGGGGGAATTTGAGAATGTTTTTGTTGTTGGTTTTATTTAGTTTGATTTTTCTATTTCCTTAAAGAGTTTGAAGAGATGAATAAAATATGTAATTTATGAGCAATGAATTTACTTGAAGGTTGGACAAATTGAAGTGTAACAGATTTAGGATTGTCAAAGGGAATTAGAGATGTGTGATCATGGGAGCTAACGTTATGCTCGTGCGTGTGTATGAAGTTTGTGATACTGAGGATTGTCAAAGATTGGTTGTTATTTTCTTGTATTATTCTTTTGTTTGTACGTAGTATGGTTAATCGTTTGTTAAACGGTTGCAGAAGGGTATTTGAGAAAGAAATTATGTATGATTGTGGGAAATCTATAAATGTTTTTTGTTGTTGGTTTTATTTAGTTTGATTTTTTCAATTTCCTATGTTTAAAGAGTTTAAGGAGATGAATAAAATATGTGGTTTGTGAGTTAAGCATGGTTTGATATCCGTCCGTCCGTTGATGTACATAGTTAATTATGTAGGTACGAAGGCTTGTATGTATGTTTTTGTTTTAATTTTGAATTGAATGTTTTTTTTCTTGGTTTGTTAAGCGGTTGCAGCAGGTTTATGATTTTAGATTGTGTGTGTGTGTGTGTGTGTGTGCATAGAGAAAATGTTGCTTTAGTTTTATCTATTTTCTTTTTAGCTGGTGACCATGGAAGGTTATTTTAGAAAGACATTATGTATGCTTGTGGGAAATCTATGAATGTTTTTTGTTGTTGGTTTTATTTATTTTGATTTTCCTATTTCCTATGTTTAAAGAGTTTGAAGAGATGAATAAAATATGTAATTTATGAGCAATGAACTTACTTGAAGGTTAAAGAAATTGAAGTGTACGATATTTAGGATTGTCAAAGGGAATTAGAGATGCGTGATCATGGGAGCCAACGTTATGCTCATGCATGTGTATTTACGTATGTTTTTACAATAACTTGAGTGTTGGCAGATGGGTAAGTAGTCGTATATGTATATAAAAAAAGCGAGTGTGTAATGCTGAGTACACATCTGGCATTTGTTGTGTTCTAATTATTTTTTAAAATGTGTGCAACGCCTTTCACATTATGTTTTTTATAGGGAAGGCAACGCCACACAACAAAAAATAAATAAAAAAATCGGAAATCATAAACGTTACCACTAGTGCACACTGTGTGCATGCGGCATTACTTTTTTTGTTTGTAGTATTTCGTTTAGGACATGGAAGGGTATTTATAGAAAGTAATTATGTATGCTGATGATATATCAATGTTTCTGTTTTTGTTGTTGTTTGTGATATTGAGGATTGTCAAAGATTGGTTGTTATTTTCACTGCTTGCTGACATTTGTCTCTGTCTCTGTCTATTGACTCTTAAATTATGCATATGACTTGATAGTAATTCGTATAAATTGAGAAGTTTTCTAATCTAGCAGCAAGTACAGCATTGTATCTAGACAGTACATCATCAAATTTTACAAAATTTAAAAAATATATAAATTATTAAAATGGATGCGGTATATATATGCAATATCTGCAATAAGGTATACAAATACCAAAAGTGTTTTTCCGACCATATCCGAAAACATGATGTTGAGGACCAATATAAATATCCTCAACAACAACATCAATATCCTCAACAACAACAATATGTATATCCTCAACAACAACAATATGTATATCCTCAACAACAACAATATGTATATCCTCAACAACAACAACATCAATATCCTCAACAATATAAATATCCTCAACAACAACAACAACAACAATATGTATATCCTCAACAACAACAACAATATCAATATCCTCAACAACAACAATATCAATATCTTCAACAACAACAATATCAATATCCTCAACAACAACAATTTCAATATCCTCAACAACAACATGTATATCCTCAACAACAACAACAATATCAATATCGTCAACAGCAACAACAACAACAACAGCAGCAACAGCAAAAACAACAACAGCAACAACAACAACAATTACAAATGTATTGGGAGCAAACTCCTACTGTCATGCAGTGGTACCCAAATACGGACCAACAATTACAATATCAACCACAACAACAACTACATGAAGCGGATGCTTATGGAGGTAATTTAATAAATAATACCAGCATTGGTGAAGAAACTCAAGGAAGACATGAAGAAAATATGAAATTTTACAACATAAGCAAAGCTTTCAAAAATAACATTGCAACTTATGGATTAAACAATGAAAGAGATGAACTTTTACTGGAAGATTTCATTGGTGAAAATGAATCAATTTTCATAGAGATGCTTAAAAGTCATTTACTAAGCCACATTGTAATAAAATTTAATGTAAGTATTGTGGCAGAATATGTAAAAATTGTGGGAGAGGAATTGGAGTTCAATATTATTCATCATAGAGCTAAAATGAATTTGTTGACCAGAGGAGATGAAATATATGAAGTATTTTCAAACCAAATTTCACAAATTCAAAATAAAATGTGTGAATTCCAAGAGAAGGACTCTGGTTGGACTTTGATACGGATAGTCCGAGCAGAGCTAAGTATTAATAAGGCTTCTCTAGTTAAAGGAGCAAACTGGATGAGTTTACCAGAAAAACTTCAAAAAAGAAAAGCTTGCATTAATGTAGAAAACACCGATCAATACTGTTTCAAGTGGTGTCTAATCGCAGCAGTGGATAATTCTCAAATAACGAGTAAACAGCGATGTAGCTCATATAATATTCATGATATAACTGCTGACATCATTTGTACCCAAAACGGTGTAACGCTCGATTTTAAGAATTTAATATTTCCAATATCTTTAAAAGATATTAAAATATTTGAGAAGCGGAATAGCGGAATCAGCGTAAACGTATTTGGTTATGATGAGGAAAATAATGTAATTGTTGGTCCATATTATATTACAAAGGAGGAAAAATGTATTCATATCAACTTATTGTTGTTAGAAAATATCGGCGGTCATCATTACGTACTAATAGAAAATATGTCTAGGTAAGCTAAAAGTGTCAAGTACTAGTTAATATAATATATATATATATATATATATATATATATATATGGTAAAATTTTTTATAATATTTATTATAAATGATTTAATTTAAATTTTTTTACAGATTATTAAGTGGTCAAACTACCAAACATGAACACTCTCTTAAATTGTGTAATGTATGTCTACAATATACACACAATGACAGGATCATGGAGCAACACAAAGCGGAGTGTGGTAAAATTGTAGCCCAACTACCATCACATAAAAACGCTACACTTAAATTTAAGGATCACCAACGACAGATGGATGTACCTTTTGTCGTGTACGCTGACTTTGAGTGCATACTTGAGGACATCCAATATAAAGTAAGTGAAAAAAATAGTTTAACTAAAAAGCATATTCCCTGTGCTTTTAGTTATAATATTAAATATATTAAGCATAAAACAGATAAGTTTAGAACCTATACTGGCAAGGACGCGGCAGAAAAATTTGTTGCTTATTTAGTTAAGGATTGTGAGGATATTTATACTAATTATTTAATGACTAAGAAACAAATGGATTCTTTATCCCCTTTAGAGATATTCAGTTTCAAAAATGCTGTAAATTGTCACATATGTGATACATTTTTAGGTAGTGATCGCGTAAGGGATCATTGTCATGTAACTGGCAAATTTAGAGGTGCAGCTCATAATATGTGCAACTTAAAATATCAACAGCCAAAATTTATCCCTATTTATTTTCATAATTATTCGTCTTATGACTCACATCTTTTTGTTAAAGAGTTAGGAGAAAAGTCTGACAACATAAAAGTCCTTCCGCTAAATAAAGAACGTTACATATCTTTATCAACATATACAAAAATTAATGACGATTTCAATCTTGAACTTAGATTTCTAGACACCTTACGTTTTATGCCCGAAAGCTTAGAAACTTTAGCCAATAATCTTACGGATAACGATTTCTGTACAATTAAAGAGCAATTTACATCAAAAATAGAGTTTGATCTGGTTAGAAGGAAGGGTGTTTTCCCTTACAACTATCTCAATTCTTTTGAAAAATTAAATGATAGTCAACTTCCAGCGAGGGAAGACTTTTTCAACACACTTACCAATAGAGAATGTTCGCATGAAGATTACGAGCATGCAAAAAAAATTTGGCAAACATTTGATTGCAAAACTTTACAAGACTATATGGAGTTGTATTTAAAAACAGACGTACTGTTACTAACTGATGTATTCGAAAATTTTCGAAAAGTTTGTAAGGGAATATATAATCTAGATCCAAGCCAGTACTATACTGCTCCTGGACTATCGTGGGATGCTATGTTGAAGTACACAAATATAGAATTGGAATTGTTAACTGATCTAGATATGTATAATTTCTTTAAAAAGGGGATACGTGGGGGGATTGTACAATGTAGTAAAAGGTATTCAAAAGCAAACAATAAATATCTAGAGGATTTCGATAAAGAGAAACCCTCAGAATTTCTAATGTACCTAGATGCCAATAACCTTTACGGTTGGGCTATGTCCGAATATCTTCCATATGGAGGATTCAGATGGTTATCAAGTGATGAGCTAAATCTGGATCCAAATCGGATAGATAATAATTCAAATGATGGTTATGTGTATGAAGTTACTTTAGAATATCCCTCCAATTTGCACGAATCGCACAATGACCTACCTTTTTGTGCGGAAAATAAAAAACCTTATGGAAAGAATCAAACTAAATTAATTGCTGACTTTTCTACTAAACATTCATATATTATTCACTATAGAACTCTTAAGCAATGTTTAGAGTATGGTTTGATTTTAAAGCAAGTACATCGGATTCTCACTTTCAAACAATCTCCATGGTTAAAATCATATATAGACTTAAATACCAAGCATAGAGCTAACGCTAAAAATACGTTTGAGAAAAACTTCTTCAAATTGCTCAATAATGCGGTATATGGTAAGACTATGGAAAATGTAGATAAGAGAAAAGATGTTAGAATTGTAACAAACTGGAACAGAACGAATTGCAATCATTTGGGAGCCCAAGATTGGATATCTAAACCCAATTTCCATAGTTTGTCTATTTTTTCAGAAGACATGGTGGCGATTCAAATGAATAGGCTCCAGACATATTATAATAAGCCTACTTACTTAGGATTTTGTGTGTTAGAACTTTCCAAATGGAAAATGTATAATTTCCATTATGGTTACATGCAGCCTAAATTTAAATCAAAATTGTCATTAAACTATATGGATACTGATTCATTCATATATACAATACGGACTGATGACTTCTATGCTGACATAAAAATGGATATACAGGATGAATTTGACACATCTGATTATCCTGCAGATAATATATATGGTATTCCTCGTTTAAACAAAAAGGTGCTGGGTATGATGAAAGACGAAAATTGTGGAAAAATAATGAAAGAGTTTGTTGGGTTGCGATCTAAAATGTATTCATTTAGTGTTCAAGATCAAAATGATGTAAAAAAATCGAAGGGGGTCAAGAAAACCATTTTAGATAAGTATAGCCTAAGTTCATATAGAGATTGTCTGTTTAATAAATCAAATGTATTTGATAATATGCTTACCTTTAAGTCGAGTTTGCATCAATTATATACTATGCAACTACATAAACTAATACTAAGTTATCAAGATGATAAAAGGAAAATAAAAAGTGATGGTATAAGCACATATGCATGGTATCATTCAGCAATAGAGGAAACCAATCCTGAGTATGAGCTTGACATGCTATTAATGGAAATTGATAGACTTCAAGAAGAAGAAGAAAGTTAAAATAAATGTAAATTATTGTAAATTTTTATTGTTAAAATAAATGTAAATATTAATTATTAAGAAAAATTTTTATGAAAAAACAAAGAAAATATAACCAATAAAAAAACAGTAAAAACATTTATTTTTGTCTACATTTTGTTTTTTATTTATTATCCATCCTTAAATATAATTTATGAATTTTCATATCTATTAGAATCTTGTGCTGCATTTTTTCCCCAATCTCATAACAAAGTCGTGTCAGTTCAATCTTTACATCCCTTTCGTGTATTTCTCGTATTTCATTGATTTGAAGTTTTGTTTTGTTTAAAGCGGAGCAGGTTGGTATATAATATTCATGATAGAAATGAAGGATTTGTTTTCTCAGAATGTTGTTCCAACATAAAATTGATGTAAAAAATACTCGAATTTGAGTTAGTGATCTCCATGTGTCAGAATCGATTTTTATTTTAAAGTTTCCTTGTATGATAACTAAAAAGCAAACACCTCTTTTATATTGAAACTTATATTCAACATCTCTCTCACTTTCATTATCAATTATATTTATAGAATTTAAAAAATCTCGACGATTAAGCATATCATGAATATACTCCTTATAGCACATGAGATGTAACCACTCTTCTCGATCCAGTCCAATGTATTGCTTATTTTTATAATGCAACCATATCATTGGCTTAAAACCAAAAGCTGTAGAAAATCCACATGAAATCTTCAATTTCCAATTGAGCAAGTATTCAAACCCAAAAACCAAATCATATATTTGAGGTTTTCGTTCTTGATTGTTGTGAAATATATTCTTTAAAGTACGTTTATCCATCCTCAATGAAAATAACATTTAAACTAATAGCTTTTTCGGTCTATTAATCTCTATATATACAGAAATATGTATATTAAAATAAATAAGAAATCAAAAGCATACACACACATACATATATATTTTATATTTATTAATTGATTTTTTTACATAAATTTTTATAGGTATCTATAATTTTAAAAATTATTTTTTTCCTAATGTGAAACATGGTACACCGACATGTGTCTGGGCCTTCTTCACATCCTTCACTATACCAGGGGCAGCTGGCAAAATGTCCATTCTCGTCGGAGTCCTCCTGCTCCACAACTCCATACTCCTCATTTTCAGTGAGCATGGATACAAAAAAATTTATGCTCTCTTTATGCTCATATAATAATGAGTCCTCAAAGGAATGGAGGAATTCAAATAACTGCTCACGGATTTGGCTCATTTTTTTAATTTAATTTATTAATTTTTTTAAGAATTTTGTTGAATGCTATTTTTACACTAATATTCTTG
Organism: Tachina lurida; assembly: GCA_944452675.1. Lineage (NCBI taxonomy): Eukaryota > Metazoa > Arthropoda > Insecta > Diptera > Tachinidae > Tachina > Tachina lurida. Next base: position 62,573,485 of record OX101756.1, read on the forward strand.
AATGGTTTACGTTCCTATTTATAGTAAAAAATATACTTGTAAAATTAAAATTTTACAAAAAATTGTGAGTTCTTTTGAATTTTTTTGTTTCAGTTACACTTTAGCACATTAATATAACTATCTCTCTAATCTTTTGTTTTGAAATTTTTTTGTTTCAGTTACACTTTAGCACATGAATATAACTATCTCTCTGATCTTTTTTTTTTTGAAATTGTTTGTATCAGTTACGCCTTAGAACGTTAAAATATGTAACTATCTCTTTCACTACAATTCTATCAGTGAGAAAACAAAAAATTTACGTAAAACATGATTACAATATGAGAAAAAGAGATAGCTACGATACTGATCTTTCTTTTAAGAACTATTTTTTACCTATTTAAAGATTGGTAGAAATATTTAATACATCAGTTTACAAAAGCAGATTGAGCTATCTGTCAGAGAAGAAAAAAATACATATAAAAATTAAATTTAATTAATTAATATTGTGATAATGAATCCTCCAGATTTGATCACGAAATTCAATACATTGAATAAAAAAAAATTAATTCATATAAAAGAGCTCCAGGACTCAACGAAGTATGCAGTTAAAAACGCTAAGCGTGTGACGAGTAAATACGGCACCACAATTCAAATTGAACTAGAAAACAACATAATGTTTTTCCCAAATCGGTACAACACGCTATCGGATGATGACATAATAGAACTGGCATCCGGGATATATTGCATATGTAAGCAAGGAGACAGTGGCTTAAAATTGGATACTGCTGCTGAAATAAATATCTTTTTAACAAATGCTCAATACCCACAGTGGGAATAATGTGTAGAAACTATTATTTTATAAACATTTTGATTAATAAAACAGAAAAAATTTTAAAAATTGTTCGTGTGTTGTATTTATTTATTTTTTAAACTTACTTTGTAAAGAAATTGAAGACATAAATGTCCACATTCAAATGAATTATAATCTTGATATTGATTGTAATTATATTTTATATTTTTGCCTAGATATTTAACTAGTTCTAATGGAGGTTGTAAATTTCCAAAACTGTTGAAATATTCTTTATGTTCATTGTTTTTATAATATGCTACCCAATGGGTTCCAGGTCCTCTTGATAAATCCAAATTAATGATTCCACATTCTCTTTTTCTCGATCGTTTTGGTAGTGTATCCAACATGAAAACTCCTCTAAAGTATGGAATGTTTGTTGAAAAGTTTCTCAGATCAACATCAGATAGCGGTTTATTGGGCAGCTTTACGAAAAATTTGGTTTTTGTTTTTCTTGACAAACCAATCCATATCCTTTCTTATATGGTTTAAGGTAAAAACCTTTCCCCATTGCTACTGCTTCCATTGTTTTATTATGTCTTTATCAAGTTGTTGTTTGGCATTCTTTGCAGCATTTATTGCTTTTGCTATAGCTACTCCGCCACTAGAAAGACTACCAATTGCACTCAGAGCAGTAAGAATAGGTACTAAAGGTAAGAAGCCACCAATTTTTGGAACATTAATTACGCGTGGTATTACAACTTGCGATTTCTTCCCCCTTAACGATTTGTTGATAACCTTTCGTGCAATCCTAATGGCAGAGTTAATGTCTTGAGGTTTTTCCTTCTTCAGTATTTTTGTTGCAGTTTTAATTGATGTACTGAACAGCTTTTTTCCATTTTGTTCACGTTTTTTTCCAACCTTCTTCTTCAATCCCATACCAAATTTTCTTTTGACTTTCATTGCGTTAGTAACCATATATGCAAACGACTTTTCTGCAAGACTGCTATCTTTTGAAATAACTCGTTCCCAAGCTTTATTTTCAAGAATTTTATCAGCTTGATGTGTACTATTTAAATCATTTGTTTTGGAATAAGCAATATCGTGATTTTTACATGCAGCGTCTAATAAATTAATTCCTTTGTCACCGCGATCTAAACGTTTTTGTAATTTTGTTCCGGGTCCACAAAACTGATATCCAGGAAGGTGTAATTCAACAGGCAGAGAGTTTATTACTCTATTCACTAAACCTTTTCCAACGGCTGGTTTTTTATAACTAAACGTTTTGTTATAATGTATAAACATCTTATTTTATTTTTTCTTCTATAATAAAAGTAACATTTATGAAATGCAATTAGTTATAAAAATGCAATTAGTAAAACAACATAAAAATATTGTGATTCGCAATATTGATGCTTCAACGAACATCAGATCTAAAATTAAACATAGCTCTCTCTTACCAAATTCTATTCGTGCTCTAATAGTTGGACCATCAAATTGTGGAAAGACTAATGTTATGATTAGCTTGCTAGAAAGTCCTAATGGACTCAAGTTTAAAAACATCTATTTATACTCAAAATCCCTTTATCAACCCAAATATGAATACTTAAAGCGATTAATTTCACCAATTAAAGGGATGGGATATTACACATTTACAGATAATGAAAAAGTTATTCCTCCTGATGAAGCGAAAACTAATTCTATTATGATCTTTGATGATGTTGCATGTGAGAAACAAAATAATATACGAGCATATTTTTGCATGGGGCGACATAAGGATGTTGATTCATTCTACTTGTGCCAAACTTATACGAGAATCCCCAAGCACTTAATAAGAGACAATGCAAATGTGATTATAATGTTTAAACAAGATGAGACAAACATGAAGCACGTTTATAGTGATCATGTTGCCAGCGATATGAGTTATGAAAAGTTTCATGAAATTTGTCGAGAGTGTTGGAAGGATAAATATGGATTTTTGATGATAAGCAAAGATAATGACTTAAACAATGGTCGCTATAGAAAGCAATTCGACTATTTTATAACGATATAAATTACTCTACATAAAAGTAAAACATTAGTACTAAATTTGGCCTTGCACATAGTACATCTACTTATTTCCTAAAGTATTTACCGTACCTGATCTGAAAGCTGATTTATTACCTGATCTAATAGCTGATACCTGATCTGATACCCGATCTGATAGCTGATCTGATAGCTGATCTAATACCTGATCTGATAAGTGATACCTGATCGGATAGCTGATCTGATACCTGATACCTGATCTGATAAGTGATACCTGATCGGATAGCTGATCTGATACCTGATACCTGATCTGATAGCTGATCTGATAGCTGATCTGATACCTGATCTGATAGCTGATACCTGATCTAATAGCTGATACCTGATCTAATAGCTGATACCTGATCTGGTGTCTAATAGTTGAAAATGGATGAAAAAGTTTTAAAAGAGCTAATAAAGACAAGAAATGTTTTAAAGAAAAAATTTCGTAGTATAAAAGTTGATGAAGCAGATACACATGAGCAATTCAAAGATACATTTAAACCAATAATAGAACCATTAACAGAATTTGTGAACAGTTCTAAAAACAATAAAAAAAGTATTAAATCAGAAAGAGATGAATTTAAAACGAAAGTTTATAAAAATTCAAATTTTCCATTCAACGAACAATCAGTTAAATTAGAGACAAGTACTCCAAAGAAACTTGTTGAAGAAACGTTATGCAATAAAAATATCTCACTTCGTAATCGAAATGCAAACAAGGTTGATAATGTTGATACTGATGATGATGACAATGATGATTTTTACTCTCAATCGGAAACTCTAGACAATTCAGTTAATAATAAGAGTTATACTGACCTAGCACTCTTGGAAAGCAGAAACGAATTAGATACTCTATACGGTCCACATAAAGATTTTAATAATGAATGGAAGTTTGGCAATAGTAGTATTAAACTTACTGAAGATAAAATAGTGATTGGAAATCAAATATGGGCTTTTACACCAGGTTTATTTTCTTTACTGTTTCACAAAACACCAAAATATTATGATAAACATGAATTAGATATATATAAGAAAATTTTAGTGAGCACAAATGCATACAAAAGAGATTATAGACCTGAAGGACAAATCAAAGGAACGAGAGCATATAAATATAAGCATATTATCAGTAAATTGTTTAAGAAAGAAAGTGAAAAAAACTCATCAACTTCGTCATCACTACATGCAATAAAAAGCCCTTACAAGGGTAAGGGTTTGATGAAACTAAACCCATACAAAGCTAACTATATATACTGGGATGATCCTAATGAGTTAGTAGATCGCCTTAGGCTATTGCTAGCATCACAAGCTGCAGGTCATACTAATCACAATAACGAAATTGTCTCAATTATCGAAGAATTATATGAAGCAAAAATTATAGAATAATATTTATCTACATAAATCATGTCCATCGATAAGTTTGGGCACTATCTTAATGATACAAGTGGTACAGTTTTTGTGAAAAATGTTCCTAAGCTGCTGGGCTTCGTTATGGATACAACTAATAACATTGACGTTCAAAACAAAAGAATCAAAAATGTAGGAAAAGCTTTGGAGGAAAACGACGTTGTTAATAAATTGTTTCTGCAAAGTCAAATTGAAGAGGTACGAGATGAAATCAACATAAGTTTAAGTCAGAAACTCAACGAAATTCAGGAAACAATCTCAAGTATGAAATTATTCTTTGAAAAAGAAATTAAAAAGATAAATGAGTTAATTTATGGGTATGTAAGAACTATGATGGTCGACAGTATTTAAATGAACTCACACTGAACTCAACTTATCCCATCAAATTCTAAATACGTTAAATAATGACTTCAAAAAGAAATTTAATAAATGAACTACATAAGCAAGCACGAAAACATTTTCCACGTCGAAGAGTTGTTATGAAAGGAATAGATGATCTTTGGCAAGCTGATTTAGTTGAAATGGGGAACTATTCTACAGACAATAGAGATTATCGATTTTTGCTGACTGTAATTGATACATTTTCAAAATTTGCTTGGGCAGTACCCTTGAAAAGAAAGACTGCATTGGAAACAAGCCAGGCTATGCAGAATATTTTTCAACTGGGACGAATACCAAAAAACTTGCAAACAGACGATGGTAAAGAGTTTTTCAATAAACACTTTGGAAAATTGATGAATAAATACAACATTAATCACTACTCAACATATAGCAGAATGAAAGCATCAATAGTAGAACGATTTAACAGAACATTAAAAGGAATGATGTGGAAAGAGTTTAGCTTTAATGGGTCTTATAACTGGCTCGACATTTACAAAGACTTGATTAATACATATAATAAAAAAATTCATCGCACCATCAAAATGCCACCGATTCAAGTTAACTATAAAAATGAGAAAAAATTATTAAACACGGTATATAACCGCTTAAAACTATTCAAATTATAAAAGTTCAATGTGGGAGATCATGTGCGCATAAGTAAATATAAACATGTTTTTGAAAAAGGATATACACCAAATTGGACCACAGAAATTTTTACGATTAAAAGAGTTCAAAATACACATCCAGCTACATACATATTAGAAGACTATCGTGGTAACCCTATTAAAGGTGGATTCTATGGTGAAGAACTTTCAAAAACCAGATATCCAAATACATATCTAGTTGAAAAAGTTCTTAAAACTAAAGGCGAGAAGGCATATGTTAAATGGTTAGGATTTACCAATCAACATAATTCTTGGATCAATAAAAATGAAATATTGTAGTTAAGCGTATATATAAGTCTATATTTGTATCTAATATATTTAAATAAAATATAATTATATATAAACTTCCTTTTTATACAAAGTGCTGTGTTTAATTTCACTTATTTGTAATCAGACAATCATAATGACAATAACACTTACTCTTAGCTCAAACTCATCTGAGTTATCTGCTAATTACTTTCCTCCTATTCGTTTGGATGGTGAATATGAATGTGCTCTAACTGATTTTCATTCATATAATAGCATTCCCAATGTAGATGATTATAACAATATATTTCATATTGGTGAACATGTAATTAAAATACCAATAGGATCTTATGAACTGAATGATATAGTTGATTATATTAAACATCGCTATAAGCAGTATTGTCCGGAAAATAAAATTGATATAGAAGCTAATAACAATACAATGCAAGTTAGAGTTAATAGCTCTAAGGATCCCATATACTTTAACAAAGATAACACAATTGGAAAACTCTTTGGATTCAATAAGAAAATTCTAGCTCCTAACCAAGACCATTACTCAGATCTACCAGTCAATATTTTCATCGTGAATATCTTGCGTGTTGAATGTAGTATAGTGGTTAACACATATACGAATAACTCACAAGCACACACATTACATGAATTTGCGATCAATGTCCCTCCAGGCTATAAAATTGTTGAGATTCCTCGAAATCTTATCTATTTGCCAGTTGACTGCCGAGAGATAAGTTCTCTTACTCTACGCATAGTTGATCAGAACGGTGATTTAATTAATTTCCGAGGAGAGGAAATTACAACACGAATACATTTGAGATCTAGCAAATAATGATAATATACAACGTCAAGCAATCTAAGGATAAAATTGGATACACTCATAAAACGCTATTGCAAACCAAACCACAATTAAAGACATCATTACACAAAAAACATTTGACGCAAGAAAATAAAAAATTTTTGAAGTCTCTCAACTTAAAGCTGACAAAGAAATGAGTTACATACTAGATGTTCTAGAAAAACCTCAATCAGACGAGAGTATAATTAAAAAGGACTATCACACATATACACCATACCTACAATCCTTCAACAATAATGATGAGATTCGAATTTCAATACAAAATCAAGACTTATATGTGCTACCCAGCGAAAGTTACGTATATGTTGAGGGAAGTATTGTAGATGATAATAACAGCAAAATATCTTCGTTTTTAAATCTAAAATTAAAAAATAACTTTGTGGCACATCTCTTTGACGAAATTCGATATGAACTTAATGGCATAGAAATTGATCATACAAGACATTTAGCGATCACAAGCAGCCTAAAAAATTTTGTTTCTTTATCACCAACAGAAAGTGTTGGCTTGTACAACGCAGGATGGAACAAACTCGATGATTTGGATATTTCAAATGGACACTTTAATTTCTATGTACCACTGAAACTATTTTTAGGTTTTGCTGAAGACTATAATAAAATTATACTCAGCGGCAAACATGAATTGGTTCTCCTACGTAGTAAGAACGATGAAAAACTCGTATACTCAACTGTTGCTACTGACAAACCAAAAATTAGTATCTCAAACATCTCATGGAGAATTCCACATATACAGTTATCTGATTTGAGCAAATTGAATATGATTAAAATTATTAACAGTGGTGCTTCTATACCAGTGGCATTTCGCAGTTGGGATTGTCACATTAATCCTCAACTAAATACAGGAACTAGCTATATATGGAATGTTAAACTGGCTGCAAATAGAGAACGACCCCGTTTTGTGTTGATTGCTTTTCAACAAGAAAATAAGTTTGTTCACTGTAATCTAAACAATTTAAAAGTGCATTTAAATTCAGAATCGTACCCATATGATGATCTAAATATAAAATTTAAAAATGATCGGTATGCCATCGTATATGATATGTATCTACGGTTTCAACAAAACTATTACATGAGGGAATCACAACCGCTTCTGACTGCTCAGGAATTTAAAAATAGTGTGCCGATAGTGGTAGTAGATGTCAGTCACCAAAACGAAGCCCTCTCTAACGGTCCTGTTGATATAAAAATTGAAATTGAAACGGACTCCAACATTCCTACTGATACATCTGCTTTATGCATTCTCATCCACGATCGCATAATAGAATACATACCCTTAAAAGGTCAAGTTCGTAAAATAATGTAAATTAAAACTAAGATGATTGGGGATAAAGTTTTCATCGATATGCAAGGATTTAAATCCAATTCAAACATCTTCATTGCAAAAGAAATATCAATTGTTTTTAACAATAAGGAGCACATAAATTTTATTATTAAACCACCGTTTAACTTCAAAAGACTATCAATAGCAAAACAAAGAGAAGCGAATTGGCTAACAAGAAACTTTCATCATCTGAATTGGAATGACGGATCAATATCATTTAAGAGTCTTGTAAGATTTTTAAAATCCAATTTAAAACATTCTTCAATTTATGTTAAGGGTGTGGAAAAGAAGAAATGGTTTGAGAAACTACTTCAACTTAGAGTTTTCAACATCGAGGATATTGGCTGCATAAACTTAAAGCAAATACAACTTAAATATCTGGAATATTTTTACTGCAGCTATCATAATTATGGAGCCTGTGCCTTAAGAAATGCATATTTACTTTATCAGGAAAATAACTAAAAAAATTATTTTAGTTTTCTATTTTTACATTGCTACAACATATATGTATTTACGATATTTTTTAAAATAAATATGTAGATTAAAAATATACAAAATTTTGTTCAATCATTTTATTTATATGTATATGGTATGTACAAGGACAGAGACAGTTAATTTGAATTTATGTTTAAAAAATTAACTAAATTAAAATCTTAAATTTAAGGCAGCCAATACTGTATCGCCCTCTTCGTCTTGCATAAAGGTTGTAGTTAAATCGTCTACTGGCATATAGTTTAATGTTGACAACAAGGCATCGCCCTCCTCGTCTGCCATAAACTTTTCCTCTTCCTTTTGGAAGTTTCCGTTATAGAAATATTCCATTTGGTTGTTTGGAATAAGATATTCATCTACCTCGTCCCCAAAAATATCTTTAATAGATACATTAGGAGGCAAATCGTCGACTGAAAGCTCTATTGACAGAGGGCTTACGGTTACCTCCTCCTCCCGATTGCTCAATCTCACAAATGTCTCTGGATGAGTTTGTGAGACGTTTAAAGATATTAAAATTGGGCTGCTGCTTAATGTCTCCATAATAATAATTTATATATTTTTTAAATTTTGTAAAATTTGATGATGTACTGTCTAGATACAATGCTGTACTTGCTGCTAGATTAGAAAACTTCTCAATTTATACGAATTACTATCAAGTCATATGCATAATTTAAGAGTCAATAGACAGAGACAGAGACAAATGTCAGCAAGCAGTGAAAATAACAACCAATCTTTGACAATCCTCAATATCACAAACAACAACAAAAACAGAAACATTGATATCTCATCAGCATACATAATTACTTTCTATAAATACCCCTCCATGTCCTAAACGAAATACTACAAACAAAAAAAGTAATGCCGCATGCACACAGTGTGCACTAGTGGTAACGTTTATGATTTCCGATTTTTTTATTTATTTTTTGTTGTGTGGTGTTGCCTTCCCTATAAAAAACATAATGTGAAAGGCGTTGCACACATTTTAAAAAATAATTAGAACACAACAAATGCCAGATGTGTACTCAGCATTACACACTCGCTTTTTTTATATACATATACGACTACTTACCCATCTGCCAACACTCAAGTTATTGTAAAAACATACGTAAATACACATGCATGAGCATAACGTTGGCTCCCATGATCACGCATCTCTAATTCCCTTTGACAATCCTAAATATCGTACACTTCAATTTCTTTAACCTTCAAGTAAGTTCATTGCTCATAAATTACATATTTTATTCATCTCTTCAAACTCTTTAAACATAGGAAATAGGAAAATCAAAATAAATAAAACCAACAACAAAAAACATTCATAGATTTCCCACAAGCATACATAATGTCTTTCTAAAATAACCTTCCATGGTCACCAGCTAAAAAGAAAATAGATAAAACTAAAGCAACATTTTCTCTATGCACACACACACACACACACACACAATCTAAAATCATAAACCTGCTGCAACCGCTTAACAAACCAAGAAAAAAAACATTCAATTCAAAATTAAAACAAAAACATACATACAAGCCTTCGTACCTACATAATTAACTATGTACATCAACGGACGGACGGATATCAAACCATGCTTAACTCACAAACCACATATTTTATTCATCTCCTTAAACTCTTTAAACATAGGAAATTGAAAAAATCAAACTAAATAAAACCAACAACAAAAAACATTTATAGATTTCCCACAATCATACATAATTTCTTTCTCAAATACCCTTCTGCAACCGTTTAACAAACGATTAACCATACTACGTGCAAACAAAAGAATAATACAAGAAAATAACAACCAATCTTTGACAATCCTCAGTATCACAAACTTCATAAACACGCACGAGCATAACGTTAGCTCCCATGATCACACATCTCTAATTCCCTTTGACAATCCTAAATATGTTACACTTCAATTTGTCCAATCTTCAAGTAAATTCATTGCTCATAAATTACATATTTTATTCATCTCTTCAAACTCTTTAAGGAAATAGAAAAATCAAACTAAATAAAACCAACAACAAAAACATTCTCAAATTCCCCCCACACAAGCATACATAATTTCTTTCTCAAATACCCTTCTGCAACCGTTTAACAAACGAAAAACCATACTACGTACAAACAAAAGAATAATACAAAAAAAACCAAAGCAACATTTTCTCTATCCACACACGCACACACAATCTAAAATCATACAGCTACTGCAACCGCTTAACAAACGAAAAAAAATACTACGTACAAACAAGCGCACCTGCGTGCTTACATAAATAACTATGCACATAGACCGGCGGACATCAAACAATAAAATTAAAACAAAAACACATCGACGGACCGACATCAAACCATAAAATTAAAACAAAAACACATCCACGGACCGACATCAAACTATCCTTATCTATGTACAAACAAAAAAGGGACAAGCGCACCTGCGTGCCTACATAAATAACTATGCACAGCAACAGACGGACATCAAACCATAAAATTAAAACAAAAACACATCGACGGACCGACATCAAACTATCCTTATCTATGTACAAACAAAAAAGGGTTATGCAAACCCTCGTCGCTCCACACCATTGACACTAATTACCATAATATGGAAAATTTAGCCCATAAATTACAAAATTTCGACATTAATTACCCAAATTTCGACATTTATTACCCAAATTTGACAATTTTAATGGTCATAGAACCGGCAGTATCTAACTACTAATACTTTTTTTCTTCAAATGTCCTCCTTAAAACTTGAACCAATCTATGCGTTTGCTCAATAGTGCTATGCTGACTTCTAAAGCCAAATTGATGGTCCGGGATGCACCCACTATCAGATAAAATTGTGGACAATTTAGTCATGAGCAGCTTTTCGAAAAGCTTTGAAATTGTTGAAAGTAAGCTTATAGGCCTATATGACTCAGCCTTGGTAACATCTTTGCCTGGCTTTGGAATCATTTTAATCTTGGCAAGTTTCCAGTTATGTGGAAAATACTGCATTCGTAAAATTGCATTAAAAATAAATAGCAAGATTCTTATTGCAATATGAGGCAAATTCATCAGCATCTTGTTACTAATGCCATCAATACCTGGAGCTTTCTTCGGGTCGAGTTCTGCAACTATTTTTTGTAGTTCACGCATCTTAAACCTTAAAGGACGAGGGGGTAGAGAGACTACACTCGGTAAATCGGCAGCACCCGTACATGAATTGGGAGTGAATACAGATTTTAAATGCTCAGAAAATAAGTTACCTTTCTCACTATCGCTTCTTGCCCAGCCTCCAGTCGAAGTACGCAATGGTGATTTGAGGTCAACGGGTCTTTTAAGATTTCTAGTAGCGCGCCATAAAGAGTAATTAGATGTTGACGTTACATCAAGACCTTCTAAATACTTTTCCAGTAATGCAGTCTTTTCCGACGATAGCAGCTCTTTGAGTCGTTTAGTATATTCTTTAAGTCTGATTTTATTTAGGGGTGATCGGTGTTGTTGCCATTCTCTTCTAGCTCTCCTTTTTTCACATACAAGACGTTCAATTTCCGTAGAATAAATTCTATTAAAGCCAATCTGCGGATAGGAAGTAGTGGCATGTTCAGCAGCCTGTTTAATGTATTCGTTAAGATTGGCAATATTAAATTCAATATCATCAGGTGATCTTAGCAGAATGTTTTCTACGCAGTGACTACTAATATATTTTTTGATTCTGGAATTTTTCTTACGTCAGTAGGCCAGTAAGTAGGCTCCCCACTCGAAATGACATCTAAGCCCATTTTTGAAATTGTATTAAACAACGCTCTACCTCTAGGTGTAACAAGACGCGAGCCCCAGTACGTATGTTTTGCATTGTAGTCACCAGCTGCCACGAAACAAGATCCAAGCGATTTGTAGAACTTCTCATACTGATCTTCGGTAACTGAAAATCTGGGAGGTGAGTAAATTGATGATATCACGAAGTTCGCACAAAAATGTTCTACGAAAATATTCGTAGCTTGCATATATTCTTCACTAACGTTCTCAAGGATATAGTGCTTGAGTCTTGACTTAATTAGAATTGCTGATCCACCGCATGCTCTCCCTCTCGGGTCCTTTGAATCATAAAGAGTGTAACCATTTATTTTAAAGCAGCTTCTCGAAGTCAAGTGAGTCTCAGAGACCATCATTATATCAATATTTTTTTCCGTGAGGAAGTGCTCAAGTTCATTTTTATGTTGGCGAATGCCGTTTGCGTTCCAGAAACATAGTTTTAACGTGTTCATGGTTTGTTGACTAATGCTGTGCCAGATAAACTGTAGCGGCAAAATTTACTGAATACAATTCAAATGCCGAAAACTTTTCATTTTACGTTGGGCGCCAATTGTAACAGGGCGGATTGACTTGTTAAGGGGTTTATTTAAATTATTATTATATTTTTATATTATGAACTGGTTCGAACAGATTAACTCGCCGTTGTTCGCCCTCAGTTTATCTGCCGTACACAGAAGTCCACGAAGGTCTGTCTATGTCCTAACAATTTTTAATTAAATTATTCTTTTTCAAAATAATTAACCAAGCGCTCTGTAGTTTTTAGATGACTTTATTCTTAAACAGAATGAACTTAAAACTAAAATACAAGAGGTTACTTGACTTTTTGCAAATCACAAAAGTCGTCTAGAGTTATTTATTTTGTACTAAAGGGTGTTTTTTATTGAGGTATAGAACTTTAAGTTGGCATCACTTTTTTAACTGGCGGCCATTTTGTCAGCTGTCAAGTGATTAATATTTAGTTTGGTTTGCCATTTCATCATGAACAGGTTGACAAAAGAACAACGCTTGCAAATCGTGCAAATTTATTTCGAAAATAATGGTTCAGTTCGCGAAGTTTACCGCAAGCTCCGTCCATTTTATGGTCGACATAATCGTCCATCAGAGCAATTAATTCGGTTAACCATGGATCGTTTTCGCACTACGTTTACTCTATGTGATAATACGCATCCGCAGAGACGTCGAACAGTGCGCACCGAAGAAACAATTGCCGCTGTAGAGCAAAGTGTTGAAGAGGACCCGAATGAATCGATTCGCCACCGTGCACAGCAATTGGAGCTTTGTCCATCAACTTTATGGAAGATTTTGAAGATTTTGAATGTGGATGAGTTGTGGTTCCAACAAGACGGCGCTACATGCCACACAGCGCACGTCACAATCGATTTATTGAAGGAAACATTCGATGAGCGCATAATTTCGTGGAATGGACCTGTCAATTGGCCACCAAGATCGTGTGATTTGACACCATTGGATTATTTTCTTTGGGGATATGTGAAATCGCTCGTCTACGCCAACAAACCAGAAACGTTAGGGGACTTGGAAGCCAACATTCGTGGCGTTATTGCCAACATACGGCCCCATATGCTCGAAAAAGTGGTTGAAAATTGGACCTGTAGAATTGGCTTTATTCGAGCCAGCCGCGGCGGCCACATGCCCGAAATCATATTTAAACATTAATGGCATAAAATTATCCTTCCAATAAAGCCAAATTGATGGACATTAAAACGATTTTCTTGTGTTTTATTTCAATTCGAAGTTCTATACCTCTAAAAAAAACACCCTTTACATACTCAAATATACAACGTCAAACGAAAAAACATCCACCGCAAAGTTACTAAACCATGCGCAAGTATTTAAGACGTATACTCAAAATAATACCATAAGAGAGCGTAATTGACTTCAAAGAGATGCACATAGTATACTAGAGACTCAGTAATACTTATGTATTATGTGCCTGCACAATTCTTAGCAACAATGGCAGTTACTGAGTGAATTCAAACTACTCATTATTTAATAAACAATAGATCCATACAATTAAAATAATGTACTGTGTGTATAAAATTAATGAGCACAAAAATATAATAAAAAGAATAAAAATATAATATAATATATAATTCAGGCTGCTACAATTTTATTATTAAGTTAAGGTAAGCAATTTATTATTGTTATTATTAATTAATTTAGTATAAAAGCAAGAATTAAAATAAAGAATTTGTCAATCTTATTAAGGCATTTAAAGTGTTTTACTGATTGATCTTTACTACGTTTTTCAAGTTCAAGTGCTTGAAGGACAACCCGGCAAACAAAAATAGTGTCAATACAAGTTTATGTGCTTGGATTGAAATCACTATTGCCACAACATTCAGCATGCTTTAACTTTAACAATCGTTTTTGCATAAGGGCATATTTCTTTGGAAATAGGACTTTAGTACAGAATAAGCTGTTAATGCTGTTAACCGTACTATTTACCAAAGATAATCTGTAATTATTTGTAATTTTCTTTTATTTCCTTGTTCATTTCTGTTTTTTTACTTTTATGAAATGTTGTAGAATTAAATTTTGATAGTCGCGTTCTGCTTTTTCCAAATAAAGGCATCAAGTCTCAGAATGCATGTGTACCAGATGTAAACTCGGCCTTAGTTGTTATAAAGCTTTAGCTATTGTGATATTGCCATCACCTTATTATTGAACCATCGCATTAATAAAGTAAATAACGACACTCATCAAGGAATGTGTACATACAAATTAAGTTGCCATAACAAAATCAAAAAATCCCGGGAATTCCCGCACAAATTTTTCGGGATTTCTTTCCCGGAAAATTTTCCCCGGGAAATCCCGTATGAAAAACACTATTTACAACGCATTATCCCATAAAAATCATATCAATATTCTATCAACGGACTCTCAAAAAGCATTCGACAGGATTGGTATTCATGTTATACTATTACAATTAAAGGAGTGAAATATTTGCAAAGAAATGTATGGTATTATAAAATGCTTCCTAAAGGTCGTTTCACACTATAATACAAGTATTAATACTTTTGTGGAAAATGCAACTCCGACATGTTGAGTTGTTATTGTCTCTTGAAATTTTTGAAACAGAAATTAGATTAGGGATGCATTTTCTTCAAAAGTATTTATACTTGTATTATAGTGTAAAACGGCCTTAAGCAACAGGCAATTCAAAGTCAGAGTTAATAAATCCTCCGTCACGTTTCCTCTACACAACAGTATACCACAAGGTTCTCCGCTATCCGTAGTACTATTCATAATTGCATTTAATCAATTTAGTGTAATAATCTCTAGACAACGATTTATTGAATACGCTATATATGCTGATGACGCCGTAATATTCACTAAACACAACAACAATTAAGTGGTGAAAGCAACATTTTTAAATATTTTAAAAGAAATTGACGAATGGGGTTCGATATCCGGAGCTAAACTATCGGTTGAAAATGCAAACTTCTTCACATTTGTAAAAAACGCAATTGTCATGTTTCCGACATCCAGTACAAAAATTCAACAATTAAAGAAGTCGACCACCTTAAAATCTTGGGAATAATTTTAGACAAGAAACTAACATTCAAATACCACTGTTTACAACTTAAGAAAGAGCTAAATGCACGATTCAGCATTATAAAATTCCTTACCTCTAAACGCCTTATGATCCAAATATCTACAATGATAAACATATCCCGCTCGATCATTCTTTCAAAAATTGACTATGCTCGACCTATATATGGATGATGCGCCAAAACCAACATAAAAATTATCCATGCACCTTATCACGCTGCAATCCGCCGTAGCATTGGAGCCTTTCGGACAAGTCCAATTAAAAATATCTTAGCCGAGGCGGGAATGCCATCCATAGAAGACCGCATTTTATTCCTCACATATAAACTTATCCCAAAAGTTATCCTATGCCGCAACGAAACTATTTTCCAAGTGTTTGGGCGAGAAGGTAGAAATTTGGGAAATAAAACACTGTAAAATATTTCTTACAAATATTTGATTTTTGCTTTATTTACCTTTATATTAGTAATTAGCGATGAAGAGGTAAATCTTTTTAATTATAAATTTAGAATTCACTTTATATATGACTATAAAATATAGGGATATAACGGTGCGTCGCACTCTAAAGACAAACGATAAATAAGATTTTTGATTTAGATGGCAAAAGCAATATTTAAGTGAACCGTTAGCGGTTTACTCGTTGGAAAATAAATAGTTACTCCGAAAGCACAAAGTTGTTAGCTTAAGGAGCAGAATCTACATTTCCAAAAAAAGGAGTAAAATAACCAAAACCAGCCAACTTGCATATAAAATTATATAAAGAAAATTAAATAGAAATTCGACTTAAACCACCACCTTGCCACCTTGCGAGAATATCATTTATAGAGCAATTAATAATGTCCCAACATTAATATATACATATATTAGAAAAAAAAGTTCATACATTCTAATATAAAATAAGCGTATTTAAAGAAGGAATATGGTTTTTACTACAATTAAACTGATTTGCGAATGGTTTTTACGACAGACCCATCAACTGACTTGCGAATGGTTTTTACAACAGATCCATCAACTGAAAGGCGAATGGTTTTTACAACAGATCCATCAACTGAAGTTGTTGCTGCCATTAGTGCTGGAGGTTCTGATTTGGGGGTAGGTGATACCACAGGAAACGGCCCGGCTATCTCCTTGCTTCCTTGTATTTACCGAACATGGCGTCATCGAATAAAGTAGATAAAGCGTTCCATTGTACTAGGCAACAATAAAAGTTAATAAGTGATATATTTTAATTGGTCAAAATGACCAATTTAGTAATTGGTCGTTTCACAACTCCGTTTGCAGTGCGTATATCTGCGACCCGAACGTGGTCATCACTTCCTGGGTAAGTCTTAATGACACGCCCTAGTCTCCAGGAAGTCGGAGAAAGCTGTTCATGTCGAATCGCTACTAAGTCGTCAACCTGTATATCCCTTTCAGGGAATTTCCATTTATATCTTTTATGCAAACTGTGAATGTATTCTTCTTTCCATCGTCGACAGAAGTCATGAGAGAATGCCTTGATTTTTCTATACCGATTAACTAAACTTATGGCAGATTCAAAAATAGATGGCTCCGGCGGGGCCAATAGGGGTCCACCGATCAAAAAATGACCGGGAGTTAGAGCTACGGGCTCATTGGGATTGTCTGACATAGGACACAGCGGACGGGAATTTAAACATGCTTCTATTCTTGCTAATATAGTGGAAAGGTCTTCGAAAGTATATTTAACATACTGAGCCTCCTTACGAAAGTGTAGTTTAAAACTCTTGACAGCCGCTTCCCATAAACCACCCATATGGGGAGCACCCGCTGGTATAAATCGCCAAGATAGACCCTTAATACCAAATGTCGAACACATTCTGGCTTTACTTTCTGAAAGAAAAGTACGAAATTCCTTTTCAATTTCACGTGAAGCTCCTACAAAATTACTACCATTATCAGAAAAGACAGTCAATGGACAACCTCGTCTAGCGATAAACCGATTAAAAGCTGAAAAAAAGGCGTCTGTGGTCAAATCTGAAGTGGCCTCTACATGAACTGCTTTAGTGCAAAACAGACGAAGATACACACATATGCTTTCGTAATTTTGCAACCTCTACCAGTAAAATTTCGCATATCAAATGGTCCTGCAAAATCAACACCTGTAAATGGTCGTTCCAATGTAGTCCTTTCTGTAGGTAATGCTGCCATTATTTGGTTACAAGAACGTTTTCTATCTAAAATACAACGCTTGCAACAATTAATTGTAGCACGCACTAAGTTTTTTAGACGAGAAACCCAATACTCAATTCGAATAATTCTCAGCATCAATTGATTTCCACCATGAAAAAAAAAATCGTAAAACGACAAGAATATGGTAAGATAATCGAGTGTTTTTCAGTATACGATAAAGAAAATTTTTCTAAACGACCATTCAATCTCATTACACCATTGCTGTCCAAAAAGGGATTGAGTGGAAATAACGAACTCTTCGATGAAATCGGTTTCTTTGATAATAAAGCTTGACATTCATCTGTAAAATGAACTTTTTGAGCCAATATTGCCAAACGTATTTTCACTTGTATTATCTCACTGCTCGATATTGCATTAGATGAATATTAATGTTTTCCTTTATGTGAAGCATGTATTCTATGATAAAATCGAAACCAAGTGAATAAAGTCAATCAACAAAATCGTAAAACGACAAGAATATGGTAAGATAATCGGGTGTTTTTCAGTATACGATAAAGAAAATTTTTCTAAACGACCATTCAATCTCATTACACCATTGCTGTCCAAAAAAGGATTGAGTGGAAGTAACGAACTCTTCGATGAAATCGATTTCTTTGATAATAAAGCTTGATATTCATCTGTAAAATGAACTTTTTGAGCCAATATTGCCATACGTATTTTCACTTGTATTATCTCACTGCTCGATATTGCATTAGATGAATATTCATGTTTTCCTTTATGTGAAGCATGTATTCTATGATAAAATCGATATCACCCTAAGAGCACGATCAAGCTTTGAAAATCTTTCAAGAATATCTTCGTAATCAGAGAAAAACGTCGCATGTGTCTTGACAGGTTTTGCCTCAATATCCGTTTTTAGTGAGTGTAGATCGTTGATTTTCCATTCACTTTTGCATCTTCTAAGCCACGCAGGTCCATTCCACCAAATATCACTCTCTGCTAATGCCGAAGGGGTGAGTCCCCTGCTGCCTAAATCTGCAGGATTTTCTTCAGACCTAACATGGTACCAATTATGACTCCCTACATTTTCCTGAATCCTACACACTCGATTGGCCACAAAGGTCGTCCAACTAGTAGGAGTTTTTCTTAACCAACAAAGAACAATTGTGGAATCTGTCCAGCAATATATTCGACTGAGCGTAATATCTAATTCATTTTTCAATGTCTTCAATAGTTCTGCGGCTAATACTGCACCACAAAGTTCCAATCAAGGCAGGGAAATATATTTAATTGGAGCTACTTTAGTTTTACATGCAAGCAAGTGAGTATATATATATATTGTCCCTAGTGACTCAATGCGTATATAAACTACCCCGGCGTATGCTTTTTCTGACGCATCAGATAAAACATGAAGTTCAGCTGACGTATCAGGGCTATAATGTACCCACCTGGGTATCTTTATATTGTTCACTTCCGTATAAAACGAAACGAATTTTTCCCAATCATTTTTCGTAGAGGGGAGTAAAAAATCATCCCAGTCTATATTATCTTTCCAGATATTTTGCATAATCATTTTTGCAACCACAATGACTGGACCGAGCCAACCTACCGGGTCAAACAGTTTAGCAATGGTGTACAAAACTTCTCTTTTAGTGTATTGTGCCTTATGAGCAGGGAAACCACAAATATGCTCTAAAAAAGTGTTTTATGCGCATTCAATATGCACTAAAAACTTGTAAATATGCACTTTAAAGTCAAAAAATATGCTTTTAAAATAGAATTAATTGGTTTATTTGTAAATGAAAATATTCAACAACATTTGCATATAGAATAAGAAAAAAATAAATAACCAAAAAACGGAAACATAATTAATAACTGGGTTTGAAGTGCAGGTTTAAACAAAATTACTATTAAAATTTTTACTAAAACAAATAATACAAATTAATTTTTATTGGATGCATAAGAATTTAACTTTAATTTCAAAATATCACGATATCAGAATTAAGGCTTTGGAACTGTATTTTGGATAAATAAGACAAGATTTTAATTTATAATTTTTATTGCAATACTCGTAAATAACAAAATATTGACCTAGAATTTCAAATAAAAATCTTTTCTGTCCCATCTTAATGAACTTTCATACATTTACAATGTTCCTTCAAGGTCTTTTCGGGGCAGAGTAAATCACACATAGCTAAACTGAATTTGTATTGCAACTAACGTCCGTAAAACTGCGTTATATATAAAAAAAATTATACACTACATGGAACATTGGAACAAAGATTTAGATGTCGAAAATTAAAAATAATTTGTAAGCATATTAACCCGCGCAGATAGCGCAGAAAAAAAATTTTCTTCAAATATTAAATTTTTATTTCGAAAACGAAATTTTAATGGAATGGAGTGTTTTTTAAAGGATGGTGGTGCCAAGCGGGTTGAAATAAAATAAATTCTATAAAATATCAAAATATGCCATAAAACCGTAAATTATGCTCTAAAAATATGCTAAAATTATGCGTGTAAAACTGATATATGCATAAACATGCTTTAAAGGGTAAAATATGCAAAAATATGCACTAACAAATCGATGCCAAAATTCATTAAAAGTTCTGAAACGAACAAATATCTTGTCCCCGCATTAATACGTGATACAAGAAAGAACATGCAATTGCATATTTGCGGTTTCCCTACTTATGAGTAATAGGCTCTACACAAAAATAAAAAGAATCCAATTGGGCATTCCATTTAATACCCAATGTTTTGGAACTGCTTGATTCAACAAAAGTCAATAATTTTGTATCCACTAAATATTCCGTGGGAAGATCTTTTATAATTTGGATTTCATTCGAAGTCCATTTTCTTAATTCAAATTTTGCTGACGACAATACCGTTATCAATTCATTTCGCAATTTTAAAGCCGATGAAACATCATGAGCCCCCGTAAGTACGTCGTCAACGTACATATGCTTGCGTAAAATATTTTTTTTTTTTTAATGCATGATTTTTATTTATTGTATCTTCATATATGAACTAACAATAAGTATTCAAATCTTAAATCTAAAAATATAATTAGGCCCGACCAGTGTCGGACATAAGCTTAGTAATAGTTATATATAATACATAAGTAGTGATAGTCAAAAGGAAAAAATATAGTAGTTTTGCGGTCAGGCTTTATTATTGGATGATGAGGCAAATAGCAAGATAGACCTGGGGCTGTCAGCCCTCGCACCACTGGCCTCATATGATCCAACAACAAATATTCCTGCACAACACTATCATATAAGGATTTAACATCAGGTTTGCGTAGAAGCGACGTTTCGTTTCTCAAGAACTGTGCCATCACATTCTGTCTAGAAACACCTAAATTGATATCTTGAGGAAATTCTGGCTTAAAGGGTAGCGTCACTACATATCGGCCATCAGAATCACGTCGTGTTGTTTTCCTATAATTATCCTCACAAAATTTATCAAAAGTACTTAATATTTTTCTTTTTGGAGTCTCTTCTAATTCCCAAAATTTAAGAAGATTTTTATTTAGACTATCCTCCGGAGATTCTTCTATTCTGACAGAATATACTTTAACTTGTGGCTTTGGAACGGATCCTGTGATAATCCACCCGAATACAGTTCTTTGAGCTAACAATGCTCCCACAGTTGCATGATGAATTCCCCTAGAATGATTTGAGGATACAAGTCGGCCCCTAACAGTATATCGACTGACTTAGGCTGCCAAAATTGAGGATCACCTAATTGTAAATTAGGAAAAATGTCATGAAGATTTGAATCAATGACAAACGAGGGCAAGTCCCCTGATATCTTTGGTAATACCAAAGCCATAGTTTCCAATAACATAGAGTGATCTAATGGAGAACTGATCTTCAAATTACAAACTTTCCTAGTCGTAGCCGAAAGAGTTTGATTTATGCCCGAAACGGACACCTTCGTCGAAAGTGGTCGCAATTTCAAGCGATTTTGCAAATTTTCAGAGATAAACGATGGCTCTGAAGATGGGTCAATAAGGGCCCTGGCTGGGTACGTCATACCCTGATGAACAATATTTACCATTGCTGTACCCAGAAGCACTTGGAGGTTCTGAGAGACATGAAAAGCCTGCCGAGAAAAATTATTATTGGAATAAATTCCCGTCGATGTAGAAGGCAGAGATGCATTTAGGTCAGCATTGTGCACTACGTTGATAGTACTAGGAGTCACGCTAGTATTATGCGCAACTGTACTTGCAACTGTTGCAGAATTATCTTGAGTCGCAACTTCAGTATTAGAACTTTCCCGATGTAGCAAAGTATGATGCCTTTTATTACACGTTGCGCAATTAAAAGCACTTTTACAATTTTTAACTTCATGTTCACGGGACAAACAATTTACACAGCAGTGATGCTTTTTCACTGTTGAAAATCTTTCAAAAATTTAGAGATTTTTAAGTCGTTTACAAGCCCGCAAAAAATGATCAGAAGAACGACATAAAATACAAGAACTAGAGGTAGAATTTACCACATGAGCCCTAATTTTCGGAGCTACAGGTTTCATAGAAGGTTGGGTATCTTTGAGTTCACGAACACATTCTAGAGTTTGAACCCTTTCTGTCAGAAAGGCGTCAATCCAATTTTCAGTACAAACTTTATAGATTGAAAGGGCATTTAGACAATTATTAATACCGCGTTGTAAATTTTTTATTCCCGCACTAGATTCCTTGTCAACCGAAGGAAGGTTAAATAATTTTTTCAATTAGTTATTAACCAACATGCGAGGATTCTCATATGCTTCTTTCAAATTACGCCAAGCCATATCGAATCCTTCATTACTTAAGGGGCATTTTGAAACTATTTCATTTGCCTCCCCACTAGTCTTACGTATTAAATGACAAAGTCTTTCAATATTGCTAAGACGCGAACTATTAACATATGTATATGGGAGTGAATAAATCCCTAAACGCGGGCCACTCAACATAATCGCCAGAAAATGTTTTAACATCACATGGTGGAAGGGTAAGGTTATGGTCAGAATTGCTATTGTTCACATTTTGTATAGAAGAGGCATTCAATTTCACAGTTTCGAAATGATGCACTTTCTCATTTATCATGGACAAGGAATTCAGATACGCTGTAAAGGTAACGTTGTATTTATCTGTAGCTGCAGTAGTGTCACAAGAATCTGCTTTTTCTTTACTATCTGAAGCATCTAAATAATTTTCATATGCTACCTTTACCTTTTCCCATAAATCTTTTAATTCTTCCCGGTGAATTTCTAATGTATACACGGTATGTAACTCGTCACGAATATCATTAAATTGTGCTTCAAATTGAATAAGAGCATCCGACACTTTAATAAATTTTTTGAAAGCTGCAATTGCCATTTTTTTTTTATTTGTTTGTTTTTTTTTTATTAAAAATACGCAAAATTTGTTGCACTTTATTTTATTTATTTACAAACAAATTATTTATTTTCTTTAAAATTTCTTTAATTTTTTCCACAAACGATATCTTGACCAACTAGTCCGACAATATGGTGACAATTGATCACAGGAAAAAAATTTATAAAAGAAAATACAAAACAAAAAATACACAGTTCGATGAATATACACAAGTGTATGTATGTATGTATATTTTGTGCACAATTTCCACGAAATAAAATATTATAATGATAATCGCGATAAACAAAAAACGATTTACTATTATTATTTTAGAAATTCACCAATATAAGAATTTTTCCGTTGATATTTTGCGTACCGAACACGAAAATATCAAATCAAACGTCAAATTAATTTTTAGTGTTGTGAACAGAGGTCCAATTCGTCGCTAACTTGTCGGCGGCGGCGGCTGAGGAAATATATACCGGCGGCGGCGTCTAGCCGGCTGGAGCCGAATTTTTGTAATGACCAGAAAAATACAATAATAAGCAGAAAAATACAATGGGGTTAACGTTGGCAAAGCGTTTCCTAACTCTACGTCTCCACCTGACATGAAATTTTGCTGTAACTTGAAGTTATAACTGAGTTGTTAAAACAAATGCACTAACAATAATGTTATAACTTGAAAAAAGATTTAACTTGAGCAGTCCAAACTTAACATTAACGTTGCCAAAACATCGCAAGTTCTACTTTTGGAGTTGTGCCAACACACAAATGATAACCTCATGATGGGGTTGGCCTACTATTTTTTACGTCGTTGCCTAAACACTATGAAAACCAAAAATTAAAGTGTTTTCCCAACATACTTTTTTTGTTAAGTGTTTAATATTCCCAATACTTGAAACAATTACTTCAGAAGATAATTGTAAAGAATGAATTCTTGCATTTCAAAAGATGAATGAATTCTTATATTTCAAAAGATAATTGTAAAGAGTTCATTCTCTTATATTTCACAAGAAAATGTATCAGCGCTTGAACAAAACTTGCTAATGGTATTTAAAAATTTACCTTTTCGAGTTTTAAAGAAAATCATACTATTGAATTTAGCAAACTGGAAAGCTATACAATTCCGTTTTCTGTTTTGTGGCAGCAAAAATAAAATTAAATAAAAGAAATAAATACAAAAAGTTGAATTTAATAAATAAAATGGAGAATCGACCAACAAAAGAGCTGTTTAAATGCTTCCGTCAATAAAGTACTCATTGTGACAACCTTCTCCGTCGTTGCGTTAGTTTCAGTTGAAATAGGCGAAGTTTAACGTATGACGGAGTCATTGTGCCCCGGTGTTAAGGCATTACTTTTTTTTTAGTGAATACGCACATACATACAAAGATATGTAATTATTAAAATAATAGCTAATAAATCAGTGAATGTTTAAATATAGTTTGAGTTAATTTTCATTAAAAATTAAAATGTGTTTAAATACACTTTCATTTTTTCAGTGGTTAATTAAAGTTATTATCAAATTAAGTTGAAAGTACGGTAGCACTACAATATTATGGAAAGCTTTCCAAAAAACAGCTGTTCAATATAAACAAGAAAGTTGATTTATCAATTTGCAGAAAAACACATTTTATGATACAAAAAGAGCATCAGAATGCATTTTTCTATTTATATATTTCATGATATGAAAATATGTGTTACATTTGTTGTACATTTGCGAAAATTAAACGAAATTCATTTTAATATGACCACATGATGTTCATGTACGTACCTTCAAAAAACACACACATGCACAAAACATATGGTGTGTTTGTAAAATTTAAACAACACTTAAATCTACAGTGTTGGCTGTTTAAGTTTGATTTAATTGTGCAGTGAGAAACAAATTTTTGTGTTTAAATAAGATTTAAAAATAAAATACAAATAATCATTGACTGATTTATTAGCCCTAAGGCAAACAGATAACTTATTTAAAGTTACCAAATGAAACATTATTTTAGTCTCCCGCTAAAAATGGTTGAACAATCTTCATGTTGTCGTGGATGAAGAAGAGGTTTTTGATGGTTGAGACATTAAGCCGACTTCGCTTTTCGTTCACACAAGATCCAGCAAAGGAAAAGGCTTGTTCAGCTGATGCAGATGTCATAACTCAAAAACTGGAATTTTTGAGTTGATGGTGCAGAATTAATCCTCATATCGTTCTTCATATTGTGTAAAAATTTCGTACAAACATCTTGTGTACTCAATTCTGGAAGGCAAAATAAATTTTTTTTTTCTCATTAAGTTGTGTGTAAATTGAATCACCCTTATTCCATTTGTCGACGTCGACGTCACTTTAACGCAATACTAAAAAATTGGGGGGGGGGGGTATATCCGTTCTCGAAAACAACTGACTCCTGTTGGCAGGCTCATGCCATTTTCTAAAATTAAGGGAACGGAAATATATTGTCATTAGCACAAAATTATTCTCGAGAGGGAGTAAACAAGCCCCAATTTTTTTGTATTGTGTTAAAGTGACGTCGACGTCGACAAATGGAATAAGGGTGAATATAAACTTGTTTTCTGCCAAACATTTTTTTTCAGTTATGATGTTGTTTGAGGAAATGAGCGATGTGTAGTATTTTATCAATCAAGAAAATTTTTACTTAAAAACGCTTTTATTACTTTTACATTGCATGTGCATACAAATATACATGCATATGTATGTACATAGAAAAGCTAGTTGGCAGTACTGCATATTTTTAACATTGTACAGTCAGAATTAAAAATTGAAATTGATAATAATATAAAATGAAGACATAACTTATAAAAATATGTATAGATTGAAAAAAAACCAAAAATATAAATTTACAAAAATCGGCTTAGCCATCTAGTTGTGTAAGCACCGCTTACAAGCCGAAAACAAGCCGATGTCAGCCGCATGCATCGGCGGCGGCTTTGTCAATGAAAATTAGACTGGCGGGGGCTGTAAGCCACACGAATTGGACCTCTGGTTGTGAAACGATCAAGCACTTTAACAAACTTCACTGTATAAATATTTGTAAGTTACACCACATATATATATGTATATATGTGTATGTGTACATACTTCCCTATTCTCTTTTCTTCTTTCGCACTTGTATTTATGTATGTATGTACATACAGTATTTTTCGGTTAATTGACCCTACGGTTAATTGGTTTCCACGCTTAATTGAACCATATGATCGGGCAAAAAAATATTGCATACGAAAGCACATGTAAATTTCCTCGGATAATTGAACCCGGTTAATTGATTTTCCCGCTTAATTGGTTCAAAATTCATGTCATCAAAAATAAATTTCCTCTTACTTTTACCCGGTTAATTGCATTATTATTATTGACCTGCACAAGACCATTTATAAGACCTTTCAAGACATGCGACATTAGTAGTATATTTATGGGCATTCTGGCACACGTGTATTTTCTCCATAAGGATCATTCTAATTAGAATAGTTATGGGCATTCTGGCACACGTATATTTTTCCATAAGGATCATTCTATTAGAAAAAAATTCTAATTGGATCTAATTAGAATAGTAGATTATTCTAATTAGATCTAATTAGAATGATCTACTATTCTAATTAGTATATATATGTGCATTCCAATACATGTATTTTCCCATAAGGACGGATATTCCAATACATGTATTTTCCCATTAGGAAGGATATTCCAATACATGTATTTTCCCATTAGGAAGGATATTCCAATACATGTATTTTCGCATAAGGACGGATATTCCAATACATGTATTTTCTCATAAGAAAGGATATTCTAATACATATATATATTCCTACAACAAAGTTAACTTCAAATGAGAATATATATTTTTCTCATAAAAAGTTTAACGAAGACATTTTCGTAAATGGAACAATTCGAATGAGATTCTCATTTGAGTAATTGTATTAAAATGAGAATTCGATTGACTCACAAATATGTATATAAAAGACCAATTAGAAATTAGTTTTAGTTATTGTTATTCAAAGATCCTTGAAATTACGTTCAACAACAATGGTAAGAATGAAGTTTAACATAACATTAGAATTTTTTTATTTATTATATGAAAGTTTAAGAAATACATATAAAATTTAACTAATTTTTTTGTTTGTTTTTAGATCTATCAACAAATAATTAGCATTGCGCAAGGAATAAAATCTGAATACACAAAAATTGATGATATTCCCTTAAATGAACCTTACAAGATTTTAAATTTTGAATGGAAGGTTACACAATATGGATCCAAAGTTATTGCATATTTAAACAACAATAAGTGGTTTTATCTTCCGCAAAGAATCGTTAAATATTTAAACAGAGAGGATCCTTACTTATCAAAAATGAATGACAAAATTTGGACAATTATTTACAAAGGACGTCAATCACCAAATGGTTCAGCAATATTCGAACTAAACTATAGCTAAATTTTTATTTGTCATAAGAAATTTTATGTAGTTACACAATTTTTAAAACAATAAATATATTTAGTAAAGTGAAGTGACCCCTATTATTTATTGATTTTTGTTTTTATGTTAAACATGCACATGCACGTTAACAAAGTGAATTTGAAATCCATTTCAGGAAAATTTAGTTCAAAAAATTAAAATAAAATGCATATATTTCAAATTCATTTAAATTTTATGAAAATGAGAGTTTATGCTTAAAATAAGTTATCTTATTTATTTTCATTTTAAGAAAAAGGATAGGACATTTAAAAATTTGATGAAAGTTAAACATGCATGTACAAGACATGAAATTTAAACATGCATGTGCAAGACACATGGTCATATGTATATGTATGCATTACAAGTTTTTATAACTTTTTGCACTTATATAGAAATTTTCAAAATTCTCACCAAAAAATAAATTACATGAAAAAATATTCCTATAAGGAAGGATATTTCCATTGCATGTAGTGCGTAAGCATGCTTTTTCATGTCATAGCATTTAGATGTATTTTGCTTTACTCTAATTTTCATTTTAAAAGAAAAAAAGGATAGGACATTTAAAAATTAACATGCACATGCAAGACACATGATATTAAATAGTGCGTGTAGATTTACGTGGGTGCCTTGGTGAAATTTACATTTTATTTGTTCTGAGAAAAAGGGTATGCGAAAAAACTAATTACAAAAAAAATATCTTTCTATGAAGGACAAACAAATCTAATTTTCATTTTAAGAAAAAAAAAAAAGGATAGGACATGCACATGCAAGACACATGATATTAAGTATTAAAGTATTAAGAACGAGGGACATGCGTATGCATGCTTTTTTGTGCGTGTAGATTTACGTGGGTGCCTTAGTGAAATTTACATTTTATTTGTTCTGAGAAAAAGGGTATGCGAAAAAACTAATTACAAAAAAATATCTTTCTATGAAGGACAAACAAATATTTTTCCTTTATTGCTTAAACTCACTAATTTACAAGATCATAAATGTAGATAAATATGAAGATTTTCCAATTACAGGTAATTTTCTATAGATGAATGTATGCATATATTGCGTGTAGAAAAAAAAGTATAAAATAAAACATTTTTCTGAACAAAATTCTAGTCTTGTGACATTATTCAAAAACGAAGTGTTGTGTGAAAAAAAAAAAAAGAAAACTCGAAATTTTTATTGTTATATACATATGTGTATAGATTTAAATATTTTTAATTCATAATAGGTAAGTTAAATAATTTTAAAAATAGTAAGCATTGATTTCTAACGTTTAACGTTTTACACAAACAGTCTGTAAATTTGTTTTATACATTTTTAGTATATTTAAAAACGTTTATACAAAAATAAAATGATATCGAATTTAGAATGCAAAGAATGCAAAAGAGCTTTCCTAACTGAGGAAAATTACAGAGAGCACGAACGAAGTCATGCTTCAAGCTCCAGTCGTGTAAAGCTTGTAAAAAGTGCGTTTAAAAAAAGACTTGTGACACTTGTTTACATAAACGACAACGAGGAATGCGTCCTCCCAGAGACACACTTTGATACATCAGATTATGAAGCGAATAATAAGTTTGGTATTCCACAGAAAAATAAAAAAAAATTAGGTATGATGAAGGATGAAAATAATGGTAAGTT
This sequence comes from Tachina lurida, assembly GCA_944452675.1. Taxonomy (NCBI): domain Eukaryota; kingdom Metazoa; phylum Arthropoda; class Insecta; order Diptera; family Tachinidae; genus Tachina; species Tachina lurida. Next base: position 62,602,688 of record OX101756.1, read on the forward strand.
AATGAAGGAATTTGTGGGTCTAAGAGCAAAAATGTATGCATTCAAAACGATAGATATGAATTAAATCAAAAAGGTTAAGGGCATTAAAAGTAATATAACTAGAAATTTAAGTCTATTAGATTATAAAAACTGTTTATATAATAAGAAAATATATTATGGAAATATGTATATTTTTAAATCCAAACTTCATGATTTATATACTTCTCTAATAAATAAGATATCTTTAAGTTATCTAGATAATAAAAGGATTGTATATAATAACGTAAATACACTTGCTTGGGGGCATTACAAAGAAGAATTTATCAATGAAAGAGATGATGATTTTGTAATGGAAATTTATAATAGAGATAATCAAAACACAACTAATTGTATTATAGATCAATTTTTAAATGATGATGATGATGATTTTGTAATGGAAATTGATAATAGAGCTAATCAAAACACAACTAATTGTATTATAAATCAATTTTTAAATGATGATGATGATGATGATGATTTTGTAATGGAAATTGATGATAGAGATAATCGTAATACAACTAATTGTATTATAGATAAATTTTTAAATGATGATGACGATATTTTTATGCAAATTGAATGTTAATTTTATTTATTTATTAAAATTTTGTTTTATAAATTCAAATTATATTGTAATTCAAAACGACATCGTTAATTAATAAGAAAAATATAAATAAACTTTAACGTATCCGTTTGTGGATATATTTATATAAATATTTGTTTGAATTATTTTAAATTACATTTATTAACTAAGAATTTTAAACATAGGTGACCACAATTAAATGTATTAAAGTTTTGTTTTCGCTCATAATTATATTTAATGGGTATCTTTAAATAATTAACAAGTTCAATTGGAGGTTGTAAGTTTCCAAAGCTATCAAAATATTCTTTATAGTTATGATTTTTATAATAGGCTACCCAGTGAGTTCCAGCACCACGAGAGTTATCTAGATTAACAATACCACATTCTTGAACTAATGGTTTTTTAGGCAAACGATCTCGCATAAACACACCTCTAAAATTTTCGAGTTTTTTACCATATTTTATTAAATCTAGATCAGTTAATGGTCGATTGGGTAGGTTATCTAAAAGTTTTTTGGAATCGGTTTATAATACAGTCCATATCCTGATTTATATGGTTTAAGATATAAGACTTTTCCCATAGCAATTGATTCCATGTGTCTATTATGCCGAGTAGCCTCGGCTAGTTGTTCTTTTCCATTTTTAATATCATTTACAGCCTTAATAATAGACGATCCACCTGTAGCCAAACCACCAAGTGCGGATAAAGCTGTTAGGATTGGAATTAGTGGAAGAAATCCACCGATTTTGGGCATTGGTATAACTCTCGGTATAACAATATTAGCCCTCTTCTTCCCTTTGAAGTTCGAAGTAATGGATTTTAACGCAATTTTAACAGCAGCCTTTAAATTGTCTGGTTTTTCATTTCTCAAGAGGTTAAGAGTATTTTTAACAGCTTTTGAAAACAATTTTCTATCACATGTTTTTTTCATTTGACTCTTTTTTTTCTGTGACTTTTTAGATTTATGAATTTTTATATTGTTCATACCTAATCCGAATTTAAGTTTTGATTTCATAGCGTTTGTTACGAACCAAGCGTTAGTCTTTTCTTTGAAATCACTATCTTTAGATTGCACTTGTTGCCAAGCTTTTTCAACTAAAATTTTATCCGCTTTATGTCTCTTATTAATATCGTTTGTTTCTGAATATGTAATATCGTGTTCCCTACACGCTGCATCCAATGAATTTATTCCCTTATCACCTCTTGCTAAACGTTTTTCAAGTTTTGTTCCAGGTCCACAAAACTGATAACCAGGTAAATGTAGTTCAACAGGTAATTTGTTTATTAAGTTGTTTACTAATCCACTACCAATATTATACTGATTATCTTTAACTACCTTTTTATAGTTTATATTCATTTTTTATTAATTATATGATATGTGTAATGGGATTGACACTATAAACTTAAATGATGAGGTTTCGCTATATAATAAGAAATTTATATCAAAACCAAGTTAGTTATAAAAATGCGATTAGTAAAACAAGCTAAACAAATTGTAGTAAGAAATGCGGATGAAGCACAAGAAAACGAACCGAAAATTAAACATAGTACACTTTTACCAAATTCAATACGAGCATTAATTGTAGGTCCTTCAAATTGTGGCAAAACTAATGTTATGATTAGTCTAATAGAGAGCCCCAACGGTTTAAGTTTTAAAAACATTTACATATATTCAAAATCTTTATATCAACCAAAATACTGTTATCTCAAGGAATTGATACACCCAATAAAAGGAATAAATATTTTTACATTTGCGGAAAACGAGAAAGTTATTAGTCCTACAGAAGCGAACTCACATTCTATCATAATATTTGATGATGTTATTTGTGGAAAACAAGACACTATAAGAGATTACTTTTGTATGGGCAGACATAAGAATATAGATTGTTTTTATTTATGTCAAACGTACACAAAAATCCCTAAACATCTTATACGTGATAATGCGAATATGATTATAATATTTAAACAGGATGAAATGAATTTACGACATATATATATAATGATCATGTAATTGGTGATATGTCATTTAAAGAATTTACAAATATATGTAGTGAATGTTGGAAAAATAAATATGGCTTTCTTGTTATCAGTAAGGATAATCTGATAAATAAAGGGCGATATAGAAAAGGTTTTGATGAATTCATAGAACTATAAGTAAGCAGATCTTAAGTAGTTATAATGCAGATTGCAATCAGACATAAAACAGATCATTAGCAGATAAATATCAGTTGCTTAAGCAGATATCAGGCAGATCATTATCAAATATAAAGCAGATTTCAAGCACATATAAAAACAATAACTATGGATAATAAATTGTTAAAGGATATTGTTAAGACAAGAGGAGTATTGAAAGCAAAATTAAAAAATCTCAAATTAGACAATATAGAACGAGTTAATATTTTAGAAGATACATTCAAACCAATAACAAAACCTTTAAATACGATAATTGGAAAAATTAATGAATATCAAACTGATGATATATTGAATGATACATCTAAGTACATAACCAAACCTTTGAATAAAATAATAAAAAAAGATGGTGATTATAACTCAGATGATTATCAATCTAATGATAACATAACAGATCCACAACTTCCACCACTACCATCCGACGACAGTTCAAACAATTTTGATGATGCAATAGATTATAACCAAGTTACTGAAACTGATTTGAAAAAATATCCATTAGCTGAAAATATAGAATTACTCCTCAATAATAAAACAATAGATAAAATTTATGGTTTCAACATAGATGAAAGCGGAAATTGGCGATATGCAAATAATGAATTAAATTTTAATGCTGATAACTCTATTCAAATAGGGAATTCAACGTGGAAAATGACTCCAGGATTATTTGAATTAGTTTTCCATTCAAAGCCTCTACATTATAATAAAAATGATTTAAGAAAATATAAAGAAATTTTAATAAGTACTAATGCTCACAAACGTCAATATCAATCAAAAAGTCAAATTAAAGGTATACGAGCTTATAAATATATTCGTATAATAAAAAATTTATATAATACTAAACCAAATATTCTAACGAAAGGTAGTGGATTCTCGTTAAAGACTATTGATAATCGTAGATCTAGTTATATATATTGGAATGACACAAATGAATTAGTTGACAGATTACGTTTACTTATTTCATCAGAAAGTGTTGGTCATAATAATCACAATAACGAAATCATTTCCATTATTGAAGAATTGAAAGAAGCTGATATAATATATTAAACTAAAAATGACTTATATAAATAAGTTTGGAGAAACGTCCTTCCGACATAATCTAAATGACTCAAAGTTAAAATTATATAAATATAATTTGCAATTGAATAACATAACAAAAGATATAGAAAAACTGGATAATATAATTAAAACTATTAACAAACAACGTGAAGATCTTAAAAACGATTATAATTCTCAATTAAACATTATCAAAAGGGATGTTAAAGTATTACAAGAATTAATTACAAAAGGAATCAATGAAAATGTTGAAGCTATTGAAAAAATAGTGAGGAATCAAATAAGTTATTCAAATGAAGACTTTTCAAAGAATATCGAAGAGAGATTCAATACACTTGAGGATTTTATATTTAAATCGATGAAGAGAAATGATGTAAACGTTGAGGTGAAAAAACGAAAACTTGAATTTCCTAAAATTAAAGGATAAAAATTTTATATAAATATTTGACACTCATATCTGAATGCTTAATAGTAAAGAATCTTATTTCAAAATGAACTTAGATAAAAGAGAAATAGTTGATGAACTTCATAAGCAAGCGCGAAAAAATTTTAAAAGAAGACGGGTTATCATAAAAGGAATCGATGATTTATGGCAGGCGGATTTGGTTGAGATGGGCAACTACGCAACATATAATAACGGTCACCGTTATCTCTTAACAGTAATAGATTCTTTTTCAAAAAAAGCTTGGGCTATAGCAGTGAAAAATAAAACTGCACTCAACATAACGAACGCCATGAAAAACATTTTCATAAAAAGCAATCGCAAACCAAAAAATTTACAAACAGATGATGGCAAGGAGTTCTTCAATAATCAGTTTCATCACTTAATGCAATTGAATCAAATCAACCACTATTCAACATATAGTGTTCTGAAAGCATCCATCATAGAAAGATTTAACCGAACTCTTAAAGGAATGATGTGGAAGGAGTTTAGTTATCAAGGAACATATAAATGGTTAAACATATATAAGAACCTTGTATAGAAATATAATAATACTTACCACAGAACAATAAAAATGTCGCCCAATGAAGTAAATTCATCAAACGAAAAATTTTTATTGGATACAGCTTACAACAATTTAAAAGTATTTACAAAACCAAAGTTCAAAGTGAATGATAATGTTAGAATAAGTAAATATAAACATATATTTGAAAAAGGTTATACACCAAATTGGACTACTGAAGTATTTAAAGTTAAAACTATAAAAAATACTAATCCAAATACATATATATTAAAAGATTATCAAGGACATGAAATTAAAGGAGGGTTTTATGAGTCTGAATTAATGAAAACTAGATTTCCTGAAACTTATTTGGTTGAAAAGGTTTTGAAAAGGAAAAGCAACAAAATTTATGTTAAATGGCTTGGTTTTTCTTCAGAACATAATTCTTGGATTAATACAAATTATGATTAATAATAAAAACTGTGAAAAATTTAATAATTAACTTAATCATTCATGAACCACTAAAATGTCAATTACATTAACTTTAAACGGAGACTCTTCGCATCTTGTCGCAAACTATTTTCCGCCAATTGAACTAAATGAAAATTATGTTTGTGGCTTAATAAGTTTTGATACATATCATTCAATTCCAAATGTAGATGTTGAAAACAATTTATTTCATATTGGAAATCATGAAATAACAGTTCCAGTTGGGTCATATGAATTAACTGATATAGCTGAACTACTAAAAATTAAATATCATGATATGAATCCAACCGGTTCTCTTGATGTACGAGCAAATTATAATACACTACAAACATGTATAAAAAGCACTTCTGATTCAATTTATTTTAATAAAAAATCCCCAATTGGATCATTATTAGGCTTTAGTAGAAAAGTACTAGCACCTGGAATAGAACATTACTCCGATAAAACGATAGATATAACCAAAATTAATACAGTAATCGTTGAATGCAATATTGTATGCGGTTCATATATAAACAACATGTCTACGCATATTTTACATCAGTTTTCGCTTAACGTTAGTCCTGGATATAAAATAACAGAGACTCCAACCACTGTAATATACTTACCTGTAAATTCAAGAACAATAAATAATATAATTTTGAAAGTTGTTGACCAAGACGGAAACTTAATAAACTTTCGCGGTGAAAAAATAACAATACGATTACATTTAAAGCCTATGAAAGAATGATAATATACAACAAAAGTGATCTATCGAATGATTTAACATTTATTCAATCACCATCAGCCGAAGACGAAGGTGAAAATTCATCAAATTTTTGCAAAAAGTTAAAAATACAATACTATAAAAATAATAAACATCGAAAGCCTAAAAAAGCTAACGTTTTAAATAAAACTAATCAGCATTTTTTAAAAAGTTTAGGATTTAAATTAAAATAATAAAATTAATCACGTAGTTACAACCAAGGAAAACAAACAAATGAGTAGTATAATTAATATATTGCAAAAGCCTCAAGTGGATAATTCAATTATCAAGAAGGAGTACCACAGTTATACATCATATTTACAGTCATTTAAAAATAATGATGAAATTCGTATATCAATTCAAAACCAAGATTTGTATGTTTTACCAAGTGAAAGTTTTCTATATATCGAAGGTCTTGCAACAAAGGAAGATTCAACAGTTTCTACATCCATACGTCTCTTAAACAATTGTATGGCACACCTATTTGATGAAATTCGTTATGAAATTAATGGTATAGAAATTGATCGCACACGTCATTTGGGTATTGCAACAGAATTAAAAAACTATGTTTCGTTGAATAAATTTGAAAGTGATAGTCTACTAAATGCAGGATGGTCACCATTTAACAATGATAGTCTTATACCCGAAAATGGATATTTTAATTTTTGTGTACCACTAAAATTACTACTTGGATTTGCCGAAGATTTTCACAAAATAATAGTTAACTCTAAGCATGAATTGATTCTGTTACGATCTAAAGATGATAAGCAAGTTTTTAAATCTCAACTATCAACTGAAAAAACCAAGTTAACAATTTTAAATATAACTTGGAAAGTACCACAAATTCAACTTGCTGATGCATACAAATTGCAGATATATAAAACAATAAATAACCGTCATCCATTAAGTATATGTTTTAGAAGTTGGGATATGTATTATTATCCTTCACTTCCAGAAAGTACAACAGTTTTGTGGAATGTTAAGCTAGCTGCTCACAACGAAAGACCACGCTTCCTATTGTTAGGTCTTCGAAATAATGACAACAAGTTTCAACATTGTGATTTAAGTGATGTAAAAGTACATCTTAACTCTGATACATATCCTTATGATGATTTAAATCTTAAGTTTGATAGAAATCGTTTTGCTATTCTATATGACATGTACTTAAAATTTCAACAAAGTTATTATTCACGCAACACCCAACCATTATTAACACCAGAAAACTTCAAAACTATGGCGCCAATAGCTGTCTTGGATGTTACACATCAAAATGAATTAGTCAAAACTGGACCAATCGATATTAGAATTGAATTGAAGACTTCAAAAAATATATTACCTAATACATCTGCGTATTGTTTAATTATTCATGATAAAATATTTGAATATATTCCACTAACAAACGAAATTAGAAAATTGATATAACTTTATTTTTAGTTAGTTTAAGAGACTAATAATTATAGATATACATAAACTAAAAAGTACTTGTATACAATTTATATAAATGTTAACTGTAATAACATTATTGTTTATTCACAAACATTTGGTCTACATACTCAGTCACACTTATTTGTAAGGATGTTACTCAACGATATATATGAATTTTTAAAAAGATGTTCACACATTGTCTCCAACGAAGATAGATATAAACTGATTAATATTCAATCACATCTCGAAGAAGTAAATAACTTAAAAACAACGAAAAACAAATTTGGAGAGCATTATGAAGATTGTTCATGGTCTAATGAGAATGAAACTTGTGGACCCGACACTTGTTCATGTTCATACAAAAGAAGACAAAATATGAGAATAGAGGAAGAAGCAAACAAACTAATGAAATTCTATTATAACATATATAATGTCAGTAAATGTAAAAACTGTAATTTTCAAAAAGTTTAGATAATAAAAACATTTATTTAAAAGAAAAAAAACATATTCATTTATTTAATAATAAAAAATGGAAAAATATTTTACATTATTCTATTAACCCATATTTTCGACCCTTCTTAATGCCTCTAAAAGAATTTCATCCTGCCCATCATGTAATAATAAATATGCTGCTACATCCACCGGTGGCAAAACTATTACCTCCCTAATATCGATGGGCTCTTTAATGTTTAAAAATAGATCTTCATCGCCTTCTAATAGATGGTAGCTCTCGTGTGTTGCTGTTGATGATTCTGTAATTGCTGTAGGTGTTGCGACTGCTATAGTAGATGTCGATGTTGCGGGCTCAGTAGATGTTGATGTTGATGGTTTAGATTCTCTCATTTCCTTATTTTTGTTAATTATTCTCCTATATAAAGGAGTATCCCAAAATTTTTTAGTTTTTAATTTTATTCCATGTTGATTCAAATAATGGCGTTTTTTGTTTGAACTGTTTGAAAAAGTAACTATTTGACATATTTCACAATATAATTTGTTACTATTCATTTTTAAATATTATTTTAGTTTTTTTCACACAACACTTCGTTTTTGAATAATGTCACAAGACTAGAATTTTGTTCAGAAAAATGTTTTATTTTATACTTTTTTTTCTACACGCAATATATGCATACATTCATCTATAGAAAATTACCTGTAATTGGAAAATCTTCATATTTATCTACATTTATGATCTTGTAAATTAGTGAGTTTAATCAATAAAGGAAAAATATTTGTTTGTCCTTCATAGAAAGATATTTTTTTGTAATTAGTTTTTTCGCATACCCTTTTTCTCAGAACAAATAAAATGTAAATTTCACTAAGGCACCCACGTAAATCTACACGCACAAAAAAGCATGCATACGCATGTCCCTCGTTCTTAATACTTTAATACTTAATATCATGTGTCTTGCATGTGCATGTCCTATCCTTTTTTTTTTTTCTTAAAATGAAAATTAGATTTGTTTGTCCTTCATAGAAAGATATTTTTTTTGTAATTAGTTTTTTCGCATACCCTTTTTCTCAGAACAAATAAAATGTAAATTTCACCAAGGCACCCACGTAAATCTACACGCACTATTTAATATCATGTGTCTTGCATGTGCATGTTAATTTTTAAATGTCCTATCCTTTTTTTCTTTTAAAATGAAAATTAGAGTAAAGCAAAATACATCTAAATGCTATGACATGAAAAAGCATGCTTACGCACTACATGCAATGGAAATATCCTTCCTTATAGGAATATTTTTTCATGTAATTTATTTTTTGGTGAGAATTTTGAAAATTTCTATATAAGTGCAAAAAGTTATAAAAACTTGTAATGCATACATATACATATGACCATGTGTCTTGCACATGCATGTTTAAATTTCATGTCTTGTACATGCATGTTTAACTTTCATCAAATTTTTAAATGTCCTATCCTTTTTCTTAAAATGAAAATAAATAAGATAACTTATTTTAAGCATAAACTCTCATTTTCATAAAATTTAAATGAATTTGAAATATATGCATTTTATTTTAATTTTTTGAACTAAATTTTCCTGAAATGGATTTCAAATTCACTTTGTTAACGTGCATGTGCATGTTTAACATAAAAACAAAAATCAATAAATAATAGGGGTCACTTCACTTTACTAAATATATTTATTGTTTTAAAAATTGTGTAACTACATAAAATTTCTTATGAAAAATAAAAATTTAGCTATAGTTTAGTTCGAATATTGCTGAACCATTTGGTGATTGACGTCCTTTGTAAATAATTGTCCAAATTTTGTCATTCATTTTTGATAAGTAAGGATCCTCTCTGTTTAAATATTTAACGATTCTTTGCGGAAGATAAAACCACTTATTGTTGTTTAAATATGCAATAACTTTGGATCCATATTGTGTAACCTTCCATTCAAAATTTAAAATCTTGTAAGGTTCATTTAAGGGAATATCATCAATTTTTGTGTATTCAGATTTTATTCCTTGCGCAATGTTAATTATTTGTTGATAGATCTAAAAACAAACAAAAAAATTAGTTAAATTTTATATGTATTTCTTAAACTTTCATATAATAAATAAAAAAATTCTAATGTTATGTTAAACTTCATTCTTACCATTGTTGTTGAACGTAATTTCAAGGATCTTTGAATAACAATAACTAAAACTAATTTCTAATTGGTCTTTTATATACATATTTGTGAGTCAATCGAATTCTCATTTTAATACAATTACTCAAATGAGAATCTCATTCGAATTGTTCCATTTACGAAAATGTCTTCGTTAAACTTTTTATGAGAAAAATATATATTCTCATTTGAAGTTAACTTTGTTGTAGGAATATATATATGTATTAGAATATCCTTTCTTATGAGAAAATACATGTATTGGAATATCCGTCCTTATGCGAAAATACATGTATTGGAATATCCTTCCTAATGGGAAAATACATGTATTGGAATATCCTTCCTAATGGGAAAATACATGTATTGGAATATCCGTCCTTATGGGAAAATACATGTATTGGAATGCACATATATATACTAATTAGAATAGTAGATCATTCTAATTAGATCTAATTAGAATAATCTACTATTCTAATTAGATCCAATTAGAATTTTTTCTAATAGAATGATCCTTATGGAAAAATATACGTGTGCCAGAATGCCCATAACTATTAGAATGATCCTTATGGAGAAAATACACGTGTGCCAGAATGCCCATAAATATACTACTGACATTTTTCAAACGCTTTACTACAGCGAAAGATTCTAAAATAAACGCTAAACAACACTGTTGGCAATATTTTTTTTTAGTTCTTTGTCTTGCCAACAGTGTTTTTTAGCGTTTGTTTTAGAATATTTCGCTGTAGTAAAGCGTTTAAAAAATGTCGCATGTCTTGAAAGGTCTTATAAATAGTATTGTGCAGGACTTTAATTATTATTGAATAATAATCTAGCATTTTTGCACATACATATTTGACATCATTTGTGAAAAACACTGGGTGGTATCTCTACTAATTGAAGTAATAATAAATACCTGCGTATACACATACATATATGTAAATTTTTTTCTGTTACTTGCATTTTTTTCGTTTAAGGTAAAAAAAATTATTTTGAAAAACTTAAAGTGCACATATGCGATTTCTTTTAATTCATTAGTAGTTCCAATTATGCGTGATTCTTGTAATTGAACGAATTGTTCAATTAAGCGGGTATCGGCTAATTGGTTCCCCGGTTAATTGAACAAAAAGTTGTGCAAATTTTGATGTGCAATTAACCGAAAAATACTGTACATATATAATTTACTTGATTTTGTACGCACCTTTTGATATTTAAATTATCCAAAATTGTGGCGATGTTAATTGGCGTTCCAAAACAATGTTCTTTAAATTATAACAAATTTGTATAATTAGGTATGTACATATATATGTGTATATATATCCTTTTAATATATATCCGGGTCGAGTGGACCAAATGTTTGGGCGAGAAGGGAGAAATTTGGGAAATAAAACACTGTAAAATATTTCTTACACAAATATTTGATTTTTGCTTTATTTACCTTTATATTAGTAATTAGCGATGAAGAGATAAATCTTTTTAATTATAAATTTAGAATTCACTTTATATATGACTATAAAATATAGGGATATAACGGTGCGTCGCACTCTAAAGACAAACGATAAGTAAGATTTTTGATTTAGATGGCAAAAGCAATATTTAAGTGAACCGTTAGCGGTTTACTCGTTGGAAAATAAATAGTTACTCCGAAAGTACAAAGTTGTAAGCTTAAGGAGCAGAATCTACATTTCCAAAAAAAGGAGTAAAATAACCAAAACCAGCCAACTTGCATATAAAATTATATAAAGAAAATTAAATAGAAATTCGACTTAAGCACCAAGAAGCTTCTAGATTATTCAACTGTAATAAAGTACCCAAATTCGAATCAACTTTGCTTAAATGTATTAAATATTCAAGAAACATTGGACTAACTCTTTCTCCCAGATATATTAACAATCCTTCTGAACCGCCCTGGCTCCTGAACAGTTCTTCACTTATCATCTCAATCGCTAAGCTGCCAAAGTCTACTACATTACCATCGGTTTACAAACAAATTTATTACAATATATACGATGACTTATGTAATCTTGGATGGAAATTCATTTTCACCGACGGATCAAAGTGTACCCATTTCACCACATACGCAGTTGTACATAATGATGGTACTATCATCAGCACGGGACTCATTCCCAACTACTGTTCCAACTTTACGGCTGAAGCGTCAGCTATCCCTAAAGCAGTCGAACTCGTCTCACAAAACGAAGACAAATTCATCATTTTTACCTACAGCATCTCAACTATTTTGGCGATAAAAAACACACTGTATGATTCCCCACTTATAAATGAAATTAGAAATATCTTAACAAAAAACTCAAACAAAATAAAAATTTTATGGACCCCTTCTCACGTGGGTATACCAGGCAACGAATACGCTGACTGCGCAGCTGCTGATGGTAAACATAGACCACTCCTTACTTTGCCGGCTAAATAATAGTGTTGTACAAGTATTTATTTATTTATTATTACAGTTCATTATGAACCGAATTTAAAGCTATCTAATAGGTATGTCTGTTCTTACAATGTTGGTATAACAATTTCTTAAATTTATTTATATTATCACAATTTTTAATTTCATTTGGTAATTCATTAAAGTGTTTGAGTCCTTTATAATCAAGATTTGCACGGTCGCCTTCTTGTGTTATAATTATGTATTTGGTGGCCGAATGTGATTTTTCCTGATAAATATGTGGGACAACTTCCTATTTTTATGTTAAATATAAACTTCATAGTGAAATAAAATAAGCTTTGTTTTACACTTAGCCAATTTAAGCTGTCCAACATGTATCTTATATTTGTGTCTCTTGGCTTGTGAATAGAGTTTTTTTTTCCCCGGACTTTTTCATTTCCCGGGAAAGCGGGAAAGATTTTTCGGTTTCCCGGGAAATCCCGGGAATTCCCGCCCAGTACAAAAACAATACAAAATATTATTAAATTTAATTTACTTCAACAAAAACAAATTATAATTCATGAGATCGATTAAATAATAACGTTTTATACACACATTATTAAAAAAAATAATACCGTTTCCATTCTTTATACTCGTATAATAATACATAGATACCAATATTATGAAAAAGAAATTATACGAGTATTATTAAAAAAAAAGTATTACAAAATATCCCCCTTATGAAAAAATCATTGTTAAACTTAAAATTGGTTTAACAAACGAATTTTGTATGGCAAAACCAGTTTTAACTAATGCTTTAACTTTAACAATCGTTTTTGCATAAAGGCATATTTCTTTGGAAATAGGACTTTAGTACAGAATAAGCTGTTAATGCTGTTAACCGTACTATTTAGCAAAGAGAATCTGTAATTATTTGTAATTTTCTTTTATTTCCTTGCTCATTTCTGTTTACTTTTATGAATTGTTGTAGAACTAAATTTTTATCGTCGCGTTCTGCTTTTTCCAAATAAAGCCATCTAAGTCTCAGAATATATGTGTACCAGATGTAAAGTCGGCCTTAGTTGTTGTAAAGCTTCAGCTATTCTGATATTGCTATCTATCACCTTATTATTGCACCATCGCATTAATAAAGTGAATAACGACACTCATCAAGGAATGTGTACACACAAATTAAGTTGCCATAACAAAATCAAAAAATCCCGGGAATTCCCGCACAAATTTCCCGGGATTTCTTTCCCGGAAAATGTGCGGGATCCCAGGAAATTTTTCCCGGGAAATCCCGTATGAAAGACACTACTTGTGAAGTATAAATCTCATCGCCTTGTTTTGTAGTTTTTGCAACTGCTCTATTTGGGTATCTCTAGCGAGAAATGTAATTGAGGGAAAGTATATAAAATGTGGCTCAATTATACTTCTATAAATTAATATCTTGTGAAATTTACTTATGCTACACAGAAAAAATTATTCGCAAAAAAATTTCAAACAAACGTGTGTTTTGAAATAAAATTTAGTTTCGGTAAATATTTTTACTGTTCCAGTAAATTATTTGTTTCAATTTTGGTTTATATAAAAAACTGTATCATTTAATTTCATTTGCTTGTGTTGGTGTTTTCCTTGCTTGTTCATTGACTCAATGTGGACATGTGCTGATGTTGTTGTTTTCCTTAAATGCTCGTGTTGTATACGTGTGAACTCGGACAAGAAGCCGAAAAACGTCGTGGCTTGTTTTTTTTACTCAACAAAGTTATTTTTCAAACAAATTATTACAAAATTTTGTATTTGGATTTACAAATTTCTTTGTAGGACCTAAATTGAAAAAATTGATATTTGATTCAGAGAATTTTGTGTTTGAAATGGAAAATTAGTTTTTTCTGTGTATGAAAAGTTCTACACAAAGTTTTTGGTTAATTTTCTTTACTAAGTTTTCAAAATGTGTGTTGAATTTAAGTCTGCAATCTATTATAATACCTAAATACTTAATTTCTTTTACTTCATCTATTTCTTGATTATTTATATGCAATTTATGACAGTTTATATAGTTACAATTTGATATTATCATATATTTTGTTTTTCCTGTATTTAGTTTTAGGATGTTTATACACATCCATTTAAATCATTCTGCATTTTATTCATCGCAACATCTAAACAGGCATCGCTTATTGTAATCAGGGCATCATCTGCAAAGAGTCTTACATTACAGTATTTTAATATGGATTTAATGTCGGTGATGTAAATGAGAAACATTATGGGCGCAAGGACAGATCCTTGAGGCAGACCTATGTTCACAGGTATTGCTGTAGATATCGTGTTTCCGATTAACGTTTGTTGCATTCTATTCGATAGATAATCTTCAAATCACTTTAATTCACCATCCCTCACTCCGATTTTATTTAGTTTTCGTAGCAATAGTCTTCTATCAATTGTTTCAAATGATCTCTTTAAATCAATAAACGTTGATATAATATATTTCTTATTTGTTAAATCTTCACGCCATTCACTTATTACATAGTTTATTGCTGTTTCACATGAGTGTTTGCTTCTGAAGCCCGATTGTTCTTGTATAATAATGTTGTTGTCATTTAAGTATTTTAGTAGCTGATTTTTACTACTGTTTCAAGGATTTTTTCGTCACTTGGAAGAGTATTTATTGGTCGAAGCTAGTCAGGTTTTATAGTATTTTTTATTTTTTCTATAGGTACAATTTTAGTAGTTTTCCATGAAATGGGAATTTTTCCATGGCTCATGCTATTATTAATAATATTTGCATAAAAGAACGCTGTGTATGTTATTGAGTCTTTTATTATACCTTCAGATAACATATTTTTCCCGCCAAATTTATTTTTGAAACCTTTCACTATTTCAATTATTTCATTACTAGTCACAGTTTGAAACTTGAATTGCCGATCACATGTATCTATATCTGTTGTAGTACTCTGGATAACTTCTATACCATTTTTAATATCAATTATACTTTTGCACAAAAAATTTATTTAAAAGTTCAGCTATTTCAACGTCATTTTCTACTATTTTGCCATTTATGAAAATCCTATTTATTTCGTTTCCACTTTCCGCTATTCCTATTTCTTCTTTCAAAACCCTCCACATATCTTTGCTATTACTCTGATTGCTTTCGATTTTATTCTGAACATATTGCACTTTTTTTGTTTAATCATTTTCTTATATAATTTTTTAATTGCTTGATAGTCTTCCCAGTTATTAGTTATTTTAGCCCTTTGGTATTCTACGTATTTTAATCTATGAAGCTCCGTTAGCTCCCAATCGTACGATTTGTTCTTGTTTTTTTTTTTTTTTTTAATTTTTATTAATTAAGAATCAAGCCTTTAAGGCCAAATACGATTCATATTCTACTCACAAAATAATAAATAATGATTTGATTATAAGAAAATAATAAAATAATAAAATAACAGGAAACAAAATTATTTACATAGTGCCGTATTTAAATTTCAATATAGGTAATATAATTATAAACAAAAGAGAAACATTGTATATGTAGCCATATGTATGTAATTATATGTTATATATTATACAAATTTACTTATAAAAACAGATAACAGCAAAAGAGGATATTAATTGCAGCGGTCATAGTGTTGAAGCAGAGAAAAAAATTTTTAACTTATTTTTAAAGGTAGCATTTGAGAACGAAAACAATTTTAGATATATGGGAAGGGGATTCCAAGCTCTAGTAATTCTCACATGCAGCGATCTTTCATATATTGAGGAAGTTATGCGGCGACATACTATCTGCGGATTTCTACTTGATCTTGAAAATGTAAAACTATCCACCAAGTATCTAGGACAATTCATCATTATGGTCTTTCGAAACAGACATAATATTCTTAACTTAATGAAATTTTCAAATGAAAAGCCAATAAAGCAGAGACATGAGTTCTAATTTTCAATTTATATACAAATCTAATAATACGATTAAAAATCAAATGAATTTTTCTTAAGATAGTGCTGTTGGTACCCGAAAACACTTCTAAGGCGTAGAGCACTTGGGACATTAAAAGTGCATTTGCAATGTTTTTCCTCACACGAAGTGGTAAATACAAATCCTGCATATATAGTCTCCTGAGGGTGGCATTCACTTTAGCGCAGACATGATCAATATGTTTCGAAAAATTAAACTTATTATCCAGAATAACACCAAGACACTTCATTTCCTCAACAAATTTCAAATCAAACCCATTAAGAGAAAAAGTAAAATCTTCAGCATTACACCCGAAACACATGGCTGTGGTTTTTTCTGGATTAACATTCAATCCATTATCAGCCATCCATAGCGATATCTGGCATAAGACAAAATTTACGTTATTCCTCAAGACATCTAAATACTGCGAAGAAAATACAATTTGAATATCGTCAGCGTATACATAAGGTTCAACAGAAGTTTCATCAAATAAATTAATGAAATCGTTCAAGTATGCCATAAATAACAATGGTCCAATTACTGACCCCTGTGGGACTCCACTAGTGACCTCTAGCTCATTAGATTTTTCATTTCCTACTACCACATACTGCGACCTACATGAGAGATATGACTGCACCAGTTTGCACGCAAATTTCGAGAATTTAAACAGGTTACATAATTTAATTATTAACAAAGAATGCCTAACCATATCAAAGGCCTTGGACAGGTCCAATGAAATCAATATACTGTAATTTTTCTCATTTATATTACGCCTTATGGAGTCTGTTAATCCGCCTAGTAGTGCTGTAGTACTATGATTCCACCTGAATCCTGACTGATTCGGATGAAATAAGTTGTTTCCATCTATATAGTATAACATCTGGTCCTTCATTATGTGCTCAACAATTTTGGATAAAATAGGCACAATAGAAATAGGTCTTAAATTATTCAACAAATTTGAATTTCCCTTCTTACTTATAGGTATAACACGTGTCATCTTCCAAATCTTTGGATAACTAGACGTTAGAAAAATAGTGTTAATGATGTGGGTTAATGGAGAACAAATATATGAATATATTGTCTTAATGAATTTCAGAGGCAGTCCATCATGACCTGATGCATTTGAACGTATTTGAGAAAGAGCTAAGTAAACCTCGTGTTCCTGTACTGGACGAAAAGAGAAAGTGTTATCTGCAGCATAGCCTAATTCAGAAATAGATACGGTTTGCAGGTCTATCGACTGATTAGATATAAAAAAACTATTCACCTCATTTGGATCAATATCTTCAAGACATTCTCTACCTACCACAAACCCTTTATTTCTTAATAAGCCCCACATTTGCTTAGTCTCCAAATTATTAAAACTTTGCGAGCATGCCACTCTTTTTGCACGTCGTATAATATTTTTAGTTCTATTCCTTACACGGCAAAAAATTTTCCAATTAGCATCAGTGCGGTTGCCCAGAAAAGCTCTATACGCAAGATCACGAAGAGAAATATTATATGAAATCTCATAAGAGTTAAACCACTCATTATCATTCTTGTTACAGACTTTAAATTTTTTAATTGGAACCAAATCATGTAACCTAAGCACATTAGTCATAAGGGCGGAAAGTTGAGTATCAACATCATTACTACCAAAAACTTGATCGTAGTTGCATGATAACGCAAGTTCATTTAATATATTGAGATCAATAGCGGCATAATTACGGTATTCCACAAAAGTTTCAATCCGACGAAGAGGGAACTCGAAAGCAGAAAAAATAAAAGCATGTCTGCTGATACCTGGACATTGCATTTGACCGGCATTAATACACCTCAAATTGGGACTCAATAAAAAGAGATCAAGTAACGATGACTGTTTGTTCGTATGTCAAAATATGTAGGTAAACACTTATGAGCATAACTTAGATTCAATCTGTGGCACATTTCCGACATTGAAGCCGATTTGGATATATTGAACATATTGTTATTAAAATCACCAGTGATGATAGTGTTCTCATATTTAATGACTAAATCCCCTATGGATTCTTCTAACAATCCAATGTCACCAGTAGGTAAGTAAACTTCACCAACAAGGACAATAAAAGAATCTAATTCAATTTCAATGAAAATATATTCGCAAAGTGGAGAATCTACTGATTTCAACACAACTTTAATTTTTTATACCCTTGTATATCAGCATGGCGACACCTCCACCACGCCTTCGTAGCCTATAATTTCTCAATAAAACATATCCCGGTATATCTACTGCAGCAGAAAGAATTTCGGGTTTAAGCCACGTTTCGCTTATCCCTACAATGCTTAGAATCCCTTCATATAAAATATTTCTTATTTCGTTCAACTTTGATGAAGCATATTTAACATTAAAACTTTGACAGTTAAAATGACCAACACTAAAGCCGTTAAAGTGACCGATGCAAGACCGCAAAATACTGTTATCGCTACAAATAGGACCCAAATTATAACTTAAGTCCATAAAAAAAATAAAAATAAAATATTTATAACAATTAGGTTATTAACAAGAGAAAAATTAAATAATAATGAAAAAAAGCAAATCATAAAAACAGACTCTGCAAAGCAAAAACATAAAATATTAAAGGGGGAAAAAAAGAGTTATATAAATTATATGATCAATCATAAAATATTAAATGAGTTCGATATGAAATTTATTTCAACATTCATTTCAAAATTCTACTCAAATAATATATACATATATTAAACTCATTCAATTTCTATGATAAAATCATGATATTGATTAAAGAATATACAAAAAAAAAATTTGAGATCAAATTGCGATAATAGTTACTAGAAGTACGCAATCTCTACAGCATACACAGCTAGCCTTCTTCATAGGCCGAAATACTACTCCCATTGTGTTTTGAACGACGAACAGACTCGGAATGACACGGCTCTAAACTAGAATTTGAATCTCCATCGTTCGCCATATTAACTGACTGTGATTCACCAAGAAAAGCAGCACATTGTTGCAAATTCCAAGTAACTTCTGAATTGTTGGATAACAGGATGTTTGCTTTAGGTATATCCGTGTTCATAAACCTATACTTTATAATTTTTTTATTGTCTCGCAATCTTGAACACATAGATATAAGTTGGGCCGCCAACTGTGTAAGATGATCTTTGAGAAACACCTTTGAGGAGATATCTCCACCAATAACCTCATTTAAGACCAAGAATTTCCTTTTTGAGAAGTTCATCATAATTCTGTCACGATTTTGTACAGAATTTAGTTTCACCAGAACAGAGTTTCCATTATGTATATAAGTACAATGTTGTATGTCAGACTGAGAAATTTCCATCCCACAAAGTGATGCAATTTTGATAAATGTGGCGCTTAGGTCCGTTATTCTTTTTGGCAAGCCTTTGATTAAAATATTTGCCCTGTTCAGCCTTCTCTGCAAAATATTATTGTGCTTTTCTAAGTTAAGCACATGATCATTGGTAGTCGCTTCAACTCTTTTCATATGTTCAGAGTTATTGTTATCACGCTGCTCTGAGCGAAATTGATGGAATAACTGCATCATCTTTTTTTTCAATGCTTCAAAGCTGTCGTATACTTGCTTTTCGAAAACTCGACAGTGTTCTTCAAATTTCAGTCCTAGTTCAACTGTCATATTGTGCAACGATTGTTGAATATTTGTATGTGTTCTGGCTTTCACATCGTTTTCACATTTTTTTTCTTATGAAATCGGATGTTAAAGCACATCCTACGCCTGTTTAGGTTGAAATTTAGAAAATAAAAATTAATAGTATGTGTTCTTGCATCCGATTTTAGATGACAACGATTTTTAAATGGACGATTTAAAATTTTTATCTTTTTTCGTTTTTACTTTTGGCAAAAAAACTCGTATTCTTTTCACATGGCGTTACCAGATTTTTTTCTAATTGATTTTTCTTCCGTTAAAAATGACATTATGTAGTTTAATGAATAGTTTATCACATACATCTTATAATCTATATCACAGTTTATCATATCACAGAAATTTATCGTATGTAACATTTCTAAAAGTTTATCGCAGCTATAATTCTTCCAACATACAATTGTTTTTGTTGTGCTCATTTTAAATTTTTCTGCCACTGGAACTATTAATAAAATTGTTTCATGATCAGATATTTAGATTTAAGATTTGATTACTTATTGTTAGTTCATTTTTGAAGATACAATAAATAAATATACTATTAAAAAAAAAAAAAAAAAAAAAAAAAAAAGATATTTGTTCCTTATCGAGGTGCATACATTTTTTTTGTTTTAATGGTTTAAAGTTACTCCGTGCGCCCTTGATATTACAGAGGATAGGAGAAAATTAATTTGGCCGAACACTAGGGTTATAATCCATCAATAATTTCTTTATTAAGGAGCCTCTTCCGAGAAAATTCCAAACGACATACACCGTCGCATACGAAGCTGGAACTTCTAAATTCCTCTCCTTATTTATTTTCTTCAAAAATGAGTTTTTGTTTGGTTCTCCAACCAATATTCAATATATATTTTTCTTTATAATTGTCTTTGCATGTGGTTACTGGAAACCAACGGGATATCGCGGTGGATACCGTTAACCGACGCCAACCACTAATCACATGCGGTGAGACGCAAAACTCTCGAAGGCCAATAAACAACAGTGGCCTGGTTGCACTTAAGAAATAATTGCCAACGACGCGTGATGTTGACTCGGCCAGAGCTGCTTTACGACTGGTGCATACATTTAATTTTGTTTATATATATTATATATATTGTTTATATATGTATATTGAGTATTTGACTACTGAGTACTCAATACCGAGTTTTTTTTCCGGTACTCAATACACAAAAGTATCTACTCAATACTTTCCGGGTTGCATTTTGAAGTATTAAAACGAAATTCTTCCTTTTAAATACATCAAATTTATACAACTCTGTGTGCGAATTTAAGCTTGATAAAAATATATCTCTCAAGAAGAAGAAAAATATATCTCTGGACTTCCTGGAATTAGTGTAATAAATACAAATTCAGAAAGCAATAGGTCTGTTCGGTATTATTTCGATACGAAAACGCATTATGAAACAAGGACTTCAAAATGCTTCATTGAACTAAACAAATTCACTCATGAACATATGTATATTTGGGAGAAAAAGTGACCCTTTAGAGTGGTGGAAAGCACATGAAACCAACAAAAATTAACGTACAAAAACTAATGTTCAAACTAATTTATTTTTATTTGTTATAAATTTATGTAAATATATTTAATTTTTGGTTTTTGCATATTGAATTATATATTATGCATTGCAGGTTAATTTGCTTTAATAAATAATAAATTTTAATCTCTCATATATGCACATAATGTGTTTTTAATGTTAAATTTTAAAAGAGGTTGAAGTATTGAGTAGTATCGAGTACTCAATTGAAAAAGTATCAAGTAGTATTGATTATTCAAAAGTACCCGCTTTTTACAACACTACTATTGAACCCCGTGATATCCTTAACACTGCTGATTGCTCATACCAAAACTACATAAAGCACAAATGGTCCGACTATCAACACCCCTACAGAACAATAAACCCAACGGTATATAGACCTATTTACCCCAAAGCTTGCCCAAGAAATATTTCAAACTTAATTGTGAGAATGAGAATAGGGCACACCAAATTATCTCATGGCTACCGACTAGATAGAATGCCCCACCTGTATGATCCCGATGTAACACTATTTTAACAATACTCCACATACTTGACGAATGCTCATCTTTTAACCATCCCAGAAGAAATATATTCGGACATAGCCTACCTTCAGACTGTCTAAAATATTTAACCACTAATTTTTTTATTTTTTTTTTTTATTTTTATTACATGATATTTATTTATTGTATCTTCCTATATGAACTAACAATAAGTATTCAAATCTTAAATCTAAAATATAATTATTAGGCCCGACCACTGTCGGACATAAATTTAGAGATAGTTATAAATAATACATATTTAAGTAGTGATAAACAAAAGGAAGAAAAAATAAATAAAAAATAAAAATTATTTTCAGTTAGTCCCATCTGGAGTGTTGAGTATAAGAGCCCTTGTATCCCTCTTTTTTAGACGGATGTGTCCAGTAAAGTTCAAAATATTACGAGCAAGCGGATTAGGATGTGACTCGAGTTTTATTAAATATTTGCCAGCGTTTTTTGCAATTTCTTCAGTCACTAGTGGCATATTTAAGTCACGATGTATATTTGAGTTTTTTATATACCATGGAGCCGATGTTATTAATATTTTATTTTGCCTTCGTTGGATTCTCTCGACATTGGAAGCTGAAGCAGTGCCCCATAGTTGAATTCCGTAGCACCATATCGGTTTCAAAAGTGACTTGTATATCAAAAGTTTGCAATCTAGACTGAGGGTTGAATTTCTACCAATCAGCCAATGTACCTGAGTTAATTTTAATTTCATTTGGTTTAACTTAGAGTCAATGTGGTGTTTCCAAGTAAGCCGTCGATCAAGGTGTATACCAAGATATTTCACATGAGTATGTTGAGGGACAACTTGATTGTTAATCCGAATGGGTGAACAAGTATCTCTTCGTAATGTATATGTTACTTGATTACACTTTTGTTCGTTTACCTTAATTCTCCATAAGTTTAACCATAGTTCCAGCTGGGTAATGTGTTCTTGAAGATATCGGGATGCCTCGTAAGGATTTTCATGCATACTAAGGCAGGCTGTATCATCAGCAAATGTGGAAGTATGGATATTGCTGCTCAGAGGCATATCACAAGTATAAATCAAATACAAAACTGGCCCCAGTATACTCCCCTGTGGCACACCGGATGAGATAGTTTCAGGCATGCTCATAAAGTCTCCTTCCACAACAGTGAACTTCCGGGCAGTAATGTAACTTTTCAAAAGACTTACAACGTTTATTGGCAGGTATGTTTTTAATTTTAAAATTAGGCCTTCATGCCACACTTTATCAAATGCCTGAGAAACGTCGATAAACAGCGCAGAACAATACTTCTTTTCTTCAAATGTTCTTCTTATAAATTGGACCAATCTATGAGTTTGTTCAATGGTGCTATGCTGACTTCTTAAACCAAATTGATGGTCCGGTATGCACCCACTATTAACTAGAATTGGGGACAATTTTGTCATGAGCAGTTTTTCGAAAAGCTTTGACATTGTTGATAGGAGACTTATTGGCCTGTATGACTCAGCCTTGGTAAGGTCTTTGCCCGGCTTTGGAATCATTTTAACTTTGGCAAGCTTCCAGCTATTTGGATAATACTGCAGTCGTAAAATGGCGTTAAAAATAAATAACAGTATTCTAATTGCAATACGAGGCAACTTTATTAGCATATGGTTACTAATTCCATCAAAACCCGGAGCTTTCTTTGGGTTGAGTTCAGAAATTAGTTTTTGCACATCACGCGTCTTAAACTTTATTTGTTGAGGGGGTAGAGCGACTACATTTGGCAAATCAATTACACCAGTATATGTGTTTGGGGTAAATACGTATTTTAAATGGGCAGCAAATATGTTACCTTTTTCAGTATCGCTTCTTGCCCAACCTCCGGTAGATGTGCGCAGAGGTGGTTTAAACTCAACGGGTGTTTTAAGCTTTCTAGCAGCACGCCATAAAGAGTAATCAGATGCTGGTGTGACATCAAGATTTTCCAGATAGTTTTTAAGAGATGCAGTTTTTTCATGTGCAAGCAGCTCTTGGAGTCGTTTAGTGCACTCTTTAAATCTAATTTTATTCTGGGGTGATCTGTGCTGTTGCCATTCCCTTCTAGCTCTTCTTTTTTCACATACGAGACGTTCAATATCTGTAGAATATAGTCTATTAAACCCAGTCTGCGGATAGGAGGTAGTGGCATGTTTAGCAGCCTGCTTAATATTTTCGTTAAGATTGGCAATGTTAGATTCAACATCATCAGGTGTTCTTAGTGTAATGTTTTCCGTGCAATGACTACTAAGATATTTTTTGAATCGCAGCCAATTTACACGATTTATAAAATTGGCATATGGGTGAGGTAAATCACTTCTTAATGGGCTACAAATTGTAACGATCGTGGGAGAGTGATCGGACGAGAGATCTAGAGAAGCTTCAATTTGAATTAAATCCCTAGAGATATTTTTCATAACGCCAAAGTCTATTACATCCGGAATTTTATGTATGTCAGTAGGCCAATAAGTGGGCTCCCCACTTGAAATGACATCCAAGCCCATTTTGGAAATTGTATTGAACAACGCTCGACCTCTGGGTGTAATAAGACGCGAACCCCAGAACGTGTGTTTAGCATTATAGTCGCCAGCTGCTACGAAACAAGGACCCAGAGATTTGTAAAAATCCTCGTATTGATGCTCAGTAATTGTGAATCTAGGAGAGTAAATTGATGATATGACAAAATTATTGGAAAAATTTTCAATACAAATATTCGTTGCTTGTAAATGTTCTTCACAAATGTTATCAATAATATAATGCTTGAGTCTTGACTTTATTAAAATTGCTGATCCACCGCATGCTCTTCCTCTCGGGTCCTTTGAATCATATAAGGTGTAGCCATAAATTTTAAAAAGGCTTCTCGAAGTCAAATGAGTCTCAGAGACCAACATTATATCAATATTTTTTTCCGTGAGGAAGTGCTCAAGTTCATTTTTATGTTGGCGAATGCCGTTTGCGTTCCATATACAAATCTAATAATACGATTAAAAATCAAATGAATTTTTCTTAAGATAGTGCTGTTGGTACCCGAAAACACTTCTAAGGCGTAGAGCACTTGGGACATTAAAAGTGCATTTGCAATGTTTTTCCTCACACGAAGTGGTAAATACAAATCCTGCATATATAGTCTCCTGAGGGTGGCATTCACTTTAGCGCAGACATGATCAATATGTTTCGAAAAATTAAACTTATTATCCAGAATAACACCAAGACACTTCATTTCCTCAACAAATTTCAAATCAAACCCATTAAGAGAAAAAGTAAAATCTTCAGCATTACACCCGAAACACATGGCTGTGGTTTTTTCTGGATTAACATTCAATCCATTATCAGCCATCCATAGCGATATCTGGCATAAGACAAAATTTACGTTATTCCTCAAGACATCTAAATACTGCGAAGAAAATACAATTTGAATATCGTCAGCGTATACATAAGGTTCAACAGAAGTTTCATCAAATAAATTAATGAAATCGTTCAAGTATGCCATAAATAACAATGGTCCAATTACTGACCCCTGTGGGACTCCACTAGTGACCTCTAGCTCATTAGATTTTTCATTTCCTACTACCACATACTGCGACCTACATGAGAGATATGACTGCACCAGTTTGCACGCAAATTTCGAGAATTTAAACAGGTTACATAATTTAATTATTAACAAAGAATGCCTAACCATATCAAAGGCCTTGGACAGGTCCAATGAAATCAATATACTGTAATTTTTCTCATTTATATTACGCCTTATGGAGTCTGTTAATCCGCCTAGTAGTGCTGTAGTACTATGATTCCACCTGAATCCTGACTGATTCGGATGAAATAAGTTGTTTCCATCTATATAGTATAACATCTGGTCCTTCATTATGTGCTCAACAATTTTGGATAAAATAGGCACAATAGAAATAGGTCTTAAATTATTCAACAAATTTGAATTTCCCTTCTTACTTATAGGTATAACACGTGTCATCTTCCAAATCTTTGGATAACTAGACGTTAGAAAAATAGTGTTAATGATGTGGGTTA
Source organism: Tachina lurida (assembly GCA_944452675.1). Taxonomy (NCBI): domain Eukaryota; kingdom Metazoa; phylum Arthropoda; class Insecta; order Diptera; family Tachinidae; genus Tachina; species Tachina lurida. The sequence goes on from OX101756.1 coordinate 62,628,801, forward strand.
ATGGAGAACAAATATATGAATATATTGTCTTAATGAATTTCAGAGGCAGTCCATCATGACCTGATGCATTTGAACGTATTTGAGAAAGAGCTAAGTAAACCTCGTGTTCCTGTACTGGACGAAAAGAGAAAGTGTTATCTGCAGCATAGCCTAATTCAGAAATAGATACGGTTTGCAGGTCTATCGACTGATTAGATATAAAAAAACTATTCACCTCATTTGGATCAATATCTTCAAGACATTCTCTACCTACCACAAACCCTTTATTTCTTAATAAGCCCCACATTTGCTTAGTCTCCAAATTATTAAAACTTTGCGAGCATGCCACTCTTTTTGCACGTCGTATAATATTTTTAGTTCTATTCCTTACACGGCAAAAAATTTTCCAATTAGCATCAGTGCGGTTGCCCAGAAAAGCTCTATACGCAAGATCACGAAGAGAAATATTATATGAAATCTCATAAGAGTTAAACCACTCATTATCATTCTTGTTACAGACTTTAAATTTTTTAATTGGAACCAAATCATGTAACCTAAGCACATTAGTCATAAGGGCGGAAAGTTGAGTATCAACATCATTACTACCAAAAACTTGATCGTAGTTGCATGATAACGCAAGTTCATTTAATATATTGAGATCAATAGCGGCATAATTACGGTATTCCACAAAAGTTTCAATCCGACGAAGAGGGAACTCGAAAGCAGAAAAAATAAAAGCATGTCTGCTGATACCTGGACATTGCATTTGACCGGCATTAATACACCTCAAATTGGGACTCAATAAAAAGAGATCAAGTAACGATGACTGTTTGTTCGTATGTCAAAATATGTAGGTAAACACTTATGAGCATAACTTAGATTCAATCTGTGGCACATTTCCGACATTGAAGCCGATTTGGATATATTGAACATATTGTTATTAAAATCACCAGTGATGATAGTGTTCTCATATTTAATGACTAAATCCCCTATGGATTCTTCTAACAATCCAATGTCACCAGTAGGTAAGTAAACTTCACCAACAAGGACAATAAAAGAATCTAATTCAATTTCAATGAAAATATATTCGCAAAGTGGAGAATCTACTGATTTCAACACAACTTTAATTTTTTATACCCTTGTATATCAGCATGGCGACACCTCCACCACGCCTTCGTAGCCTATAATTTCTCAATAAAACATATCCCGGTATATCTACTGCAGCAGAAAGAATTTCGGGTTTAAGCCACGTTTCGCTTATCCCTACAATGCTTAGAATCCCTTCATATAAAATATTTCTTATTTCGTTCAACTTTGATGAAGCATATTTAACATTAAAACTTTGACAGTTAAAATGACCAACACTAAAGCCGTTAAAGTGACCGATGCAAGACCGCAAAATACTGTTATCGCTACAAATAGGACCCAAATTATAACTTAAGTCCATAAAAAAAATAAAAATAAAATATTTATAACAATTAGGTTATTAACAAGAGAAAAATTAAATAATAATGAAAAAAAGCAAATCATAAAAACAGACTCTGCAAAGCAAAAACATAAAATATTAAAGGGGGAAAAAAAGAGTTAAATAAATTATATGATCAATCATAAAATATTAAATGAGTTCGATATGAAATTTATTTCAACATTCATTTCAAAATTCTACTCAAATAATATATACATATATTAAACTCATTCAATTTCTATGATAAAATCATGATATTGATTAAAGAATATACAAAAAAAAAATTTGAGATCAAATTGCGATAATAGTTACTAGAAGTACGCAATCTCTACAGCATACACAGCTAGCCTTCTTCATAGGCCGAAATACTACTCCCATTGTGTTTTGAACGACGAACAGACTCGGAATGACACGGCTCTAAACTAGAATTTGAATTTTTTATTAGAGTTGAAGACTATTTCCTTTAGCTAATTAGGCCTAACGTGTTTCTATGACAATAAAAAAGCAATTTTTTATTTCATATTTCCCGACGTTTCGTGAATGTTTTGTTCACTTTTTCCAGGGATTCGTAAATAAAAATTATTAATTTATATAATTATAAGAAAACTTTTATATACATGCTTAAAACTTTTTAAACAAATTCCAAGTTACATACATCCATATATATGTATGTACGTATGTATGTTATTTTAAATAAATAAAGCAAAACAAAAGTATCTAACACAAACGATTAAAAGTTTTTTCCAAAATTTGAATCTCCATCGTTCGCCATATTAACTGACTGTGATTCACCAAGAAAAGCAGCACATTGTTGCAAATTCCAAGTAACTTCTGAATTGTTGGATAACAGGATGTTTGCTTTAGGTATATCCGTGTTCATAAACCTATACTTTATAATTTTTTTATTGTCTCGCAATCTTGAACACATAGATATAAGTTGGGCCGCCAACTGTGTAAGATGATCTTTGAGAAACACCTTTGAGGAGATATCTCCACCAATAACCTCATTTAAGACCAAGAATTTCCTTTTTGAGAAGTTCATCATAATTCTGTCACGATTTTGTACAGAATTTAGTTTCACCAGAACAGAGTTTCCATTATGTATATAAGTACAATGTTGTATGTCAGACTGAGAAATTTCCATCCCACAAAGTGATGCAATTTTGATAAATGTGGCGCTTAGGTCCGTTATTCTTTTTGGCAAGCCTTTGATTAAAATATTTGCCCTGTTCAGCCTTCTCTGCAAAATATTATTGTGCTTTTCTAAGTTAAGCACATGATCATTGGTAGTCGCTTCAACTCTTTTCATATGTTCAGAGTTATTGTTATCACGCTGCTCTGAGCGAAATTGATGGAATAACTGCATCATCTTTTTTTTCAATGCTTCAAAGCTGTCGTATACTTGCTTTTCGAAAACTCGACAGTGTTCTTCAAATTTCAGTCCTAGTTCAACTGTCATATTGTGCAACGATTGTTGAATATTTGTATGTGTTCTGGCTTTCACATCGTTTTCACATTTTTTTTCTTATGAAATCGGATGTTAAAGCACATCCTACGCCTGTTTAGGTTGAAATTTAGAAAATAAAAATTAATAGTATGTGTTCTTGCATCCGATTTTAGATGACAACGATTTTTAAATGGACGATTTAAAATTTTTATCTTTTTTCGTTTTCACTTTTGGCAAAAAAACTCGTATTCTTTTCACATGGCGTTACCAGATTTTTTTCTAATTGATTTTTCTTCCGTTAAAAATGACATTATGTAGTTTAATGAATAGTTTATCACATACATCTTATAATCTATATCACAGTTTATCATATCACAGAAATTTATCGTATGTAACATTTCTAAAAGTTTATCGCAGCTATAATTCTTCCAACATACAATTGTTTTTGTTGTGCTCATTTTAAATTTTTCTGCCACTGGAACTATTAATAAAATTGTTTCATGATCAGATATTTAGATTTAAGATTTGATTACTTATTGTTAGTTCATTTTTGAAGATACAATAAATAAATATACTATTAAAAAAAAAAAAAAAAAAAAAAAAAAAAGATATTTGTTCCTTATCGAGGTGCATACATTTTTTTTGTTTTAATGGTTTAAAGTTACTCCGTGCGCCCTTGATATTACAGAGGATAGGAGAAAATTAATTTGGCCGAACACTAGGGGTTATAATCCATCAATAATTTCTTTATTAAGGAGCCTCTTCCGAGAAAATTCCAAACGACATACACCGTCGCATACGAAGCTGGAACTTCTAAATTCCTCTCCTTATTTATTTTCTTCAAAAATGAGTTTTTGTTTGGTTCTCCAACCAATATTCAATATATATTTTTCTTTATAATTGTCTTTGCATGTGGTTACTGGAAACCAACGGGATATCGCGGTGGATACCGTTAACCGACGCCAACCACTAATCACATGCGGTGAGACGCAAAACTCTCGAAGGCCAATAAACAACAGTGGCCTGGTTGCACTTAAGAAATAATTGCCAACGACGCGTGATGTTGACTCGCCCAGAGCTGCTTTACGACTGGTGCATACATTTAATTTTGTTTATATATATTATATATATTGTTTATATATGTATATTGAGTATTTGACTACTGAGTACTCAATACCGAGTTTTTTTTCCGGTACTCAATACACAAAAGTATCTACTCAATACTTTCCGGGTTGCATTTTGAAGTATTAAAACGAAATTCTTCCTTTTAAATACATCAAATTTATACAACTCTGTGTGCGAATTTAAGCTTGATAAAAATATATCTCTCAAGAAGAAGAAAAATATATCTCTGGACTTCCTGTAATTAGTGTAATAAATACAAATTCAGAAAGCAATAGGTCTGTTCGGTATTATTTCGATACGAAAACGCATTATGAAACAAGGACTTCAAAATGCTTCATTGAACTAAACAAATTCACTCATGAACATATGTATATTTGGGAGAAAAAGTGACCCTTTAGAGTGGTGGAAAGCACATGAAACCAACAAAAATTAACGTACAAAAACTAATGTTCAAACTAATTTATTTTTATTTGTTATAAATTTATGTAAATATATTTAATTTTTGGTTTTTGCATATTGAATTATATATTATGCATTGCAGGTTAATTTGCTTTAATAAATAATAAATTTTAATCTCTCATATATGCACATAATGTGTTTTTAATGTTAAATTTTAAAAGAGGTTGAATTATTGAGTAGTATCGAGTACTCAATTGAAAAAGTATCAAGTAGTATTGATTATTCAAAAGTACCCGCTTTTTACAACACTACTATTGAACCCCGTGATATCCTTAACACTGCTGATTGCTCATACCAAAACTACATAAAGCACAAATGGTCCGACTATCAACACCCCTACAGAACAATAAACCCAACGGTATATAGACCTATTTACCCCAAAGCTTGCCCAAGAAATATTTCAAACTTAATTGTGAGAATGAGAATAGGGCACACCAAATTATCTCATGGCTACCGACTAGATAGAATGCCCCACCTGTATGATCCCGATGTAACACTATTTTAACAATACTCCACATACTTGACGAATGCTCATCTTTTAACCATCCCAGAAGAAATATATTCGGACATAGCCTACCTTCAGACTGTCTAAAATATTTAACCACTAATTTTTTTATTTTTTTTTTTTTATTTTTATTACATGATATTTATTTATTGTATCTTCCTATATGAACTAACAATAAGTATTCAAATCTTAAATCTAAAATATAATTATTAGGCCCGACCACTGTCGGACATAAATTTAGAGATAGTTATAAATAATACATATTTAAGTAGTGATAAACAAAAGGAAGAAAAAATAAATAAAAAATAAAAATTATTTTCAGTTAGTCCCATCTGGAGTGTTGAGTATAAGAGCCCTTGTATCCCTCTTTTTTAGACGGATGTGTCCAGTAAAGTTCAAAATATTACGAGCAAGCGGATTAGGATGTGACTCGAGTTTTATTAAATATTTGCCAGCGTTTTTTGCAATTTCTTCAGTCACTAGTGGCATATTTAAGTCACGATGTATATTTGAGTTTTTTATATACCATGGAGCCGATGTTATTAATATTTTATTTTGCCTTCGTTGGATTCTCTCGACATTGGAAGCTGAAGCAGTGCCCCATAGTTGAATTCCGTAGCACCATATCGGTTTCAAAAGTGACTTGTATATCAAAAGTTTGCAATCTAGACTGAGGGTTGAATTTCTACCAATCAGCCAATGTACCTGAGTTAATTTTAATTTCATTTGGTTTAACTTAGAGTCAATGTGGTGTTTCCAAGTAAGCCGTCGATCAAGGTGTATACCAAGATATTTCACATGAGTATGTTGAGGGACAACTTGATTGTTAATCCGAATGGGTGAACAAGTATCTCTTCGTAATGTATATGTTACTTGATTACACTTTTGTTCGTTTACCTTAATTCTCCATAAGTTTAACCATAGTTCCAGCTGGGTAATGTGTTCTTGAAGATATCGGGATGCCTCGTAAGGATTTTCATGCATACTAAGGCAGGCTGTATCATCAGCAAATGTGGAAGTATGGATATTGCTGCTCAGAGGCATATCACAAGTATAAATCAAATACAAAACTGGCCCCAGTATACTCCCCTGTGGCACACCGGATGAGATAGTTTCAGGCATGCTCATAAAGTCTCCTTCCACAACAGTGAACTTCCGGGCAGTAATGTAACTTTTCAAAAGACTTACAACGTTTATTGGCAGGTATGTTTTTAATTTTAAAATTAGGCCTTCATGCCACACTTTATCAAATGCCTGAGAAACGTCGATAAACAGCGCAGAACAATACTTCTTTTCTTCAAATGTTCTTCTTATAAATTGGACCAATCTATGAGTTTGGTCAATGGTGCTATGCTGACTTCTTAAACCAAATTGATGGTCCGGTATGCACCCACTATTAACTAGAATTGGGGACAATTTTGTCATGAGCAGTTTTTCGAAAAGCTTTGACATTGTTGATAGGAGACTTATTGGCCTGTATGACTCAGCCTTGGTAAGGTCTTTGCCCGGCTTTGGAATCATTTTAACTTTGGCAAGCTTCCAGCTATTTGGATAATACTGCAGTCGTAAAATGGCGTTAAAAATAAATAACAGTATTCTAATTGCAATACGAGGCAACTTTATTAGCATATGGTTACTAATTCCATCAAAACCCGGAGCTTTCTTTGGGTTGAGTTCAGAAATTAGTTTTTGCACATCACGCGTCTTAAACTTTATTTGTTGAGGGGGTAGAGCGACTACATTTGGCAAATCAATTACACCAGTATATGTGTTTGGGGTAAATACGTATTTTAAATGGGCAGCAAATATGTTACCTTTTTCAGTATCGCTTCTTGCCCAACCTCCGGTAGATGTGCGCAGAGGTGGTTTAAACTCAACGGGTGTTTTAAGCTTTCTAGCAGCACGCCATAAAGAGTAATCAGATGCTGGTGTGACATCAAGATTTTCCAGATAGTTTTTAAGAGATGCAGTTTTTTCATGTGCAAGCAGCTCTTGGAGTCGTTTAGTGCACTCTTTAAATCTAATTTTATTCTGGGGTGATCTGTGCTGTTGCCATTCCCTTCTAGCTCTTCTTTTTTCACATACGAGACGTTCAATATCTGTAGAATATAGTCTATTAAACCCAGTCTGCGGATAGGAGGTAGTGGCATGTTTAGCAGCCTGCTTAATATTTTCGTTAAGATTGGCAATGTTAGATTCAACATCATCAGGTGTTCTTAGTGTAATGTTTTCCGTGCAATGACTACTAAGATATTTTTTGAATCGCAGCCAATTTACACGATTTATAAAATTGGCATATGGGTGAGGTAAATCACTTCTTAATGGGCTACAAATTGTAACGATCGTGGGAGAGTGATCGGACGAGAGATCTAGAGAAGCTTCAATTTGAATTAAATCCCTAGAGATATTTTTCATAACGCCAAAGTCTATTACATCCGGAATTTTATGTATGTCAGTAGGCCAATAAGTGGGCTCCCCACTTGAAATGACATCCAAGCCCATTTTGGAAATTGTATTGAACAACGCTCGACCTCTGGGTGTAATAAGACGCGAACCCCAGAACGTGTGTTTAGCATTATAGTCGCCAGCTGCTACGAAACAAGGACCCAGAGATTTGTAAAAATCCTCGTATTGATGCTCAGTAATTGTGAATCTAGGAGAGTAAATTGATGATATGACAAAATTATTGGAAAAATTTTCAATACAAATATTCGTTGCTTGTAAATGTTCTTCACAAATGTTATCAATAATATAATGCTTGAGTCTTGACTTTATTAAAATTGCTGATCCACCGCATGCTCTTCCTCTCGGGTCCTTTGAATCATATAAGGTGTAGCCATAAATTTTAAAAAGGCTTCTCGAAGTCAAATGAGTCTCAGAGACCAACATTATATCAATATTTTTTTCCGTGAGGAAGTGCTCAAGTTCATTTTTATGTTGGCGAATGCCGTTTGCGTTCCAGAAACATATTGTTAACGTGTTCATGGCTTATTAAGTATTGCTTGAAGCAGAGTATTCTGCATTCGCAACATTTCTTGCATCATGCTAGTCATATTTGTTGTAAAATTGTTTATAGTTTGTACAAGATTTTCAATAGTGGCTTCAAGGCGATTATAATTCAAGGCGATTATAATATATTTGTAGAATTATTTTGCGGTGAAACATTTTGTGTCGGAATAGAACTAGCCTTAGCAGCATCTGCATACGATACACGGGAAGTAACTGGTTGGCTCATTTGCTGAAAAGTGGCAGAGTAAACGTTTGCTGATTGAGCTGGAGCTAATTTAGGTTTTTGCACCATAGTCTTCTTTACCAAAGAGTACACACGACAACCTCTGTAGTTAGCGGTGTGATTACCTCCACAATTACTGCATTTTTTATCACTTTGATCTTTTGGTTTGTTGCAGCTAGCGGTGCCGTGTAATTCGCCGCACACAACACAAACAGAGGGTAAATTGCAGTATGTTTTTGTATGGCCATATTCTTGGCAATTATGGCACTGTACAGGACCTGAACGCTTATGTGGCTCTTCAACTGTGATTTTTCGGTACAAGAGGTATTTTAAATTATAAATTGGATGCGTCTCATTTTTTTCAATTTTATATCATTAGGCTCAAGTTCAACACGAAATAGGGGTTGGGGAATCTTTTCTCTATTTATTATATTGGACACATTTTTTACCTTGAACCCCTGGAGGACGAGTGCATCTTTTATTTCTTCGGGGGCAACATAAGAATCTATGCCCTTCAATACGATCTGCAGGCCTTTAGCACTCTTAAGCTGGTATGTGTAGAAACTTGTTTTATTTTTTTCAAATTCAGAAACCATTTTGCGGAAATCTGTTTCGTCATAAATTTGAATTTTCGTTTCATCGATATTGCCACGTTTTATTGGAACAAAGTGAAATTTTTTCTCACCAATGCCCGAAATTAATTTCTTAATAAGAGCGTTTGAATTTTTTTCTCTCAAATAGATTGGTGGCGGCTTGGAGGTTTTTTTCGCGGATATATCAGGTGTGTCGTTGTCATCTTGCAATATTTGAAAACGATTAGTAGATGATGCGCTGTTATCCCTAGATACCTTTGAAGCAGATGCAATTTTAGTAGAATTAGGGCTTCGCCCGCGCTTTCCCACAATAATATATCGGTCCATTCCAATTTGGACCTTGGGTTTTGGCCTTTTTTTATTTTCAGTGACTAATTGGGTAAGTGATGAATCGGATGATATCGCTGATTTAAATGACGAAGTAGTAGGCAACTGTAATGTTAACGAATCAGTTGACATTGGACAAAGCGAAGTTGATCGCTGACGAAAAATTGGCTTAGCCGTTAAAAAAAGTCTGTCATCAAGTTTTTTATTTATTTTTTTTAAATTAAGATCATCAGAACTCACAGTAAGTCTATCATCAAATTTGTTATTTTTATTGTTATCATTAAGATCATCAGAGCTCACAGTAAGATAGGCATTTCTGCCGTTATCACTCACTTCGCAATTATTTGTTTTCGAGGTACTCATATAAAGTATTCCTCAAGGGCACTTTGTAAGTGTATTCCTCAAGGGCACTTTAAGTTATTTTGTTTACGGTTGTTTTTGTTTTTTTTTTGTTTTAGTTATTACTGTCTATGTAAAAAAAAAATATTAGCAAAGCAGAAATAGCTTGTTTATCAAAGTTAATGTACAACAAATATTATGTACTACAAATATTTTTTTTTTTATGGTTTTGTTTGGTTTAGTATGTAAAAAGAAATTCCGCTAATACTTCTGTTCACTATGAAGGTACAACGAGAACTCAACCACTAATAACATGGAACTTATTTTTAAATTCATATCAAAATGTAACTACAATTGTACTTTTCTGATGTATTTTTTTTTTTGACAATATTTTAAATTGCAATTTTTTGACATTTAATATGAAATTCTTTACACAGTTTCATGTATTTTTATGCATTTTTTATAGTTTTTTAATTTTTTTTTCATTAACAAATACAAAAATGCCACTTTTCCATCTCTGATCATATATGAGCAACAAACAAAATTATTTGCAATTAAAATTGAATTATGTACCTTAATGAAAAAAGCAATAAATTAAGAAAACATGATTTCTTTTTACATACGGTAATGTACATGATTTTTTAACAATGAAATGCACATTTTTCAGTTTTCTTTTTCAGATATTTTTTAAATAATTAATTTGATAAGAAAACGCGCAAAAGGTGGTTGAATAATTCTTGCAACTAAAAATTTTACTAGCAATAATTTGTAGGAATTTTTTTGTCTCAATTTTTTTCTCTCTTTTAACGCTCTCTGCTTGCAAACTTTTTGAGTTAATGAACACTTTCCAGCAGCGTTACCGTTGAAAAATTTCAAAAAGGGGCACAAAAAGGGGATTTTCCAAAAAAAAGTGGCACATATATGCTTCCATTTGCAAATAAGACCAGTATAAACGTAATATAGATAGCTATTATATAAAAAAAATTATAAAATCTATGTTAATAATAAAACAGTAGTCAAATAGCTGCATGTGATATCAATCGAAATTCCAACAGAAAATAACTGAAAATTTCGTTCGATATCGAATTGGCCCCAGTTCTTAAGATATAGAAAAAATTAAGAAATACATAAATTAATTTTTTTTCATTTTTGGGATATGGTTCATCATATCACTTATTTACTTAAAAACCAGCATAATTCAAACAATTTATTTTACCATATAAAGTTTTGATAAAAATTTTAAAATTTGACTCTGAATAGGATAATATTATTCTTTTTAGGCATTATGCATAATTATTAAATACCTTAAATACCCTTTCTTTTAAAATTGTACATTTGTATTTATTAATAAGTTTTTTACTTGGAATCCATTCTTCCAAATCGTCTTGAAATAAATTTAAAGCAGACAGCATGAGCTGACAAGTGTCTACTTTTAGTCTATTTGATAGTTTTTTAGTAATAAGAGTATTTATTTATGTTTATGCTTAATATGTTTTTTTTAATTTTACTTTACATATATAATGAAATAAGGTGTAACTCCCACACTTTGCAACTGGCGAATCAGGATTTTTGCCAATGTGTCCATTTGCTTAAACGGGTTCTTCTTATCATCCTTAAAACAAGCTTCATTCATTCATATTTTCAGCAATATCAACTTTCCTCAGAAAATCGGTATTTTCTTGTGGTAAAAGCTCGGATATTTTTACATCATTTGTTTTTTGGAAAAAGAAAACTACATTTTCCTAAAAACGGAGTTCTCGTTGTACCTTCATAGTGAACAGACGTATTAGCGGAATTTTTTGTTACATACATGCTAAACAAAAAAAACCATACAAACAAATATTTGTAGTACATAATATTCGTTGTACATTAACTTTGATAAACAAGCTTTTTTGCTTTGCTAATATTTTTTACATAGAAAGTAATAACTAAAACAAAAAAAAACAAAAACAACCGTAAACGAAATAACTCAAAGTGCCCTTGAGGAATACACTTACAAAGTGCCCTTGAGGAATACTCTATATGAGTACTTCAAAAACAAATAATTGTGAAGTGAGTTATAACGGTAGAAATGCCTATCTTACTGTGAGCTCTGATGATCTTAATGATAACAATAAAAATAAAAAATCTGATGATAGACTTACTGTGAGTTCTGATGATCTTAATATAAACAAAATAAATAAAAAACCTGATGGCAGACTTTTTTTAACGGCTAAGCCAATTTTTCGTCAGCGATCAACTTCGCTTTGTCCAATGCCAACTAGTGATTTGGTAACATTACAGTTGCCTACTACTTCGTCATTCAAATCAGCGATATCATCCGATTCAGGCTCGTGTTCATCACTTACCCAAATTGTCAATATAAATAAGAGTAGCCCAAAACCCAAGGTCCAAGTCGGAATGGACCGATATATAATTGTGGGAAAGCGCGGGCGAAGCCCAAATTCTACTAAAATTGCATCTGCTTCAAAGGTATCTAGGGATAACAGCGCATCCTCCGCTAATCGTTTTCAAATATTGCAAGATGACAACGACATACCTAATATATCCGCGAACAAAACCTCCAAGCCGCCACCAATTTATTTGAGAGAGAAAAATTCAAACGCTCTTATTAAGAAATTAATTTCGGTCATTGCACTTTAGGTCAAACGACACATTTTTCTGTGCGAAAGTCCAAAAATCAACTTGCAGTTTTACTATTGTCGTTGTTGTTTTTTAATTCTAAAGACTTCAGAATAAAAAAAAGTGATTTTTGTTTTGACTAAATATAAATAACCGTTATACAGCAGCGTGTCGAAGTCAACTGATTAAATTTTTTATATAATTGTGTTCCTAAGTTAAGTAGTGCGTGGTCAATTTTAAGTGCGTATATCTCGGACTGTGGTTGTGGTAATTTATTAGAGTAAAATGGAAAAGAAAGAGCCAAGTAAGTAGATATATTTTTAATTTTAACTGTTTTATATATATGTCGCTATACTTAATAAATAACTCATTAGCGTAAACATCTATAAATAGTTAAATTTTTATAAAATTTTTATATTCTGAAAGCTTTTAAAAAAATATACCCCATTTCTCCACTCTCAAATAGCACAAAATAATTAGAATATTATCTAGTGAGTTATTTGGTATTTATCAAAAATTGTGAAATTTTGCGTTTTGAGAGTAATGCCTCTTTTTGTTAGGTAACCTCTGTATAAAAAAGATTGATATTTTTGAAGTATGGCGAAAGGAAAGTACAAAAAAACAAAAAGTTGATGCCGTTTTGAAACACGTATATGACAAACTTGAAAGCTCGTCGATTTCTGATGAAATTGTGAAACAAATTACCAAAAAAATTAATTTGTTGCGTAAAACTAGAACAAAAGTGGAAAAAGTGTCATAGAAAGACAAATGTATTCAAAAGCCAAAACCAGGCATGGCTAAATGCTGAATTAAACATTGTGGTAGATGGCATTTTCGAGAAGGCAACAAGTGGCGCTGTTGGACGTCCTCGTGTACCATTCAGCGAAAAATCGGAATTTGGAAAAAGAAAAGAAGCGCAGAGCTTTCAAATGCGAAAGCTGATACAAGTCTTCTCGTTCGTGCAGCAGAAACATCAGCACGTAAAAAAGGTGATACCGATTTGGCTGCAATACTAAAAGAAAGTATTCAAAGTCCAACAAGACCATCAAAAATGCGTAAAACTTGTGATGAGCATCCTAAGAAGCCAATTCCATTTACTGCGGATGAGGCTTTAGCATTCCTCCTTGAACATAATTTGTCTAAAGAGCAGTATAATGCAATACGCCAGGAAAGCAAATTAAAGAATTGTGATATGTATATATCCTCATTATAGTACAATAACTGCCGCGAAAATGAAATGCCGTCCTGAGGGTACAAAAGCAGCAGAGGACCTTGTGAATGTTCCTCTTCAATCTATTCTATCGCATACAGCAGAAAGAATTGTACAAATGCAAAAAGAAGTTTTTATTGCTGAAATGGAAGAGGAGAAGACTGAGTTTTTAAGCACAGAACTAATATTTAGTTACGGCTTTGATAGTAGTACTGGTCAAGCCCAGTTTAAGCAAGCATTTAGTGAACAAAGTTTGTCAAGTAGCTGTGACGCGTCCCTTTTTGCTACCACAGTTATTCCCTTAAGATTAGCGCTACAATCGGGAAAACCAATCTGGAATAATCGCACACCGCAGTCTGTAAGATTTTGTCGTCCTATTAAACTTGAGTTCACAAAAGAAACGAAAGAAGTGGTTTTAAAGGAAAATTTGGACCTACAAAAAGAAATTGACAATTTAAGAAACTTGCAAGTATCACTTGGTGATGGAAAATTCGTCGAAGTAACATTCAAATTATTTTTGACATTAATTGATGGAAAAATTTTGAACATTTTAACCGAAAACAAATCAAACCAGGCTTGCCCTATTTGTTATGCTACACCAAAACACTTTATGAACACGTTTGATTATAAAAGTGAAATATTCCGTGCAAAAGCAGAAAACCTAAGGTTTGGGCTTAGCCCACTTCATTGCTGGATAAGAGTTTTTGATTTTCTTTTACATATAGGATACAAATGTAAGGTACAAAAGTGGCAAATACGAGGAGCTGACAAGTCAATTGTATTGAAAAGGAAAACTGATATGCAAAACGATTTTTGGAAAAAACTTGGACTTCGCGTGGATATGCCCAGAATAGGTGGCTCAGGATCTACTAACGACGAAAACACTGCTCGCCGAGCTTTCGCTGAACATGAAATTTTTTCAGAAATAACTGGTGTAGATAAGGATATTATATTTAGGTTCAAAATAATACTGATTTGTTTATCCAGTCAATTCGAAATAAATTTAGAGAAATTTGAATTATATTGTTTTGAAACAGCAAAAGTTTTTCAGGAGCGATATCCCTGGTTGCCAATGACTTCTACGGTTCATAAAATGTTAATTCACTCAAAGCAAATAATAGAAAATGCTCCACTGCCAATTGGATTTTTTGGAGAAGGAGCTGCTGAATCTCGTCATGAAATATATAAAGCCGATCGCTTACATCACGCACGTAGAAACACCCGCTTCAATAACCTACTAGATGTATTTAATAGAGCCATGGATACTTCAGATCCATTAATTTCCACAACATTTTTAAACAGACGCATTCAAAAAAGAACACGTTCCACGTTACCAGCTGAAGCAATTGAACTATTATGTTGCAGCGAACCAACAGAAGAACTTCACCATAACGAACAAGACGACGAAATTAATGAAAGTGAAGAAGCCTCCTTTGAATTAATTTTACAAAATGAATTGGATATAAACAATTAATAAATATTTTAGTATTAAAAAACAAATTAACTAATTCTATACACTGTGTTTAAATTAATGGGTGCTAGAGAGTTAATTTTTGGTCACTTATGGGTTAAATTCCATTTTTTTATTGGAACCATCCATAATTATATAATCCATATAATAACTGTTTCGATTACTCTTATAATATAATCGTAATTAATTTTGCACAGAAAAAGTAGTCATTTGACCTAATGTGCATTGGTGAGAATAAATTTCACATTGTTCCAATAAAAAGTGGCAATATCGATGAAACGAAAATTCAAATTTATGACGAAACAGATTTCCGCAAAATGGTTTCTGAATTTGAAAAAAATAAAACAAGTTTCTACACATACCAGCTTAAGAGTGCTAAAGGCCTGCAGATCGTATTGAAGGGCATAGATTCTTATGTTGTTCCCGAAGAAATAAAAGATGCACTCGTCCTCCAGGGATTCAAGGTAAAAAACGT
This sequence comes from Tachina lurida, assembly GCA_944452675.1. NCBI lineage: Eukaryota > Metazoa > Arthropoda > Insecta > Diptera > Tachinidae > Tachina > Tachina lurida. The sequence goes on from OX101756.1 coordinate 62,644,050, forward strand.
TTCCAATATAATAAATAGGGAGAAGATCCCCCAGCCTCTATTTCGTGTTGAACTTGAGCCGAATGATATAAAATTGAGAAAAAATGAGACGCACCCAATTTATAATTTAAAATATCTTTTATACCGAAAAATAACAGTTGAAGAACCACACAAGCGTTCTGGACCCGTACAGTGCCATAATTGTCAAGAATATGGCCACACAAAAACTTACTGCAAATTACCTACAGTTTGTGTTATTTGCGGTGAATTGCACGGTACTGCTAGTTGTACTAAACCAAAAGATCAAGCAGAAAAAAATGCAGTAATTGTGGAGGTAATCACACCGCTAACTATAGAGGATGTCCTGTATATTCTTTCGTTAAAAAGACTATGGGGCAAAAACCTAAAGTACCTTCAGTACAAACAGCAAACACTTACTCCGCCACTCTTGCCCAAGTGATCCAAAGAGTTAATTCACGTGTATCGTATGCCGATGCTGCTAAGACAAGCTCTATTCCCACACAAAATGTTTCACGGCCAAATACTTTAACAAATACAAACTCCTTGAAGCTACTATTGAAAATCTGGTGCAAACTATAAACAATTTTACAACAAATATGACTAGCATGATGCAAGAAATGCTGCGAATGCAGAATACATTGCTTCAAGCTTTAGTTAACAAACCATGAACACGTTAAAAATATGTTTCTGGAACGCAAACGGCATTCGCCAACATAAAAATGAACTTGAGCACTTCCTCACGGAAAAAAATATTGATATAATGTTGGTCTCTGAGACTCATTTGACTTCGAGAAGCCTTTTTAAAATTTATGGCTACACCTTATATGATTCAAAGGATCCGAGAGGAAGAGCATGCGGTGGATCAGCAATTTTAATAAAGTCAAGACTCAAGCATTATATTATTGACAACATTTGTGAAGAACATTTACAAGCAACGAATATTTGTGTCGAAAATTTTTGCACTAATTTTGTCATATTATCAATTTACTCCCCTCCTAGATTCGCAATTACTGAGGATCAATACGAGGATTTTTACAAATCTCTGGGCCCTTGTTTCGTAGCAGCTGGTGACTATAATGCTAACCACACGTTCTGGGTTCGCGTCGAGCGTTGTTCAATACAATTTCCAAAATGGGCTTGGATGTCATTTCGAGTGGGGAGCCCACTTATTGGCGTACTGACATACATAAAATTCCGGATGTTATAGATTTTGGCGTTATGAAAAATATCTCTAGGGATTTAATTCAAATTGAAGCTTCTCTAGATCTCTCGTCCGATCACTCTCCCACGATCGTTACAATTTGTAGCCCATTAAGAAGTGACTTACCTCACCCATATGCGAATTTGATATATCGTGTTAATTGGCTGCGATTTAAAAAATATCTTAGTAGTTATTGCACGGAAAATATTACGCTAAGAACACATGATGATATTGAATCTAACATTGCCAACCTTAATGAAAATATTAAACAGGCTGCTGAACATGCCACTGCCGCCCATCCGCAGACTAGGGTAAACAGAATTTACCCTAGTCTTCTAGCTGTTCTTTTTTCACTTACATCTCGTAAGTGAAAAAAGAACAGCTAGAAGGGAATGGCAACAGCACAGATCGCCCCAACATAAAATCAGATTTAAAGAGTGTACTAAACAACTCCAAGAGTTGCTTGCATTTGAAAAAACTACATCTTTTAAAAATTATTTGGAAGGTCTTGATGTCACACCAGCATCTAATTACTCTTTGTGGCGCGCTGCTAGAAAGCTTAAAACACCTGTTGCGTTTAAACCACCTCTGCGTACATCTACAGGGGATTGGGCAAGAAGCGATACTGAAAAAGGTAAAATATTTGCTGAGCATTTAAAATCTGTATTTACCCATAACACATGTACTGGTGTTATTGATTTGTATGTAGTTGCGCTACCCCCTCGACCTATAAAATTTAGAACGTGTGATGTACAAAAACAAATTGCTGAACTTAACCCGAAGAAAGCTCCGGGTATTGATGGAATTAGTAATCAGATGCTAATAAAGTTGCCTCGTATTGCAATTAGAATCCTGTTATTTATTTTTAACGCCATTTTACGACTGAAGTATTATCCAAATAGCTGGAAGCTTGCCAAAGTTAAAATGATTCCAAAGCCGGGCAAAGACCTTACCAAGGCTGAGTCATACAGGCCAATAAGTCTGCTATCAACAATGTCAAAACTTTTCGAAAAACTGCTCATGACAAAATTGTCCCCAATTCTAGTTAGTAGTGGGTGCATACCGGACCATCAATTTGGTTTTAGAAGTCCGCATAGCACCATCGAACAAACTCATAGATTGGTTCAATTTATAAGAAGAACATTTGAAGAAAAGAAGTATTGTTCTGCGCTGTTTATCGACGTTTCTCAGGCATTTGATAAAGTGTGGCATGAGGGTCTTATTTTAAAATTGAAATCATATTTACCAATAAATTTTCTGAAGCTATTAGAAAGTTATATTACTACCCGGAAGTTTACGGTTGTGGAAGGAGACTTAATGAGTGTGCCCGAATCTATATCATCCGGTGTGCCGAAGGGGAGCATACTGGGGCCAGTTTTGTATTTGATTTACACTTGTGATATGCCTTTGAGTACCAGTATCCATATATCTACGTTTGCCGATGATACAGCCTGCCTTAGTATGCACGAAAACCCTCACGAGGCTTCCCGATATCTACAAGAACATATTACACAACTGGAACTATGGTTAAATTTATGGATAATCAAAGTAAACGAGCAAAAGTGTGTCCAGATAATATTTACTCTGCGAAGAGATACTTGTTCCCTAGTTCGAATCAACAATCAAGTTGTTCTTCAACATTCACACTTAAAATACCTTGGTATACACCTTGATCGACGGCTTACATGGAAGCCCCATATTGACTCAAAGATAACACAAATGAAACTGAAATTAACTCAGATGCATTGGCTCATTGGTAGAAATTCAACACTCAGTCTAGATTGTAAACTTTTAATATACAAGTCGATTTTGAAACCAATATGGTGCTACGGAATACAGTTATGGGGCACTGCATCAGCATCCAATATAGAGAGAATCCAACGAAGGCAAAATAAGATTTTAAGACTAATAACATCGGCTCCATGGTACATTAAAAATTCAAATATACATCGTGATTTAAATATGCCACTAGTGACTGAAGTAATCGCAAAATACGCAGGCAAATAATAACAAAACTTGAGACCCATCCTAATCCCCTTGCTCGTAATATCTTGAATTTTACTGGACACATCCGCTTAAAAAAGAGGGACACAAAAGGGCTCTAATACTCAACACTCTAGAATAAACTGCTTGAATATACTTTTGTTTTTGCTTATCACGACTTATGTATTATTAATAACTACCACTAAGTTTATGTCCGACACTGGTCGGGCCTAACAATTATATTTAGATTTAAGATTCGAATAGTTATTGTTAGTTCATATTTGAAGATTCAATAAATAAATATATGTATTAAAAAAAAAAAAAATTTGTTTTTTGGAACTAAAATAATATTGTAATGAAATTTTTATATTATATTAATATGATTAAATTAAAAGTATGCCAAATACTAATTATTGTTTAAAATAAAAAAAAATGTGCGTTTAATCATAACAATTATAATGATGATAAAAATATAAATAATTTTATAATTATAATACGTTGTAATGTATGTATGTATACATATGAACCTAAAATTGTAATTTCACTAAATATCAAAGTCATAACATTGTTTGTAAGTATAAAATAATGATTTGATACCATTTAAATAATTTTCGTACTTTTTGTACACAATCAAAAATAATTTGAAGATATTGAACTCCCATCAATGTTTCGAACAGCTGTTGCGCATTTTATTTGAATTTGTTATACTGATAAACACCCAGCAAACAAAAAGTAGTATATATGTGGCCTTGTTCAAAAATATACATATGTAAATGTATATTTTTTGCTACTTGCAGTTATATGCAAATATTATGGTTAGAGGCTTAAGCGTTATAGCTGCTATTAAAATTATTACAATTGAGTTCTTTTACATAAAATAATAATTTTTCAACCAACTCGAAATAATAGTGGAATCTGTTAAACCTGATTTAATAATACTAACTGAAACGCATATGCACGCAAAGAAAAAATATGGTTGAGGTAACCATAATCAAACAGCAACATACTATGATTGAATTATATGGTTGCAGTCAAATCATATTTTTGTCAATGGAAAAGCAAAGTTTAAATAATATTATTTTCTGAGTTAATAATAATATTATCTACAAAAACAATTAACTTTGTTATACCTCATCTTATTATTGTAAATAAGACAACACTATTGTTTGATGTGACTAAAATATAATTGAGACTTACCATACCATGTTCTAATATTATAATAATATTGTTAAATATGACCATATTATTATTTTATGTAATAATAGTATTTTGTTTTTAATCATATATTTAATGGCAAATCTTTTGCTTTAAACAGCTGTGCTGTAAATCCGAAATAAAAATAAATTAATATTGTTGAAAGAAAATGTAGAAATGTATACTTCAATATATGTGTATACACGAAATATAGACATACCTGCATAAAGAGATATACATACATTCATATATATGTACATATTATTTTTATTTATCTACGCTTTTGTTTATACTTTTATTTATTTATTTAACACCACGCGAGCCCTACCGATAGCTTACAAACGAAACATTGAACTGACAGAAGATGTTTCTGAAAAAGATTTTTTTAAAAACTTAACATAGTATGGTTTTAGATAACATTATATTGTTATTTACATCATATTATTTTTACACAATAATACAATTGTATTGTAGTCATAAATTTTTAACAAAATGATATTGTTAAACTCTAACCATATCGCACTTTCTATGAATATAATAATGTAATTATTAAATTCAAAAATTACTGTTTATCGTAACAAAATTATTGTTTAAAATAACAATAACTAGTTTTCAACGACCACACATTTGCTTCAGAGAACATAATATTGTTTTCTCAACCATTTTACAACCATATCTTTTCTTTGCGTGTGACTGAACAAAACAATAATAGATTATATTATAACAAAAATGAAAAAGTATCTGCTAGAACCAATATAGATAACAAAATATCAGATCACGAAGCAATAGACATTTTTATTGAATGCGAAAACAATACATCAGAGATAAAAAGAAAACAAATAGAAATTTTTTAAATATAATTTTTTTTTTTTAAACATGATTTTTATTTATTGTATCTTCATATATGAACTAACAATAAGTATGTATTCAAATCTTAAATCTAAAAATATAATTAGGCCCGACCAGTGTCGGACATAAGCTTAGTAATAGTTATATATAATACATACATATGTAAGTAGTGATAATCAAAAGGAAAAAAAAAAGTATTTTCAAGAAGACCCATCTGGAGTGCTGTGAATAAGAGCCATTGCGTCCCTATTTTTTAGGCGGATGTGTCCAGTAAAGTTCAAAATATTACGGGCAAGCGGATTAGGATGTGACTCGAGTTTTGTTAAATATTTGCCTGCGTATTTTGCAATTTCTTCAGTCACTAGTGGCATACTTAAATCACGATGTATATTTGAATTTTTTATATACCATGGAGCCGATGTTATTACCCGTAAAATTTTGATTTGCCTTCGTTGGATTCTCTCGACATTAGAAGTTGAAGCAGTACCCCAAAGCTGAATTCCGTAGCACCATATAGGTTTTAAGAGCGACTTGTATATTAAAAGTTTACAATCTAGGGTGAGGGTTGAATTTCTACCAATGTATCCGAGTTAGTTTAAGTTTCATTTGTGTTAGCTTAGAGTCAATGTGGTATTTCCATGTGAGCCTTCGATCAAGATGTATACCAAGGTACATATTTCACATGTAAGTTTTGAGGAACAATTTGATTATTGATTGTAATGGGGGAACAAGCGTCCTTTCTTAAGGTAAATGTTACCTGAGCACACTTCTGTTCGTTTACCTTTATTCTCCACATGTTTAACCATAGTTCTAGCTGAGTAATATGTTGCTGAAGATATCGGGAAGCCTCGTGAGGGTTTTCGTGCATACTAAGGCAGGCTGTATCATCGGCAAATGTAGATGTGTGAATGTTACTGCTCAATGGCATATCACAAGTATAAATCAAATATAAAACTGGCCCCAGTATACTCCCCTGTGGCACACCGGATGATTTTATTTCAGGCGTACTCATAAAGTCTCCTTCCACAACAGTGAACTTCCGGGCAATAATGTAACTTTCCAGCAGATTTAGAATGTTTATGGGTAGGTAAGTCTTTAATTTTAAAATTAGGCCTTCATGCCACACTTTATCAAATGCCTGAGAAACGTCAATGAACAGCGCAGAGCAATACTTTTTTTCTTCAAAAGTTTTTCTTATAAATTGAACCAATCTATGAGTTTGTTCAATGGTGCTATGCTGACTTCTAAAACCAAATTGGTGGCCCAGTATGCACCCACTACTAACTAGAATTGGGGACAATTTTGTCATGAGCAGTTTTTCGAAAAGCTTTGACATTGTTGACAGTAAACTTATTGGCCTATATGACTCAGCTTTGGTAAGATCTTTGCCCGGCTTTGGAATCATTTTAACCTTGGCAAGCTTCCAGCTGTTTGGATAATACTCCAATCGTAAAATGGCATTAAAAATTAATAGCAGGATTCTAATAGCTATACGAGGCAACATTATCAGCATCTGGTTACTAATTTCATCAATACCCGGAGCTTTTTTCGGGTTGAGTTCTGCAATTAGTTTTTGTACATCACGCGTCTTAAATTTTATTGGTCGAGGGGGAAGCACAACTACACTCGGCAAATCCACAACACCAGTACGTGTGTTTGGGGTAAATACGGATTTTAAATGCTTTGAAAACAAGTTACCTTTTTCAGTATCACTCCTTGCCCAAGCTCCGGTAGAAGTGCGGAGAGGTGATTTAAACTCAACGGGAGTTTTAATCGTTTTTGCAGCTTGCCACAAATAGTAATAAAATGCTGGTGTGACATCGAGATTTTCCAGATAGTTTTTAAGAGATGCTGTTTTTTCATATGCAAGCAGCTCTTGGAGTCTTTTAGTGCACTCTTTAAGTTTAATTTTATTTTGGGGTGATCTGTGCTGTTGCCATTCCCTTCTAGCTCTTCTGTTTTCACATACGAGATGCTCAATATCTGTAGAATATTTTATATTAAACCCAGTCTGCGGATGGGAGGTAGTGGCATGTTCAGCAGCCTGCTTAATATTTTCGTTAAGATTGGCAATGTTAGCTTGAATATCTTCGGGTGTTCTTAACGTAATGTCTTTCGTGCAATGACTACTGAGATATTTTTTGAATCGCAGCCAATTAACACGACTTACCATCTTCACATATGAGTGAAGTAGAGCATTTCTCAGTGAGGTACATACCGTAACGATCATGGGAGAGTGATCGGACGAGAGATCTAGAGAAGCTTCAATTTGAATTAAATCCCTAGAGATATTTTTTTGCATAACGCCAAAATAAGTAGGCCAATAAGTGGGCTCCCCACTCAAAATGACATCCAAGCCCATTTTGGAAATTGTATTGAACAACGCTCGACCTCTGGGTGTAATAAGACGCGAACCCCAGAACATGTGTTTAGCATTATAGTCGCCAGCTGCTACGAAACAAGGGCCCAGATATTTGAAAAAATCCTCGTATTGATCCTCAGTAGTTGCGAATCTAGGAGGAGAGTAAATTGATGATATGACAAAATTAGTGCAAAAATTTTCGACACAAATATTCGTTGCTTGTAAAGTTCTTCACAAATGTTGTCAATAATATAATGCTTGCGTCTTGACTTTATTAAAATTGCTGATCCACCGCATGCTCTTCCTCTCGGGTCCTTTGAATCATATAAGGTGTAGCCATAAATTTTAAAAAGGCTTCTCAAAGTCAAATGAGTCTCAGAGACCAACATTATATCAATATTTTTTTCCGTGAGGAAGTGCTCAAGTTCATTTTTATGTTGGCGAATGCCGTTTGCGTTCCAGAAACATATTTTTAACGTGTTCATGGTTTGTTGAATAATGCTTGAAGCAGAGTATTCTGCATTCGCAGCATTTCTTGCATCATGCTAGTCATATTTGTTGTAAAATTGTTTATAGTTTGCACAAGATTTTCAATAGTAGCTTCAAGACGATTAAAATTAAAGCCTGAGTTTGTATTTGTTGAAGTATTTGGCCGTGAAAAATTTTGTGTGGGAATAGAGCTTGTCTTAGCAGCATCGGCATACGATACACGTGAATTAACTGGTTGGCTCACTTGGGCAAGAGTGGCGGAGTAAGTGTTTGCTGTTTGTACTGAAGGTACTTTAGGTTTTTGCCCCATAGTCTTTTTAACGAAAGAATATACAGGACATCCTGTATATATCCCGGTGTGATTACCTCCACAATTACTGCATTTTTTTCTGCTTGATCTTTTGGTTTAGTACAACTAGCAGTACCGTGCAATTCACCGCAAATAACACAAACTGTAGGTAATTTGCAGTAAGTTTTTGTGTGGCCATATTCTTGACAATTATGGCACTGTACGGGTCCAAAAAACGCTTGTGTGGTTCTTCAACTGTTATTTTTCGGTATAAAAGATATTTTAAATTATAAATTGGGTGCGTCTCATTTTTTCTCAATTTTATATCATTCGGCTCAAGTTCAACACGAAATAGAGGCTGGGGGATCTTCTCCCTATTTATTATATTGGAAACATTTTTTACCTTGAATCCCTGGAGGACGAGTGCATCTTTTATTTCTTCGGGAACAACATAAGAATCTATGCCCTTCAATACGATCTGCAGGCCTTTAGCACTCTTAAGCTGGTATGTGTAGAAACTTGTTTTATTTTTTTCAAATTCAGAAACCATTTTGCGGAAATCTGTTTCGTCATAAATTTGAATTTTCGTTTCATCGATATTGCCACGTTTTATTGGAACAAAGTGAAATTTTTTCTCACCAATGCCCGAAATTAATTTCTTAATAAGAGCGTTTGAATTTTTTTCTCTCAAATAGATTGGTGGCGGCTTGGAGGTTTTATTCGCGGATATATCAGGTGTGTCATTGTCATCTTGCAATATTTGAAAACGATTAGTGGAGGATGCGCTGTTATCCCTAGATACCTTTGAAGCAGATGCAATTTTAGTAGACTTTGGGCTTCGCCCGCGCTTTCCCACAATTATATATCGGTCCATTCCGACTTGGACCTTGGGTTTTGGGCTACTCTTATTTACAGTGACTAATTGGAAACGGATGATATCGCTGATTTAAATGACGAAGTAGTAGGCAACTGTAATGTTAACGAATAACTAGTTGGCATTGGACAAAGCGAAGTTGATCGCTGACGAAAAATTGGCTTAGCCGTTAAAAAAAGTTTATCATTAGGTTTTTATTTATTTTGTTTAAATTAAGATCATCAGAACTCACAGTAAGTCTATCACCAGAGTTTTTATTTTTATTGTTATCATTAAGATCATCAGAGCTCACAGTAAGATAGGCATTTCTACCGTTATAACTCACTTCACAATTATTTGTTTTTGAAGTACTCATATAGAGTATTCCTCAAGGGCACTTTGAGTTATTTCGTTTACGGTTGTTTTTGTTTTTGTTTTAGTTATTACTTTCTATGTAAAAAATATTAGCAAAGCAAAAAAGCTTGTTTATTAAAGTTAATGTACAACGAATATTATGTACTACAAATATTTTTTTGTATGGTTTTTTTTTTGTTTACCATGTATGTAACAAAAAATTCCGCTAATACGTCTGTTCACTATGAAGGTACAACGAGAATTGTTTTTATTAAATATAATAAAAACAATTTTAGATGTGAACTAAGAGCAATATTAAATTATAATGAAATGCTAAATGTTAATGAACAGACTGAAAAATTCGACAAATGTATGGAATGTACAATAGCAAAATTTGTAGTAAAAAGACAAATAAATGAAAGTAGTAACAATAAGTGGTTTCGTAACGAACTAAGAAATTTAAAAAGTGGAAAAAGTAAGAGCATACCAAAGAGCCGTAATTGCTAACACAAAAGAAGCATGGACAAATTACAGAGCAATGAGAAATAAATACAAAATCAAAATTGAAAAAGAAAAACACCATTACATAAATAATAAAATTTCAATTTCTAAGGACCAAAAAGAAATGTGGAGTGTGATAAAAGAACTTGTGATAAGAAAACAAAGAAATGTTATAAAATCTGTGATATTTAATCAAGTAGAGTATAAAAACAACGTAGATACAGCTGAAAAATTCAACAGTTACTTTGTAGATAGTATTAACCCATTTCTTACCGCCGTGTGTTTGAACTAGGGATGGGCAAAAAATATCGATATATCGAAATATCGATATTTGAGAAAATAAATATCGATATATATCGCCGATATTTCAAAATCCGATATATCGATACATCGATTCTTATTTACGAGTATCGGGTTTCGATACTTTTAAGAGCTATAGCCGTTTTTTAACTGTACGATATTGACATTACTACTAGTGATACGAAGAAAAAAAAGAGAAATTTCATAATAACATACCAGGCGAATTTATAAGGCGACCCAACTAAGGCAGGTAACTTTTTGGATTGTGTGGGTATAAGCCTAAAGGCAGAATTTGTTTTTACTTTCTGTTCTGTTACGAATCAGCTGACTCTTTTTGGTTTATAGAAATCATATACAAGCCGTTAGATTTTCTCTCCTTAATTCTGTTCTGTTTCGGTTCAACTTGTGAAAATAAAAAACTGTTAACTAATTGTAAGTGGCAGCATAAATAAAATAAAAACATTTCGAAATAAACTGTGATTGTGCTTTAAGAATTTAAAATAAAATTAATTTTTACCAGAAAAACATAAAACTATATTGGAACATAACAATTAGTGATTTTCATATGGGATTTCTTGGGATCCCGCACATTTTCCGGGAAAGAAATCGCGGGAAATTTGTGTGGTCAACTTTAGTTTGTACACATTCCTCGATGAGTAAGGTGATGACAGTAGAACTGTAGCTAAAACTTTACAACAATTATGGCCGGGAACTGAAATTCTGTTATTTTTTTGACTAATGTGTTTATAAAACGTTATTATTATTATTATTTAATCATGAATTATAATTTGTTTTTTGTTGAAATTGTAGGGCGCTTGTAGCAATAACTTCCATATGGGATGTTTCTGTCAATAGATTTTTTTTTAACAAGCACAAAACTTTTTCTTTCCTTTTACGAAATAGTCACATTGTATATGTATATGTATATGTATATGTATATGTATATGTATATGTATATGTATATGTATATGTATATGTATATGTATATGTATATGTATATGTATATGTATATGTATATGTATATGTATATGTATATGTATATGTATATGTATATGTATATGTATATGTATATGTATATGTATATGTATATGTATATGTATATGTATATGTATATGTATATGTATATGTATATGTATATGTATATGTATATGTATATGTATATGTATATGTATATGTATATGTATATGTATATGTATATGTATATGTATATGTATATGTATATGTATATGTATATGTATATGTATATGTATATGTATATGTATATGTATATGTATATGTATATGTATATGTATATGTATATGTATATGTATATGTATATGTATATGTATATGTATATGTATATGTATATGTATATGTATATGTATATGTATATGTATATGTATATGTATATGTATATGTATATGTATATGTATATGTATATGTATATGTATATGTATATGTATATGTATATGTATATGTATATGTATATGTATATGTATATGTATATGTATATGTATATGTATATGTATATGTATATGTATATGTATATGTATATGTATATGTATATGTATATGTATATGTATATGTATATGTATATGTATATGTATATGTATATGTATATGTATATGTATATGTATATGTATATGTATATGTATATGTATATGTATATGTATATGTATATGTATATGTATATGTATATGTATATGTATATGTATATGTATATGTATATGTATATGTATATGTATATGTATATGTATATGTATATGTATATGTATATGTATATGTATATGTATATGTATATGTATATGTATATGTATATGTATATGTATATGTATATGTATATGTATATGTATATGTATATGTATATGTATATGTATATGTATATGTATATGTATATGTATATGTATATGTATATGTATATGTATATGTATATGTATATGTATATGTATATGTATATGTATATGTATATGTATATGTATATGTATATGTATATGTATATGTATATGTATATGTATATGTATATGTATATGTATATGTATATGTATATGTATATGTATATGTATATGTATATGTATATGTATATGTATATGTATATGTATATGTATATGTATATGTATATGTATATGTATATGTATATGTATATGTATATGTATATGTATATGTATATGTATATGTATATGTATATGTATATGTATATGTATATGTATATGTATATGTATATGTATATGTATATGTATATGTATATGTATATGTATATGTATATGTATATGTATATGTATATGTATATGTATATGTATATGTATATGTATATGTATATGTATATGTATATGTATATGTATATGTATATGTATATGTATATGTATATGTATATGTATATGTATATGTATATGTATATGTATATGTATATGTATATGTATATGTATATGTATATGTATATGTATATGTATATGTATATGTATATGTATATGTATATGTATATGTATATGTATATGTATATGTATATGTATATGTATATGTATATGTATATGTATATGTATATGTATATGTATATGTATATGTATATGTATATGTATATGTATATGTATATGTATATGTATATGTATATGTATATGTATATGTATATGTATATGTATATGTATATGTATATGTATATGTATATGTATATGTATATGTATATGTATATGTATATGTATATGTATATGTATATGTATATGTATATGTATATGTATATGTATATGTATATGTATATGTATATGTATATGTATATGTATATGTATATGTATATGTATATGTATATGTATATGTATATGTATATGTATATGTATATGTATATGTATATGTATATGTATATGTATATGTATATGTATATGTATATGTATATGTATATGTATATGTATATGTATATGTATATGTATATGTATATGTATATGTATATGTATATGTATATGTATATGTATATGTATATGTATATGTATATGTATATGTATATGTATATGTATATGTATATGTATATGTATATGTATATGTATATGTATATGTATATGTATATGTATATGTATATGTATATGTATATGTATATGTATATGTATATGTATATGTATATGTATATGTATATGTATATGTATATGTATATGTATATGTATATGTATATGTATATGTATATGTATATGTATATGTATATGTATATGTATATGTATATGTATATGTATATGTATATGTATATGTATATGTATATGTATATGTATATGTATATGTATATGTATATGTATATGTATATGTATATGTATATGTATATGTATATGTATATGTATATGTATATGTATATGTATATGTATATGTATATGTATATGTATATGTATATGTATATGTATATGTATATGTATATGTATATGTATATGTATATGTATATGTATATGTATATGTATATGTATATGTATATGTATATGTATATGTATATGTATATGTATATGTATATGTATATGTATATGTATATGTATATGTATATGTATATGTATATGTATATGTATATGTATATGTATATGTATATGTATATGTATATGTATATGTATATGTATATGTATATGTATATGTATATGTATATGTATATGTATATGTATATGTATATGTATATGTATATGTATATGTATATGTATATGTATATGTATATGTATATGTATATGTATATGTATATGTATATGTATATGTATATGTATATGTATATGTATATGTATATGTATATGTATATGTATATGTATATGTATATGTATATGTATATGTATATGTATATGTATATGTATATGTATATGTATATGTATATGTATATGTATATGTATATGTATATGTATATGTATATGTATATGTATATGTATATGTATATGTATATGTATATGTATATGTATATGTATATGTATATGTATATGTATATGTATATGTATATGTATATGTATATGTATATGTATATGTATATGTATATGTATATGTATATGTATATGTATATGTATATGTATATGTATATGTATATGTATATGTATATGTATATGTATATGTATATGTATATGTATATGTATATGTATATGTATATGTATATGTATATGTATATGTATATGTACATGTATATGTATATGTATGTTTGTTCAGATTATACTTTATATGGAGTGTTAAGCAGTGTCCCTATTCGACTTTAAATGCTTTGCATGTCTATCAGAGATTTTGTAGACAGATATCTAGGATTTGTTATCGCCAGGCTTTGGAAATAATTTAGTTATTTTTTTCTCAGTGTATGTGCTTTTAACTTACGATCTTGTTTTGGGTTGCAGTACAAATACTTCGCTGTTCAGTAGCATTTTTGGTTGTAAAAATTTCGTAACTAAAAGTTTTTTTTTAGGGCATGAGCGTCTTATTAGCATGTATTAGTAAAAGTAAAATGGAGTGCTGAATAAGCGTTGTTTTTCCAGAATGTCGGGGATATAAAAGGCACTTTTGCGTACGATTATTGCATTTTTCTGTAATATCTCTTCGACAAGGTGAACTAATATTTCTTACGTGGTTTCGAAAAAAAAAGCCAAAGTTTAAGTTTTTGATGGAAGTTTATATTAACGTAATTGGAGCAGAGTAATTAATATACTCGTACCTTTTAACTCGATTTTTTTTCTTAAGCAAGAAGTGCAAAGATTTTTCACGGTTCCATCCTTCTCGTTCCACACAACGGAGCGACATTATCTGTCGCTGGATATAGAACCTCTTACTTTATCTCCACAAATTACGCTGATTTTGAAGGTAAATGGAAACAGCTTGTGAAAGCACTGATTTGTGATCATCTGTTGAAATGTATTATATTAATGAGTTTAATGGTGGTAGGTTTTTAGGTTTGTATTACCACGTATGGGTGTGGTACATGATCGAAAAAAAAACCTGTTCATTGATGACTGTAAGAGGGTACGGGAAATCCTCGGGAAAAAACCCCGCACCAGAACAAGAAATAGAACTATCATCACATCATGCACCAATCTAATTGATTTGATGATGTCGCCTTCATGCACCAATCTAATTGATTTGATGATGTCGCCTAGCATGAACGACTCCAGTACTTTCATTGATATGAAGAACTAATCCTAACCTCAAACAGAAGCAAAGGAGATTGTATTGCATCGTAAACGCCAATTTTCCTATATGAACGAATACAGAAGTGCTAAAAAAAAAAAATGGAATAAAAGAAATGAAAATTAGCACTGTCCGTATTATATTGTTTAATAATATCTTTTTGCCGTAACTTCATATTTTTGTTCTGCCACATTTGGTTAATAGTACTCTTGTATCGAAAAATATTAGTCATTATTTTAACTTGCAATTAAACTAAAGTGATGAAATAGACTCAAAGTTAAATGTCACAACAATTAAAAAGAAAAAAACTAAAAAAGATCTTATTAACAGAAAAAAAAGATAACAGAAAGAATTGTACAACATTATTGTGCCAAGTTACTAGCTGTGAGTTTGTGACATACGATGAGACAAAGCGATCCAGAATTCGATGCTGTTCAATTATAACATCAACATAAAATATATGTACATATTCTTTTATACTCTAGGACGCAGCCAGAGAAAGATCTTTCGAAGGAGTTCCAGAGTAAAAGTAAGTTTTTTTATTAAAATATAGCTTTATTGAAAACATTACCAACCATTTAAAAGTTAGTAAAGTAGTGTTAAAATACATGTTATTAGCATCCAGCTCTCAGTTCAAACTGAGTCGATGTTATTAATTTCGAACTGTTAACAACATCACTCAGTTCACTCAGACGTGGATATGTTACACATGTATCATAATATTTTTAAATTTATATTAATTATTACATATTTTAAAAATCCATTACCATAGTCGAATGGGTACAAACAAATCGAGTATTTTGATACCAAACTTGATATTAAAATATTGTTATATCGTGAAGTAATCCACGATTATATGTTTAATTATAATAATTGCAATTCAAATGTGTAACGGGAACAGAAAAAGTGCATCTGAAGAACAGCGCGTCTAAAAGAATGAAATCATTATAATGAATTAAATAAACCGTCGTAACTTCAGAGCACATATCTATAAAATTTTCATAAATTTGGTCACAAACTATTATTTTTCATAATATTTAATATCTTTATTTATGACATTACTTTAATTAAATTTTGTCACTTTAGTTTCGCATATACATATATATGCCCTTATAATTTTTTTGTTTATTATTTAGTATATTTTTTTTTGTTGGTTATAAATGTTCCGAGTCAGGAAGAGAAATACCGCATCTCAGGTCAATATCAACTCTCTAGCCATTTGATTATTAAATTTAGTAATAATAATAGTTTTAATGGGAATTTGTTCAATAAATGATTGATAGAATTACAATGAATCTATAAAACTTTTGATTTTGATCTCTGGGTAGTCCGTAGACTAGGTGAGTGACTTATTGGTAGGGAGGGGAATAAGCATGTAAAGACCTAACATGCATGACTCAACGTTACACCTGATATTCACAATTCAAATTTCTTTCCACTATCCCTCCTAAATATTATGTTTTTTTTAGCATGCAAATATAAAATAGTTAAATCTGTAGTTTTAAATAAGAATAAAAGGCTAAGCCAAAGAAAACAGAACCTACACCGATTGCCGACGAGCAAGAGTCCGGAACACGATT